>JBBDHG010000032.1:8715000-9315000 GCA_037951165.1 Lophius americanus | reverse complement strand
AGTCTTTGAACATTATGTTAAAATTTTCAACACAAGAGGTTGTCTTTACTACTGCTTTGATTTGATTGTTTTCTTTTTGATTGTTGGTTGTATTTTAGTGTCATGAAAATACAATTAACGTGGATACATTTGTAGTGAAATGAAAATCTAATATTATAATTTATTCTCCACTATGTTTATTTAATCCCATTTGATATTAGTTATATGGCTAATTTCGATTATCAGAACAAAGTATTCATCTGAAAGTATAAAGCATTCTTTTTAAATGATCATTTTTCAGCACTTCAGGGTTTCTTCTAAAAAAATATAATATAGTATAAATATTGAATGAAAGGTTAGATTTTTGTGATTAATTTGAATTAAAGATCATTGCTATAGACGATAGAGACATTTTTTTGCACCTCATTTTACTCATTTGAAATAAATTACTATACACATATTTCACCATCCCTGAAATTTGACATGAATAACATTATAATTATACATTTTCAAATTTTACATTGTAAAAGTAAGTAAATGAGGTCAACACTAGCACCACTCTGAGCTATTTCCTAGTTTGTGATTAGAAAACAATTAGAATTACATTACATTTTTCAAGGAAATGATTCCACACAGAGATATGGACGTCACTGGGAGGCAGAGCCGTGGCTAGAGTATTCATTTAGTCCCTCCAGATTTTCGGTCTCTGTCTGACTTACTGAGTGGACGGATACATTTGATTGCTTCATGGTTTTTATAGAATACAGCGGCTGTTGCTTAGAAACATTACAACGGCTTTTTTTTATATTTAACCAATTGTCCTTTAGATTGAGGCTAATTAACCTTTAGCGGTCACTGCCACAAAAGTCCAGGCCAGCCAGCATACACTGATGAGCCATAACATTAGAACCACTGATCACTGTTCATTTGTTTTTCTACCTTTAAAATTCCCTAAACAGTTGTAGTGTTTCATTATGTGAATCTGGGATCATTTGTAAAATGTGTAGTAATTTTCTTATTTCTTGTTGTTGTTGGTGTTGTTGGTGAAATACACTTTTTCTTTATTGTGCAGTTGACAGATGGAGTCCAGAGCTTGGAGGCTATGGAGTATCAGCCTATCCCTGCACTCAGTTCAGCTCTCAGGTTAAGAATCAGTCTGCAAAAAACTTAACTGCTACGGGATTATAAAGAAACACGTTTGGTCATTTCTGTAATCATTTTCATGAAAGTTAACCCAAAGGTTTTTGATTATTGATATTATCGTTGTTACATTGTGGATGTAATGACATCATGTCCGTAAGCAGCACTTTTATTTGGCTTCTTGGTTCTCGTTTATCCTCAGGCCAGGTGTGAAGCTGCAGTTGCGAGGGCGGATAGTTTGCAGGCTTGGGATGCTTCTGATGGGGCCCGCCAATGTCCAGGTGCTGGGTGGTGAAGTAGAGGACTTGGTTGACAGGAATAATCCGGTACACTGTATTTTCCTATTTTCATTCAAAAGCAGATTTAGGTCATTTCATGTTTTGTTCCTTTGTGATTTTTAACTACTTGCATGACAAGAAACAGATTTAAACTGTGTTGACTGTTCTTACAGTACATAGAAGTGACTAGCATACAAAAATAGTATTCAGATCTATCAGTGCATTTCTGTACTGTGCCGACAGGGCAGGGTGCTGTGTCGTGCACTGGGACTTCCAGAGGAGGTTCAGCAGGAGGTTGAAGAGGACCGACCAGCACCGCAACAAGGTTTATTCTTATCTATACAGCTGGCTATCGTAAACCGTGTCTTTAATGTATCAAACAAAATAAGCACTGCCTAATAACGTTGAATCTTTCCCAGTCAAACATTGGGGAAATCTATCCTTTTTTGTACCCAGAGCTGTATGCTGCAAATGATCGGCACAAATGATCGGCGCATGTGTATGGTCAAGTGGAGAATGGCTTTAGCACTTGACGAAGTAAAATAGTTGTATTTAGTAGCTTATGGAGCTGAAATGTCACCAAAATGTAAAAAAATTAGGACAGCAATAAACACATGTGAAAAAATATTGTAAAATGTGAATTGGGAAAGACGTAATTAAGGCTAAATTTGAATATGAGTAACAGGATAAAGCACTTCCTAAAGCATGGAATAAAATATCTGGCAAGACGGTTTTTTTCACGACCAGTGAATTCAAGTAAGATGAAAGGCGAAAGTACTCATCTTTTAGCTTTGATTTTATCTTAGCTCAGTGGGCAGAGAAATCGTCTCCCAGTCTGGAGATCCGTGGGTCTGTAGTAAGACCCCAGTAGAATTCATTTTGTACGGCCCTTTATTAAGACCTTGAACCCTGATATGCCCTGGAGCATCGGGTTCAGGGTCCATTTTGACCCATCACTGCTCCTCAGGGTGGGTCAAAGGCAGAGAATTATTATTAGCACTATTATTATCATTATTTAAGTGAAAAACATGTTGGACAGGCTCTCAAGTCAGATTTGTGTGTTACTGTTTTGTAAGCACTTATGGATTATCTTCTTACTTTATCTTATCTTAACGTCCCTATTTTACTTAGAAATGAAAACAAAAAGTATCAGATGACGCAAACTGTTGTTATCCGTGACGCTTTAAGTGTACAGGTATTGTTTTGTGTATTTGTAATTATAGCCAGCCCTCCTCTTACCTCTTGAATGGTTGAGTGTGTGTGCTCCATAGATCATTCACTGACTCACTGAAAACCAGAGCGACATATAAAAATTGAAAAATATAAAAATTGGATGAATTTGATGATAAAATGTACATTTAATATGACTTGTCTCAGAATGGTAATAGATGCGTTGAATAGCATGCTTTGATTTGTCTTCACTGGTGTTCTAGTCAATCATCATCAGTCCTTAGCTTTACTCATTTTAGTATTAAAGATAACCAAGATGTGCCTCTTTGGGTTCTTTTTAGGGAGACAGGAAGTCCAGGACCTGGACTTGGACGATGAAGAATTGCTGGCCAGTCTGGAGGCTCTGGAGGAGGCAGAGGAGGAAATGGTTATTGGTGGGCTGGGTCAAGACAGCGGTTATGGGACAGTCAGCGGGACGTCCTCAATCAGGAGCCTTGTCTCAACTGCCTCATCATCCAGGTGTGTGGTGAGCAAAATTATAGCCCAGCACTTTAATTAAGGAACTCCTCAGTTTTCACTGCTGAGAAAATATACTTTGGCATTTTAATGTCACTTGTTTTACTTCATTAAAATATCAGCATCTCTCCCCAGGCTAAGTGTTTGGCACTCTCATTTAACGCTCTAATAACAAACTTTTTTTCTCAAGCAATGTTTTGTGATGTATTTTTGTCTTTGTCTTGCTTTCTGAGGGGTCATTTGCAACCACTTACAACAACTTGATTTGATGAGGGATGCTAATTAACTCTTTCAGTTGATACTGACTGAAGACTATGTTTTGCATAGAAACAAATGTCAGACCGATCTTAGTTGAAGTATACTGACCGCCAATTTCCTGCACAGTCAGAAGCAAAGTAGAATGAGTGGCTCCATAATTTGTTTTGATTTGTAAGATAAGCAGAGTTCACCAGCTAGAAAGCACTCAGACTGCATACCTCAACCAACGCCATTGTCAACCAACACCATTGTCATCAACATGCCGGAAATCAGGAAATAGCTTCCATAACAATCCATGACTAAGATTTATGATAAATGTTTATCAAAGATGTTTTAGATAAGAGCCATCAAATAAGGTATTTACAAAGAAAGCAGATATCGATCCCTTTAGTAGATTTATTATTTTATACATATGTGTTTATTTATTACTAAATATTGTACTTTAAAAGACACAAAATAACAATCAAATTTAGAAACAAAATATATATTTTTTTGTCTCATGAATTCAGGTTCGATTTGAATCCACTCAAAATCATACTTATTTATAATGTTATTTTACCAAATATGCTATAATGAGTAAATACGATACAAGCATGTAAACATGCCAAACAAGCTGTCTTTTTATTTTAAATATATAATCGTCTGGTTACAATTAAAATAAATAAAATGTAAAAGTTCTGAGTTTACTATCTTGACCCCCTTTTTTTAGAGTTTTTACTTTTACTTTTACTTTTGCATAAAGTCTGGTTATATCTAAAACCAAGGAACACAGTGAAAAACATTTAATGGTTTAAAGTCATATTGACCTATTCCAATGTTTTTTCTCATGCAGAAGCGAAAGCTCCGCCCGCTCTTACGGGTTTGGTGTGAGCCAGAGTAATGGAAGTGGTTCAGTCCAAAGTTATCGCCACAGATCGGTGCGAGAGGATTCCCACCATTCACCTTCCAGTCACCTGAATCCACACCGGATCCAAGACAACATGCCAGATGAAGAATTTCCTGATGAAAACTTTGAAGAGATTCTAATCGATGAGTTGGATGATGTTAATTTTCAAGAGAGTACAAATGTTGCCTGCAGTAGTGTTGGAAGCATGTCACAGAACAACAACGGGACGAGAGGAAATCCTAACAGATTAACAAAACCTCAAACTTTACAGTTGGAGCAGCACACTTTGAACAACTCTGGGTCAGGTCCTGATTCCAGCAACTCTAGATCTACGACACAGAAAAGAGCCGACACAGGAAGAAGTCGAGGATTTTCAGAACAGCGAGCTGCAACAAATTTGTCTCATGAATTAGAATATGTTGCAAATAATCAAAGTGATTTCATGGACGAAGATATGAATTGTTTTCCTGGAGAGGTGCAAACGTTGAAGACTGGAGAGCCAAATCAGCTCAGTTTTCAACATGGACCTAGAGGACAAAATATAAGTGTTAAAACAGAAAATTCAGGCTCCAGTTATAGACTTTCCAATGACTCTTCAAAATGTGTAACACCTCAGAGGCAAAGTTACACTACGAGTTCTGCTACAGAAGATGCACTGAGTCACAGCGGAGCCTCGGCTCTCACTCTGACCTCTCCACCTTTTACATATTTGTGCATGGTGACAGAAAGGATGTCCAAACCAGACTTCCACACCACACAGATCCGTGTCAAAGCTTTCATCGTGACTCTTTTAGGAAAGCTTACCAGCAACAATGGTTTTTGGCGCATCTGCGCCACGATATCTGATGGAACTGGGTACCTGGATGTGGAGCTGTCGGATAAAGTTCTGACATGCCTGCTTGGTTTCTCGGTTGTGGAGAAGGGGGCTCTGAGGCGTGATCCTGCCCGGAGGGGTGAGCTAGACGCTGGCATGCGGAGATGTCAGGAAGAGCTGGTGGACATGTGCTGCGTTATGACAATTGTCTGTGAACCACAGGGTGGAAAAGCTGTGATGACCAAGGCAGAACCCATCAATGAGAAAATGCTCCAGGAAATAGAGCAGAGAGTGAAAGACTGTAGAAAAATAAACGCAAAAGTAGGTTGAAGGGAAGTAGATGATTATGAGATAATTACAGGCAGCGGAGAAGTATATTGCCCTTAAACAGAGATGAAAAATTACCAGCAAAATTGAAGCAGATACCACATTGTGCATCAGCATGGCCTGAAATGTTAAATACATATGAATTTTTTAGGATCGGTGGTCAGTCTGCCCTTCAGCTTCAAATTTAGAGAACAGAATGTGTGAGCTGGAATAGTAAGTTGCAATGCATTCCATCTGCTCAATGTTGTTTTTTTGTTTTTTTTCAATATGTCATCGAATCCTTCGATTCTTCCACGCTGCATCTTATCCAAAAAATGAATCTATCTCACGTAACATTTAAAATCAGAGGGTGGTGAATTACATGATGTGAGAGAAGGGAATGAGGAGGAGGTTCATATTCTTATAGTTGATTGAAATTAATTGCCAGCCTTTGCATTAATTCAGTACATCCATTACTTCAGAATGAAAATGATTGACTATCCAAGGGCAGCATGGGTCTTAAATAAACTCCTTCAGAGGATAATAAGAGGAAAGGAATATAAAGGAGAGGCCATGAGCTTCGGTTATTTCTGTTCATTACAGAGCTTCATCTACAGTTTGATGAACGCATGTACCAAATTTGATGCTCTGTCTGTAATTACTGTATTCTGAAATTAAATTGTTCTGAAGGCTTTATGATTTTAGTTCACCCCTCACTGACTAATAAAACCCGTTTTAAGCAAGACCTCACTACTGATTTTTCCTTTTTCATTCTTATTTTAAGAAAAATAAGAATCTGTCAAGGGTGCCACAGGTGGTGCACTGTTTCATTAGTTCTTTAGTTTCATAAAATTGATTATGTGCTCTTTGAGCATGCATAACGGTTATTAAATGTGCAGTGTTACCTGGCCTTGTAGCACTGTAGAGGTGTCAGAAATCTCTCTTTCACATGCAGCAGTTTAACAATTTCTAAAACACAATTTATCTCTGTCATCGGTTTAATTAGGTAGCAATGCCTCATACTTGATTGTGAAAATGAGCAAAACATCGGCTGATAAAGGTAACAGAGGAAATGTATGTTAACATGTATACATGCTGGAATTTGTGTGTTCACGCGCGAGGGCATATTCTCGTATGTTGTTGTCTTATGCCACTGTGTGCACTTCCATTCAGGTAGCTCATCATCATTAAGGACTAATCAGGTTGAACATCTAAATCAGGACCCTGCTATGCATGTCGATAGCCTGTTATGTGCTAATGAGGCTGGATACGATGAAAGAGTAAGGAAGAGATGCAACCCATAGGGAGATAAAAACTGTAATAAATATTAAGCGAGGGAGTAAATGAAGCAGGGCGATGGCTGTCTCAGTGGGCGTGGGAACGATGCTGCAATCAAACATCATTATATACGGTACAAAATGTATGTATTTCACTGGTAATTAGGCTGACAGGTCACAACATGGTAAGAAGCTGTGTACAACAATCATATCACTAAATTCATGTCCTAAATGTGTTTGTTTCCTCACGTTCTGCTCAACAGGCTCATAATGACTTAAAGGGCAGGATACAGAGGAAAAAGAAGGATGAGGAGGATTTGAAGCCAATCTCTAAAAAATAGGTGCACAGATAGTACATAAAATTGCCATTATAAGCTGTTAATGACTTAAAGTAGTTTTTATTCCGGATCATTTGTGTCGATGTGGAAAGCTGTAACATTAAAACCACGTTTATTAGATACCTCTTATCTCTTGGATGGTCTTTGTGTTCTCACATACCACCTTAAAATTTATCGGAATCAGCACAAACATTTTGATTAAGCAGTTCTACAGTAGCTGTAATGAGGTCAAGAGTGTACCTAAAACTCAACTTTCATTCCTCCATGGGTGAGAAGCCCTTAAAATCCTTTAATGTCCTGCTCGACTGTAAGTTAAAGCACATTTTGAGTCACTATATCTTTTTGAAAAATGTTATCCACTTGACTGAACCTGCTTCTAATATGCCTCAGTAGCTGTATGTATATGCTGAAGAGTAAAAGGCCAATGATTGAGCCCTTTGGGACACCACAGGTCACCTTTTAATACCAGTTAAGGCTGAATGTAAAGCAACACCGATTTCAATAAGATGCTCTGTAAATCTTAATAAAATTTGATAATGTCCTACCAAAGCATAGCCATACTGAGGGGCTGGTTTCAATGTTGTGGGACAACCGCACTACCCACTGAGCTAAAGCTGCCTAGTTCTACTTCTGAATTTCATATAAGCAAGAGATCTCAAAAGATATTTGTAAAAATGTCGAAAACACTTGTTTGGACCATATAGGTAACGGTAACTATAGGTGACGGAGAATGCATGGGGCACCTTTGAAAAGCTCACCCTTTCACACTTAAAGATGGGGAGAAGTTCAAATAGTCAAACTGCTTGAGAAAAACGTTTCCCAACATGCATGTGCAAGGAATTTGAGGATTTTGCCATCATCAGTCGATCATATCATCAAAAGCTTCAGAGAATCTGAGGAAAGGATGAAGACCAACTTTGACTGACTCTCGGTCCTTCCGGCGGCACAGAGTTGAAAACCTGACACCGTTCTCTGAAGTGTTACTGCAGTGGCTCTGGAGCACTTTGGATAATTGTTGTCCATTATCATAGTTTTTCACAGCATCTACAAATGTAAATTTCTGTCCTCATGCTAAACATGAACCAGCCCCAATGTCTATGAAACACGTACAGGTGATTAGGTCAGTTCACAAGGATGTGTGGGGATTAACATGCTTTCTTAAGAGTCAGTAAAAAGTGAAGTCCTCGGTGTGCCAGATGAATTCGACTCCCAGAGGTTTGAAGGTGGGGACGCACTCCCCCTCACTCCCACTGATGTATGTTGATGTATGTATGTTGTGTGTCTGCGTCCTTAACTTCGCCTGAACGCCACAATCAGTTCTTTGGTCTTCTTAGTGTTAAATGTTAGGTTGTTATCACCACACCAGGCAGCCGGGTGTTCAACTTCCTCAATGCTGGCCAGCTCATTGTCCTCACTGATATCCCTTTTTCTGAGAGCTGTAGTTCCTGTAGTTACGTATGCTTTACAGATATGTATATCTGTAAAGCATAGGATATATGGATCCGTCATTGCCGCCGCCGAATCCGCGTGTGACATTGGTGATCTTTTGTGATAACACGATAACTCAAAAAGCATTTCATGGATCTTTTTCAAACGTTATACCCATATAGACTTTAGTGCAAGGAAGTACTGGATTGATTTTTGGTAAAAATGTAACTGGCATAGGCTAGTTAGATTTAAAAACATGAGCTGATGAATGTTGTGAGTCAGTTCAAACAATGTATAATGTAACTACTTTTATGCTCAACTCAAAGATCATAATATTGCGTGACATTCCTCCTTTCTCAGGATATTTTTTTAAGTTTTTGGCTGTCAGTTCAAAGAAGTTGATTAATAGAGGTGGGTAAGACAAAAAAACTATTTTTTCTGGCAAATTCTTTTCTATAGATTTAACAGCTTTGAAGCATATAGTTGGACTGTAATAATAACTTATACATGCTTTGAATGTCTAAAGTTGGTGGAAAGCTTGACTGCACACAGGAAATTTACAATTCCTGACTCTTTTAAAGTTTGTCATGCAGTGGCACATGATAAAAGGCATATTTCAGAAACAGCATGAGAAAGTGCTTGACTACCCTAATAGCTTTCAATTTACAATGTTATTTCCTCAATGTTAGTCTTCCACTTATGTCTCAGTTTGGAGCAGCAGCAGGACAAAAAAAAAAAAACTCCTTTCATTCCCCTGTGAATTTGGAAGTACCTTTCCAAATTGTAGACAGCAGTCGAGTGGAGAAGCCAGACATAGAGAGAGAGAGAGAGATAAAGAGAGTGACTGCACTGTGCTAATTTCTCTAATGCTCACATACAACTACCCTCCACATGTTTGGTCATTACAAATATCAACGTAAAAAGTACATGAGCAGCAGCTGTAATTTTCTTTCTCCTATTACATTTAGTAATGAAAAAACTACTTAGGGAGCTCAACCTCTCTTTTAGGCATTCATCAATATGAGCAAATGGTTTCTCTTCTAGACAAAAACATGCCTCTTTGTGTGTGTGTGTGTGTGTGTGTGTGTGTGTGTGTGTGTGTGTGTGGGTGATTATGCATGCCTTCTGAGATTTTAATATATGAATCATTACAGGAATAAATATATTTAGGCAGTCGGACTTACGAAACAATGTTGTGCCTTGACTCACCTCGATGGATAGACATGGCAAAAAGAAAAGCAAGAGGAGACATTTATTTTTTAACTATTTATCTTAAATGACATAAATTTGTGGGTCCTGTAATGTAAAGAAATTTGTTGACATTTAAGTATGTTTTTTGTATTCTGGGATTTCCATCAACACAGTAAAAATCAAGCACAATCTAAATCTCACAGCTTGTAAAAAGTGATCTAAATTTAACACATTTGCTGCAGTATTAGGTTACTTAATCAATAATGAGAATATAGTTCAATGACAGTTCTAGAAATGAGAATACTCTGCACAGTAAAACAAAACCACTAAACTTTGTCACCAAAGGGGACAAAAATCTCACGTTCAATGTATGTAAAACCTTTTGACATTTGAATTTAATTGATTTATTCGTGTCTATACTGCAGACAGCATACTAGGACACTATAGTGAAGATGCATAAAGTCATTCCACACACACAACATCATGGACCAGTAACACAGGGGGATTACACTTCACAAACATACATCTATATATATGTATATATATATATACACACACACATACACATGCACACTCACACATACACACACACACATATACACACACACACATATACACACACACAAACATACACTGCGAGAGAGAGAGAGAATGGTGCTGCTTAGAAAGAGCAAGAAACTTGTGACTTACTACCGATGAAAAACCTGAGACTGGGAGGATGCACACAACTGCCCCCTACAGGCAGGAATTCAGGAGAGGTGAAATCAGAGTTCTTTATCCATAACTCTCATTGGCTCCATTTGTGTGTTTGTTCATTTAGGCTTGACGAGCCCAGTTTTCACAAATGTGTACATGAGTAGTGGCAGAATACCTAAATATCCAAAACCATGCCGCAAATGTTTATTTTTCTTACGTGATCTTCCCTGATCTCCGTCAGTTGCTCCCCCGCCAGCAGCGGTTGTTCTGAGTTTCAAGCGATTACATAATTTGTTGACAGGTGTTTTTTTAAGTTTGCATGGCAACCTTCCTTTGCCTGACAGTTTCATGGGTGACAAGGTATGATGGATCCCCAGTATGAAAGAAATCCCCAGTCATTACTGTCACCGCCACATCTGCTGCCGCTGATCCTTTGTTTTAAGGAAATTTCATGGATCCTTTTCAAAGTTAAAAACATTTATAGACTTTAGTGCGAGGAAGAACTGGAATTATTTTTGGAATCTCTTCGTAGGGATATAATTATCTCTCACCAGTGTTGTCCATTCGTGGACGTGAGAGACATGGGGTAGAGAATGCATCTAACCTCTTTGGTTGTGTTAATCTTACCGTGTGTCCGGACCAAGTGAAGGGGGGTAGAGGTGCCCTGGCTTTAACCTCTCTGTTTCCATCCCTTCTCTCACATAGGTCTGCCCCTGGTTGGCTTACTTTCCATCTTTTGGTTACAAAACCTGCCTTTCCATTTCCTTTCATATATAAGAAAAAATCCTCAAGCTATACTTAAAAACAGCCAAAGTGTTTGGTTTGAGTAATTTTATTGGGTGAAAACTTTGCAAATGTCATCTGTCAAATGCAAAGGGGTCACATTAAATTTGGCAGAAGCCACTGTTGGACTTCGTATGAATCGGAGAGTTTCATTCATTATCCACCACTTATCCTGTTCAGGGTCACAGGGGGCTGGAGCCTATCCCAGCTAACATCAGGCGAGAGGCGGGGTAAATCCTGGATTAGTTGCCAGTTCACTGCAGGGCAGACACATACAACCACAGTCACACTTACTCCTACAGGCAATTTTGTGCTGCCAATATCACATTTTTTTGGACTGTCGGGGGAAGCTTGACTTCCCAGAGAACCCACGCAGACACAGGGAGAACTTGCAAACTCTGAACAGAAAGGCCAGCGGATGTGGATTTGAACCAGGCACCTTCTTGCTGTGAGGCAGCAGCGCTAACCACTGCACCACGCGCCTCCAGTCAGACAGTTTGTCAGATAAAGTATATACAAACCAAACATATTTTAGTATAGGATTTCCTCTTTGTATGTTCTTGTTTGGTTGCAGATGAGTAATGTTCTTCTTCTTCTCCTTCTTCTTCTTCTTCTTCTTTTGGTAGTTCCCTTTAGAGATCTGTTTCCATCTTGCTCTGTCCTCTGCATCTTCCTCTGTCACACCAACCAACGCCTTGTCCTCTCTCACCACATCCAGAAACCTCCTCTTTGATCCCCCTTTTTCTCTTGCCTGGCAGCTCCATCTCCAGCATCTTTCTACTAATATATCTAGTACCTCTTCTTTTCACAGGTCCAAACCATCTCACTCCGCCTTCTTTTACTTTGTCTCTAAGACGTCTAACTCTGATGTGCTCATTTCTAATCCTGTCCATCCTCGTCACACCCAAAGAAAATCTGAACATCTTCAACTCTTTCTCCTGTCATCTGGTCAGAGCCACCGTCTCTACAGTAAAAGTTTGTACTCTCTTCCAATGCTTCTAGTTTTGCTGCCTTTCCAACTGGTCTTTTGGACACACAGTATTTCTATTTATTTTCTCTCCTATCATTATGCTAAAGTTGAAAGTTTCTACTCTCACCCCTACACGGCTGCCTTTCCTCATCTCTCGCTGTTTCCTAGCACGTCTACCCCCTCGCAGTTTTCTTTTTTTCCCCCGACAAACAGTAGCATAGTTTCCGTTGGCACCCTGCTGGTAAACAATGCCAGTAGTGGTATTGTTTAACCCGGGCCCCGACTGATCTGGTTTGGAAATCCGTTTTGTGTTTCGCATATTAATTTGGCATAGGTTTTACGTCGGACGCCCTTCCTGATGTAACCCCTCCCCATTTATCTGGGGTGGGACCGGCACTAAAAGTACACTGGCTTGTTAGCCCCTCCAAAATCAAACGGAGCCACATGAAACTCCACATTGGTTTCAAATAAACCTTTGAATACATTTCACACCGAGGTAGGACTGTGGCTCTTTCTTAAGCCTATGACTGGGGAACCCTTAAAGGCCAACATGTCTATAAGAGGTTTGATTACAGCAAGAGAAATCTATCTTAAAAATTAGATGGATAATTTTTTCAAATCTTCCAATTCAAAGCACTCTTTTGTAATAGGTTAATTAATCCTTTTATGTCCTGTTCAACACATGCTGAGTCTATTCTACTATTTCCTATTGAAAACTTTGTGTAACTTGCCTTAAGCTGTTTATAACATGACCCAGTGGCAGCATGTACAGTATATGCTTAAGAGTAAGGGGCCAAAGACGTAGCCCTGGGGGACACCACAGGTCAAAGTAAAGCATTAGCATCCTAATCAATAAGATTTTTTTTTTTGGCACATTGAGAAAAATGTCCTTACTGAACTTACTAAACTGAACAGAAGCAAACAAAACTGATTTAACAGAATTATGCAACTTGATACAAGCAAAAAAAGTCATCAATATGGTTTAAATGGTTCTCTAAAAGCATTCTTTAGCAAAAGGTTGAGCTACTTTAATTAAAAAGGACTATTTTCCATGAAATACAAAATTCCGTTATGAAATTATTTCATATGTCAGATGTTTTTATACTATTTAAAAGCTTTCCTTGACCAAACAATTTGTCATTTTAGGGTAAATTCAGAGTGTTAATAATTGCACCAAATAAATCACATATACAAAGAGATATTTTTCGAACAGTGAATGTTAACAACTTCATATTTTCTTTATTGGATAATTCATTAAAAAAAGACTTCCAACAACATAAACATTTATTAAAATATAAAAAGACCATACAGACTTTGGTGATGTAATCTTACAAGTAAAAAGAAACAATTAATCGGGCCTTTGACCTCCTACTGATGACTGACTAGAAATAATGGGTAAGACTATTAAATCTCGGTGAGGTATCTCTGAAAGAGTGCAGACATTCGATTGACAGGTCCACAATACAGCTAGCCTTTTTTCTAAATCCTGTTCGCAAACTACCAAGTCATTACTTCTATTTGAATATGAGCACAAAGTACATGAACAGCTGGATTTAAAAGAAAAGAAAGTGAAGGTACCATATAACAAGATGGGTGAGTGATTTTGCTGTGACAAGGTAGAGAATGGACTGCTTCCCCCACTTGTCCTTTCTTTCTCCACAGACACGTGAAAACCTGACAAGCTAATCATTGGAAAGGTAATTTGACAAGCTGTGCAAAGTGCTTTTGCTGCGCCCTTACACCTCTTGAACATCGTAAAGCCTTTTCTGTACCCCTAGTTAATATTAAGCGGACACACAGACTGTAAAAGGCTCCAAACAAACAGCAAATGAAAGTAGTGTATCTCTCCTGCCCAGGTCACATTAGCTCCGCGACCTTTGAGTCCGTCATTCAGTTGTCAGCCAGCTGTTTAGGGTTTACACACCGGCACTCAATTACTGGGATGTTTTATTCATCGAGGAGATTACAGCACTTTGTCTTTCGGTGATCAGGCAACATTTTTAGAGGAAAATGTGATCAAAGTCATAAATGTTAATTTATGAGTAAATGCACCTGCTTGTTTGTGTGAGTTAATGCCTTTAATTCATGAGGCAGGATATGAAATGAAAGGTCACCATCAAGAAGACAGAGGGGCAAGAAGGAATTAAGGGTGAATGAGATCGTGCAGAAGAGATTAGGAGGTATGTGGGTGTTTTAGTTGAGAGGAAGTGACCAACCATCTCATGATTGTTACAAACAGGCCAACATACAGAGGCTGGAGGCTGTGTTCTTGTCTTATAGTGACTGTCATACAAGACCACACAACAAAATAATAAAACTGTGTCGTATTGGGAAAAAGACTGCTGAAAGCTTTATGCATACACAACCCACCATCCAGTCTTTTTAATTTTTAATTTTTTACATATGATATTGTTTTGCTCTGCTTTTATCTCCTCTTTACCCTCCGGACTCTCTCTCTTGTCTCACTCCCTCTCAAGATTGCTCTTTATAGGACTCTATTTCATTTGCTCTCCAACCTTATTAAGTATCACTTGTAGGTGATTACAATTGATGCTCGATAAATTTTAAGCAATTTTCTATGACAGGGAATTTAATCAGAGGTTATTTACATTTTTTTCCCCACTATGCTCTAATTATATAGTATAGAACATTTAACACAGAATAAAAGAAAGAATGACATCCTTTTAGACAAAAATAAGTGATTTTCGAATATAAATAATGTTTTCTCCACTCGAATATTATCGGCGCATGAAGGAAATGATTGAAATGCGCTGTGTTAGTGAACACAGGCATCAAATTATCTACAAAACAAAGGTGATTTGTTTTTCAGGAAATTTTCTCCGGCTATTACCCACTACCGTTTTCATGCTTAGAGTTTCAGGAAAGTTAATTAATTTCATGGATGAACCCCAGCTCAGGTGCTGCATGTAGAAAATTACATTGAATGATATGAATGTATTTTAAGAAACATGTATCCAATTTTTCCTTTTAATCTAACATTTTGTCATTGGCCTGTATTTCATAGGTTTTAATGATTGTCACATGCTGATGGTCCATCTTCCCAATTAATTCCTGAAAAGAATAGAGAATGCATGGGTGGGCTGTTTTTGAAAAGTCCAGACAGCTTGAACATTTGGTCAGTCATCTGACCATCTCGTGGTTTCTGCAAGTCGGAACCAGTAAATCTGAGCATGGCTTTAAAATATCAATAACCTAACCCTGCTGTTTGTTGATAACGATACAGAAGGCATGGTCTGATGATGTAGTGTTGCAGGATGTTACGATTAAAGCAGCGATGCGTAGACATGGAAGAGCAAAGCGATCGTAGAGAAACGCTCTTGCCTTTGGTTTTCCAAGAATGTAATAACTCGATTATATTTCAGTGGTGTCTGTGCTGCGGAGATACACGCCGGACCAAGCAACCCCTCTAACAAAGCAGGCTGACGCTGTCGTCCACCACAGCAAGGGTACGTCCCTGGAAAGCCCGAAATTGCCTGTGCTGAACATACAATTCCCCTGATTGAAGTCCTCAAATTTAATGTGACGTTATCTCCTATAGACCGAGTTTTTGATGGACACCCCCCCTGCTGAGTAAAATATTACCTATTAGAGTATAATATGATGTATACGAGATAGATCTCCTCGAGTCGATTCATATGCGCCGTATGTGGAATAAATCAGAGATAAAGATTCCCGTAATGTCAGTAATATACAACCAACCTTTCCCAAAACCCACCCAGTTCTTCCTAAAACTTAGGTCACAACAAAGTTTTTGAGTGATCGGGTTAACATGACCAATTGCGCGGCAGTGGACAAAGTGGCAGCAGCGGCGATCATGATTCCATAATATTTCAGATTTTTCTGGGATAGGCCTATAACTTGACTGCAGTCAGGGACCGCAAACCTCAACCAAGGCAGCTCCGTTTGTCCTTTATGTTATTGGCCCTAAGAGTAAGAGTCTCATCATAGATTGACCCTCATATTATCACTCATTGAACATGAAAACCTAAGCTTAGAATTTGGAAATACGTTGGTATCACTCAGTTTCATGGTTTCTGAAGAAGAACAATATTTCATTAATGTCGGTTTTCATCAGGATATAGATCCAAAATGTGATGGACTCTTTTATGGGGCATGAACAACGATGAACGTAGTAATCAAAGCCTGATTCAGTTTCTTTGTCTGGTGCCACTCCAAAATTAAAATTTCCTCTTCAGTGCGTGACAAATGAAAAAAGCCCTACATTACAGTGTTAAAGAAAGTGGAACTGAATTCCAACTTGCAATGGGTTCCTCCTCGCCATATGCCCAACCATCCCAGCAAGTTAAATTAAAATCAGTAGTTTTTGTGTATCCCTGCTAACTGTGAAACAAACAAACAAACAAACAAACAAACAGACAAACATAACCCTTGTGGAAGTTTTTAAGAGGAGGCGTGACAGCTGTTCTGCTTTGCTATGCGTCAACACTGTATTTTAGGAGGGGGATGTGTTGGTTGGCAAAACAAATGACTCAATGATCGACTCATTCATAAGCATACACTTATTTCTTATTTGGTTATCAAAAATAACTGTTCTGTTTTGTAAATGCAGTGCCAGGTCAGAATTTCTGAGTGAATTCTGTTATTATTAATAATAATATTATTAATATTGTTATTATTGCTGTTGCTGAGGTTGTTATTAAGTTATTATAATTAATTGTTCAGAAAATGCTCATTCATATCAGCTTATAAATGTACATATATATATATATATATAAATTTACAAAACAATAATATAAATTAAATTCTAAAAAACACATGATTCCTCTTAGTTCTCTTGGATATTTGAGCTTCATTTTGCAGAATGTTGCTGGTGGAGTGTTTGATACCAGAGGGTTTTCCAAATTCATCCACTGAGGGGGGAAAACGTTTTCAATCTGGTTTGTAAGGTTTCAGCTGGAGTCACTGCCAGCAATACTACAATAAAAGACTTGTATAGTTAAACCCTGCACAAACACTGACTGTGGTTTGATGTTCCACTTTTAAAAAAAAGTTAAAAGGTAATATTCTATCCAATAAAGTACTATTAAGTCTAAATTGTAAGTGTAAAATACTTAATTTAACTGCGCAGTAAGGTTTTTAATCTCCATCAATTCTCTTTTTACAGTGTGTAATGTCTGTCTTAAAATACCGCAGGAATAAAACAATATCAGATTCGTGCACCAATAATAATAATAAGTAAATATTTATTTACTGTTTCATATTTTGGGTATTTTGAAGGTAAAACCTTGAATAAAAGTTTTTTTGAAAGATTTGAAATATTTTCATAGTTTTTTTAATTTTATGCTTTGCGGTCCAGTCGTACACTGCAAAAAAGAAAATTGTTGATAAACGTAAAGAAATTACTTCAATTTGATACTTGAATTAAATTAAGTAGTTTCGAGTAAGATTTATTAAGTTACGTTCTAAATAGTTAGTTTAATTGAGTGTTACCTGTTGAAGTAAATTTTTAGCTGATCAACGATTCCGAGCTCCAACGTGTTATGATTCTTATATACATTTATATACATATTTATTTATGATGTGGATTTTTGATGAAAGAGAGGAAGAAGATATGATCTTAGACCGGTAGATTATTGATAGGTGATATGTTTTTATGACTGTTTGAAGCAGAGAGCAGAGCGCTATTAAGGTATAAATATAATGCTGTAATAAGCCTATTCTAAATTTAGCACTTTTATATGAAATCTCAGCCACCAAGGAGTTTTCATAAGACCTGCAGTAGTCAGTCAGTATTTTTAACACCATACTTGGAGCAGAAACTCGATGCCATTCCAAATATCCCTTGTTGACCCATTTATCAAAACACAAAATAAAGATTCTTTCATGGCATGGCTTTGTTGTTGAAAGGGAGTTGTTGCTATGCCAATATGTTTCTTTGTAATGGTGAGTGACATGAAAATGTGTGAGCAACCCTGAGTACCTATTTGAAAATATATTTTCCACACTGCCTCTCTGGTCGTTTTCTCACAGGCTCATTCTTTGGCAATGAGGCCGTGCAAATCTTTCTTTTTTGTGCGTCTCCAACTTTTCTTTATCTCTGCCCCCCCCTTTTTTTTGCGGGGGGGTATTACGTGCATCATTTTTTTGAGTAGTTTCGCTTCGCTCTCTCTCTTGCTTTCTGTCTCTCAGACACACACATAAACACACACAGACACACACACACGCACTCACTCCCACACACACACAAAGCAACATAAGTGACAGCACTCGGGGAAAGGCAGGACTATGTTGTAAAGGCAGATAATAGAAACAATCAAAATTAGTCATTCATTTATGCGCACTCACACACATGATGAACAAGCCGTTGATAGGGGAAATTATCAAGTCTTATTAATGAACCTGATCAGAAATGGTCCATCTGGCTGCAAACTGTTGCTGTTCATTAGAATGCATTATCACACTCTTGCAAATGTCTTCCCCTGTAACCATGTTTGTTTTTCTATTGACACCAAGGCTTCCTAATTGTACATTATTGAACCCTCCACAGTGTTAAACATTTTAATCTAGCATTTAGAGGATAATTTATTCCATTTTAATACTAAGAGTAGTGGTCGAGTAATTTTTTCCCAACTGCCCCTGTTTCCTTTTTATTCAGCAGCTAAACCTTGTGATTCTGGTGGACTGGTTCTGCTTTCTGGTTGGTTGAAGGTTTCATCAGGTTATGATGTTTAGTCTCACTTTAGACAGAAATGGCACGGGGCACTGTCTGCGCCTTTGCTTTAGGTTATGTAATCATATAGCTATTGTTAATAGATATAACATAGTTAATGCTGTCTCTATATTCATTTGAGGTCTGTATTATCTTCTTGCAGGCCCTTAAAAGCACTTTGCCCGTTCTCAAACCGAAGCCTTCGGCTTTCAAGCTGCTCATTTCAATCATGTGTCACTGAAGAAAAACTGGGATTCATCTCACCCTGAAATCCAATTTGATGAGCCTAAATACAACAGTGGAGGTAAAAGAGTGAACACGAGGAGGGGGAAGGATGTAATTATAAGGCGATATAACAAGGGCCGGGGGGAGGAGGGTACTAGCAGAGCTCAAAGAGGCGGGAGAGAGGAGATGTGCTGCTGACAGGAGAGGGTGAGGGCATATGGATGACAGACGGATGCACAGAGAAATTGTGAAATGCATCATAAACGTAAAATAACATCTATATTTCTTTTTTTAATTTATTAATCAGAATGAACTCGATACATCGACTCTTGCTTTAATTTTTTTTCTTGAGAAGCATCAAAGATATTTAAAGTCGTACGATAAAGGATAAGAATATCAGTTTAATATCAGGCTTTTTTATTTGCCACATTCATTCGTTCAATCAATTACAAACCTTCTAGCGATTTCTTTGGTTAATTAGTCACAGATAGATTTCAGCTGAGATCACACTATATTAAACACTAGTTATACAAACCCTGAATTTGGATTTCCTCACACATATGGCGAATCTTTCCACATTATCTTCTCTGGTATGTTTGAACATACAAACATTTCAATGTTTAAAATCAATCAGGTGTTTAATTGGGAATATCAGGATCTGACAGAATTTCAGCTTTACACAGAAGGGGTCATTAAATGTTTCAGCAGAAAAAAAAGGAATCAACATCCTCCACCCTATATGAAACATAAACACCCCAACAGAAAGTCCTTTCCCAACTACACAGGGAGCATTCCTTCGAAAATAGATCAACAGTTATAGCATAGCATACAGTACAAATGTAGCCTCTCCTTGATACTGGTATCAGTCGCTATACTGTGTGGTTGGAGGCCTCCAGAACAAACAAGAATCCCATAGTAAGAGCAGACTACTCCATCACACATATCACGCGGCAGGGAGAATGCCCGGAACAACTGGGCGCTGACAGAGGCACAAAAATACAAAATAAAAAAAATAAAAAATCTTTTTCTGATTTAGTTCGACTTTCTTCACCACATTTAGACTTCCTGTCATAGAGATCAAATTGACAATAATTGTTGAAGAGACAAAAGAGAATTTTTTTTTCTAGACCCACACATCAAGTGTTGCAAACACCAAAAAAAGTCTCCCTCTTCTCACACACATGAGGTTTTGAGCTCTTCCCTCTAATGTTTGATTCTGTCTGAAACCACTGTCATAACAATGCAATCCTTACACACTCAGCGATGATGTATTTTCACACTTTTTATGTTTATACATAAACAAACCACTTCAACTAACCACTAATTTCAAATAGTCCATTTAGACTCAAACTAAATATTTCTATGAAGCCCGCCATATGCTCTAAGATCAGATCCCATAATGACTCAATAATGAAGATAAATACAGTTAAACTATTTTAAAACAAGTCAAATTTCTTTATGTCAATTCATATGAGATCAATTTAGACAGTATTGGACTTATGGTCGGCAAGTGGGTCACAAAATTTTGATTCTTGCAAAATAATCCCCCTTAGTGAGTGAAATATGCAAAAATTACAGTAAAGCATGACAAATACAATTTAGATCTCGATTGGGTTCATTAGGACGTTATCTCTAAAAACACGGTGTTTTTCATAAACCAGCACCCCCCTATAAGTAAAATATGAACTAAGAGATAAAATTGGATACACAGGCACCAAATCAGGACTAAATTGCAACAATGTTTAAGTTAAGTTATATCTGAAAAATAGTGGGGGTTCTTTAAAACAGCTCCCCCTAATGAGTAAAATATGAACTATTGGAGTAGAATGTGATAGATTCAAGATAGACCTCCTCAAGTTAATTGATATGCACTGAATTCAAACTAAATTTGGCTAACGGTTTAAAATGTTTATAGATTAACCTTCCCTTGGCAGAAATATACTATTTACCTTTCCCAAAAATCATGCCAGTTCTTCCTCGCCTCAAGGTCTGAAAATGATCCATGAAATAGTTTTTGAGTTATTGTGTTAAAACAAAGGATCTACAGCAGGAGTGACGATTCCATAATATTCCCCAACCTTCCGGCGTCTTTATTAAACAACACTGTTTTTCTGTTCATTGCCTGTGAACAGGAAAGAACCTCATCTTCCAAAACAGCAATATCCTTCACCGAACCTCTCTTCAAATTTCTCTCCTCGTATTCATTTCCTGGTCATTCTCAGTGCAGCTCAGATTTAGATGATGATTCTTCCTCATCCTCCCAGGCATAATGCACAGTTTAGTTTATACCTAGGAAGGCTGCCCTCATTGCAAGATGGCACTAATGCATCCTCAAGGCCCCTCCATCTGCTCGCTGCTGCCTCGGTTGTCATGGAGATTTGTCTAATTCAACAAAAGACAGGGTTAAATAAGCACAGCAAAACATGAACAACAGCAAAAACTGTAAACACTTGTTAGATGCCAGGAACAACGGATATGAAATAAGGGAACAAAAAAAAATCCACAAAAATAAAGCCATCTTTCGGTACTTATTTGTGGGACACATTAAATGACACGAATGTAAAGCCTGAATGCAATTTTTTTTAAATGTAGCACTTGAAAATCATCAAGCCCCCAAGGCTATTGGAGGAGCAGCGTACACACTAAATTAGAGTAACAAGGGGCTCGGTATACCAGAGGCTAAATGGTAAAAAGAACAGAATAAAGGAGGAAAATGTTGGATCTAGAGAGAAAATAAATGATTCCTTGAACGAGAGAGATTCATCTAATTGTCCCTATAGGTTGAGGAACAGTCCTCTCATGAGTTTGTGTACAGAATATGTTTGAAACACTCAGCTATCAAAGAGCAGGAAGAGGTGGGAGTGAGCTGTCAATAATAAGGGAAAAGAGGAAGGGAGAGATTGAAAGGAAAGGGACAGAGAGAAACGTGAATCACACTCTGTTGCTCTGAACCCAGCATGTGTTCATCTCTATCCCAGCCAGACCCCCGCCTGGCCTCCAGGGAATTCATCTGTGTGTTTGCGTGTGACTAAGAGTGTGCATGGCTCGGCAAGCGTGTGCGCGTTTGTGTTTTTCATGCACTGTTGTGTGTGCATGTTTGTGTCTGTATGTGTGTGTGTGTGTGTGTGTGTGTGTGTCTGTGTGCAAGCTCTCCCAGCAGGAGAGAAAGCACGTAGGATGAAGAGCACCTGTGTCTAAACACAGATTTAGTCAAAAAAACACATCAGTCGGTAGAGGCTTTTTCTCAGAACCTGCAGCAAACAAGTCTTGAGGAGGGCATTATCTTTCACAACAAACAGCAAGGAAGGGCTTCTATATGTCGAAATCATGAAGCATCTGAATGGAAGCTGATTTAAATCATTTCCACTTTTGTTGGGCCGTAGGAAGATGGTGCCTTATGCCTGAATATAAAGTCTTCATGTGCGGCTAATTCTGATGTGAATGAAGAACTGTGCAGCTAAAGATATTTAATGGGGCCCACATAATGACGGCTTTTACAGACGGATGTTTCCTGTGATGGGCAGCAAAAAGATGGGAAACAATCACAAAGAGGAGGAGCTCACTGCTGGAATGTCAGCTGGTGGAGCCATGATAAGATTGGAAATGGGCCATATGACGATTTTAGTCACATTGACTCAGATTATGATGGTAGAAATGACCAAAGAAAGATGTGTTTTATTAAATATCAATTTGAAATGTTATTAGGTCACGTGATGCTTATCTGACAGCTGTGGGAAGCCTAAATGACCCGTCTCCTTTGCATCTTTAGAAAACCATTAGGTAAACCCTTGTGAACTACACTGTTCAATTAATTTTATGTTGGATTTATTTTATTCTATACAAATGTCGACCAGATTATAAGTTCATAAATTTGGTTTAATTTAATTTGGCCTACATCTCTGCCACCGCTTCAGTTCCTTCCTGTTAACACTATTACGCAAAAACCATGAATGGATCATCTTCAAATTTCATACCCACATAGAGCATAGTGTGAGGAAGAACTGGAATGATTTTGGGAATAGACAGATTTATACCTCCAACACAAGACAGAGCTTTATCTCCAAATGTTTTTGGGCAAAAGTTTCTCAACCCTTGGTCCGAGTTAGTGCTTATGAATCAACTCGAGCAGATCTATCTCGCATAATTATCATTCTTATAGTTCATATTTTAACCACTAGGCTAGGGGGAGCATCTTTACGAAAAACTGTTTTTTGGACACTTCCTAACTATTAGACGGATTTTGTCCAAATTTGGTGATTATAAAACCGACCTAAGGAGTTCTATCTTGATTATATCATCATTTACTCTGATAGCTCATCTTTTTGTTGTTGTTGTTTTGTTGTTGTTGTTTTGTATTGGTTACTCCCCACCTTACCTCCAGTGGTTTCATGGAAACGATTCAGTTAAGCATTAGTCTTCATATCAGGCTAGCATTTACCAACATGATACCTTTATTATGACAGTTTACCTATTGTAGTCTAAAAATGTATAGTACTGTAAAAATGTTATATTAACAGTACCTTAGTTTGAATTTCAATGAAAAATGAAAATCCCTGAAAATTAGAAAAAATAACTCAAACAAGATATGATCTTACAACATTAGGCTTGTATTACATTTACTGGAGTATCACATGAAGTCTTATTTGTCAAATCTAATCCATAAAAATACCATTTTCTATAGCTATGACAGATTGATATATAACAGATTTATAAAATACACGGCATCAAACACATTCAGGTGCTCACACAGTTAATGTAATGAATTACATTCCTTTATAAGAACAATTAATTCAAATCAAACAGGTTCCTAAAAAATTGTAACCAACATTCCTACTTAATGTACCCTGGCCTCAGTATCGACCTTTCCCGAGGTTTAATCAGGTGATAGTAAATCAGTAAAGAAGTTCAACTTCAGCTCATTGTGACAAGCAACGAGTGGAGGAACAAAAGAGAGGAACTGATTTCAAAACAGCTTGTAGTCATGGACAATTCATCGTTCCTGAACACATGTAGGAAGAGGAACAACATATGCAGACAATATTTAGGAGTATTAGAGGACTTACCATTAAATTTGGTATTGGTATTGGAGTTGGCAAAAATGACAGCAAGCCCTGAGATGAAGGATGGTTGATGTCTTCACACATGACATGGCTTACGTCGCTGTTCAGCCAATGTCCAGTTGTGACTCCATCACCAGCAACAGAGGAAGAAAATTATTACAGTTAATGTCCAGATCAGTACCAAATATGGGCATCGGGGCCAAATCCAGAGCCTTTTTTAAATCTATTCACATCAAGTATAGAATGTTGCAGTAACATGCTGCTGCAAAACGTTACTACCCAAGACTTCCTACAGCAAAAATAATTACATTCGTGGAAGAGCACAATAACACAGTAATTTATGAGACAGATTTAGAAACAAAGAGGCCGACAGACAGACATACAGAGAAACAGACTGACAAGGAGACTGACTGACTGACAGACAAGGAAACAGAATGACTGACAGACAGACAAGGAGACAGAAAAAAGAAACTATGTTCAGCTCTTTGTTTGTGTTCATGTTTGTGGCTTTACCTTCACATTTAATATACCATAAGAGTTTTACATTTTCTTTAACCTTTAAAAAAATCTGTCTGTCTGTCAGTCTATCAATCTATCTGTCTGTCTGTCTGTCCATCTTGTGATCCTTATATAATCTTCTGTTCTGCCCAATCTTTTCTAATCATTCTGCTGAGTGTGTCTGTGAATCCTTACAAACATCCTGTTTCAATCAACCTGTTCTACCTCTCCATAATCCCCTTTCATATGTAGCTTTCAACCCAGTGGCCTCCCTCTCTCTCTCTTTCCTTTCTTTCTTTCTCTCTCTCTCTCTCTCTATCTCCCTCTCTCTCTCTCTCTCTATCTCTGTCTCTCTCTCTCCCTATTATGTTGGTATCCTTTAAGTCTTCTTTGGAGTGTCTCACTCCTTCGGTTGGAGTGGTGCTACATGACAATCCAATATCCAATGGCCTCAAGCCCCTACTATTTGCACTTGTCTCTGTTTTTCCACTACTCTGTAGTTCCCACTTTTTCAATATTTAATAACCTTTATGTACTTCCATGCTGTTGTAGTAATAACTACAATAAAATGGGTACTACTTTACAATAAGAATACCCTTATAAAGGCTTTATGAATAGTATATACTTAGCATATTAATTAGGTTGTGAACACTGTATAAATCCTTATAATCAATATAATTATACTTCTAACCATAAATCATACTGTCACTTTAGCTAACGTCGTTGTAGCTGCTCTAATGACCAAATTTCTCCCCGTTGGTATTAATAATGACGTCACTGATTAGATTTTAGTAGCACATTATTTTGTAAGCAAATATCTGATCAAATTGATAGTCCAACAAAATAAAATAACCTGCTGCAGTTAAATCAATCTTGCCAAATAGTGAATCGAATATTGATTTATTAATGATTTATAGAGTGTTTACAACCTTAACAATAAACAGATTATGAACTGCTATGAATCCTTAGTATTGGCCGTCTTATTGTAAAGCGGTACAAAAAAATGTAACAAAACCATTAATTGTTTGAGCTCTCCTACTGGTAAAAGAAAAAAGTATTAAAAACATGTTAAAAATTTGCCATTGAGAGAAATCCTATAGGGAAACTATTTCATCTACATTCCTACAATATAATACAATATACACAGTATCTCTTAATAATATGCTGGAGATAAAACCAGTCTACCAACAGATATTTCAGCTGACCCTCCGTAGGATCAGATCTCTCGTCAACTGTATTTTAGGTCAATCTGTAAACTATTTCAAATCAGCAAAAATTAAGATATTAGGTACATTTTTTGAACAAAAACAAAATTCTGCTGAAAAATAGTAATTGGAGTGTAAATAAAAACACATCTCATCCCCATATCATTGCTTTGCTGCTAAAACAAAATCCAATTTGATGAGGAAAGAAGACAAAAATCATAGGCAAATTTTCAAATGACAGTCTCCCACATATTATATTGTTATTAGTAAGTTGTTGTTGTGAATATTTGCATTGCCTGACCGACATCATTACATACAATTAGCGATTCAGTAATATAAGTACTAGTAACCCAGTTTAGTTTAGATTGAACAGCATTAGTGTGAATGAGCATACAGTCATTTGCAAACTGCTTTTTTTTAATTCACTGAAGGACATTTGGTAACATGGAGCATAAAAATGTCCTGTATGATATCATCTGATGGCTAATTTCAATGTTCCCTCTCTGCAGGTGTGCAACATTCACACATGTGAGCACACCTGTGGCCCACTGCAAAGAGAGCCATCTGACCTTAGCTTGTAGTGGATTTAATGACAAGAATGTTATTTGCTGACTCTGGGACTGAATGCATGTCTTGCAGATTGACATGCAGATTTTGAAGGTGAAAATCCCACACCTATACCCTCTTTTTGGTCTGGTAGGTAGTTTGAGTGTACCATCTGTTGATTAGACAGTCAACAGGACAATCGGTAAGTCAGCCATGTTAGTAAGAGGGGCTGGTTGATGATGACATGATGGTTCTGTCATGGACTATGATGGCGAAAGCAAAAATTAGATACCAGTGACATCCAGTGGCCAAGTTATGCACTCATTTTAGCTCTTCCTGTCACGCTTGGCTCAGTGGAGAGAAGTGAGGGTGATATGAGAGGAGCAATTGTTCTGCAGTGTTCTTGGGCCCTGAGGCAGGTTCTAAAAGTCAATATATGAGCAAAACATTGCACTGACAAAAGATAGCATAGTCCTGATCTCGGGATATGTCTGTGTAGATTCTCTTTTATCCAGGTCATGGTAATCCATGTGGGTTGAATCCAAAGCAACTGGACTTGTTTAGTTTTGAGAAAAACCGAAGTCCAGTTGATTTGGATTCAACCCACATGGATTTCTGTACTTGGAAGTACTCCTTAGTTGGCATGTTTGGGGTCGGGGGCCTGAACAGTGACTAGATTTGTTTATGGAAACGGTCAGGACCAATTCTGACCACATTTCTGTTTCAATGTAAGAGGCTTTGAGAATTTCAGTTTTGCACAACAGATAATTTGCTTGTCAATGTTGTTCGTCGTTGTTTCAATCACCAATTTACCCATTAATATTCCGAGGGTTTGAATGAGAAATATAACTGTGATTTCCTCTGCAAAACAGTGAAATGAGATGTTGTGGTGATTGGCGCTTTCGTGTAATGGCAACAGTCACAGAGAAGCGATTTGTTTTAAGAAATAGACCACAAGCCGTCTGTGCAGACATGAATGGATCTGTTGAGGTAAAATAACCTGACAGGCAGCAGGAGGACAGCTTCAGGGTATTTTCAGATATGGCGACCCAATCAAAACGTAGCCTGATCAATGCAGTTAAAGGTTGTGCTAATGTTAAAGAGTAACAGTGAAATCCAGAATAAGCAGCTGTGTCGGTCATTTGTGACACTGATTTGGATTTGTTAAAGAGCCCTTACAGAAGTTTTTCTGAAACAAATTTCAAGAAATTTTGAGGTTGTAGAAGAATATATTAATATATATAATTAATATATTACTTGCCCCTAAAATAAACAAAAAACTCGGGGTTGAGCCGGATTTATATTTTTAGCAGTGAGAACAGGCTTTTTATAATTAACACATATAAGCAGAGAGTGCCAATATTGCCCCATTCCTTCATTCATTCCTTCATTATCCATAACAGCTTATCCTGTTCATGGTCACGGGGGCTGGAACTTATCCCAGCTGACATTGAGCGAGAGGTGGGGGAACACTCAGGGAGTTATTTAGGTGAAATCTAAAGTTGAGTGGACGATATGTGACACGATGTTAGGGATAGTTTCTACATCACTTATCCAGAAGTTGCTCAGGAAATCCAGATATGGCCGGAGAACAATCATGGAAACATTCTTGGGGTATTTTTGTCATGACTTTGGTGAGTTTTGGCGACATAAAGGGAATGTAATCGATCCGACAAGCCAGTTTAAGTCAATCAACAACTTCAAAAATTAAATCAAAGGAAAAATGTTTCACTTGAAGATGACAAGTTGGTGCTGAGTTGTAATCTGCCTGGAGTTTTCTCATCCTCCTTTTGCATTCGGATCACCTGCTTGCTTTTTTAAGCTTTCAGATGTCCTTCTGGATTCAGGGGGGAGATTGAGACACTTTTGTTTAGCTTTTGACTATACTATATATACAGAACCATGTATGTAACAGACAGAATGCTCTTTATTACAGTGTTTCAAACAACCAAGCTGCAGTTGAATAATGTTGAGCTAGTGAGTGTGCAGCAGTGTTGCAGACTGTTCTGACTGAATCCTTCCCCGGTCGTCACGTTCCACGGCCCATTTACGGTCGCACTGTAAATAAATCACACATCAACACAATGATTTGCAGCACCTCTCCTGTCCACCAGCTGTGTAGTGATGCCTGTGTATTTATAACTGCACAAAGATTAAAAAAAAGAGCTAAT
This sequence comes from Lophius americanus, assembly GCA_037951165.1. Classification (NCBI taxonomy): domain Eukaryota; kingdom Metazoa; phylum Chordata; class Actinopteri; order Lophiiformes; family Lophiidae; genus Lophius; species Lophius americanus. Next base: position 9,286,574 of record JBBDHG010000032.1, on the reverse strand, counting down.
ATGGTGAGAGAAGTATCTGCAGTGACACACATATACAGGTAAACATTGACAAACCTGGAAAAGAGTTCCACACAGCAGGTCACCAGCTGGGAGCTATTGATCAAATTGGTGTTGTTGAAATGCGCGCTTAAGAATTCTGGGCACTGAACATCACTCATGGTCAACATTCCTAGATACACATACAGAAAACATCATCGTCATCATGGGAAGAAAAAAAAAACATGAGGGACAGGAAATATATTATCTACATCTAATGTATTATAGGACGATTTACTGCTCTCACTGTAATTTTGGTATTGGTAGAGAAATATAGTGCAACATTATGAGACAGTAAAATTCAAACAATATTAGATACATTGAATGTCCCTAAACCCAGAAATAGTACCTTTTTCTCTTTTCAAAATATTTAGAAAACAGACTAGAGGTTAATTATGAAAACCTAAAAATTTGGTAAAATTAACAGAATAATACAATAACGTCACAAGCCAGTAATTACCGTAAAAATAACCGTAACATTCTGTTTAAATGACAGATTTTACTGGTATGTACATTTGAATTTACTCTAAAAAAACAAAACACTTAACATTTGGGTAGAGCTTACCGTAATTTCTAGAAAAGCAACTTGTTTAAAGTGTATAATTGGCAAATACGGCTAATTTAAAGCTTTAAAAAAGTCTGAATTTATGTAATTGAAGGTCATTTTAGGTAATGCCCTTTTACCCAAACAAGTTTACACCAGATCTCTTTTTTTCAATGATAATTAAAAAAAACATTCCAGTGAAATTCTGGTAACCACATCTGCCGGTATTTTGCCATAAATTACACAGAACATTGTTTTACAGCGTATAGTAGATAATGTCCACTTCCTTGTGAAGGGACTGTCAGATGCTGTTACTGTCTAATCATTGAGTTTATTTGATTAGAAAGATCAACATAAGATAAACTTAATGTTTTGGTAGTAAGAATGGTGCATATGTGGATTTTTACTTAGTGTTCACTTGAAAAAAAAAAACCCAACTGTGAGTAATGGTCTATATTCTTAAAATGCTAAATTGACTCTTATATAGATGTTAAAATGGAGTAGATGAAAGCACAAATACCGTATGTGAGCGATTGACTAATACAGTGTTGGGTAGCCTGTGCTGGCATTTAAGAAGACGTATGGGTGTGAATATTCATGTGAATGTGCTCTGAATGCTGGGAGTGAGAATATGGCCGTTTCTGTTTATGCATTCTGACTTTGAACCAAAAGAAAAAACCTCTCGCTGTGTGAAAACAGGGCAACATTTAACAAAAGGGACAAGAAATAATATGAAATAATATTAAAAACATTTACATAATGGTTTGAATATAATGCCTTTACACAAGAGTGTAAAGAGTGTAAGGCATTTTGCCTCTGGGGGATCGTTTCCAGGACAAATTAAATATATAACCAACTGCAGCTCCTGAATCTTCACATTTATCTGCTAAATCTCAGCCACAAAAGGGCATCAAATAGAATGGAATTGATGATGATATGTCTCGAAACCATTAAATTAAAGCTGCATTGTCCTGCTCCTGAGGGCGAGGGCCCTTCATGTACATAACTCAGCTCGAGAGCACATTGTCTCACAATTAAAGATGCTATAGCTAAATGAGATATCAGACATTACATATACGCTGAATAAATGATAGTTAATAAAATGATAGATAGATACAGAAAAAGAGTATACAGTCACCAGCGGTACAAGCTGTGATGAAACAGGAGACGCTGCCGGCAATCAGAGATCTGATGCCACAGCTGGAGATGTCAGCCTTTCTCTCTGGAGCCATACTCACTGGCAAAAGAAGAATGGAAAAAAAATTTAAAAAAGGAATGCGAACAAAACGGTAACTTTAATGCAAAACTTTCTATTTGTAGTTTGAACACTGACAGTATAAAACAAGCTTCAACATCAAAAATAAAGAACTGAGAATCCGTTCACTAACACAGGTTGCAAAGAATATGGTCAAATCATATGGTAAAATGATAAATGAATAAAACTGTCAAAGCTGATTCTCTCTTTCGACCCCCGAAAGTGGAGGCTGACAGGCTGTTTTTATGTTGCAATGTCTTTATAATTAGATAATGATTGCTTTGTAATTGTTATTCTTTTTGGGGGTATTAGCTTGTTCTCACATCTGTAATCATCCGTAGAGGTTTCAATTTGTTTTCAACTTTTCTGACGTCCATTCAAACTTGTCATCAGTTGCTTGACATGTTTATTTAGTGAGGTAATTTGTGTTTGAGGATAAAGGTTAGCGTCTTTCAGTTTTCTAGGCTACAAGGCTTTAGGCTCAATAGAGCAGTCCTAACCAGTTTAAAATCATTATTGACTTTGAATCTTGTATATGTGTGTGCCTCGTGTGTGTGTGAGTGTGTGCGTGGCGTGAGTGTGTGTGTATGCGTATGTGTGTGTCCTATCTACTGTGTTGCATTTGGGGGAAATTAAGTTCTGTCCTGAAATTGTAAAAGAACATTTTTGCTCAACCAGCACTACAAATCAAGAGCACTTTCGAGAGCATATGACACCAGCAAGTACCTTTAAGCCCATTCCTATTGTTCAACTTATAATAATAATAATAATACATTTAATTTATAACGAACTTTACATTTGGATCAAATCTCAAAGTGCTACAAAGTAAAAGCAGATAAAAGCATCAATAAAAAATAAAATAATAACTATATAAAATCCTGACCAAAAAGCAGCAATGTTAATTAAAGTTATAGGTTCTGCTAAAAGGGAAAGTTTTAAGTCCTTTTTTAAATGTGTCAGTCGTCTGTGGAGCCCTCAGATGGTCAGGGAGGGCATTCCACAGACGAGGGGCAGCAGAACAGAAGGCCCGATCATCCATGGTGCTGAGCTTAGTCCAGGGAAGGAGGAGGCGGTATGAGTGGGTAGAACGGAGGGATCGTGTCGAGCTCAGTGGGGTGAGTAGTTCTTTCAGGTAGGGGGGTGCGTTACCATGGATGCACTGGTGAGTGAACAGAGAGATCTTATAATCAATCCTGGTGGAGATGGGAAGCCAATGAAGGGAATGAAGAACAGGGGTGATGTGTTTGTGTTTACGAAGCCTCATCAGGATCCTTGCAGCACTGTGTTGAACATACTGAAGTCTTTGAAGACTTTTATCAGGGATCCCGATGAGAAGTGAGTTACAGTAATCCAGTCTGGAGGAGACAAACGCGTGAACCAGCTTTTCAGCATCACTCAAGGTTAGTGAAAAACGGAGTTTGGAAATATTTCTGAGATGGTGAAAGGAGATCTTGCAAATGTGTCTGATGTGGGATTGAAAAGTGAGCAGAGCTGTTTCTGTGCTGTGGGAGGAGCAGAAACCAGACTGAAAGGTTTCAAATAGGTTGTTGTATTTAAGGTGGTCCTGGAGGTGGGCAGCAGCTACTTTCTCCAGTACTTTGGAGAGGAATGGGAGTTGGGAAATGGGCCTGTAATTAGCAAAAACTTCTGGATCAAGAGTAGGTTTTTTGAGGAGTTGTCTGATTATGGCAGCTTTTAGGGCAGATGGAACAAAACCAGCCTGGAGGGATTGATTTATTATAACGGTGATCAGGGGACTGATGGAAGAGATGTTAGTTTTCACTAGGGCTGTAGGAAAGGGGTCCAGGGCACAGGTGGAGGGTTTCATCACCCTGATGATAACCTCAACCTCCTGCTGTGAGATTTCTGGGAAGCGCTTTAGAGGCTGGGAGATATCAAACTGTGAGTAAGCAGACTGGATAGGTAGAGTGGAGGGACCAGAAAGGACAGAACGGATTGAGTCAATTTTTGATTTGAAGAAAGCCATGAAATTATTACAGTGCTTTTCTGTAAGTGGGGAAGTTTGTGGTTTAAGAAGATAATTGATAGTGGAAAACAGCTGCTTAGAATTTCCAGGACTGGTTTTGATAATGTTTGAGTAGAACAGTGACCGAGCCTCTCTAAGGGACTTTGAGTAGACCTTTTGGTGTTCCCGAAAGGCTGGCTTGTGGACAGTGAACTAACATAACTAACACCCCATGATGATGACTCACCCATCGCTCCAATCGTCATCCCAAGGGAGGCAAAGTTTGAAAACCCACACAAAGCATAGGTTGCAATGGTTTCAGAGTGGATCTGAGAGAGGAATAAAGTTAAATTAAAAAAGAAATTGGGAAAGGCGTTAAGACTAAAGAACTAAATATACATTACATTATTCCAAGGGAATTGCTATGCAATTTAATGGCAAATAAAAAAAGTAAATTTCAAATGATATCACTTAAACACACACACACCCACACACACACACACCCACACACACACACACACACACACACACACACACACACACACACACACACACACACGCACGCGCACACAATTTAGGAAAATATAATACTCCTAGATGCTTCTTCATCTTTAGAAAACATTTACTTCCTCATATAGATAGTTCCCATGGTTTAGGGTTCTTTATGTATTATAGTTTCCTGATTATAATTTTTCACTAGTTTGAACACTAATGAGAAATACCACATCATCACCTGCAGTTATGTGATGGATATCCAATATCTTCTGGAAGCAAAATAATAATAATAAAAGAAAATGCCTTGGTTACAGACGGAAAAGAAAGTGTCAGATAAAATGTTTACTGACATTTTGACATAAAGCAATTTTCATTCATCATCAAAAATCCAAACACGTGACCTTATTCTGACTATTCTGACCTTGTTCTGATTCCTATTCATACAAGTGTTCAAAACCACCACAGGTTCTGTGAGTGAGTCTCCTCATCGACAAAAAGTAGAACTTTTAATGGATCTCAAACCTGAAATCTAACATTAAACATCCTCAACTGGCTCAACAATGATAATATTATCTAACTAGATTAGTCAGCTGCTTATTTATGATAAAACTGTTTAAAAAAATACACTAAAAAGGCCAATAATAATCCAAAAAAGAGTCAGAGTGAGACACAAGGTGTGAGGAGTGAGACTCACAGAAATATACTGCTTTATGTTGTCAACATATTCTGGACCTCCAGCTTTCCGCCTTTTAATCAACACCGATAACTTCTCATAGGCCACAAACTCATTAAGAAATGTCTTCAGCCCAATAAGCTCAGCAACAATGAAACTGTCCTCCAAGGAAACTCCCATCATGTAGGAGAGAGGCATGAACACGTACGAGCAGATAAGCTGGAGGAGAGAGAGACAGAAGCAGAAGAGGAGCGGGTGCATACACATGCACCAACATTAGAATATATTCAAAACTCATATACAGTGATTTATTACTTATTTATTTATGCAAGAGAATTGGTGTATGAGTTTTTGGGTGTCTGGTTGTGGCCATCACCGAGAAGTTTAGCTGTGGACAGTCAAGCATCCCACCAACCCAGGAGAGAACGGCATCGAAAAAGGTCAGCAGTGCCAGGAAGGCGATGAGGTTGGCAACAATGGAGGCTATTAATCCCACGGCACCAGTCGCCCCTTGAGATGCCGCTTCCAACACGTTCTTACTTTCTCTGAGGAGACGTGATGTTGTATTGGTTATAAAAACATAGACCTAAGGGCATCATCCTGAAATAATGCCTGATGTCATCTGCATACTTGTATTTTTTTAGTTGATGACATCTGACATGTAGTAAATAATCTTTGAAAAATGTTATTAATAGGGCTGTGTAACAGCTGCCTCTGGAAACCCTTCTCAGACTTGATTCTGTTTGGATTAGAGTCCCCCCCCCCTCTCAAACTCCCCTTCCTTGGCGCTTCCTCTCTGCATCTCATCCCAATCAGACTTCTACATTAGACCAAGCTCAACCATCAGCACACTGCCAGATTGTAAACTCTGCTTGAAACTTGACTTGAATATTGCCAAATGTGTTTTTGCTCCCTCTAACCTTGCTCTGTCTCCATCTTAGACTTGTTTGCCCTTGTTTTGGACTCTGCTGGAAACCCTCTGGACTCCCTGTGGATCCTGCTGGAAAGGATTTGTCAGCTCTGGATCTTCTGGCTCAGTTCCCCCCTCCCTCACCTCAGCAGTAATAAAACCCTTGAAGCTGCCTCTGTCTGTGTCTGTGTCTGTGTCTGTGTCCACTGGTTTGTAACCTTAGCAGGCTGTTAGTTGATCTAAACAATGAATTGAGATACCTACGTGGTTTGTAATTAAACAATGAAAATGTATCACATACATCAATATTTGTGATGAAAACCTTTGGTGTATTTTTTTTATATTTGTATACCAATGACTTTGTGAACATTTACATGCTTAAAGGTAATTTATCACACATTCAGAACATGTATTTCACTTTTCCTATTCAATTCTGGCACTACAAAATGAAAAATAAACCTGATCGCCAAGTTATTTATTTTGTGTCTCATTGTGATCAAACATAATGTGCAAATGTTAATTTGTAAGAACTTTCTAGTACAAAGTGAAAATATCCTTGAGCAAAGGAGAGCTTTATTTGAGCCAACAAAATTCTATTCTGTGTCAGTTCTTCTCTCAGATCTCTTCTCTGTGCGTCGTCAAACAGCTGGGCATGCCGATCAACATGTCCTCATATTCTATTTTAATATACACAATTAATTAACACAATGGCTGTCCCTATAGTTTTGTAGATCCTCCAAAATTAGGCTTCCTTTAATAAAGAGATCTATCAGGCCTCTCGGATCTCCTTGTGCAGATTGAGATGCAACCAATTTGGACTAAAACCAGCTGTTGAGAAGTATGACCCAAAAACTTCTGTTAATAATCAATCCAGTTCTTCTTCGTACTAAAGTCTACGGGGAGTTCAAACTAGATAATGATCTATGAAATAGTAAAAATATTATTATATATATTTTTTGTTGCTAGGGAACCGATTCCGAACAATTCCATTAAAATATGATAAATACAAGTTAGATCCCCTCACAATGGTTCATTCGAGCTCAGTTTGGACTAAAACAGACCAATGGTGAGGAAGTTATTTTCAAAAAACAGTTTTTCGTTAAAAAGCTCCCCCTATTGAGTAAAATATGAACTATTAGAGTTTAATATGATTTAAATGAGATAAATCTCCTCAAGTTGATTCACATAACCCAAATATGTACTAAATTGGACCAATGGTTGAGAGATTATCGCTCGAAAACATTTGGAGATACAATCCCCCCAGTGGCAGAAATACGCAACCGACCTTTCCCATTATCAATCCAGTTCTTGGGGGTCTATGGGGGTGTCTCACTTGAAAAAGATCCATGAAAAGATTTTTCTGAGTTACCACATTATCAAAAAGAATTTGCGGACAAAATTAATCATATCAATGACATAATAAATTTAAATAGGCTGGATCCGATTGCCAATGTATTTTTCTATCGAGTCAAAATCTTTAGATATGACCTTTCTAAATGATTTGATTCATTGAAATTCTGTTTATTCAGAAATATTTATACTTTGCACTCAATTGAAGGCGATGCATGCTTCATAACAGCTGTGTTGAGATATATGTGTTTATTGTGTGTCACTACCCTCGGTCCATCTTGAGTTCTTGACTGGATATCCCCTTGGAAGTTTCCGTTTCAGGCCAGAACATCTTGGCGATGGCCAGGGAGGCTGGAGCCGACATCACTGAGGCTGTCAACAGGTGTGTTGCATCAATCTTGTAGACAGGATGCAAAAAGTTTAAACTTAGTGGTCACTTTCTAGCAGAGCTTTTAGAATCCTGTGCACTCTGTGGTAAGTGTCCAGTTAAGTCAAGACTCTGTTAAGTATTGAAGAAAATAAATGAAAAATGTTATATTGTATTTTATTCAACGCTTATTCATCTGCTTTAAGTTGCTCTTTGGTTGTAAACATTAATGTAAACATACAGCATTGCTTATGGTTGGGTTTTGTGATGTACACTTTCTAAATCTGGCAAAGAAATTGACAGTAGAAGAGGAGTAGAAGAGGGGATCCTTCCCCACTTACAGAAATTACAGAATAGTATCCTTTTTACTTTTAGGGAGCCTTGATCCTTAGCATTTTTTCTTAAATTTGACATTTTTGAGAACACGTCACAAACAGGCTTGACTCACCCTTTAGCAGGATCCTTTAACAGTATGACTATTTGAAATACATTATTATCTTATTCCATTTGTAAAAACTTTCTTCCCTGGATCTGCTTCCTCACCCCAAAGGAGATATAAGCTCCTAAAATGGTACCAGAGATGCCGGCTAGACCTCCTGTGATCACAGCATGGATCTCAGAGCAGGTCAATCCACTGATATATGGACGAATCAAGAGAGGCGATTCTATCTGAAAGAAAGGGTTGGCACAAATCCTGAGTTGATTTAGGACTGGTGAATTTATGGATCTATATCATTGATACTCACTGATAATAAGTCTTACTGTGTTTGTTTTCTTCAAATTTTTTTTATACCTGTCCCAAGAATATATTTCCAGCTGCAGCCATTGATTCGGTTGCAGATGTGCCCATGGTAAACTCCATTAAAAAGCCAATCTGTTATAAAATAAATAAATGGAAAATTATGAATTATAGAAAATGTTCTATTTAACATGGTCTGCATGGGATTCCTCAACAGGCAAGTCCAATTCTTCACCTTCAAAATGAGCCACTGCATGAAGCCAATGTAGTAGAGGATGGAGATGACAGAGCTTAAAAAAATCAATATGGGCATCACCTGCAGAGAGTCCAAAACATCATCATTGTTATCATCAGCATCAGTAAAAAGTGAGAAATCTTCTTATTCATATCCTTATATTATCAACTTTATCCAATGTTCTGTTAGGACCCTATCGTTTTCGTATTTGCAGAATGTTTGGTAAATTGTAAACCTTTACGCTTTGCACACTTTAAGTTTCCATATGGTAAGTGCAGACGATCATCATCACAGTTTAATGTGATTGCTGTGTCTCTGTGGTGAGGTGACATGAACATATCCAGGTTTAAACCTAACCTAGGTTGTTCATACAAAGGAACCCAACTAATTTCCTTGTAATTATACTGTTTTTACTTCTAATTCTTTCATATGTGTGTCTGTGCACAGCGTTGTGATTTGTGTCGTACCTTGAAGACGAATAAGTGGTCGGTGTAAGAGGGTCCAAAGACAAACTTGGACCCAACATCTGTGTATGATAAGAAATTCTGTATGGTGGAGAGATTGTATTGTTAGCAACATAAATGGTATTTTTGAAAACATTTTTATGTCTATATGTTGGAAAACTTATTTGTGAAGGTTTCCCCAATGTCTGAATTGAACAAACATGAAACTACAATTTCATATCAGAATGAGAGGAAACAAAACAAGGAAATAAAAAGGGAAACAATTGACACGGAAAAGGAAGCAAGGAAATTGGATGCAATTTGGATACAAAAGATAAAAAAGGAAGAGTTGTAATTGGAAAACTCCAACAAGATCAAAAAAATGCAACTTTTTGCATTGCCCAGTAAGACAATTAACTCTCACTCTTTGGCCAGATTCGTTCTTTCCCTCCTTTTCTCTACTTTTCCCGATTTTCCCAAGGCACCCACCCACTTTCTTCAAATCTTCTGTAATCAGTCGACATTCAGGGGTCAATAGCTAGCTGACATTTGTCCAAGGGGCATGAGGAGTCCATATACCTCCACTTGATCTCCAAGCCACTGCATTGCTTTTAATCCAAATGTGGTTCTGAGAATCAGCAGAGCAATGATGAACTGTATCCCGATGCCCCATAGCAAAGTTCTCCAAGACCACTGCAACGCACATGTACAAAACAAGGCATACATACGTTATCAGAAAAAAATGTTTAGCCTCCGTTTGGTTGTGTGCCTCCCTTACCTTAAATGGATGTTTGGAAAACAGCATCATCAAGAAAATTAAGAGAAGCAAACCAAAGAAAGAGACAACGTGTCTGGTTCCTCTCTTCGCTGTGTCCAGTGCCAACCAGCCCAACACGGCCAACAGGAGTGAGATGTAGACCACCCTGTAGAGATGGACAGACAGGGCAAAGAGGAAAGGGTTGTAATAGAACCAGGGCAACGAGATAAATAGAGGCTTGTATGTCTTGTGCATGTAATGTCCTTGATACTGACAAAATAAATTAATCTATATCCGGGGAACTGAGGTTTCAGGGTCTTGCTCAAGGCCCACGGTTTGGGGAGGGGCTAAGTCCGAACACTGGTTGAGGGACGACTGCTCTACCCACTGAGCTAAAGCCGCCCACATGAAAACCTGTTTGTATCTTTCATTATGTAAGTTTTTCAGATGCTATTGTATGACACTGGTGGACTTTTTGATTGCATCAGAGGTCCTAATAGATTGTTATTCTTATTTGTTGGCATTCTGTAGTCTAATAGAGCTAATGTAAACTTGCTCATGTTTAGCCCATTATACACACTGTCTTTCTACTAGCTTAGCATCTTTGACATTCTTACCTTGTTTAGTTAGCATTAATTTGACCTGAATTTAATTTAATTTGTCGTTGCCATCGTTGCCATCACCATATGAAAATATTGTTAATGAATTTTCTACTAACAGCATTAATGTTTCCTCTTTTTTTCTTTTCCATTCTTTTTTCAAATGTTTTCAACCTTACATACAACCAATACATTGCAAAAAAAAAGAAGAGAAGGTGCTGTTTGAGTTTGTGCCATAAGTCACCTGTGGTTGGCTAAGGCCTTTTAAAAGTTGAGGCAGAAGCTGAAGCAAATCTCCATATTGACAGTCTGAGTAATATCGTTGTTAGCAAAAGAGAGAAACCCCCAAACTGTCTTAACTAAATTAAATGAATTTGAATTTGTTACAATTACAAAAAGGGGTTTCGGTGATGACCTGGAAAATTATGCTATAATGTCTATATGGTAAAAGTAGCATAAGACAATCTCTGTGTTTCTCAGTGTCTTGTTCCAGCAAGTGATTATATTGTGCAAATAAGTTATAAAGACCTCTCTTTAATGTAAATGTTTTTTCCTTTTTCCTTATTTGATTTTTAATTGATAAACATTGCTATTTAACATACTGTGAAAATCACAGTATATTTAATACAATAATATGAATTGTTATGAATACATTACAGATGTGTGATGACTTAGTGTCGATAGCGGTAAAAACAATCCAACTTAGCAATAAGATCATTTTGTATGAGTTCAGGTTATCTCACGATAGTTAAAAGATGCGGTTTCTTAAGATTAACATCAGAAGATGAAGATATCATTCTATGGGACATCGGTGGTTCCATATGGGGCCTATGAAAACAGACATAAGTATCGGCCAGTGTTTTGTTTCTCACCATCTCAACCAATACCAGTTCTTGTTGAGAACGTCTCTAATAGGATGCAGCGCCTCCCACATCTGATCGCCATATCGTTCCATCACCCAATCCCAAACCAGGAAGAATACGATTAACAATGATAGGACCAGCAGCCCGACAGCCCGCTTGAGGTTCAGGATACATGCTGCTATCACTATGGCGATGAAGCCTGAAAAAAATTATATATGAAATCAATCTCACTACTCCAGCGTCATTTTATACAAATCATCCTGACCTCTTCTAATGCTTGCATTCAATAAATATCACTTAGTCTTAACTTAAAAATAACTTGTGTGATAAATGCAGAGCTCCTAAATACTGAGCGACTCAAGTTCTTCCTAAAGTCTTTATCAAACGCTACATGTAAAACAAGTTCAGGAACAATGACTGTTATCTCATTGTTTTCATTTTCATAACTCACTTCAGGTCAAAACACGTGTGTTTTGTGTTTTCTGGTCTGAAGTCTTAAGAATGATGCAGTGTTTTCATCTGCCAGTGCTAAGGCCCTCTGACTTAGAAATACTGAACCAAATAGGAAAATGTTTATAAAAAAGGAAAAAATTATTCGATATTCTTAAACCAATTTCAGAGGAGAATGTTTTTCAAGCCATATTCAATTATTTTCAATAATCACATATTATTATTATAGAATAAAAATGATTTTGTACTATATTATATAATCGTATGTGGTATTAAAGTTCAAATAAGTTTAGAAATACAATAAGAACATTCTACCACTAAATTTGTTTGTGTTTTGGTGAATTTTGGTTTGGTTTGTGCATTTAGAGGATATTTGTTCTTACTCTGTAGTAAGCGGACCTTTTACATCGGATGGACCGTGTCCATTGTGTCATTGTGTTGCAGAGTGATTAGAGACCCCCCCCCCAGAAATAAAAAAAGAAGAAAGAATAGTCAAGAAATACATAGATTTGGATCCTTTCTTCTCAGTTAAACTACTAATACCACACTGTGAAAATATTCCACTATAAGCAAAAGCTCCGCCTTTAACACTTTTCAAGTGTAACAGCACAATGTACAAGTACACGTTGTGTATTAATGTCGTTCCTCTCTGTGATTTACTAAAAATTGGAGTGTTGATATTACTACAATTATAACGGTTCTATTACTGAGTATTATATAATATGGGTTCGGTGTTCGAGGTTAGGGGATATTTACCTCCCTGTTTATTAGATAGGTTATGGAAAAACTGAAATACGGATTTAAATTATACACGGAGGTATGTTTTTGGATATAACGCTCTCAGGATATAACGTGTCTCAGGGTTTGCTGTGGACAGGTGCTCTCTGAGGTCTTCTTCTTGCTTACTTATTGTAAATGCTACTGAGTGGTTCAATACCTAAGATCAGGATAACTTGTGTATAGCATCAAATTCCTGTGAGAACCATGTAGTCATGGGGGTCTTTGTGGGATTTAGCTCACTGTTAACAGAAGGCAATTGAATTAAATTGGCTTATGAATCATAATTATGGTCTGTGTGGAATAAGCACACAGACTTCTCAAGTAAACATAGCCAGAGGATGAAAGAATGTAGGTTTTAAAACCAGTGGTGCAGGTTTGAAAACATTAACGAGCTTTAACCATCCCTCATGCAAATTGGTCCTAAATGTATGTTCTGCATACAGACGTGGCGACACTTATGGCCTGATAATATCTCAACGTAAAAAAAAAACAATACTCAGACTTATGTTTAAGTAAACACATTGTTAGCAGGTAGAGGGCAGACAAAAACCTGTAACCTATGTAGCACCTATGTTATTTAATCATTTGGTTCTACTAGAGATACTATACCTGCTATTAAAACCACTTGTGTCATCTGGAGGATCTGGTCTCTGTGCGCTGCCAAGTAGCTCTGGAATGCCATAATTTTCTTCTCTAATAAGCTGAGCACACAGAAATACCAAAGTAACGGGAGCAGATAAGGACAGGGTACATGCGTAGACACAAATGTAACATGAAAGGGACAAAGGAAAGGTTTTGCTTTTGATGAACCAGAAAATGTGGCATGAAGAGGGTTTTTGGCATAAATAAAAACCCAACCTTATTTTCTGTTGGTCTGACATTCTGTGTCCATCATCATCTGACACTTCGATAGCACTGTCCTCATTAATGTGTATCTGATCCTGCTCCTGTGACACTCAAACACACACACACACACACACACACACACACTCATGATATAAGGATTTGTGCGAGACTGCTTGCACAGTCACGGATATTTGTCTGGACACCAAATGCAAATTGTTATTGCTAAAGGAGAGATTCTCCTTTCACATGTTTCTCTACATGCAGGAAAAAACAATTTGACAGTAAAGCACAGTAATAACTCATTTTACTCGTACAAAAACTCAATTTGAGAAAAAAGTTACTTGAATCTACAGAATAGTTAGATAGGGATTTTGAATTGGGCGCTGTTTCAACTGACTGCATGGTCACTAAAACAATCCCAAATGCTTGAACAGAATTCATCATCTGAGGAACAGGTCTCACCTCTAACTCATATGCCCTGTTGTCTTTACCCATTTTCCGATTCTTCCTCTCAATTCCGTTCAGCTCCATTCTCCTTTTCTCGTGTGTTCAAACAAACACCAGACTCGCTGGAATCTTATCCACCTATCCCTGCCTTATCCCCTCCCCCCTCCTCCTTTACCTTCCCTCCCAGGAGTTCTTTCTCAGTGAGACGGTCAGGTGTAGATCATTTCCACTGTCTTAGCCAAACTTTTGTCAAATGTCTTGTTACAAGGTTGTTAATCTTTCTGTCTCTGTATCGGTCAGGGACGGCACAGTGGTATAGTGTTGTTTCTTCACAGCCAGAAAGTTCTGCTTTCATATCTCTATCCCCGAAATGTCGGAGGTATTATGAACTCATAATCGCCACGGTCCGCCGACCATACCCTGAACCCTATATCAGGGATCGTTTTAAAATTCTAGACCCAAATAGACTTTAGTGGTGGAAAGAGCTGGAGAGTTTTTGGAAAGGTTCAGTTGTATATATCTGACAGTGGGGGGAGCTCTATCTGCAAAATTGTGAGGCCATTTCATCTCAACCGTTGGTCCAATTTAGTGCAATTCTGGTGCAAATGATTCGACTCAAGGAGATCTATCTTGAATACTTGTGATTTATTCCAGTAGTTCATATTTTACTCACCAGGGGGAGCTTTTTACAGAAACAACACAGTTTTTAGAACAGCAATTCGTCACTGTTGGTCTGATTTAGTCCAAACTCAGTGCATATGAATTGACTCATAAGGATATCTTTCTTTTGAATATCATATTTCACTCTACTAGTTCATATTTTACACAATAGTGGGAGCATTTACTCCCCTTTTTTTCTTTTAAACACTCTTTCCGGACATAACTCTAGAAATATTTCATGGATCACTTCAATTTTGTAGCTGAATAGACCTTATTGTGATGAAGAACTGGGTTGATTTTGGGAAAGGTTGGATGCAAAGTGAGGAGCTTTATCTCTGAATATTTTTTGGCCGTGATTTGTCCAGCGTTAGTCCAAATCTAGTTTGAATTTGGTGCCTATGAATCAAGTCCAGGAGAGCTTTCATGTATAAATCCTGATTTATTCAAACAGTTCCCATTTTACCCACTAGGAGGAGGCTAGTGGGCATAATTTGACATTTAATTTTTAGGAGTTCAATCAGGGTCATTGCTCGTACAACGCAGGGGATTGGGAACCTTTCAGGGATATACACTTGCTGTTGGTGACAACGGCATAGGTCTAGCTTTATGTTTGGTTTGCATTTTCTCCTTGTCTCCGTGCGAGGTCCTCACAGGTACTTCGGCTTCTGCCAAAAGTTCGAAGCTATCTCCATGATTGAACAAAAATTAAATGTGAAGTCAAGTCTGAAAAAGGGTTTTGGTTTTTTTTCGTAAAAAAGCTCCCCTTAATGGATATGTATATGTAATATGCAATATTAGAGTATAATATGATATATACAAGATAGATCTCCAGGAGTTGATTCACATGAACCACATTTGAACTAAATCAGACCAAGATTAAGATATGACAATATGAGAGCAAGTCTGGCAATCAGAGTTCACCGGGCCCTTACCAATTTGGCGCCCTAGGCAAGATTTTAGGTGGCGTCCCCCTTGCATTGCAATAAATTCCACTGCTGGTGTACATACTCAGTCAAGAAACTGAATAGCTTTATCTTGGACATTCTTTTACTTAAAGAAAGCAATTGCCCAATCAAAATACTTAGAATGAATTAGAAAGAAATACAAAAAAATATGAAATGAATATATGAAATACAATATAAATAACTTCCATAAAGTGTAAGATTTAAATACCCACAAAATAAAAAGTGTAAACAAGTGAGATAAAATAAATTATAAATACAATATAAATAAGGCAGTGCACAAACTAAGATTTGAAAGAAACCAGTATTGACAAAAATTACAAAGATTTAAATAAAAAGGGCAAAAAGGGGTTTTTTACAAAGACCTAGTGGTGCTTTTTGATACTGCATTAACTTTAATGACTTAAAAACTACACCACCACCTCCTCAACTTCACATCACCTGCTCAACTTTACTCTCCTAGTCTTTCTTGCAGCAAAGTCATCTACAACATCATCACATGACAACTGATTTGAGACCACATGGTTTATGCTTATGATGGCAAGTCCACTGAGACCTTCTTGCATCACAGTAGATCTCAAGTAAGTTTTAATCAGTTTGAGCTTAGAGAAGCTTCTTTCAGCAGCAGCCACTGTAGCAGGAAGAGTTTCCGACTTAGGAAAGTAACGTGTCATCATTATTATTATTATTATTGTTCCTATTTAATAGGCTTTGCTATGCAGTTAAATTAATGTGGGCTTATTATCTTCATATTAAGACATAATACCAAGTAGTTTGTCTTTTTTCAACTGACACTAGAGGGAAACCATACAAATCCTACCTCTTGGTAAAATTCCACGCATGTCCCTCGAGTAATTCTTCTATAATTCTGCTCAAACAAACCGATGAGGAGGATGTGGTGACCGTGGTTAAAGACAGCAGGAGGTCGATCAGTGGATGATTATCATTCAGATGCTCAAAGTCTGCACTACCTGGATCACTAGGCTGTTCAAAGATAAAAAAAACAGGATAGAATATAATGCAAAAGGTTATGTTATGAACGCCTTGTTCAAAAAGGAATACGGTTTGACTCAAACATAATTTCTGTCTTTTCCTATAATTAGGAAAAGATTTTTTTTATGATTTCCCCCAGTGCTGAATGAACAGCCTGTACGTTTATAATGGCCCAGTGTTCTGTGCTTTGTAGTGAAGTCTTTCCTGAATTGAATTATTTTCACAATCACTCTATTGTGTGAAAAGAGATGTAGCGTGTGCAGATGACACCAGCCTCTTGTTTCTTTTGCTGTCCCAGCGTCCACTAGAGAGCACCAGTGTATAACTTGTTGGGAACACAAATGGCTTGGCTTACACATGAGTCCACATGACAATATGTATAAATGCATAGTGCCACCATGATATGAGGAAAACTTGATAGATTTTACGATTGAAAGGACCCAAAAGGGTAATCCTTGGCTTTCATTTATTCTTTGAGATTTTCTAATTCGGTCAGGTCGCTTCATGGCAGGGTCACTGAGTCATTTTTTCCCCCCTTCCATCACGTTCCATAGGTTAAAACCATTTAAGCCATTCCCAAGTATTTTGAAAACAAAAGGAAGAGTGGCGCTGGGATTTTTTTTTCTTCATCTAACTGAGGATTCCTTATCCATATGTTATATATATTCAAACCACTCATAATTAATAAAAGCAGGAAATCTCTGTCGGTGGATCACCCGCCATCATGTTTTCTACATAGAACTCAGTGTTTCAATGACGACCCCATCATTCTGCTCCACATAGCTTTGGGCTTTAGACTAATAAGAGAGTAGAAATCTTGAGGCATTATAATACATTCGTACACCTTAAATTACTTTTTATCTTTCCCTTAACCTCGTGTGAACCTAAAACATTAATATAAAAACACATCTTATAATTCGATGATGATGGGAAGCAGAAATAGGAGCTTGTGTTGTAACAGCTACTATGATTCAAAGTAACACAACAGGCCCAATTGTTGAAATTGA
Organism: Lophius americanus; assembly: GCA_037951165.1. Lineage (NCBI taxonomy): Eukaryota > Metazoa > Chordata > Actinopteri > Lophiiformes > Lophiidae > Lophius > Lophius americanus. Next base: position 9,269,197 of record JBBDHG010000032.1, on the reverse strand, counting down.
TTAATAAATCACAATAAGGTCTGTAGCATTTAATAATAGATAACCTAATAATTCAACATTTAAGAAAATACATTAAAATAATTAAAAATAATTAGTAAATGTCAAAATATCCTAATTTTCATATGACCTTGAAGCCTGTTCTGCTTTGGGACTGTCAATCACCATTTTCAGGTTTTCATATACTCTTACATAATTCATAAACTAAGTTCTTAAGAAATAGATTAGTCATTTTGAATCCGCAGTCTGATGACACAAGCATCGATTATGAACAGCGTTTAGGTTATTTTGGCTGTAAAAATAACTTTTTTGGATCAAGCATTGAAGAATGATGATAGCAGATAACAGGTTGTCTTTACGGTCAGCTATCATGATGCTACGGCGGCGTGGCGTAGGCGTAGGAAAAATATATATACACCGGTGGTCTGATTAACAGAATACATTTCAATAGTTTTCCAAAGGAGAAAATTGTATTTTGAATTACATTAAACTTGAATCACTCAAACAGTTGTAAATTCCTGAATGTATGAACTTATTTGAATGCATAGACACTTTTAAAAGAGTTGGAGCTCATTCACAATTCAAACGCATGTTGGATGTGTTTTGACCTTTTATGACTCTCTGTCAATGGACCAGCTGCAGGCACATGTGGGATGCTGTGATTATTTTGGAGCCACTTAGATTTGCAAATTCTTCTCTTTATAAAATTTAGACAGATGTTACTCATTAAAATCTTGTCGGCGCCCAGAGTTTTAAGGCAATTAAGAATATAGAAATGTAAAAAAAACTCACACTTATAAATCCCATTAGTGACAACATATGTTGTATTTATGGATGTTTAAATAGTTAACAGAACATGACTTTAATTTTTACAGTGATTATATATGATCATTTTCTGTGAAAACATTTAGTTAAATTAATGGGAATTTATAAGTCAGTAACACTATAATTCTGTCTAAACCAGAGATTTTTCTGATTTACTATATTAAACCTTTCACAGCAACAATGTACCTTTGTGTCTACAGAAACAAGAAGTTTAAGCTATATTATATAGTTGGTATAGTTGTTAGATGTATAGTTATGATCTATTTAATATCAAAAGAATATGTTTGAATACACGCAATTTACAGTCATTTAATATAACGTCCTCTGACACTTAATGGTTTACATGCAATGGAAAACTAAAGATGTATTTACAAAGATGCATTTCCTGAAGAAGGTTGAATCTTTGTGGGTGGTTGTTAGGGTCTTTGTAAGTGGAAATTACCATAAATACTTTCAGTATATAATCTTTTCCCTTATAATTTACCATAAACAATCAGCTGTTTTCAACCGTATTTTTTCAGGATATAATATAATGTAAATGTTGGTAAAAACACAGTTCGATCCTTTGTCTGCTTTGACTGTGGATGAACGATGCCTCGAGGGTGAAATTCTCTGTTTAAATGTGAAAGCCTGCCACAAAACACTAACCATTTTTTTTTCAAATTTATGAGAGAACAGAGAGTGATTGGAAAATGATGTTTGTGAGACAATGTTTTAATTGATCCGCCCACTCCGTGTTCACCCCTGAGTCTGAGGCAGCCAAGGACCAGATTGGTTCAGACACAGACAGGGATCCATAATTACACTCCTCTATTCACCGGCACTGCCTGTGCGTCAGCACAAACGTCATAGAAGAGCTGCACAAGAGGACAGGACGTCGGAGGGAGTGAGGGAGAAAAGGGATTAGTCCTTGAGTCTAGTATGTTGCTGCTCACAGGCAGATGTGGTTTCATTCTGTGCGTCTCACATCTTCAAGCTGAGGAGCTGTGCAGGTCTTCACTACCTGCACAGCATAAAAGACAGACGGGTCTCTTCTGTTATAGATATTCATAAAGTGGCAGGAGATGTATAGCAGCAGAGTGACTGGCATGCTGCGACAGCCTCCACCCTAAATGACACGATTGTTAGACTGGGAGCTCCATACGATTTTGAAATATGGCCTCATGATTTAACAAGATGACACTTGGTCCAGTACATGCCAACTAAAGACTCGATGATTAGTGATTGGCCCCCCTTTCTTTCTTGTTCACTCATGTGCAGCTCTACATTACTCTCTCGTCTGTAACATTTCAGCAGCCATCAGCTCAGTTGGCATCATATACTGACGTTGATAATTGTTTCTATACAATACCGGAAATTTGGCCATTGAGTGATCATGTAGAATTAAAACACAGTTTTTTTTTTCACTGATCACAACTCCAAACAGATTCACAACTCCAAACAGCGCATGAAAAACCCAGCATAACGGCCAATGATGATAATGATAATAATGAGGATGATGATGAGGATGATCTGAAATATTATGGCAGTTAGGGTCTGTTAATGAGTAGCCCCTTATATATCAATTACCGGATGAATTAAATAACCTCTTCAAAAGCATACACCTTCTCTGTTCATCACCTTCCCTTTCTCTCTGTGTCGTTGTCAGACAGTGATGGTCGTCTGCAACTTAAGACAGAGTTGTGTGTCCCGTGCTCTTGAACCCCTGACATCCGAATCATTAAAATAGATGGATAGGTATATGATTGGATATTATAAAGGACAAGTAAACACAAAAAGAATTAACCTAGCCCTATTAAAAGAATAACCCTGTATGCAGTCCTCCTGAGGAGAGGGATCAGGGAGCGGAGCGAGCGAGAGAGAGAGAGCAAGAAGCATTTCCCTTCTCAGTGGGGGTTGGGGTGGGGTGGGGGGCACGTTGATACTAAATTGGTGGAAAATGGATGGATTGTTGAAGTTCTAGAATGACCCAATAGCCCAAATGGCTTTCAGGCAAGATGACTTTTGGGTCGAGGTGGACAGCAGCTGGGGGGAAAAAATCCAATCAATGCTCTCATTTCCCATTAGTGACCCTTCTAGAACCCACTTCGGGGGCACATCAGCTTTTGCCCATTTGAGACACAAAGTGGGCCCAATATGTTTTTATCCTTTGTTAACATGTATACAGATTACCATTGTTTGTACTGGCTTGTACCATGTGCTCAATATACATGATTGGATTGCGTTTGCTCAAATTCCACCTGCTTGAGGAAAGCCAGAGGAGGTCCAACACATCCCATCACAAAGTTGGCCATTTTGTGTTTCTAACCATTGGGGCCCACAGAGTCCTGTCAAAACCCATGAAAATCCCACATCAGTGTTATCTAGGATGGCTGTTTCCTCTCCTCTCTCCTCTCTCCTCTCTCCTCTCTCCTCTCTCCTCTCTCCTCTCTCCCCATCTCACCCTTCATCCACCCGGGGAAGCTGCACAGCTCTCCCACACTGACCGTCCTTCTGCGAGAGTCACCCACACACAGGGATTATTGTGTTGAGTATTCATGATACACACAGAGAGAGAGAGAGAGAGAGAGAGAGAGAGAGAGAGAGAGAGAGAGAGAGAGAGAGAGAGAGAGAGAGAGAGAGAGGAACCCTCCTTGGCACCCAGCCGTCAGTGTGGCAGTGTGACTTTGACTGACTGACAGGAGAATCTGGAGGGAAGAAGAGAAGGACGACTCATTTCTCTCATTTCTAATCTTTTCTCTCTCCTTCCTCTCTGATGTCACGACCGATGGTTCTCTAGACGCACCGCCTGAATACTCCTCATCATTGGATTTTACTTCTTTACCCACTTCCCTCGTTTTTGACTGGCTGAAACGGGGCTGATCCCAGTCGACCTGGGCCGGGCCGTAGTGCTGTTGTAGCCGAGATGAGCGCCTCGAGACCCGGGAGCGGAGCTCTCTCCTCGCCGGGGACAGGCTTTTCGTCGTGGCGCAGCTGCTGCTGGTGGTGGTGGGTTGTGGTCGTCGGGGTGGCAGTGGGTTCGGGAGATCCGTGGATGTCCGCGGAGGCATGCCCTACGTCTTGCTCCTGCAGCAGCACCAGGATCTCTTGCGTGGAACCGTATCGTGGAATCAATGCTTTCCCGGTCCTGCAGACCGAGGCGGAGATGGAAAACATCACCGACATGTGAGTTCTTCATAAACATCAGATTCACATAGAGCGGATTACTAATAAGTAATACATATCATTTTAGAATTATATTTATCCATATTGTCACACTTGTCAAATAAAGGAATGCCATCCTAAGCTCCCCAGAACTGACAGGGTCTACCAGAACCAGTCCGGAGGCTGATCCCATGCATAATAATCCACACATTTACCAGTTGGAATAAATGGATGGTCTTTCCATGTAGGTTGTATGCATACATCAAGTCACCTACATTGCATAACAGTTTTACTCCCATCTTGGGGAACATCAGTCTCTACAGCAGCCTTCAAACAATCCCTTCGAAATGAGGCTGATATATTTTATTCTGACTGTCAGACAAAGCCCATCTGTGTGTGTCCCTAAGTGTGTGGACAGATACCAGACACCACTCTCCAAATATTAGTCCAGACACTTTCCAAGGTGGCTTAATTTACATGAACATCAAATTATTTATCTTTATGGCCAAAAAAAAAAGAAGGTATTTTTTCGAGTCAGAGTCAATTTTTTTTTGCTTGATGAATGGAACTCCCTTTTCTGGGGTGGGTGGATGGAATTCAATACAAAATCTCAGTGTGCCCGCTGTGCACCTCCTTAACTGCATTCTGAGTAAGCATTATTTGATATTAAAATAAATGCAAGTATGTCTAAGGCTTTATGTAGGAAAGCAAGCAAACAGAAAATATTAAATATCGGCAGTATCGGTTTTGGCAAAGAGAAAAATGGGCTTGTTGCTAATAACTGATCAGGGATGGCGAAGGAGAAACCTTGGACGCTCTTAGAATGAGCCAGTCGGAGCTGTTTGGCTCGTAGAACAGACATACTGATCATCCACCGATGTATATTCCAATGACCTTGCCAAATACCAGGGAGATGGGCTATGATCTGTGCTAATTGGTTAAATATCCTCATTCCACTGAGAAGGCACAATTTGGCCCAATTCCAATGTGAATACCTAAAAAGGTGTAATCATAATTTCCTTTTTTTGAGCGGTCATTTCTGCCTTAAAGCCCGTGTTTAGTGAAAGCTGAGACAAAAAAAATGAATTTGGTTGTCATCCTCCCATTAAGGCGAGATTAGGTGTTTCATTCTCATCTACTGTATATTCTGACCTGCTTTGGAAAAAATACAGAAATGAAAGAATCAGGATATAACATATAAGATTGAATTTGAATTGATTAGGCACAAAAAAATAATCTTAGATAGAAACATTCGGACTGCTGAAGTCGTTTCATTCAAGGTTTTATTTCACATTCAATCTTTTTCCATATATGATTTACATTAGTTGATGACTTCATCTCTGTCCTTTTAGCCAAACAAAACATTAAGGGTGGGGACAAAGTGCTGTGTTCTGCTCGTCTTTCTGCATATTATATTGTTCTCTTAGATCAGAGAAGAACGCATGTTTTTCAGTCGGCAATGGACCCAAAAGTCATATCCTGCTGAGGTCAAGTGCTTCGCTCCAGTGCATCTGAGGAAATGACGAGAAGATCTGTGGCTATTTCGTTTAAAAACTACCGGCTCATGCTTGTCTAATTTATCAGCTGTAGTCCTCCAGTCCATTTATAACGATACTCTGCTTCCCCCCGTCAACAAATGAGCCTTCTAACACACACTTGTATCTACTGACAGATACATCGCCAGCCAGAGCAGCTTCTCCTCCATCAACGACAAAGACCTGCACTACTACAAGAACCTCAGGAACCTGTGAGTCTCTGGACAAGGACGCTCATTCAAAGCCATCTGGCTGAACACATCAGCTATGGGTTTAAGATGTTCACCAATCAAACCTGATTCTAGGCAAAAAGCCAAAACAAGAACTATTCCATTACATTTTATAACCGTTTATTTATTTGACTTGTTACAATCCCGCTATAGGAAAAATATTGAATTACTTCACCTTTATTGATAGTTCTATTTCTTGGCTGGAGGCAAGGCACTGCCCACATCTGCTGCTTTTTAAAACCCCTCCTGTGTTTCCGACAGGTTCCGTGGTCGTTACGTGGTTTTAATGCCATTTGCCATGCATCCTTGTCTCATTTTATTTATTTAATTATTCCAAATGTCAAACAGAATATTATGCCAAGCAATACAATCTTGCACAATGAGAATTTGTTAAGCAGACAGTACTTAATTGTCCAGCCAATATCCAATATGGTTGGCATATAATGATAAACCACACGCTGCAAATGTGTATGCTTTTACTTGTGGTTGGAGCCAGTGGGAACAAAACTCTAAATGCAGGCAGTGGAGTGTTTGAGGTGCAATCATGGGCCACTGTTCCATGTGCCTGAGAGACTCTCCACACACATTAGACACTCTGTTTGATTCTTGCTGTTAATATTAACATGATGATATCAATTCAGCTTGTTTATTTTTTTCATCTTCATCATCTCAGTTGAGTCAGATGACAACAGTCAGTCACAGAACATCTGTTCCAGCAACCTTTCATATAACAATAAATAACCATGTTGTTGCCTGCAGCCTCCAGGTGACTGAAGAACGGTACAAACTCTCTGCATCTGGTTTTAACAATGCTGAGCAATGCACACTATAGAGGAATATTAAAACCTCCTGGTTCTTAATACACTTTTAAGTATTGGGTTGTTTGTTTTTTTTAAACAAAAGAGGATTTGTATTGAGACAACTGTTGTATTTACATACAAAATAATAAATGTGCTTGTGTAGCACTGTGGCAGATTTATGAATATGCATGAGCAGCAGATGAATAGACATTTATGTGATTGTGACATTTTGCGTAGACATGTCTGGATTATTGTTTCTCTTCTGTGATTAATTTGTCATAAGGAATGATGGTTTAACAATATTTGGTTCTACATTGACTTAATTAATCATTCTTGTGTTAAAGATGAGGACGAAATGATGGTGTTGTATTTTTTTTCCTCTGTAAGAACGGTGACAAACAGCCGGCTAACGTACGTGTCAAAGCTGGCCTTTCAAAACAACATTAAATTACAGTACCTGTAAGTAAAAACACACTCCATCTGTCTACTCTTTGCTGTCTGTTGGCATGCCTGCACTGTATTTAACAATAGTTGAAAACATTTCTCCTCTAAAATGTAAAAATCCAAGACACAAAGGTATTATTGAGAGATTGAAAAAAATGAATCCCAGTTCAGGTACAGACTAAACAGGATTCAAAACATTTTGGCTCTTTTGTGCATAATTCAAGTTTGACTCATCTTTTACTGATAAGGAGTACCACCTAAGGTTAATTTTTCATGAACTGAATGATCTTGTTGAGGTTTCACAATCTCACTCCATGTTGTTTGACTTAATTTTCAGGAATCTGAAAGATAACAACCTTTCGTCATTATCATGGAGGATTTTCAGACATCTCAACATCTCTTATCTGTGAGTTTAACAAGCCCTCTACTGTCTGTCCATCTCTGAGTCTGCCTGCTCCTGCCTCTCTCTCCGGTTAACCTTCGACTCATCGCCGCCGTCTGTGGATGAACATTTACGTATAGTATCTCACCTTTGTGAGGTGATGTGTTCTGTTCCTATAAAAGCTACAGAGTTGTTGAGGCTCAACTACTGAGGTTGATAACTCTTCACTCGTTAATATTTCCAGAGAACGAATTGTGAATATTTTTTTTATATTGGGTTGATACTTTTTCCCAATAAAAGTACTTTCTTAGATACTTTTTTCGGTTTAAGATTTGGAGACAAACCCTTGATTGATAGATTTCTCACATCGGTCTGTGAACTGCGAAGCTCCACTCTGGAAACCATGAGCTCAGCTTCACATATAGACTGAAAACATAGGGATACCGTCGGCCCGGCTTCTTGTAAAGACAACAAAAGAAGATCATTCCCTCTTGTTTAATCTGCATAATCTAGTTGATGCTAAAATAGGAAATCTAGATCTCTCAGCAAGAAAAACATTACTTTCTCCAAACACTGAACTTTTTCTTTACTGCATGTTCATATTTGTCAGATGTTGTTTGTGTTTGGTTATTCCTCTACTCCACACTGTTCTTGATGGTTCCTGCCTGTGTGTGTGTGTGTGTTTGTGTGCGCTGGTAGGATCCTGTCGGGGAACCCGCTTCACTGCTCCTGTGAGAACATGTGGATCAAGCTGTGGTTGGGAGATGAGGCAGAGACTCAGGAGCTGCGCTGCATTGAAGACGGAGGAGGACGCAAGCTGCTGTCCAGACTAATTCTTCCTAACTGTGGTGAGGAAACACACACACATGCACACACGAGCACATACACACAGAGCAAGGAGCTGGAAAAGACATTCACCAGCAGTAGCAGAGTGGACTGTTGAAGCATGTGGAGGAAAGCAGTAACCCCAACGCTTTCCTCTCTCTGCTTTTTCCCCAAACTTTGTTTTGATTGTGTGTTTTGATAGGCTCCAGCCCCCGCAACCCTGAACAGAACAAGCGGTTACGGATAAAGAATGATTGACCGACACACATGTCTTTATGTAACAGCATGGCTTTGAATGTTCTTTTGGAGATTATTCACTGTTGAGGGGAGCTGAGTGGATGAAGAATGGAGGAGTGATATTTGACTGTCTGTAGGAGGGAGACTCAGTGCTGGGGTTTCATCTCAGGTGTGTCTCAATAACGGCCCCCAGGTGGAACCGTCAATGACATATAGAAGTGGTATGTACAGGAATAGATGGAGGTGGAAAGAGAAGGCGGAAGAATGAGTAGAGCCGAGGATGGAGAATGGAGGATGAGTCAATAAATCTGAGAAAACTTGAGTGTTCTACCAGGTACAAGGAGGTTTGACATGTGATCTAGTTAAAGCATGAGCTTTCTCCCAAACACAAGGTAACTCTTTAACTTGAGCCAGATAGTATACAATTGGTTTATATGATAACACACTTCTCTGGGCTTGTTAAGTAGATGCAAATTGGAGAAAATGTAGCTTTTGAAAATAACTGTACAAAGCATACACATTGTATAAATGAAGTGGGAATGCTGAACACACTCTTTCTCACTTAGCCTGCACGTGTTTTGTATTTGTCTTGGCTGGTTTCTTCTGGGTGTCAAAAAAACAAGCTGTCATCATATCCGGGATGCAGAGATTGACTGGTTGCTGGTTACAGAGACTGGTCTCAGGCATCTTAATAGAACCAAGCGATATAGGGAGTTTCAAGGAGGCTTGGTGGTGAAAATTCAGTTTAAAGTTTGACAATGACCATCTACAAGGTGACTTCCTGTCAATCAGCAAAGTTAATTTCTGTTTTTATTTGAATCATCATGTTTGAGTCATCAAGGTAGGAATTCTTAATTCTCATATAGAATGCTGCACTAAAATACTAAACTATAAAGCTGCAGGAAAGCAGCATTAATGTCAATCGTATGAGCAATGACAGATAGTTTCCTCACACCTTTATTTGCGGAAAAGTATCTGCATCTTTCTTAAGTTGCAGAGAAACATTATGCAGGATTCCCATAAGAACCAATTCATTCTACAAACAAGAAGAAAACAAACATTGAGGTGACAGATGTCAGACTGCTGTAAAACAAACCATTAGATTGTGGGAGGGTTTATCAAGTGTCAGCAGTTCATATATGCTTTGTTTTTCCCAGATGCCGTTTTTCGTGCTTTTCTCTGCTTTGGTTTTTCTTCATAAACAGGGTCAGCCTAGAGTTTGATCGGTCAGCACTGCCGCGATTCTCTCAGGAGAAATTGTAACACAGCCTGAGTAAACAAATGGAACACAGATTGTTCAGGCCTTTGGGGCAATAAGTCCATTCGTATCCAGTCTGTTACCGTAAAGTGAGAACATAATGGAATCTTCCAGTCTGATGTAAATTTATAAAACACACAATAATCGCAGCCAGAAAAGCTTTAAAGGCCTCAGTTCGACTGTAATCGAGTTTTCCCTAATAAGCTAGAGAATATGACTCTTAAAGCATTTCCCCCTCTCTGCCGTTGACAGATCCAGTGATCTGGTCAAGAATAGCTCCAGGCAGTCAGAACGCACATGGTGCAACAATAAGTTAGCTGGCAGGAAGCTAACATTGTCACTGGTAACTCGTATTGATCCTCTGCTTCCCCTCCATTAGCAGAAGCTATTTTTGGCATTAGCACAGTTACAGCTGGGGCCCAGGGGAGTTGGGCATGGGGACCCCGTGGCAGAGTGACACATGAGGAGGAGGATATGGTGCAACAGGGGTTCCAGATAATACCCCAGGGCTAACACTAATACACCAAAAGACCTCTTGGTCCAAGCAAACCACTGGGCTTTTGCGCTCCATGTTGTTTTTTTCCTCCAGGCTGTCTTTCTTCCTCAACATTACTTGTTTTCCATCCGTCTGTCTGTTTGCATGTCTGTTCCTCTGTCTGTCTGAACAGTTCTGAGTGACATATGAGGAAGGCACAAAGAAGAGGAAGTGCCCAACTATGCCCTCGGGCTGATACTGATCTCTTAGGCCACCCACATATGTCTCTCTCTCTCTCCCTGTCTCTACCTCTCTCTCTCACTCTCTCTCTCTCTCTCTCTCTCTCTGTCGACGGACTGCTAACTGCTGGAACTCAACTGTTAAAAGCTGGCAAACTGTTTCCAATGCTGACCTCTAAAAATCTAAATTACTTCAGTCCCATGCTTATTCAAAATTCAAATGAATCTACAATGTTAAATAAGTTAATGATTGTTAATCAAATGCAAATGGCTTAATCAATCATATGAAACCTCTCCATTTATATGTAATGTGATTAAAATTTGACCAATGCCATCTATGTGCCATCATGGACTTACAAGCCTAAAATCCTGAAATAGAATATTATGAGGTAGGAAGTTTAATCAACTGATTAGTAATTACTTCTCTAAGGATTGTATAGAACAAAGGAATGTTTAAGGTGTATAATTGGCTTAAATCTCTAGATATTATAACATATTTAAGGGACTGTCATACATGATACGTTACTAAAACATGAGCTCCTCACAGCTTTTCAGCTTCATATGTTTTATACTGTACTTGTTATTAGCTGCATTCATAGAGCACACTCCTGGCGAAGGAAGGCAAACTGGACTTAAGGAGCCATAAGGTGTTGAAAGATGGCTAATGTAGAAATAGCTCTGTGGTAAAAGCAACAAAACTGGCGGCTGTGTTGATAGATTTAAACAGAACAAAATGGATATTGGGTCATTACAAAGCAGTGCTCCAGGGGGCATGGCAACCATTTTTTTTTTCTAAATCAGCCAGACTTTTCTACCTTATTCAGTAGCACACACCCGTGTATGTAATCCAGATCATTTAACATCCATCCGTCCATACATCCATCCATTAAGTATAAAGGCTTATGATATTATTGAGAACAATATTGCTCAGGCATAAACTGTAAAACTCTAGCTTTGTAAAACTTTAAATGTAAAGTAGAAAAGCAAAGCAATTTAACCTCCGGTATAAACAATCAATGCAGTGATGTCTTTATCATTATTAGTAAATATCAGTAGGATGATCAATGCTCATTTTAGCACATACATTACAAAATATGAAAATAAAAAATAATATTTAACTAATCAATCATTTAAATAGAAATTATACATTGTAGTTATGGTTTAAAATGTTCTAAATGTTTCTCCACACGTGATCTGAGGTACAAGTGAGGTGCCCACATCCAGTTTTTGTGTGGGAAACAGCGTATGTATGTATGCATGCATTTTGTGCATACACGTTTTTACATCTGGTCCTTAGACACAGGCATGGAAAGGGAGAAAGGAGATGTGTGGTCGGGAGAGCTGCCATCGCACGACCTGACAGAATGTTCTGTGGGTTGAACAGCAAACAAGACGGAGTTATTCAAGTGTGCCAGGCGTTCTGTGAGGGGGACAGGGAAATGTTTTCTTACTCATGGGAAGGGAATGCCAGCAAACAGCCATCAACGGACACTCGCTCTTACCGTAGACTTGACCCTGATGATAATAATAATAATAATAATAATCATACATTTAATTTATGATGCACTTTACATTTGGATCAAATCTCAAAGTGCTACAAAGTAAAAGCAGATAAAAGCATCAATAAAAAATAAAATAATAACACTATAAAAACCTGAACAAAAAGCAGCAATGTTAATTCAAGTTATAAGTTCGATGTGGTTTTGCTGTGATTGAGGTGTGTAACATACAATTTAGAACCACAAAAGTCTTTTCTATCAATAGGTGAGCAGAGTTTCAGAGAGAGAATACTCAGTTGTTCCATATTCACAATTTGAGGCAAACGTACTGAAGGAGGGGAAGGTTCTGCCTTTCAGATGGATTCTGGCGGTCTGGTGGCCTGAACCTGCAACCACAAAGTAAATTTTCTTGCATTGCTAAATGTCAGGCTGCCTCCTTCCCTCAATGTTTGTACTGAACTTTGTTTCATGGACAATATGTAAAACACACAGTCTGTAGTTTCTGCCACTCAGAGTCAGACAAAACAAAAATTCACGAATAGCACGGAATCAAACATAGAGACATACATAGAGACATACATAGAGACATACATAGAGACATGCATAGAGACACACATAGAGACACACATAGAGACATACATAGAGACATACATAGAGACATACACAGAGACATACATAAAGACATAAATAGAGACATACACAGAGACATACATAGAGACATGCATAGAGACACACATAGAGACACACATAGAGACATACATAGAGACATACATAGAGACATACACAGAGACATACATAAAGACATAAATAGAGACATACACAGAGACATACACAGAGACATACATAGAGACATACATAGAGACATAAATAGATACATACACAGAGACATACACAGAGACATACATAGAGACATACATAGAGACATACATAGAGACATACATAGAGACATACATAGAGACATACATAGAGACATACATAGAAACATACATAGAGACATACAACCATTCACGCTCACATTTACTCCTACGTACAATTTAGAGTCAACAAGTCATCTATGCTACAATCTCCCGACCTTGAAAAGTTATTTATTTCAACCAATATAAAAGTCCAGTTTTCAAGATATATTCCTCTACACAAACACCCCATTTCCAACAAGCCGGTTCAAGGGCTAGTTCGGAGCCAGAGCCTGACTTAGCACCACTTCTTTCATTTTTTTTAAACTCTAAGCACCAGTTCCTGGCTGTCAAAACTGGTGCCAGACCAGCAACGCCTCTTTGCTGGTCTAGAGCCAAGAACCGAAAATATTATATGGTGACTGGTAATGGCGTGGCTCTGACTTGGCTCCTTGCCAATTGAATAGCTAACAGGTTCTTAGGAGGTGCGCGAATTGAAACAACTAAGCCCTGTTTCTAGCACAGTGTTTTGTTTTGGTGGAAAAGGGGTATGAGTTAAAATGCTACACAAATAATGTTCAGCATGAAGAAGGTCCCTCTTTAGCATTGACATCTGAGAAATAACATTTGATAACACAATAAGGGACTAGAAATGTCTGCAGAATAAGCCAAATGCTGAAATATGTCATTTTAAATGTAACGTTTCATATAAATAATAATAATGCATTTAATTTATAATGCACTTTACATTTGGATCAAATCTCAAAGTGCTACAAAGTAAAAGCAGATAAAAGCATCAATAAAATATAAACTAATAGCTATATAAAAACTCACGACAATTCATGAGTCGCTTCAAACACTGGCTGGTCTACCATGCTAACTGTGCTAAATCCTACTGGCTAATTCTGAAGCTCTAAAGGTTCACAATGCCATGGATGGATTTGACTCTACACCATTTAGTGCAACTCCATTAAAAAACAAATAGGTTTATTAGAAATATGTTCTGGTTTAGAGGCTCTAGCTTTGTCTCTATGTAGCTTTGTTTCGGACCTGCAGATGGATTTAATGGCAGTGGAGCCGATTTGCTGAGCGCCTTTCAAGACATGTGGCTCTGATTTGGCAGCTGGCCTGACAAGATTAAAATGATTGTACATCTTTAGGTGATTGTTGCAAGGGTTACTGCAGCGATAAGTGGGATGCTCTGGTGAAAAGCATTCTGGACAGAACAGGAGGATGAGGATAGGAGGAGAGGAGGAAAGGATTTTGTTTCAAACACATCTTTTGGGGGGTTTTATTCTTTCTTTTTGACCTCTGCAAGCGAGAGTTGGAGGTTACATGATTATTTGTTTGCTTCACTCTTTTTCTTCTGTGTGTTGAAGCAGGATGTCTGGAAAGGTTTTGAACAGAGTTCGATCAAATAAGACAGAAAGATGATAGATTTCTTACAACCGCTGATGTGTGATAATTATTTTATGAGAAAGTCTTTGGCGCTCTGACTCATTGGGGAGAGTGTGTGTGTGTGTGTGTGAATGAAGGGTCTCCCTCCTGAGAGACAGCATAGAATATCCACCCTTAATAAGGGTGGTGGTGGCTGATGACTCTGCTGAGGCTGATGGATCCGTAAGGACTAGGAGGAGCTGGGGAGATCGGGGGAGCGTCAACAGCAAGCAGGAACTTGATGGATGGAAAAAGTCATATTTAAGCAGCAGCTGGTGGTGGTGGACGCTAAACATGCAGGTGTGACAGTGATTGGATGGATGGGGCTACCTGAATGAGTGCGGCTGAGATCGATTCATGCTCAAGACTGTGGAGCAGGTATTTGAGACTGAGCAGGTGCAAAAGGTGAGGATAATAGTGGTATGAGCATTACTGTGGCACTAATGTGTGAGATCATTGTTTTTTTTTTGATTTTTGGTTTTTCTGACTGAACTTTCCATTCAGCTGCATTTCTAATATGTTTTGCGGAAAGTGTGGCACAAGGGTTTTGAGGCTTATCGAAAAAGGTGGTATGCAACCAGCATTTTGTTGATGAATTACACTATGGCATCGACATTACACCGCCTCCTCCTCCTTCTGACGTAGCATCACTTTTAAAGCTCCAGTTTTAATTCTTTGCATTTAAAATAACAATTATGTATGTGTTGGCTTCATGAAGCCTTGTTGCATTTTTTCTATGTATCCATAAAATGAGTCGAGTGACTCACATTCATGTGGACTCCCTGCCCAGCTTTAAGGCCAGGATTGCGTATAAAACAAGGCTAGTTTAGGTTTGTTTGTTTTTTCAGGTTGACCTGCCTTCTTCTGTCTGTTCCTCTGTTTCTTCATCTTCATCTCTAGAGTATAACAGAAATATAGAACAAGGCAAAATAATTATGCATGTTTGCCTTGGTCCATGTGGATATGTACTGAAATGTAATTGCTTTATTTGCGAACCATTCCCCACCCTTTTACTCCTTTCCTGGAAATCAGGTCACTTTCTTTTGTATTATTAAGGAAAATGTTTAAAAACTAAGTGGAAATTATTGGTGACTTCTTTTCCCTTTCTCTCCTTCCTTTACCATGGATGATAATAGACTGAAAACAAGCGTGGAACGACTCTGATTGAGTCTTATTGGTCTTGCTCAGGTCACCTTCTGGTCACTGCTGTCCACCCACACACACATGTTAAATAATCTATTCAGAAATTGCAGAGAAAAGTATCAGACACAAATAGTGAAGATACACTAAACAGCACACACAGCATCGTGGAGCAGTAACACAGGTGGAATTCACATTACGAGCATACTTAAGGGTATAGATAGCAGTGTCTCTGCCATATCTGATTACTACCCATAAGAGTGGTGACGGCGCACACACACACACAAACATGAACAAGCACATGCACATGCACACACAGTCACATCAGATGTTTCAGACTGTGTCCAATCAATTTATTAGTTGGTATGCTTAAGACATGCACTAGTAATCAGTGCAACCATCACTGTGTTTGAACTCTGTGTCTGTCTGTTTGATTGGGGTTAGTGTGCTTAAAAGAAAGCGAGTGAGGGCTAGAGAGAGGGAGATTGGATTCGAAGCCTTTCTTTGTGTGTCTCTCTTGTCACTCGGTGGTGTTTGCTTGGTCTTCCACTCTTATTGTGGCCGTCCTTACGTGCCTTGTGTTTCAACTGAAGACAAGAGTTGGCTATGAATTCCAAGTTTACCTCATTCCTTTTCTCCCTGTCCCTCTTTTTCTCCTCTATCTTTCTCTTTATATACCTTCCTCCTCCTGCCCCACTTGCTGATTGTATGTAGAGGTACCAATGGCAACGTTGAGTCCATCCAAGGTGACTTTAATGGAGGGCGAAGGAGTGGAGCTATCCTGTATGACCTCTGGGGTCCCGTCACCTGAGCTGATATGGAACATGGCTTTAGTCTCCAACTATGAGGTTAGATCATACACACTTACACACATACAATCACATGCACATACCCAAACACATGCACACACACACATGACTCACACACAGACACACACCGGTACTGAAACATTAAAATGGACAAATTTCTATTCCTATACTAAACCATGAATTTACAGAAAAAGATAATACACTGGTTTATTGGAGAACAATAATGAATATACATTTTATACTGTCTTGATCGTGTATTACAGATATTTGGTGATCTGAGCTCATTTTGTGTTATCAGTAAAATGTTTCTATTGACCAGAAGTGTCTTAAAAATACCAATATGACCCAAAACTAAATGATCCACATAAGATATCGTAGAAAATGTTTGAAATGTGCGACATATATGAATATGTGATGTATTTAGATAGAAAAAGCAGAATGCAATGTTTTAACGAGACAGGTGAGCATAAACAAGAGAGTTTAGTTTTCTCCAGTATGGTTTTGGTCTTGGCTTGAGACACTGATACTTGTGTCTGTAAGTAAAGATATACAAATGTAAAGATACTTGCATCTTTATTGTTACAAGCTGGTCGACTTTGCGCTGTCACCTAAGGACTTTAGGCAGTGACTCAAGACATAGTCAGGTATTTGCTGAAACTACAGATATCTATTCTCTGTTTTTACAAATCGTGCACTTAGCTATCTCAATAATTAAATTTTTATCCTCTAGTAAATGCACTACAATTGCATGCTTAACAGTTTATATTTCCAAAACAGAATTCATATTATCTAAGCTCTTCATGCAGTCAGCAGTTTTATGGAGCAAACGTTACTATTTTCAAATCACTTTTAAACATAAAAACTTGAAATATGCAGAAATTCTCAGCAGAATATCACTCATTAAATTAAAAAATACCTACACTTAAACGCAGATGTTTGCAGATTTAGCTGAAAGCAGATCCAGATGTCCTAGACACATTACTGCAGCAAATGAATGGTTAAACACTGCGTGTATGATGATGTATTGTATAACGACTCACATTTATGGCCAATTAACAGTCACCAGTTCAACTGTGCTATCTGTTTTGTACTTGTACTGTGGGAAGAAGCTTAAGTATCCTGAGGGAACCTACAGAAACACAGGGAAAACATGAAAACTCCTCACAGAAAGGCGTCAGCGTCCCAGATGGATTTAGACCAAGGTCTTTCTCGCTCAGGCAGCAGTGCTGACCACCATACCGCCGTAATCCACAGACAGTTCTTTATTGTAAATGTTGAATAAATGATTGAAACACTGATTTATTCAATATAGTGAGGCGTTTTTATTATTACACAATGATATAATACATATAAATACATATTTATTAGAATTTATCTCATCTTTTCTTCCCTTTTTGACATCTTTTTTCTTTCTTTTTTTTTTAAAGCCAGGGTGTTATGGGTAACAATGTATTCTTTCTTAGTGAGAAGTTTTGCCAATATTATGATTGAATGAGAATGAAAACGTGACGTGACATTGTCCCACTGGCACAATGTTCACTTTAATTAAAAAAAAATCAAATTCAGATTCAGACACTGAATAAAGGCTCCCAAAGCTTGGGCAGATTTTATTAATGAACAGTATTCAACTGATACATCATCTGGATCTCAAGCTTCCAGCTCTCAAACCTTTAAGGATTATCTGCCGTGGCAGTTGGACCTAACATCCATCCCCATGATAGACTTTCTGTAGGATAGCATAATACCAAGATTAAAAGTTTTTCTCACATTCAAGTGAGAAATCAGAGCCATTGTGATTTTATGGATATGTTTGTTCCTCAGATCGTGACATCAGGCCAGATTTCAGTGCTTCGACTGTCCAACCTGTCATCACTGGACCACAACAGCAAGATCAGCTGCACAGCTGAGAACATTGTTGGAGAGAATGAGTACTCCTTGCATCTGGATATACTCTGTACGTTTGTCCTCTGGCAAGCAGCCCCAAGTCATTGTAGATGATTGTGCCCAAGTGTTCGTCAGGATGGTCCAGACTTTTAAACAAAATTAGTTTTACTTCTGAATGCTGACCTTGCCTTATCATGCGATTTATTTTTCCCTTCAGCATTCCAGACTGTTTTTTGTTTTCTCTTCTACATGCAGTTCCTCCTAAAATCACTAAACTGAGTGACGCAATTCCAGACCACCACTGGTGCATCCCATTCAGCGTGTCAGGTAGTGTACAATCAATCGTGTCTGATCAAATATCACAGAAACGACAAAATAACAATATTTATAATCCTCCCAGGAAACCCAGAACCACACCTACAGTGGTTGCTTGATGGTAAAACAGTGACTGAGGGGGTATACATCATGACAAGGATCCACTACTTCACAGACAGCAGAGAGTATCATGGATGCCTGCAGCTGGACAACCCCACACATCTAAACAATGGTCTCTACACTCTCTTGGCTCAAAACAAATTCGGCTCAGACCAAAAGGATGTGGATGCCCACTTCATGCGCAAGCCCTGGGATGGTGAGGAGTAACACTGAATTAATAAATATAAACTAAAATTCTGTTACTACATATTTATTACTGATTGAGGTGCAGAACAAAAACAACATTTTTCGTTTATTCGCTATCCTCCGGGTCCGGGTCCCGGGGGCAGCAGTTTCAGCAGAGAAGCCCAGACTTTCTTCTCCCCGGCCACATCCACAAACCTGTCTAGGAGGACCCCGAGGCGTTCCCACACCAGCCGAGAGATGTAATCTCTCAGCGTGTCCTGGGTCTGCCCCGGGGTCTCCTCCCAGATGGACATGCCCGAAACACCTCCCCAGGGAGGCGTCCGGGGGGCATCCTGACTAGATGCCCGAACCACCTCAACTGACTCCTCTCGATGCGGAGGAGGTAGCTCCTCACCCTATCTCTAAGGCTGAGCCCAGCCACCCTGCGGAGAAAACTCATTTCAGCCACTTGTATCCGCAATCTCGTTCTTTCGGTCAGGACCCACAGTTCATGACCATAGGTCAGGGTCGGAACGTAGATGGACCGGTAAATGGAGAGCTTTACCTTTCGGCTCAGCTCTCTCTTCACCACAAGGGATCGATATAGCATCCGCATCACTGCAGACGCCGCCCCGATCCGTCTGTCCATTTCAAGCTCCCTTTTTTCCTCACTCGTGGACAAGACCCCGAGATACTTGAACTCCTCCTTTTGGGGCAAAAACTCCTACCCGACCCGGAGTGAACACTCTACCTTTTTCCGTCTGAGAACCATGGCCTCAGACTTAGAGGTGCTGCTGATTGTCATCCCGGCCGCTTCACACTCAGCTGCAAATCGTCCCAGTGCGAGCTGGAGGTCAGTGCTTGAATGTGCCAATATGACCACATCATCCGCAAAAAGCAGAGACAGGATCCTACCCAAAGCAGTGGGCCATCCACTCCATACTCTCGGAGCACCCCCGTAAGGATGCCCCGAGGGACACGGTCGTAAGCCTTCTCCAGATCCACAAAGCCAATGTGGACCGGTTGGGCGAACTGTCATTTCCCCTCCAGCACCCAAGAGGGTATAGAGCTGGTCCAGTGTTCCACGACCAGGACGAAAACCGCATTGTTCCTCCTGAGTCCGAGGTTTGACTATCGACCGGACTCTCCTCTCCAGAACACTGGCTTAGCCTTTCCCAGGGAGGATGAGGAGTGGGATCCCCCGATAATTGGGACACATCCTCTGGTCCCCCTTCTTGAAAAGGGGAACCACCACCCCAGTCTGCCACTCCAGAGGTACTGCGCTCGATGTCCACGCAATGTTGCAGAGGCATGTCAGCCATGACAGCCCTACAACATCCAGAGCTTTCAGATACTCAGGGCGGACTGAGTCAGTGGACGAATGGCCGCTTTCCCCCCCTGAGACGCCGGACAGTTTGCCAGAATTTCTTCGGGGCTGACCGAAAGTCTTCTTCCATGGTTTCAGCGAACTTCTCCCATGATCGGGTTTTTTCCTCTGTGACACACAGAGCACAGCCATGTGTCGCCTGGCCTGCCGGTACCTGTCAGCTGCTTCAGGAGTCCCACAAGCCAGCCATGCTCTGTAGGACTCCTTCTTCAGCCTGACGGCATCCCTCACCTCCGGTGTCCACCAGCAGGTTGGGGGATGACCGCCGCGACTAGCACCGGCAGTCTTACGACCGCAGCTCCAGCAGCCGCCTCGGCAATGGCAGCACGGAACATGGTCCAATCAGTTTCGATGTTCCCCGCCAACCCTGGGACGCGGTTGAACGGACCACCAACGCCGGGACGCAGACGCTTCCACCCCGCCATCTGATCCAACTCGCCACCAGGTAGTGATTGGTTGACAGCTCAGCGCCTCTCTTCACCCTAGTATCCAAAACATGCGGCCACAGATCAGCTGATACAACTACAAAGTCGATCATCGATCTGCGACCTAGGTTGTCCTTGTGCCAAGTGTACTGGTGGACACCCTTATGTTTGAACATGGTGTTTGTTATGGACAAACTGTGACTAGCACAGAAGTCCAATAATTGAACACCACTTGGGTTCAGATCCGGCAGGCCGTTCTTCCCAATCACGCCACTCCAGGTCTCGCTGTCATTACCCACATGTGCATTGAAGTCTCCCAGTAGGACAATGGAGTCCCCAGTTGGGGCACTTTCCAGCAACTGTTCCAAGGACTCCAGAAAGGGTGGGTACTCTGAACTGCTGTTTGGCGCATAAGCGCACACAACAGTCAGGACCCGTTCCACAACCCGAAGGCGCAGGGGAAGCAACCCTTTCATCTACTGGGGTAAACTCAAATACATGGGCAGAGAGCTGGGGAGCTATAAGTAAGTCCACTCCAGCCCTCCGCCTCTCACCTGAAGCAACTACAGCATAGTAGAGGGTCCAGCCCCCATCGAGAAGGTGGGTTCCAGAGCCAGTGCTGTGCGTAGAGGCGAGTCCGACTATATCTAGCCTGTACCTCTCAACCTCTCGCACAAGCTCAGGCTCCTTCCCCATCAGTGATGTGACAGTCCATGTCCCCACCATCAGCTTTTGTAGCCGGGTATCGGACCGCCAAGGCCATCGCCTTTTCCTACTGCCCGGTCCACAATGCACCTGACCACTGCGGATTCCTCCGTGGGTGGTGGCGGTTTTAGGAGGAGAGATGTTTTTATTTTTCATTAATTTATCAATGAGTCATACCACTTTGTCAACTTGTCTAAATATGTAGCTTTCCATTAAAATTATATCCCTGAAAAGCCGGGGATGTTATGGAATTGTGATTGACGCATCTGTGTCTACCAACGCGTCCATCCCCGCATATGCTGCCGTATATCCTTTATGTTAACGCGATAAGGCAAGATCTATTTTTTAAACCTTAGTGTGAGGAAGAACTGGATTGATTTTTGGAAAGGTTAGTTATATAATTCCACCACTAGGGAGAGTTTTATCGGTAAAAGTTTTTGAGTCATAATTTCTCAACTGTTAGTCCTATTGAGTCCAAATTTGGTCGTTTAGAATAACTCCATGGAAACCTATCTTGTATATTTCTTATTCTACTTTAATAGTTAAGGTATAACTCGCTAAAGGGAGTTTCCTTTAAATAAAAAATACAGTTTTTAGGATAGAACTTCCCAACCGTTAGTCTAATTTAGTCTAAATTTGGTACATATGAATTGAGCCCTGGAGATTTATCCTGTGTAGGTCATATTTTACTCTAGTAGTTCACGTTTAACTCTCTAGTGGGAGCTTTTATTTACAAAATATGCTGTTTTTCTGACCCTCCTTGACTTCAGTAGTGCTATCTTTATAATCTATATATCACTTTAATATTTCATATTTTACACAATAAGGGGATTTTTTTTTTGGATGAAAAACACGGTTTTATGGACAGATCTTAACGTTTGATTTGAGGAGTTGAATCTGGTGAGCTGATTGTACAATGCAGGGATATGGGGGCTTTTCATGGATATACTCTTGTTGTCAAGGAGTAGTAGAAGTAGTTGTATAAGTAGTAGTAGTAGTAGTAATTTTAGTCTAGTGTGAATGCATACATCCATTAATTATTTGATAAAAGTCAACATTTAATCATATGTAGAAATGTTGTTGTTGTTCTCATGTGCAGGAACTGAGAAGGAGCCTTATTATTATGGTGAGCGAAATATTCATGACTACAACTCCTTTTAATAATGCAAGAGTTAAATCCATCGCATCTACTTTAGAGTCATAGTGTGTCCACACTGTCAGTGTTTTAAAATGATTCCTTTTTTATTTTCAATTTATTGTCTCATAATGTCATCCATATGAATTCACTCAATTACATTTTAGAACCCTTTCTCTCCCTTTTTTCTCTAAAGTTGCTGAGGGTGCGTTACATACCTACATATCCTTGCAGCTAGCGCTTAGGGTGGATGTTGTTGTTTTTGTTGTGTGTTTTTCCTCTCTGTGTCAATGATAATGTTGATTTTTTTTTTCCCGATGTTGTGCATGTCAATTACATGTTGATTGAGTGTTTGTGTGTTGTATATGTTTTTGAATCTCAGAAAACAGGCATGACTGATAAAAGTAGTGCATGTCAAAGGATTTACAGTTGGTGATGATGTTGAAATGTTCCAAACCTAATTTGTCTTTGTTGTCTCTTTCTCCTGCACCTCCTCCCTCCTGCAGATCTAACCACAGGTATTACTGTGTCTTTAATTTGCTCCCGCCCAGTCACAAACATCGCAGTTGAATTAATTAGCCAATCACTAAATTCCCCATTGTTTTTCATGTTGCTATGTCTCGCTCTTTGTTCTCTCACGACAGCTGTTACAGCTTTAATCTATACATTCTTTATACCCTATGAGATAGTTATCTTTCCATCTATTACATCAAAGATTTATGCACTAAAGTTTGAAATAATCTGTAGATCTTGCTTTTTATAAAACTGCATAAGGTAACCTTAATATTTAATAGACCAGTTCTGGTACTTACCCTCTTGGACAGGCTAGAGTTGAGAATTATTCCTCATGGTTTTGGGATGAAGATCAACCAAACAGTTTGGCGAACACTGAAACATGTAATAGCATGTAGGAACAACTCTCTCACGCTTTACCAAAACAGTATGTAGTGAATGAGGTGGGTTTCTAAACGAAAAGCCAAAAAATCAAGAAAGAATAAAGAAAATGATGTGTAACACCGCAAAATAATGAAACGCTGCTGTTCTGTGGCAAGGTAACTATGCATTGTGGGCAATGTTAATATTTGCGGCTTATGTTAGATCTTCAGTTAAATCCATTCATGAATCTTTTGCTGTTCTTTTCTATTGAGAAAATTGAAAGCAGATGTTACAATCCAAACTCGTTCTATGCCAATCATCACTGTTATTACAGCTTAATGCACACAGCCTGAGATTCCAGCTGTGCCCAGTTTGGGCAGCTACAACTGGGCAATTGGTTAGGGGTTCAGTGAATTGTAAAATTGCAAAATTATGAAAAATATAAAACCAAATCCAAACACTGACCAATGTTAACAAAAGCAGGTACACTGTAAAAACAAAACAAAAAGTATGGACAACTACATTTTAAGGAAACTGGCTAAAACAGATTTTTCCGTTTTGAAAGCAACTCATTGGTTTTGTTCACATAGTTTATCTTTCCTTTTCCAAAAACCTAATATTAATATAGTTTCCCACCCTATGAATTCCAAGTAATCAATCTGGTGCCAGCTAATTATTCTTTGTTCAGATGACTTTTAATCTTTAGTCTGCATTAAAACTTCAACTTTTGCTAACTTAATGGACTCAACTACACAAAGTTCTGTCCAGCACAAGCCAGATTTCAAACCAAACCCATACTGGGGTGTCTCGCCCGTGGAGCAAACTGGGGTTCAGTATCAGGGGTCGGGGATACCTTTTTGTGTTTATTTTAGACTGAAGTCACTAAACTTAACAGTTCTCCTCTGTCATAGCAAAAAGAAAGAGCATATTTCCATTAAAAACCCGGCGACAACAACATATCATGTTACTTCTACAAGTCGGCATCAGCCAACTGTCAGAACAGCAGCTGATGGTTTTACATCAGACCGTTATCCACAGTTTACAGTCACAGAAAACACAAGTTGTCTGTTAGTCTGGAAGGAGAGCAGAGGAGATTGCTCACTAGGGATGTAGGCCCACTCGATAAATATCCCTGCAGAAATGTG
Organism: Lophius americanus; assembly: GCA_037951165.1. Classification (NCBI taxonomy): domain Eukaryota; kingdom Metazoa; phylum Chordata; class Actinopteri; order Lophiiformes; family Lophiidae; genus Lophius; species Lophius americanus. The sequence goes on along the minus strand of JBBDHG010000032.1, from coordinate 9,244,871 downwards.
CTTGAACCCATCAGGGTTTCGACTCGGGTCCAACGACAATTATTGTTGTTCTGCCAATGTGAATAATTTATTGAGGCCAACATTAAACGATAAACTCAATAAAGATGGTTAAAACAACTCATTTGACATAGTTTATGATTCAACTTAATAATTTTAACTCAATTTGCATAAAAATCATAAACCAGTAAACCATCAGGTTCAAGTTGACCTTTTTGCAGTGCAGTGCAGAAGTCATAAGTTGAGAGAACTCAAAAAGCTCCTGCAGCAAGTTGCCTTGACACCTGAAGTTGTCCTTACATTTTATGTTTTAAATCGTTCCAAATGAAATATTAACCCCTGATTGGGCATATTTACTCCAGAAAATAAGAACACATATGTTTTGATGCAACATATCTGACGCACTTTGACAGTTCTTTTTATTTTTCACTTCTCTTTCCACCCTTTATGAACAGAGGGCCCCCCTGTGGACCCACCTGAAGACAGAGTTGCTGTAAGTTGTCCTGCATCTCTGTGTCTTTGCTGATTTCCTCTCTCTCAGTTGTTCACTGTGCCTGTTTTATTGCGTTTTTGTTTTTAAGGTTAGAGGTACTTAAATGAGGCTGCAACAACATAGAGAGGCAGCAATGCTTCATGAAATCGGTTGTCTTTGCCTGTTTTGTGCCTTTACATGCATTTTCTCATGGTGCAGGTGTACGTGGTGGTGGGCATTGCTGCTGTTGCCTTCACTGGTTTCCTTTTAATGTTGGTTATTCTCAAGTTTGGAGGAAACTCCAAATTTGGCATCAAAGGTAAGCCTCATGAATTATTTCCATGACTCCCAGTATGGGAGAATAAACAGAATTGACTTGAAAAAAATGATGTTATTTTGTTTTGTTGTGAATGCCTAGATCAAAGCTTTGGTCTATTAACATGGATGGCTTTATGGATTCATCGAAAACACTTTTCAAAGCCCTTTTTTAAAATATTTTCCCAAATCACCTAGCAAATACTAAATAGATTCTGACATCACTTCCAAATTGGCATGTTTTCTAACATTGAAGGAGAAGTCTTGCAGCCTTTGTTGTTTGTCTGTTACTGTCATCAACTTTCTTGATACTTGAGGGTTCCAGCCACTGCAGCACCTTGATGCTGAAATATGAATCCACTTTCAGTACATCCTGGACGTTGTTGGTTCCAAATTGGGGAAAGCTATTTTGGTGAAATTTGGAGTAAACTACAATGATTGGCCACATTTGCAGATATGTTGTGGTGATACTGACAAAATTGAAAGGTTGCAGAATGCAAAGGGATTGGCTGTTATTGCATTACTTCACAATTAATTAGATGCAACTCGCTGGAGGGAAAACACTTTGCTCTCATTTGTTTGAGACTTGGTTGTTTTTACACTAAAGACATTACAGGGGATATTTAGCATTTCCTTTGTTGAGGTTATTAAGCTCAAACGATGACAATAGGAGTCCAGAATGGATCTATATGTATTTTTGAAACAACATTCCCGTTCAAAAGATCCCTTCTGGCTGAATTCCAATTATTTCACAATGAAAATATTTACTTAGAATTTGGATCATCCCACAGCCTTTCCTGCTCCGGAGAATCTCAAATCACCCGGACCCATCAAAGCCAGTCTCAAATCGAAGTTTAATTTGGCTTTTTCACTTATATAACTGTCCTCAGGATTCTGACAATGTTAAAAATAATATATATATATTGAGATGCATTCCTTTATCTGCGGTTGAATAGAATAATCTTGCAATGTTCAAAAAAAGCCAAAACTAAAAAAAAAATCCTGGCTTTCCTCTATATCTGGATCTTCTCCAAATTTTAACGGATTCTTTCTTGACACATGTCGAAAATTAAGACCAAGTTTCATCAAAATCTATCAGGGAGTTTCAAATGTAATAGAAATTAATGGTGAAAATGGCTTACAACATTAAAGAAAAGAAACCTCTCTGCATGAATCCACTCCAAAGTTTATTGGATTCTTTGCCGCCTCATGACCATCGACCCTCTCTAAAAGTTGTCAAAGTCAAGTAGTGTTTTTATTTTGTTATTCTGCTAACAGACAAACAAATCAAAGTGACGCCTCAATCTCCTTGGCAGAAGTTATGATGTCATTACGTGTCCATTAATCCATCCTGCTCGAGTGGGAGCGGCTGCGGTTTGGAGGAAGTTCACCATGTCTCAGTGCTGCTGCTGAATGACACACACGTTGACTGAACTTCTCTGGTCCTCCTGTTATGTGATGTATACTAGCCTGTTTCAAATCAGCGTGCAGCTTCTGCAACGGCTACACATACTGACATGCTAGAGCTGATGGAGCATCTGTTTTTCTCATTTTACCTGCTGGCTTTCTGATTCTGTGCGAACTAACAATAGCAGCACCTTTATTAATCCTCCCTACTCTTCACACTTAACAATGGCTATGCTGTCTTCAACTAATATGCTCAGTGGAGGAATGTAACCAGTAAATCTTTCCTTTTCATTTTTTTTTTTTTTCATTGTAAAAGTGATTCAGGTTGAATCGGTGAAACGCAGCAGGAACTGTTTTCTGTGTCTTCCATTCAGCTCACTTTACATCAGTTTGCCGAAAATACATTTGTAATTCATAGTAGGCAACCAAAGACTTCAACATTCTAAATCCGAGGAATTTATTTTGCCCCTTTTTTAAACCAGTTATTTTAGGAATACATGATGGTGTGATGCTGCTTGAACCGTTCCTGTTTGATGCAGAGGTGAAGGTCCACATTTGACAAAACCAAAACAGAATGTAAATTATAGATTTGATCCACTCTGACACCAATTTTATGAGCATGTATGTGTGTGAGAGTCTGTTGGAGTATAGGTAGTGGCTTGGATTGATCTATGACCCCCGAGAGAGTATTAGGCAGACGGAGCATGTGTGCGTCTGTGTGTGTTTATGGTCTCATGAGTGGTTTGGCCTTTCTCTCTCGGAGAGATGAAGGAGTTTGCTCTCAAGAATATTATGCCTCTTAACATCCACTATTACGGATTATGTGTGTTCTTGTGTGTTTTGTATATTCAAGCACTTCCATTGTGTGTAGGAGGTTTTGCCACCATCAGTCTCTCTCTCTATCCACTCTTGGTTCCCTCTCCTCATGAAGTCTCTGTCTAATGCTCCACACACATCCACATGTGTGACAATGACAACATGCCCTGCAGCATGCTGCCATTGGTGTGAGGGTGTGCAGAGATAGAGATTGAGAGATAGTGTGTTGTCAGTGAGCAGCAGAGTCAGATGAGAGCTGCAGAGCTGAGTGATCCACAGCGAGCAGCACTTGTGCCCAAATCCACATTATTAACCTCTGCGTACTTCCTTTACTGGACGGACGACTAAAGGTCATTTCAACAGCAGAAATATCACCACAAATGCAGCACTTACCGAAAACAAACATGGATTCGTCATGGTTTCCAAATCATGACCACATACTGACAGATGTGCGCACACGCAGCGTCAGACGGGCTGAGTCCGCTCTGCTGACGCCCATGTTTACAGAGTGTGAAGAGAGCATGTCAGGCTGTGTGGTTCTGGTGTTGGACAGGTGTGCATGAGGAAAGCTCCATTCCCCCACTGACTTTAGATGAACTGCTGCCCATCCTTTTTTATGAGAGCCCGTAAAAAGCTGTCTCTGTTTTACATTATTCATGTTGACTGCGTTATTATGCTTTTTCTTTCATCAATAAACAAGGGCTCCATTTGCTGCAGGTTACTTCCCACCATCTCCTCCTCTTGACACGCACAGGCGTGTCAAGAGGAGTCTGTTCTATAGACTGGACATGGTGGTGTGTTCTTACGTACGGTTTAAGACGAACCGTTTGGATATTGATACTGAGGACAGAATGAATAGAGATCTAGCACTGATGAAATACTGGACTTTTATCTGTGATCTTGAGATGTTAAACCTTTATTTTACATGCGAGTCCAGCGGATATGGTAGTTTTTGGTCTCCAACAACTCCTAAGCAATATATTTGGCTCTTACATTGCTGAATGCTCCTCTTTACCCACCAGCTTGGGCGTTAATTGTTCATTTTGACATACAGCAGTCACGGATGAAAATTACCTGGATAAGATTGGTGAGAGTGGCGGAGAGGGAACTATAGTTTTTTCATCTACTTGGCCTACGATGTCGTCACAGCGGCGAGTGTATGTCCCCAAAAAGTCCCACATTCCCCTGATTGAACTCCTCAAATTAAATTTTATGTCCTTAGTATTTTTTGCAATGAAAAAGCTCCCCCTATTGGGTAAATATAAACCATTAGAGTTAAATATGATATATACGAGACTATCCATCAGATCATGTGGACACAATTTGAACTGAATCTGGCTTATGGTTACGAAGTTATCATCTACAAACGGTATTTTTGAGAAAAACACTTACCTGGCAGTACAATATGTACTTTAAGTGAAAACACAATTTACTGTATAATAGATTGATAGCCTTGAATAGATTCATATGCACCAAATTTGAACTAAATCAAACCAATGATTTTGCAGATAAAGCTCCTCCTAGTGTCAGAAATATACAACAGACAATTCCCAAAATCAATCCAGTTCTTCCTCACCTTAAATCTAACATCTTCCGGAGCTGAATGTCATTCCGTGTGGAGATTCTCACATAATTTCAATTAACCATTTCTTTTTCATGTAATATTATGCCCCCACATCAACTCATACAATGAAGAGGGACCTTTGGACTGGGTTCTGTTAAAGCCCTCCATCTGTCACATTTCATTTCAGGGGCAGAGCTCCATAAACTATAAAACTTTAATATTTCATCTCATTCCACACATCAATCGTAATATGAAGTTGTGCCTGTTGAGCATCACTTGTCAATGCTTTTTCACCATATTTATTATATATTTACTTATCATAGATTCACCATGTACTGGAGAGGTGCCTTTTGATTTGGAATTTGAAGCATATTATCCCTTTATTCCTCTCAGAGGAACTGCAATTCAGTGTTGATACCACAACGCAGAGTCTTAGAACTTCCAGTCAGTTATAAGAAGCGTACCTGAACACTGATATGAGTATTTCCTGCTTGTATTTTATTGTATTGACTAACAATGGAATAGGATTAGTTTTTGCTTGATAGTACATGAGTAAGGATAGTATTGTAAAATGCTAATAAACATTCTGCAAGAGGTCTCAGGTACAACAAAAGCTTTATAGGCATGTTTCTATATCTGTGTACATTACAGAAGTATTACAGCTTTTGGATCTTTTACCTTAAGTGAGTTGGACATTAGCATCGTATAAGATCCAAAGTCCCCACAAGTTGGGCTAAAGCTGTCTCAACAATACAGCCAGGTGAGACTATTTGCGTTGCCTGTAACAGGACGAAGCCGCTACTGCCTCTAAAACACCAACCAAAGGTTTCATTTCACTGAACATAATTTTTATACTGGATCAGTCCACTTTGCCACAAATTGGCTTATAAGAAAGTAATGAAGTTCAAGTGCCAGTAACTGTTAATGACTTTAAGTATTTCCAATATTCAGTATGGGTATTGGCTTCCTTATGAGTACTAAATGAACAATTGAAAGATTTATTAATTTTAAAATGCTGATTTTTCTTGTAAGAGGTTCTTTGAATGAGCTTAAAGGTATTCCAGCAGAGTGACTGCAAACAACTGAAAGACTCAGGGAACGGATTAGACAGTGCAAGCGGGGAGGGAAGCCGCCTCTACACATTCATGCGCTTGGAGAACCTGCAGGGCTGGAAACGTCAACTTAAACTTGAGTTCAAATGGAGGAACATGATGGAAATGTCAAGACAGAAAAAGAAAAGAGTGATTGAAAGTCAAACAGTAAATGTGAAATGGAGAAGGTGAGAGACAAGAGAAGAAGAAGAGAGAGAGAATGCTAAAATTGACATTTTATGTGTGGCATGACTGAGAGGAACACAGAGATGCCGGGAAGCAAGGAGAAAGAGGTAGACTGACTTCCCCATTGGTAGGAAACAGACATTAGAACCTGAGACAATGTAAGTCAATGAGGAAAAGAAAAAGTGAGAGAAAGGAGAAGATGGAGAGAGACCTCTCTTGTCTACTTATCAATGATTCATCATTAGCACAGGTTTCAATTTTCTCTTTGGTGGACTCACACGCCTCCATATCTCTCCCTCTCTCACATGCACATACAGCTCTAGACTGTTGATCGATCAATATGACACGCTCAAGGTCAACAGAGCTCTATTCTAGGCCCCAGGCACATCTGAGTATGCTCACCGCATCATCCTCCTTGTCGTCTTTTACCAACTCCTGCACAAAGTTGAGCTCTTGAGGTATATGTCAAATATTCCTCAACCGCTAAACATTTGCCAACCAACGGAGGCAGAAAGCTGACGAGTGAAACCGTTAGGGAGGCTGACGAAAATGATCTATTCTCTGAGCAGAGGGAAAGTCAGGGTTAAACCTCAGCACCAGGACAAAGTTAAGTCAATATATTTTATATTGCACATTTATAAGCGACAGGAGTTTTTTCCTATAAGTCAGATTGTTTAGATATGCATGAACAATGCAATATTAATACATGTGATCAGAAGATCCGTGCAGTCGTGCTTTAAGCAAATGCTAATACCATCTTGCGGTAGAACTTAAGACACAATAATGTTGCCTCTAAATAGGGATGATAAATTGTTTATAAATAGGTTATGAATAAGTTTGTACAAACTTTGTTAGTCACTACTTAGTGTTTATAAACAGCTTATAACATAGCTTTCAATTTATCAATGTGGGTCACTATTTGGCAATATCAACTTAGCAGTACGAAGAAGTGTGCTCACCATTTTGCAAGCGTCAGGTCTCTTTTACCCTTCTTATCTAATGAGTTGTGGCAGCTTATTAATGATTTGTAAAGTGTTTACAACTTAATCATTAAACTACAAAAAGGGATACTTATTGTAAAGCGGTACCCATCTTGCTAACATGCATAGCTTGTAGGCTTTGCACAGGTGCTGTTTAACCTCCTAGCTTGGATTGTGTTGGTATGCTAAGATTTGCACAAAGTACAGCCTGGACTGAAGTTTCATGGGAATCTGTCTAATAGTTTTCCACACATTGATTAATTACATTAAGATAATGAAGATGGTTTTGGTGGCACCGCAGGAAAAGTCAAGGAGTCACCAGAGTCAGCAGTAAGCATAGTCTGAGGAATACGTTATTCACCTCATGTATTTAACAGTAGCAGATGGAAACATTCCCTCATGTCTTTTCAGCCATTAAGGAATAAGTAAGATACATGATACAGGATTTGTTACAGAGTGTGCTTGATGGCTGCCAGTTTGAAACTGTCTTTTGCTCATTTGCTTCCTTAGCAACCGTAACAACTCGTTTGGAGGTCAAGTGGGTCATTCGAGGTAGAGATCTTTAAAGTGCAGGTTCTGGGAAGTGCTCTCATTTAAGCGCTGCGTGAGCTGTACGTAGTTAAACATCTTTGTACAGAACATACATATATACTGTATGTACACAAAATAAATTATAACATTTTGATAAATATAAAGAAAATGTTTCGTTGATTGCCAGTTTTCATCTCTTAACTAAGAGCTTGTTGTTGTCGTAAATACAGCTGAAGCCACAAAATAAAGGTAGTCACTGTCTCAGACAATATTACTTTCATGCTTTAATTTTTAATATCTAAAATGATTTATTGATGACACAATAATAACTAGAGTACTTGAGGCCTCCTGCTCATCAAATGCTGGAAAGGGCGCTGTGCCCATGTTGCCCGCAGGTATTTTTACATCAATGATAGGAAAGGTGGATAGAAGAAGAGAAACCCAGACTCTAGTGATGTTCATTATTTCAGATTTTATTCCTTTTCAAGGAACACATTTATTTGTTAGCAGATTTTACTGTGGAGCTTTGGAGGGAGAAAATACTTAATGCTTATGGCAGATCCTGAGGGCAGTAATTGTTTGAAGTGCTCTGAAAATGGAAGCTGCTCTTTCCCAAAGTAAAACGTTGCCTGAAGTCTTTGCCAGTGCACTTGCAAAATATATTAAATAGGCACCATAGAAAATGGTTTATACGCTGTGTTTAAGGTCAAACAGCACTTTTCTTGAACCGAGCCTTGAGTTCTACATACTGGTAACAAGTTCTCTAATCACTGAGATCTGCATGTTTTGTGAAGTGTCAGATCACAGGAAGTGGAATGCAGTAGAAATAGTTTGCTTTAATTGTCATCAAAACTACAGAAGTGAAAGCACCCGTATTTGAATCCATTCAGAGTGGACAATTAATCGTCTTTATGCCCTATTCTGAAAAAAAAAGCAGCAGTGTTGGTGCTCAGAGTCAGAGACCATGAAGATAATGACCATCTGTTGGCGTCCCTTTTCATCTTTCTGCAGCCTTATATCATTTCCTGTCTTGTATTTGTCAGACTGACCTTCATGAATAGTCAGAGCAGTGAAAAACTGGATTGCTGCGAGCAGGAGCGGAGTTTGAGAACAGAGAATTGTGTCTATGTACGGTTTGAGTTGGGTGTAGACAATATCCACGGAGGCAGTGACTAGCTAGAATTTGTTTCCGTATAAAATTTGATGGCTTTTAAAATTGTATTATTTTCCAACAAAAAAAGAAAGAAAGCCCTGTTGTAGTTGATGATTCCCCTTTCCCCCTCCACCCGCCATGGATTACATATCACAAATGGACGTTTAATGGTCATACAAGGATAGCAGGGCAGCATGTAACTTAGTCAAGCCCTATCGAAATACTTATCTACATATTTATAGCATTAAAGATACCAAAGTCTGGGATGTGAGGCTTTCTGGCGGCAGCTGTAATTTATTAATGGATTTTTTAAATGTATTGGTATTTTCAGATGGCTGTTTGTTCCTGAGCACGGATGCAATAAAGCTAAAACAAAAATGGCCTTACTGTCGCGTAATCACTACATAAAAATGATCATTTGCCACCAATCTAGGGAATGATGCATATATTTAATTTTTGGAAAGGATTAAAAATTGTTGCCCAAGTGTATCCTGATATTTCTTTGGTTGCCTGGCTAATTTCAACAGCGCTACTGTTAAAAATATTGTAATTTAATATTCAGAAGGCGAAAAACAAACAGGCTCTCCATATGTTTACAGGGAAGCCAGCTGTTTATCATAATAAAAATTCCATCTCACAAAAGCAATAAAACGTCTTTCATCTGCTTCATATACGAGGCACAGGATGTAATTCCTGCCTGTAGGGTTTCTCATAGGAAAGAATTACAAACAAAAACGTCGCTAGATGATGTTTGATGTATGGTGGGATCATGTCAGGTTAGCTGTTGTGTTTATTGTTAAAGTGTTCACAAAAGTTATTCAACAGAACTTTTAGCAGACTAGGTCATCTAATCATTTGGTTAGTAAATGGTATAGTTAGAAGTTAGTGTAGATATGCTTAAGAAGAGAATTTTCTTTTAAAAATACCTTTCTTTTTCACTTGCCCACCCTCTCCAAATGTGACAACTTATTGGTGCAAACATCCAAACTGTGATACATTTCCATATCTGCCGCTGTCAGTTTCATTCATATTACGCTGTTATTATCATTTAGAAGAAATCGGTCCATGGACTATTTAGTACTCAACTTTTGTTTTTGTGCTTGTAAACTTTTGCGTTGCGTAGATGTGTGTCCCATGTCACTGTTTTTTTTTCTTCCCAAGACAGTGACATTGTGTTGTTGTTCGAGGTCCTGCTGATCAGGCAGTAAATGTCACTGCTGCCAGAGATTCTGCATCAATGTGACTTTTTCATGGCAGTAGGAAATGTCTATACGATAGGGTCTATGTTAATGAGGCTTTAGCTGTCAATCAAATCCTGACTCACACAAAAACACTCACAAACACACACACGCACACACACACACACACACGCACGCACGCACACACACACACACACACACACACACGCACACATAAACAAGTTTTCCTGATTATGGGAGTTAGCAAGGATTCATTAAGCCTCTGCACATCATGGAAAGAGAAAGAAGAGGAGGGAGACAGGAGATAGCAGAGGGAGCAGTATTGCTGAGTGATTGGGAACAGCACTGTAAGAGATAGAGGTTTTATTGATTGATCAATTGATCGTTTGCCTGTCCAGACTGAGGCAGAATGCCTCTGTCTTCTTGGCCCTAAATTCCCATCACTGCTGAATGCTAAGTTCAGCAGCTCTGCCCTGCAGTGCGTCTGTGTTTGCGGGTGTATTTTTGTTGGATAGATTGATGGTTGATGGGTGGAAAGGTATATTCAGGAGGAATGGAGAGAGAATTAAAAAGAAAAATGTAATCATCCTGTTTTACTTAAGCAAATTCACTCTAAACTCCACTTAACATGTCATATTTTCGCTTTCCAACCCAGTAGACTCCAACATTTCAGTCGGTGTGATCTTGACAAAAGAGATACTAGCATGAGAAAATTACAAAACTAGGCTACAAAAGGAAATTAAGATGGCATATATTAATAACAATCATGAGAAGAGTAATGATGTAAGATTATTATTACATCATTATTCCATACCAAGAAAATACTGCACAGTTTGTCGAAAATAATAATGGTTACTATTAAGAAGTTATTTTAAGTTTATTAAGTTACTTACGTTTATTCTTAATTTATCCAATTCTATTATATTTTCTTTCCAGTAGTAGTAACCATTTAATAGTGCAAAGAAAAGTGGTATTGTAATTTACCTGTGGATTTTTGATGAAGTATACAAATATAAGATTTGCTTGTGATTGTCGTAATGTCATGTTTGATATAAAGTCACTGAATCTACTCGTTTTATTATTATTAAATAAGGCAGCACTCAGAGAGTTCACATCACCACCAAGGCAGCTCAGTTTCCCCATTTCTTTTGTAAAGCTCACTAAGAAATGCATTTCCTGCTGATACTTTAATCTACCTGCACCTCACTATCCTTTTCTAAACGTGTCTGTAATGGAGCTAACCGCAGGGGCCTGGCGCCCACTTCTGGTAAGACAACTGAAGGTGCAGCCCCTCCTCACTCATCACTCACCACCAAATCCATACGCTACCTATTGTAAAAGTTGGCCCAAAACAAGATCATGTCTTTTTATGCAATCCTGCTGACAGGGAGGCATGAGAGTCTGTAAAATAAGAACCTCATTGGCGGAAGTGAAAACAGGATCTCTACCAAATAGATACATTTACTGGGTTTAATCTCAAATATCTCTGACCTAGTCCAAATAAAAGATAAAATTAAACTCTAAATTGGAGATACAGATTTGTAAACCATCAGTCAAAGTATTTAATCATATCCTTGAAAAGTCAGGGATATTATTGAATTTTCATTAATGTATGCCCTGCCACAGATCCTTCGTGTTAATTTATGTCATAAACTATTTCATGCATCATTTTCAAATTGTATAGCTCTGTAAAACTAACTGCGAAAAAGAATTGGACTGATTTTGGGAAAGGCTGGTTGTATATTTCTGACACTAGGGGTAGCAATGTTTCCAAAAGTTTTTAGGCCATCATTTATCAACTGTTGGTCCAATTTAGTCCAAATTTGGTGCATATGAATTAACTCCAGGAGATTTATCTTGAATTTATCATATTTTACTGTAATAGTTCATATTTATTCACTAGGGGGCAGCTTTTTTAAAGAAAACAAGTGATTTTCAAACATTCATTCAGTTCAATCTGGGGGAGGGCTTGTACAGTGCAGGGGATTGAAGCTTTTTGGGGGAAAGGAAGAAAGGAATCTCAAGCCCCTCTCTGACGGAGAGGAGAGGATGTGATTTTGCTCGTGCACACACTGATCTTTATACCACTGATTTGTCTTAATGTTCTAAAACCACCAAACTACCCTGATGCTACAGCTCATATAGACTACTTCACATTAGCAGCCTCAGAGAGCAGCAAGTTGGATTTATTAGTCTTTCGTAAAGTCCGCTGCTTGGTCCAGTGCCAAGGCCAAACGTTTTGCTGAGCTATCCATGCTTCTCTTAGCTGACATAAGACAACTGGTGAAATATGCTCCCAAGTAAGCAATGCGTCTTCCAAAGCTGCCAGGCACAGAAAAAACATTGAATGTCCTGGTAAAATACGGATTAAAAGCAGATTGCACTCAGAATACATTCAAAACATGAAAAAATAAACATGTGTTTATGTTCACTATGTATGCATCAGAAATCATTCCAGCCATATTTCACATCACTATATGCTGGAAAATATCAGAAAGCAAGTCAGACAATTTGAGAGACGCAGACATAAAATGTGTGTGTGTGTGAGTGTGTGTGTGTGTATCTGTGTGAGCACGCACAGTTATCAGAAGGCCTGTAGCGTGACATGGTCGACTTCTGTTGCCCGTGACATGATGTTGCCAAGGCAACCTGCGTCATAGCAAAACCTGCGCTGCTCCAAAATGAAAATATTATGACTAGCTTAGTCTGGGAGCGGAGTGCATCACTACCCTCAGATGCACACAAACCCAAGAGGTGACAGCAGGGTACGCGCAATGTCAGCCGTGGGCAACGCCACATGAGCCGATAAAACACGTTCAATTTGAAAGCACAAGTTCGTCACCGCGGCACACTGCCTCAAGCCCAACGATGCCTGCCCCATTTCATGACTTTGTTTATGGAGTGAGTCACAGGATGGAAGACATCTCCACTCCACGACAAGCTCTGACAATGATTGACAGCCACACACGACAATAATGGTCAATCTCCAGATTCAAATCGTACCTCTGAATAGAGGCAGTGTCCATTGAGAGACAGAAAGCATCAAAGCTGCCACATCAAGAGCCAAAAATTATAAAGTCTTTCACATCTTGTCAAACATGACAGACGGTTGCTAGAAATAATATAACTGGTATTTGTCTAGGCGTAGAAGAATGACAAATTGATTTGGTCTAATAAACATATGCAGTTGAGTGCAAATTGCTGTCTTTGTGTTCAACATCCATATCAAGCCCACTGGGTAAGAATGATTTCTTCTTTATTTCTAAACCCTAACCTAATTGGAAAGAAAACTATGGACCACTTTACAAACAAATACATTTATCATATTGGAGACCCCAAGTTGCCTGTGAATGTAGTGAGTGAATGTGAGCATGAATAGTTGAGTGTCTCGATGCCTCAGCCCTGGGATGAAGTCATCCCATACAGGGTGTACCCCGCCTTTCACCCAATGTCCACTGGGATAGGCTCCAGCCCCCGCGACCCTGAACAGGATAAGCGGTAACGGATAATTAATGTATGAATAATTAATGTATGTGTACGAATAATAAATATTTGTCAGATCGTGTGGCACCACCAGGTACCATATATCTTTATTACAGATAACGTCCCATGTCAAAACGACAGCGATCTTGCCTCTAACCTATTTCCAAGACTCCAGGTTTAGTCCGGTTTGTTCCTCACTGAGATAAACGGAGGTCAGATTATTCACTTCTGCTCCTGATTTTAACACTAAATTTCTACATTAATATCAGTGATTTGTCTAAAGCCATCTCTCAGCTCAGGGGACCGAGGTCTATTGCAGTGCAGGGCGCACTCCTTCAGACATTTTTTGACACTGTGGTGGCTTCTGCCGTCCTCTAAGGAGTGGTCTGCTGGGGCAGCGGCATCACATTGGCGTACATGGAGAGAATGGTTAAACTGATTAAGTTGGCCGGCTCTGTCCTGGGATGCCCCCTCGACCCGGTGGAGGTGGTTGGAGAAAGGAGGATGATGGCAAAACTGTCATCCATGCTGGATAGTAACTCCCCTTCCATGCAGGACACTTTGACAGAACCGGATATGTCCTTTAGCGACAGTCTGCTTCACTCTATGTTTGTGAAGGAGCGCTGTCGCAGGTCCTTCCTCGCTGCAGCCGTCAGACTCTACAACCAGTAGACCACACACAAACCATTACTATCAAGGACTGAGGATTGCTGTGCAATATAAATAAACATTTATATATTTGTGAAATATTAACATGGACATTCCACTGTTTTGTCCATCTCCTCCATATTGTTCCTATTTATATCTGCTTTGCTTATTTGTTCAAACTTATTATACCTCCTATGATTTGCATTTGCTTGATACGCATTGATATTTTTTCTGCTTATCTTAACTTAAGTTATCTTATCTTATCTCATCTTATATTTTCGTACCTTATTGCTTCGTATATTGTCCTCAAACTAACAGAGGTCTTTTTGCAGTTGTGGGTTCCTGGCCCGGTTATGGCCCTGTTGAAAGCATAAGCCACGTCATGAAAACCAATGTTCCACCACCATGGTGTTTCATTTCTGTGGTCTGTCTGGGGATTGTTCAACCAGTAAAGCACCTGGTTAAATCGTTTAAAACTTACATTCTAAATAGAGCCAGGGTTTAACCAATTGGGTTTCCATCAGGCTACTGTGCGCCACCAGAACATTAAGAAATCTAGAGGAACTTTCCTCAAGGGCCACATAACCTGGTGGATTTATCTTTGTGGTTTTAAAATTGACCGTTTGTGACATGCAGTCTGTCATATTTGTTTCTCTTCAGTCCTCTGCAAGTTTAAGCTTTTGCCGTCCCATTTTTCAGAAAACAGAAATGAAAAACCCAGCTGAAGGGGGAAATCGCCGTGTTGTTTTTGGCCTGCCTCATCCCGTTCTCTATCATAAAATGTCAGCTGGCCGGAATTGTTTTCTCCTTTACGTTCCCATCCTGACAGATGTCTCAGCCACGAACTGTCGAATTTGCAATAATTACCTCCAACCCTTTTGTTGGGGCCATGGTTTGTTGTTTTCAGTTTTGAAGTGGGAATCATAAATCTGATATTTTTAGTTAAATGATGAAGGTTGGATCGACTTGATTCATGAAGTATTAATATTGAAATGTCATGGAATAAATAATTTGCCTTGGTTGTCGATGCTAAGTAAAATTAAGTTTAATTCTCACTTGATTATTACCTTCCAACTGTGGTGTAAAAATATGCTCCACCTTGATTTTGTGTCATCAGCAGGTATCTTCTGAGAATGATTGTGTTTGAATTAAAGGGCAGAGAGAAACTGTTTACAGCAGAACCACTGGCGATCACATCGAGGACAGAATTAGTAATATATTTAATTTATTTAATTTTATTCAATGGAGCAGACATGTTATTCAATACTTTTTGCATGATGTATTTAATTTATATCTCCATGAGAACTTTAAGTGGACTGGTGAAGTCTTGTATTTTAGAATTACATGATGTAACTTAAGATAAATGTAGTAATCATTACTCAATCCTTTTAAATTCAAATTTAGATATTTGTCAGTAAATTGCAGTATATAGTACATATAATAATAATAACAATAATAATAATAATAATAATAATAATAATAATAATGATAAATATTCACAATTGATATTTAGTAGCATTTTGATATTTTGAAATTGAGGACATGTGGAAAGTTTCCCCCTCTGTTAACCCTTGTTACTGGAAAAACTCCTTTTGTGTAATAAAAATATGCCTGCTGGAGACACCATTTAGAAAATTTGCATTTAGGACCACTACAAAGCATAACTTTCTGGACATCCGGTGGTCTCAACAAGGATAGCCCAGAATGCCCCCTTATGAAAGGCTTTAAAAGTATCATTTTCTACTGCTTTACACTGTAGAGGTTGAGGTTGTTGCTCGGATTCTCCAGGGTTGTGTTGTGATCAAGCAGCAGCAAGATGAGTCCCTGCATGGAGCCCAGACACTGGTGGTGGTGGCTGATGACTGTGTAGACATTGTTGAAGTGATGGAGCAGATGAATCTGAGTGATAGTGGTGAGATCATTACTCACTGAACCTTTGTTCCAGCTTCATATAGTTTCAAAGCATGTCTGTTGAGCAACATACTATCTCTCAGAATTTACATTTTCTTTACAAAATGCATTACGCTTTGGGCTTTTTCTTTTCTGAGTTTTCATTCCTGGTTGAGAATAGACAGACATATGAGAAAATTACATCCACTGTTTAAATGAAGAGTTACAATCCTGCATAGCTTGAGGATTTGGTACGTGTCCCGTCAAAACACCGTGGAAGACACGAGGCCAAACAATAAGTGGTATCCACATGATTAGAGGTGATATTTCTGTTATACTCGCCAGCCATTATAGCACTCTGAGGATGTAACGTTAAACCAAATCCATATAAAACAAAACACACTCTGACACACCTGGAATTTTACCTCATCTCTGTGTCTTCTCTCATCTGTTTGATGTTTGGTGAGAAATGACTCACTCCTCTCTCAAATAGTTTTCCTACACAGGTAATTCCTGACAGCACTTATATCTTCTCAGATATTTGGAATGCATTTGAGCATTAATGCCACATCCAGCAGGGAGGTTTTATTATTTTTGGCTTGTTCGGCCGGTTTTGTAAACTGCCAGGTTGGTCATGTGCACATGTTGCTCCAGCAGAGGAATGTTTGGCTAGCGCAGACTCCCCCAGTGACATGCCGGATGTTGGTATCAGCATCTCACTTTTCAAAGACACATGCAGCTGATTATGTGTCAAAGCACAAACGCTGGGAGAGCTGGCTGGATATGTTAAATAGACGCTTGTACATTAGGCATGATGTAGAAATATGGGCTGTTACGAGCGTGCTCATTGATTGCGGCGAACGGGAAAGGTTGAAGGTTTGAAAGTGAAGTGCAGATATGCGATCGATGAGTTCATTCTTCATGCTTTTGAAAAAGGTCACACATTTTTATAGACAAATACGCGCCTTTGCGGGAAGCTGCCTGACTGTATTTCTGTCTAAAATATAGTGGCTCTGACCTTTGCGGCACAATTGATGATATATAAATATACTTTTAATCACACATGGAGATGCAGTGTCACCACCCACCATACTATTGTTTCTACCGGTGTATATTATATGTATAAGTACCAGTTGGCGGTTGTAATCTTTTGGCTGATCGGTGTATACTACTTCATTCATCATTAATGCCTCTGTCATACTGCGATATACATTTTTTGGGATGTTTGTTTATTTTTTATCTCAGCTCAATAGAAAACACCGGTATTGTTTCAAAAGTATGGACATATCAGCCACAACATTAAAACCACTAATTGTAATTAATGTTGTGACTGATCGATATGTATTATCATGTTCTTTGAGATGATCTCTCTTTAGCATCAGAACTTACATGCTTTGTTTGACTAGCATGTAAGTTAGTCTGCTCACTGCTGTTCAGATGATCTTCTGACCTCAGATGCCTTTTTTATTTCCTGAAGGACTTGGGTTACTTCTCAGGTTTGATTGCTGGTTTGTTCTCAAGATATTTTGAAAAGTTGGAACAGATTTTAATGAAAGTGTGTGGAATGAATCTTGGACAAAGGAAGATATCCAGGTTAGGAAGTGGTGTTTTAATAATATTCTCAATTTCTTCCACAAATATTTTGGCAACAAATTAATAGGCTAATCAAAATGAAAATACCAATGTATGATGTTCCAGCGCCTAAAGCACTTGGATTTACTTTTTTATGTATTAAATTGCTACATAAATAAAGATTGATTGATCGACCACTGTGTGCGATCCATTCTGGAATATGAAATTGAATCTCGATGATGATGACAAACATTATGATACAGACTATAATCTGGATCTGGGACTTTTTTGCTGGGGATGAAAAGTATGTGTTAGGTCATTGCGAGTTAAGAGACTTACTTACCTTACAATACCACCAGTATGTGACTGAGACAACGCGGATTCAGACTCATTTGAATGGATATCATGTAACAAAGAAAATAATAAGGCATAGCTTGATGAAAAATAGATCCAGATGCTCAACATGATCCACATAATTCCAGGCTCGTAGTGGGTTTCCAGTCTCAAGGAATTAGGTGTTGCTACGTTCTTTGGCATGAGACGGATCCAAAGCAGCATCGTTGTGGCGAAATCACCAAAGTAGCTGTTAGTCCCTTGCTGTAATGATACAACAATTAATGATTTTCCCAATGTGTCATGGTGAGAACTATCACAGGAGGGTATTTTAAAGAAGAAAAAGAATCTGGTCAGGATTTGGCAAAGGTTTGTGTTTTTATTTTAGTCTCTGATTTAAAAAACGTTCCCATCACATTCAGCTAATTCAGATCATTACATTCCTTCAGTGCCTCATACTTTTATATTTTAAGTTTTCCATTTTACCATTTTAGTTTAACGGGTCGAATGGTCATCACACAGAGTTGGGTGAATCTGCAAAACTCGTACTCTCTATTTTCTCTCACAGTTGTCACGCGGCATATTACTCTCAACAAAGAACAGAGCTATTGGTCCTCTTTTATCTCAGTCAGTGGATTTACAGGTTATTCTCTATGAACCATGAAGTGATAGGAGTTATATCCAACTGTAATGTTGATACTAATTAAAGGGAGACCAGACCAAAGTAAGTGCTTGAGTAAGTGAGGGAACGTGAAAGGGGACTTATATTTTTCTAGCTTGTTTTGTTTAACACATTTTGGCACTGCAAATAGTATGTGTCCAGCAGAACATAATATGTATTCAAAAATAAAGGCACTAGAGATTTTTATTGGTAATGACTTAGGGAGATGTCTCTAAATTGACTCTCAAATGAAGTGACTGACCCAAGATTCACTCTGCAGGTAGTGTACCAGCAGAAGTAATAAATATCAATATTATATTAAATAAGTAATATTTGAAAAATGTATAACATGCATGGGGACAGAGAGCTACTTGGCTCATCAAATCTCTTCTTTGATCTCGGTGAGGTTCACCAACCACTGCGGTAACTGCTGCTGACGCAGGGCACTAAGCTGCATACAATAAGTGTCTGTATTACAGCTAAAAGTCACTCCAGTTTCTTGAGAAATTGCATATTCTGGTTTCATTTGTGTTTTCTCACCTTTCTCTCATATCATGTTCTCTTTTACCACAACCACTCTGATAGATAATGAGGATGATAGATTAGGATTTTATTGTTTTTGTTTTTGAGTAGTCTTCTGCTTTTAACATTTGCTCACTGGTCCTTCCAGACTTGCTTCAACTAACTCGGCTAAAACACCAACAACAGCACCACTCAGCAGATTAAACCAGAATTTCTTGAGACTAAATTTTTAGGTGGAACAAGTACAGCCAAAAATTCAGACTGAGAGACTCCTGGTGAACTGCTCTGTTGATAAAAAGGTTATGGCGCTTTACTAAACCTCTCTGCTCTAATCCTATATTCTTTTAACCCATAAAAGTCTTTACTCACAATCCATATAGCTAAATGTAGGGTGGGAAAAAAATGCAAAGAAAGAAATATAGTGGGACTAGAAGGATTGGCCTAATACCGAAAAAACATTGATATACTTATTTGCTTCTTACTTCTATTATTGTTTTATCCTTTTATGCTATAATTTTACAGTGCAATTTGTTTTTTGTTGTTTATGCTTTTTGTGTTTTCCTTCAGGGTGTGCATTTTTTCAGAACATCCCAGTCGAGGTGGTCTCCAGCTAATGGAAACGGACACGCCAGAAAGAACAATTTTGTGTGTTTGTATGTTTCCGCGTGTGAGAGTGTTTGTTGCGGAGAAGAAGAGCAAAAGTAGAAACTTGATAATATAAAGAGCCTTCATATATCTAGTGAAAAAAACAAATATATATATATATATACAAATATGTATATATGTATATATATATATATATATATATATATATATATATATATATATATATATATATATATATATATATATATATATATATATATATATACAAAGAGTTATCTTTTGGGGGTTACAGGGTTGTGTGATCACACAATGTGGTAAGGTGTCCATTATCCCTAAAGGTAGACGAACCAAGTACAGCTCCAGGACGCAGCAGCCTGATCAGCCAATCACAGACAACCTTCAGAGACTCTTAAAATCTCCCATTGGATGAATTATTCAAACCATCGGGGCATAGACAGCCATTAGCCTACATATTCCCCAAATAACACCATCCACCACCCCCTCCAACATACCCCACCACCTGTACACACATGGTGCTTCACATTTAGCTTGGCTACTGATTTTAGACGTGAGGACTCAAAAAAGCAGAGCAGAAGAAGGAGAGAAAGGGAGAAAATGTGGCATTGAAAGGAATGTATGATTTTTTATTGATATTGTTTGCAAGAATAGCTAAAAAGTAAAAAACCTGCATAATCAACAAATTACTTTTGCAGGTATTCACTACACCTGTCAAAACATTCCACACATCCCTAACCATCAATTTTATTTTTCTTTCCCTCCTCTCAACAGCGCTCTAATAGAGGAAAATCAGTGGCGTTTACATTTTAAGAGGGTTTACATGTCCAGGCACATATCTTCTAATTAATTCTTATGAATAGTTGGTGACCATCAATCGTTGTTGGTCCATCCGTAGTCCGCACAGACACAGTTCTCTGTCTACAGCAGCACAAAGACAGAAACACAAAGGAAAGTCAGTCCGTGCTGTTCACAAACTGACATCAAACTCATGCTGTACAGCTCAGTCCCAATATGTAAACAGAGATATGCTTGTATTCAGGAACGCAGTCATAAATTCAATGTTAATTCACACACAACTACTTGCACAGGTGAGGTCTCTAAGTGCCTCATATATGCGTAATCAGGTGAACTGCACAAAGAATTCTACGACAAACGTCCACTACATGTGCACATCTTCACATACGAATATGATGACTCTTTTTTTAATGGCACACACTCGCTCACCTTATCCTGTGTGTAGAGGGAAGCAGCGCCGGCTCAGATGGAGGTCAGGGTAGATGTAGGCAGAATATTTCCAAAAGAGGACTACAGGGTTAAAAAATATACAGATACTTTCTCTTTTATGGGAGAAGATTTGGTTAGTAGTGTACATCATTTTTATTTGCCAAAGCCCCAATTGCCGAAGTGATGACCATATTCAATTTGGAAAAGCCTCCGTATCCATCATTAGAGTTGAAAGGTCATGTGTGAAGTTGATATGAGGAAGTGTAGGAATCCACATTTTATCTACTGGTCTTTTAAATGAGCATTAATTGCATAAATTGCATTTGTTGTTATACTAATAACATCTCCAGAGATAGTTTGTTCGATGTGAGTATCTGTAAATGACTTCGCTTATGGTGGAGGTTTTTTTTGGGGGGGGGTCCAGATAAATTAAGCTTTTGCATAGTTTAATTGAATATGAAAGAAAGGGAAGCAACAGAAAAATAGAATATTTGATTGGTGAACATTAACAGTTGTTTTATTCCATTATGTATCGATACAGAAGGATTAAAATTAGAAGGAAACTCTACATTAACAACTTCTGTTTTTTATCCTAGAATACAAAATGAGGAAGAAATATTTATTTGCATATTTCATTTATTTGGGAGCATTCATTAATTCGGTCAATTCAATTTTAAACACTTTAAATTAAACTTATTTACTGACCAGTCGTTTTGGTCAGAAAAAAAAAATCAATCAATCAATCAAAAAATGGTTCCCTTCCCTTTTCTGCAAAATATGCAAAAAACTTCTACTTATCGAGTAAGACTTCCTCAATGGCGATTCTTAATGCCTACTCCTCAGTGGCCTTTGTGACGTGTGGTGTCCTCCAGGGCTCCACCCTCAGACCCTTCCTCTTTAGCATGTACATGCTGCCACTAGGTCATGTTGTAAACAGGCTCAGTGCAGTGGCACACATTTCCCAATACGAAACTGACTCAAAAGGTGTTCAACCGAAAAAATTGAGCTGGTTAAAAATGAGTTTTGCCAAGATACATCTGATATTAAATGATATGAAATACCATTCAAAGTGAAGAATAATTAGAAGCTCCGACGAAAGATTAAAGCAAAGGGTTAATTAAGTACAAAACCAATCTAAAGTTATTTGTGAGTGAGGTCAAAGTGAATGGAGGGGAGGGGCAAAGATGGGGGATTGTGGATGTTTGCGTATGCATCTGTATGTTTGTGTTCAGTCAAGATAATGTGTCGATGGCAAACATGTTATCTTGCATGATATTACGTTGTTTTTTTTCACACAGAAATACAGTGCATATATTACAAATCGGTTTCTGGAACAGCTGTCTGCAAATGCAAAATGCAACATTCTAACATGTATTTGTAAACAATAAATTGTAAAAATTCTTATTCAGAATTTAAACCATCTCTTGCAGCAAACTTTGGTCCAGTATTTCATCATACTTAAACAAGCTGGATATTTCAGGACGTTTTTTTTCTTTGATTTGGAGTTTAGATGAGAACTTTCCCTCTGCACAATGATA
Source organism: Lophius americanus (assembly GCA_037951165.1). Taxonomy (NCBI): domain Eukaryota; kingdom Metazoa; phylum Chordata; class Actinopteri; order Lophiiformes; family Lophiidae; genus Lophius; species Lophius americanus. Next base: position 9,222,665 of record JBBDHG010000032.1, on the reverse strand, counting down.
ACGACGCCATTTGATATAGCTATTTAAATCCTTCTAGTTCCCCCTATAAACAGGAAGCTACTCTCATCTTAGAGTTATATTTTTAATATTTGTTTTGCACAAACCTGTACATATTCTATAAATGCCATTTAAATCTTGGCAATATTTTGAAGATGTTTGAACTAAAAAGTGAGAAAAGAATTACTAACACTGGGAACTATGACCGTACAGATTAAAAGACATTGACTGGTGAATTTTATGTTGCATCTTTATTTTCTTTGTCCTTTTTATTTTCTTTGTCCTTTTTATTTTCTTTGTACATTCTGATATACTTTGTTGAATTACTGATCTGTTACCAAGTGTCAGTTTACTTTCATTTGTTTTTGACAGATATTTCCATACCTCATTTTTGTGTGTCTTTATCAACAATGGTATGTCCCCTAGTTCTTCCCAGTCTCAGTTTAAAGAATGAGTATATTTATTTTTTGGCACAATGATAACACTCACATTTGTTTACTGCCAGGATGAAAAAAAAACATTTCTAAACTTCCATTAGGATTCATGTCTTATTCAAAGCAAAAGAGAAGCTGAATAGAGAAATTTGGAGTGATCCTCCTTCAAAAGCCTGTTCTGTATAATCTCTTAAAGGAGTCGATGAAAAAAGACATTTTACTCTTCAGAAGACAGACACAGATTTAAAAAATATATTAAATAAATCCTTTTTTTTGATGTCCCTCATGTGTAAATGTTCTTTTCGTATGTGTGTGTCTGTTAATATTTGACACTGTGTTCCTTTATTTACTAGTACAAAAAAGCTCTTCAGAGACCGTTAATTTAACAGAATATATATGAAGCTGTTCTGGCTGGCTTTGAAATCAATCCATATCATCCTTCATTGTTCTTCCTTTTTTCTCTTATCTCCTTCCCCCTCCCCGTCTGTCCTTCTCATCACCAACATGGCATACCCAGAGCCTTTCACTTCATTTTCCATTTCCAATGGCTGTAGATCAAAATACCTCTGGACACAATTGGATAAACCTCTAACCAATGAGAGCAACTAAAGCAGATAGACGGTGCTGTGCAGAGGAAAATGTAAAGAGATGGCAGCTCAGAGATGAGCTGCCATCTCAGTCAGTATTAAAATATATTGCATATAATATCACAAAGTGTACAATGATGAGCCATAACATTATGCCCACCTCTCTAATATTGTGTAGGTCCTTTTTTTTTTTTTGCAGCCAAAACAGTTCTGACCTGCTGAGGCATGGACTCCTCCAGACCTCTGAAGGTTTTATGTGGATCATTTAATTCATTCAAGCTGCTAGCTGAAGCCTGCATGGGTCTGATATGTCTAGCACATCACTCAGATGCTCAGTTGGATTGAAGTCTGGGGAATTAATAGGTCTAGTCAACACCTTGATTTCATTTTTGTGTTCCTCAACCCATTCCTTTCTTGGTCCCACTGAATGAAACCACTTTGTTAAAGAATTAACATTTTGAACAATGTTAAGTAGAAGGTACGAGTCAAGCACCAACCACATGAATGACAAGACCCAAGCAGAGCATTGTCAGAACCATAGCACTGCTTTTCTTTGCTTGCCTTCTTCCCATAGTATATCCTCATGCTACCTCTTCCTCAGGGTGCACCTTGCACCCAGTGTTCCCCACCTATACTTATCGCTAATTGTTCCAGTACTGATGCTGACGTCACGGTAGCCGTTTTCAGAAATCGCAAGGGGTTATCATGGGTGATCTGAACAATCCGAGGCTACAAAACAACATAATAGAAAATGTGATGAAGTGGATGTTCTGACATATCTCTACCGACATTAAACGTTCAGTAATTTGTGATAAAATAGTTCTTCCCCGAAATAAGTCAGAATAACTGATTTCACCTTTCAGTAAGGCTGTGGCTGCTTGGTATAAGATAGATATATAATTACCAAAGTGTAAATGTGTTTGAAAACAGTTACATTGGATTTTTTTCAAGCACATTATGGTTTTGGATGCAGGTCTTCCACTTGCAATACTGGTATTCTCAAATTGCTGTATTGGTACTGGATAGGGTTGTGAGACGTTTTTCTCAGAAAGGTCATTAACTTTTCCAGCAGTCCGCGTGATGAATTTAGCAGAACTGAAAATATAAAGAGTCATAAATGAAGCTGTTCAAGTAAAGTAAATCAAAATCATTCTACATTATTAAAATGTGCTCTTTGTAATTTTCTACCAAAGTAGTTGGGGAAGATCAAGTTTTACTCACCTATTTTCCATATGCTACATCTGCTTCTTGGCTGACATTACAGAATTAGAAACATTACAACACACAGCCATTTTCCTCATTTCACCCTTTTCACTTCCTTCCCTGCTTCTTGGTGTTCATATCTCTGTATCTCTGAGCACTTTGGAAGGCTTTAAGTTGGAGGAATCGGTCTTTGAGTGTCATATGAGAAGCTGAATGTGGGCTGAATATTAAAAATAGTAACATGAAAGAGAAAAGTGGAGGAGGAAGAGGAGGATGTGGGGAAAAAAGACAAGGGGACAATAACAGAGATAGAGGAGCCATGGGCAAATGTATGGAGATAAGAAAGGAGATACACCACAAGGAAGGCACAGGAAAATAAATGTCTATTCTTACTTGTACTGAGAAGAGATGAATGTGATAGGCTCAGGCTAAGGAAGTGGAAAAAAGAATACAGACACCTTATCTCGTACTGTGAAAACGTGTTTGTATTTTTTTTAAATTGGTGAACGCAATGCGCTTCCAAGTCCATATGAATGCATACAAAATTAAAATCCTTTACTGGTAATTACGAGATCAGGATCTTGTATTCGTGAGATCATGACCGGATAAGGAGGAGATGCTTGTTTGCACATGACCTGTAATATATATCACGCATCTGTACCTGCAGCTGTCCTTTCACCAGCTGTGTGACCCGGCTGTGTTTGGCCACTTAATGATGTGTCATTAGTGTTTTCCGGCGTGAGCTGACTTGCTCCACTTATTATGTTGGCAAACTGCCATTTTGTGGCTTATTTACTATTAACTTGAGCAGGGTGAGCATTCCCATGCTCATCCAAACTGTCAAACATATTTGATAGTATATCCACTTCTCTATGAAAAGACAGATACAGTTCAAACGGGCGTACGCTGTACGGTTTGAACCCGATTCAACCTTGAAAACCCCCAAAACTATCGTTTCATGCAGCGTACAGGGTTTCGAGGCTGGTTAGCAGCTCACTGACACAGCCGTCGGAGAATGGGATCATTTACCGGCGTTCGACTCGATCGGCTGACGTCAGCACCCTGCAAAGTAGACCAGCCATAAAGTCCACATCCTCCGAGCAACCCACGAGTCCAGATACGCCAGCGCCTTCTTTTAAGAGGTTTCGTCAAAAAAGTTATCTTGAGAGCATTTCTGTCTAGTAAGCATGTTGCCAGCTAACAAACTTTTTTCTTACTCTGAGCATTCATACCAAACTTTATTGACATTTGTCAAAGGCGACAACGGGCTTCTGTAGCCGAACGGGTCGTACAGTGTGAGCGCTCATGTCGTGCGTGACGATCTGGCCGTAAATCGGGAGCTTCCACAAATCTTTGATTCGTACAGTGTGAACTGAAAACAAACTGCCACAACTCTGAAGTCGTACAGTGTAAGCCCAGCTTTACAGGCGCATGATAAACATTACCGGGCCCGTGTTCAAACAAACAAACATATCCTCCTTATCTCATAATCCTCTTATTGTTAACACAATGCAGTTCCGTAGACTTCTACCCAAAAGCAATGGAGAACCTTTTACAAATAAACTGAATCCAGCCAGCTATGTCCTTTCTTCCTTGTTAGCACTTCTTTCTCTTTTCATTTCTAAAGCTTTCCCATCGATGTGTTTCCCTGCCTCTATTTATTCCTCTGTCTGTCCACCAGCGGTTTAGTCAATCTGTAGCTCTTTATTCCCTTACGTACTTTATAAATTTCCATTCCTTTCACCTATCTGTCTTCCTCCATCTGTCTTTCTCCCCTACATCCTTCCATCCTTCCTCGTCCAGAATCAATAAATTACTTCCTGTATTCAGCAGGCTGACAGCACAGTTTAGAGACCACAGGGTTCGTGTTACCAGTGATCTGTGAGTTTGTGATTGTGTGTGTGTGTGTGTGTGTGTGTGTGTGTGTGTGTGTTTGTGCATATTATGATGGCTTAAGGGGTCACCAAGACCTTTGGGGGTCGAAAGCGGCTTCAGTCCTGTCTTTACCCTGAAGACTGTGTTACGCCTTAAAACATCCTAAGGAGGCAGAAATAAAAAGTTCTAATGAAGCAAATTTCTGCTTTTTTGATTTGAGGTCAGTTTTTCTTTATTAAAAGAGACATTTAGTACGTCGTCACCGAAGCTGCGGCATGTTTGCTTTTAGAATGCATCAAATGTACAAAACGGTTTCTTCTACAGAGGGAGAGAGAAGGGAAAAATGCTTGTCCGTTCAATCCAGTGAATTCTGATATCTGGATTGCCCATCACAACCTCTGAAGTGCATCTGTACAACAATTTTCAACTTATTTTGCACTCTGACATCACTGACTCCCAATAAAGTAATCTCAAATCATGAGACCAACCTTTATCAGTTAACAACCATTCTTCTCCGGCCAGAGGACAACCAAGCTGTTTTAACAGACTGACTGACGGGCCTGATGTCTTTAAATCCCATAAAAGCCTCTTTACATCCATCGCCCAGGGCATGGTGCAGCAGTAAATGGCTTCAGTTTGTCTGAGGTGTGCCCACAGAGCCTAAAGGAGATCGATGGAGTCACTCACAGACATTGTTTTAACTCGACTCCAACCTGGACTCCGGCCATAAAAGTCCTGCTTCAGTCCAGATGCCAAACCTTTCGTTCTCCCACGGTGACAATCCTGTCAAAGCAGTAAGTGAAAGACCTGGAAAATAGATTGTCCATATAAACATATTCAGAGCAGAAGAGTAGCACTGTGTCTGACTCAGTCATCCCTGGGTTGTATCTGAGGCGGTACATCTGCCCATTTTTCATTAAGTGGTGGTGATGTCTCTGGGTTTCTGTAGAATGTGTCAGGGCTGCATTTTGATTTAATTACAGTTTGTATTGTTCCCAGTCCTACTGCAGTCCTGGATGTCAAATGGCAGAAGCTTCAGTAGCATTTGATTCTGTCAGTTTGAAACAATAGACCAACAAGACAGATGTTTTTTCGCTTAAGCTCTTTCCGTAGTCCCATCAACTTTTACAGTGGAGGGATTTTCTTACCCTTTGACAAGGTTGTATATTTATTGTATGATGATGAGATTCAGCTGCTCATTTTCTCCAAGATTTGTTCCAAACACTGACTGTAAGCCTGTAATGAAGCAGGCCGTCTGGACAAGAGGTCAATCATTTCACAAATCCAATATTCATGAACGGCGCTGTGGTTGTGTAGCACTGATGTCCAACCTCCCTCGACACTGACAGAATCCGCTCTGCCAACAGACATGAGGGCGTCTGTAATGTTCCAAAACAACAAAGGCCCCTGGAATGTCAGCAGTCCTTGCATAGGTAATTCAAAGCGGTCAGTGGTCCAAAAGGAGGCGTGATCACTATTTTACAGTGCATCACAAAAATACATGTTAGACATCAAAGTGACAAAAATAAATAAAAAATGTACAAGTTGTGGAACACTTTAACCAAACACAAAACTAATTTACCTTGAGAAGCCAAAATTACGAATCTAAAATCAGATTTACAACAATATTTAATATTTTTACCAAAACTTGACCGACACTGTTGTCCCTGACAGAAAGGTCATGTCCCTTAAAAGTTCCCAATAACATTCATTTGTTCAAGCAATCCCCCTTGATTGATCTCCTCAAACTGAATATGAGGTTCACAGTGTTTTAATAAATGTTAATAACTGTGCGGTCCATATAAACGGAAAAAGGTTTTGACAGGACAGGAAAGAAAACCGAGCGTACCAGTTTAGACACGTTTCTTGTGCTCTTCCGTCTCATGTCCATCTCAGAGTCGTGACTTGAACTTTAAACGTGAATATCTTTATTGACTGTTCACCCAGGCTTCTCTCCTGCATCCTCCAGTGAACTACAGCCTGCAGCAGTTTAAACATCGGTTCCATGTCTATTAACAGTGTTGGGTCATGACCTGACCCCACTTATACCTTCACCTTCTCTGTCAATGTCTTTCTACCTCCATCCTAGATATATGGAGATCCTATTATCACCCCATCCCCCAGACCTTTTCATCAGGTCACTCCCTTTACAGACAGCCACAATCACACACACACTCACACAAAAGCACACAGACACACACGCCCACACACACACACACACAAATATGTACACAGGCTCTTGTTGCCCCTCAGCTTAACAGCATTTGTAGCGATCTGACCCTAAGACCTCTTCGTTAATGATCTGCAGCTCTTCTCAACACATAGACACATACACACATACACACGCACACACACACCCATACACACCTATACATACTGACAGACAGTAATCTCTGTCCTGGTGTGTGTCACATTGTTTCTTCTCTTTGTTTAGATACATTCAGCATGGTAAACAATACACCTAAAGAGCCCAGAGATAACCGCTTCATTTCCTGAATGGGATGGTCAACAGTGTGAAGGCACAATGGAAGACTTCCATTCAACGGTGCTGAAATGGTTTTGACCCCAAGTTGATGGGAAATTAAGGCCAATTAATACAATTTGATGCAGTTTTCTACAGCTAGTCGAAGGAGTCACATGACCAGGTTTCTTCTGAGTACTTTAAGTTTTGGATGAAACTGATGCCGAAAATGTCCTTCATGTCATTCATGGTGTTCTATTTATCGGTAACATTTCAGTTCTAGATGTTTCTAACGCCAAACTTTTTGTTTGCCTTCAACAAAGTCGCAAAAATGCCGTTTGGTGTAATGATATCACAATGTGAGTATTTGAGCCTTTTTATCATTGATGTTTCTTTGCGGGGGGGGGGGGGGGGGGCTGGCACAGGAGACGACCGACTGCAGAGTATTTGAGAGATACTCAGAGAGTTTGTTGGAGTTGGAGTAACTCAGACATTTATGGAGAAATCTGAAAAACATCTTCCTTAACTTAGGGTACTGTTGTCTTGGTGGTGGCTTTTTTCCATCTCTGAGTGCTTTTTCTAGTTATATTTATGTTTTCAACATTTTATTCTCTTTTATTTCGTCCTCATGGCCAATCAAGTATCTCTGCATATATTAATTAGGGTGTTATCTGAAAAATCAGGAGACTAAATTTGCCAAGGGCTGCACAAAATCTGAGAAATATCAACAGTTTGATCTGATCTTCGGGTGATTTTATTTCTTTTTACCTGAATATAACTTCAATTATAATGATAAATAAGGAAGTGCAACTAATTATGAAATTTGTTTTTGTCTTGTTTGTTTTTTTGAAAGATGAGTTGGTGGAGGTTATTCAAACTCTCTTTTATACACACACAAACCCACACACCCAAACTTACGCACACAAAGTCTCTCAATGTAGCCCACTGAAGCCAGATATCTGGCTTAAGGAGATGAAAGATGTTAAATTTCAGCAGAATCAACCACTGGAGAGGGAATACATTCACTGTGTATTCTGTGAGAAATGAGAGAGATGAGAAATCAATTCCAACTCACTTAAACTGTTGTGTAGAAGGACGGTGCTTCATGTTTGCCTCCTCTTTCTGTGCATGTGCCAGTCTGATTTTTGACGAGGAACATGCGCTAACGTGTCTCTAGTATTAATTTTCCTCAGCTTACACAGAGTTGAGGAAAGACAAAAAGCAGATGGTGACATATAATTATGTTGTTTTACAGGGACTCACACACACACACACACACACACACACACACACACACACACACACACACATTTCTTATCTAAGATAAATACACTAGTCTGCACCTCTTAATCAGATAAGAATGCGTAAATAAGCAGGGAACAATCAATCACAATCTTTTATTACTCAAGAGACAATGCAGTGATAAGCAGGGATTTTCAAACCCGTCACATATTAAGATTGAAACTCTTTCTGAAAGTCTGACAGTGACGTTTTAATGCCAGATTTTCAAAAATATAGACATTTCTGCTCTTGAAATTGTTTTGAAAAAATTCATAAATAACGGGACATGGACGAGAAAAATATCATCCCCTCGTTTTAATTTTCATCGATATAAAGTTGTGGGCTTGTTTGTGCTCTGGGTTCAATATTCTCTCTCTTGCATATTTAAAATGCAAACTTTGTCTGTTTTCCTCCACGAGTAATAAGCCACCAAACTCAACAACAGATTCAGGTACGTAGTTTGTTCATGAAGTGACACACACAGAAGTGTTTCCTGCTCTGATGACATCATTCATTACATGTCCGTTCCTTTCAGCACGGTTGAAAATCGGCTTAATGACGCTGCAGTGCTCAAGTTGAGGTCGAGTCAGGCCTAAACATGAGGAGGACTTTGTGGGTTTGTGGAAAAATCGTGGTTTGGCTCAAAGTTTGAGGATCTCTGTCACCATGACTACCATTATAAACATATACTTAATGTTTTGGAGTAACTGTAGTCATGAAAAATCAAAGCTTGTGTTAACAAGCAGAGGGAAACAGTTTTCTCTTGTATTGATGTTTATTGTCTACTTCAACTTCTAGCATTGACAAACTTTGTCCCTGCGCAATAACAAGCGCTGAGATCTTCCATCGCTCCCGTCATAATTAGTACAGCCGTTTCAGGGCTTCCTCCTTGTTTGATGTAAACAGTTTTTTTGGCACTTGACTGATGCTCCTGTTCTTGTAGGGATACTTTCAAAATGTGAAAAGTTGCTAAACACTGTGAGCTTTGTGGCTATAAGTCTCCTTCCCTGCAGTGTTACACCAAAGCAGTTGGGATAAACAACCCAAAACAATGAACAGAAGCTCCCACACTGGAAGCTGCTGGGAAACTTTCTCAGTCAAATTGGCAGGCTGCAAAAAAACTCAGATCTTTGATTTCTGTCTAACACCAGGGAATTTAATTAATGTGCATTTCACATTTAGATTATTTTCCTGCTTCTGTTTGTGCTTTGTGTTTGAAACTACAATAGACATGATTCTAGATCTGTTTGGTCAATTATTTAAAAAAACAAAAAACATTTATACATCCATACATACATTGTCAAATCATATATATTGTTTTTAGATGTTTAACATTTTTAACAATGTTCTATCTTTAACCTGCTCTATCTTTTGATAGAGGAGGATAACATGTGTATTTCAAAATTTAAAATCCCACAATTGTCTTTCAATTTCACACGATGCACTGCTGTTTGCAGTAAAGATTAAAGTAAAATAAAGCCATTTTGTTGATCATGTGATATAATAGATTATTATTTCTCCCTGATTGCTTTGTGGTTTACAACATTTCAATCAGAGAAGATTGAGAAGGAAGAAAAGAGGAATGCTTTATTACAACAGATGATGTGTGATTGTCACTAAAAGAAAGATTATGATCGAAGGGTCTCTGCCCTGAGCAGCAGACTGGCATATCGCCCCTTTAAAGTCTGGATACTGGTGGTGGTGGCTGATAGTTCTGCTGAGGCAGGTGAATGATGAAGCTGATGGATCATCAAGGACTAGTTGAATGGAGCGAGTGTACAAGATGATAGTCTTTCTGATTGAACTTTCGAGAGATCCCAATATCACTTCATGATAATAATAAAGCAGAATAGCAGAAAAAATTTCACATAAAAAAATTTGGATCGTATTCAGTATCATTTTTCAACATAATGGCTGCATCGCTTTGACATTGCACAGTGAACGGTTGCACAGTGTTTACAGCACATCACCAGACAGTGAGCATATTGTGGGTTTGCCTTCAGCGGTGTTTATAGTCTAACATGCTCTCTAGTCAGTTAAATGTTAAGTAACTGCATGCTTGATGTCATCATTTTAAGACAAACAAAGATAAAGATGACAACCCCCGAATATAGAATCATCTAAATTAGCAGCACAGATTAATAAAGCGTGAAGAAAGATTAGACGATCTTGTTTTGAGTATATGAGTATATGACATATAATAATAATAATAATAATACATTTAGTAGTATATGATATCATTGTGCTTGGATTGAGGGGTTTGACACTTATTATAAGAAGTGCAATCATCCCAATGCAGTGGCACATAAATCCACTTGTTTGTGTTCTGCTTTATGAAAAAAAGGATGTGATTCTTATGTTAAACAGCTGGTTTTTGCAGTGTATTGGGCCTCTGACACCACAGCACTGGTAAGATTTCACGCCTCAGTGATACAAGAATGCAGAGATTTAGGATGATGTGCAGTGAGACAGGGAGTTAGATTTTCTTGAATTGTTTAAAAGCAACGTTGAAACAATGTTTACGTTGAACTGTGCATTACATTCAAGAGTCATTCCCTCGTCCATTTCATTGGGTGGGTTGTTTTGTTAGTAGGCTACACATGGCCATGTGGTTATTCCCACAAAACTTCCCAATCATATTTTCCTCTTTCAGTGCTTTTAATCCTCATTATATAAATCAACAAATCTGAAAAGATTTGCACATTGGACTCGGTTAAAGCAAGCTAAACAGACACGTGTCGGTTTGTTCCATCTTGAGTCATACTAGTTCAGTTCTAATTTGTGACTGTAGCATATCTTCCTCTCCAAAGAAATTAAATTTTTTTTGCAGTTTCATTCTGGCTAATTGAGACAAATTCCTCAGTATGCACATGATGCCAAAATGGCTCCTTATGTTCAGCTGAAGTTAATCACAGTCTGCAGCATTCTGAGTCAAATCAATACTCTACAAAGTTACAGTCGTCTCAGCATAAACTCATCTAAATTTACCACAGACAGACAAGAAATGTATCTGACAACAACAGAAGGATATTTTATACACAACCTTGTAATGAATATTTTAGCAGAACCAAAATGCATATTTTTTCTTCCACCACCACCACCAATAGTGCTAAAAAGGTCATGAGGGCCAGTCAGAGTTCCCTGTATCATTTTCTAGAATACACATGGGCATGTGGTTACTGTTTTAGGCTTATCAGAGTTAAGTTGTAAGGTGTAATAAACTATGTCTCCTATGGGCAAAATACTTCAGAGCTGTTTTGTTGGCTCATATGGGAGAGATGGAGACTTTTTATTTGTATTTGTGAGTGAATTTGTCTGCATATGGAGTTTCCTACAAGTGAAAGTGTGTATGAGAAAAAAAAGCTGATTTGGTTTGTTTTGAACTTCTGCCTACACACAGACAATTAGCAGACATGTTACGAAGTCACAAGTTGGTAAGTGACAAACTCGTGAAATGAAATTAGCATTGTGGATTATGTTCCCTGTGTAGAAGCTAACACACCATAACACCTCCATGCCATGCCAGGAGATACGTTTGTTGAATTTTTTTAACATCCTGGCCCTGGCGCCTGACTTGCACCATCCCACCTCTCTTCTGTTTGCAACTACTTCCATTATGTTGAATTTCTGCCTTCAGAGATGTCTGTTTGGAAAATAAAACTTAATTTCTAACTTGAACTGAGGCAGTTGCATTTAAAGGGATAATTGGGATTTAAGAATATATAGAAAAGATCTTTGTTCTGTAGGGATTGTAGTGTTATAACAACTGAGAGCACTGCATCTGGATTTCTACTGCTATTGGCATTTATCTTTTTATGTACTTAGATTATTTTCCCCGGTTACCCTCCAGCTTTGGAGAAATATACTGTCATCTTATTCTTTCCTTGACTCGATCGTAAAACGCCTCAGAGCGGGACTTTAAGAAGTAAAACATCAACATGATAAACCACCCAGTGCTGCAGGCTGAGCCCCCCTGTTGTATTCATATCTGCTCTTTTTCCACACACAGAACTTTGAACTCTTGTTTCCATCCAGGTGGTGGAGTCATCAGACTTGGCCTTGAGCCCAACCTAGCTGACGTCACATGAATAGATCTCATCTTGGCTCCGATCGTTGTCGTCAATTTGTGTATGTCTTTATGATGAAGTAATAATTAACAGACGTACGAGCTGGAGCGTAATGATAGGACTAAAGCAGCAGTGGCTGCCTCCAAACTGGAGTAATGCTCCAAGTATGTAGTGAAAATATGGAAATACTCTACATGTAGAATAGCTGATAAGGATCTGCACACTGCATATCTGTGAGCTCTGCACTCCAGATTTGATTCAACATGCAAGTGCTTTCAGACCAGCTGGAGAAGTTGCTGCAGCAAGTCTGTGGGTGTGTGTGTGTGTGTGTGTGTTTGTGTGTGTGTGTGTGTGTGTGTGTGTGTGCGGGTGTGTGAGTGTGTGTGCGCGTGTGTGCGTGCGTGCGTGCGTTTATGTGTGTGTCTGTGAGTGTGTGTTTGTGTGTGTGTGCGTGCGGGCAGGCGGGCGTGCGTGCGTGCATGTGTGCGTGCGTGGGGGTATGTCTAGGTGTGTGTTTGTATGTGCTTATTTGCCATCAATCTTGTTTACTAACTCAACTTGAAATATTCCATGAATCTCATTCTGCTGTAAACATTATACATAACTATGTAGTGAATAAATCACTGCATCTTTATTTTTTCATCGATACTTTTTTGTGTCCTTAAGTCAGAAATGATCCTTTATAATACTGCAAAACTGAATTGAAAATTTAATTTAATTTATTTTAATTGCACATAACACCATGTTATTCTTACTCTGTAACATGCTCTGCTGCTGTAACATTGCAATTTCCCCATTGTGGGACTAATAAAGGCTATCTATCTATCTATCTATCTATCTATCTATCTATCTAAAACGTGTAGTTGGCATGTCTTAAACCCGTTGATCTACATGCAAGAAACCAATACACATTAACATTCTCTGACAATATTTTTTTTTGTTTTTTTAATTGCAGTTTAGGGTTTGTTAGCTAGGAAGGGCGAAAAAACAGAAAAAGCCCCAAAAAAAGCCCAAGTTCTTTTCTGAAAGTTTCTTTATTTCGATGCATTTGCAAAGAATCTTAAGAACGCCGGTGTGATAGAACTTTGCTACCTTGTGCTGCAGCTACATGTCTGCAGGGATGCTTGTGCAGCTGGGTTTGGAAACCTTGCCTGTTAGATGAGGTTGATATCTACCTACGCAGCAGCTATTTATCTAAATAGATATTTGGAATTTGTTTTTATTTACTTGCTGAAAATAAGTCAAATTAGCCCATTCAAAACACAAGCAACTAGAGTTAATTTTTCCATTATCGCTTAATGACTTGTTCATAGTGTCCTACTAGATTAAGAACCTCAAGATGTTGAATCTATTTACAGTCAGTGTAACTTTTGAGTATGTAGTCAGTAATTGTTGATTCATATATTTAAACTTGGCAATGTAGAATTAATACTGACATAGCCTACAAAACAAGCCTGTATACATTAGTGACGCTCTGGTACTCAAACAAATACCACCACCAAAAAAAGAATAGCAACTCACCTTGACCATAAGGTAATGTATCAGTCAGGAATGACACCCTGTTTTCTGAATACATGCTATTACTTACAAACTGTAACCCTAGTTCTCTGATTACACCTTTACTCAATTCTAAAACTCTGTTGAAAAAAGTTTGACGGTTGCTCATCATGTTGACAATGACGCATTTCAGTTAAGATATTCCACTGAGTACGATCAAGTTTTTTTTCGCAGACAAAATATTAAATGCGCTATTTTGTTTCCATCAAGGAATGAAATTTAAACAATTATTCATTTAAAGGGTAATGATGGATTACAAACATTTTTTTTAGACAATCTTTTCTTGAGATGTTTGTGATGTTGCACTTATTTGTATATCGACTAACCGGAAGTGACAGACGTAGTCCACAAAATAACTTATATAATAATAATAGATAATAACAACATCTAACTGTAAACGTGGAGCTTTCATAGTTGAGGAGTCGTGATGTTTGTCTGTTTTGTAACTTTTCTACGTGGCTGGTGTACTCTACTACGTAAGACAAACCGATGACGGATATAACTGTTTTTTTCTCATCCAACCTGTGAGAGTTCTCTAACCGTTAAGAAGTGTGAAACGTTAAATAACAATTTAAATTAATTGATTGTTTTGTGTCCATTTCCTGTTGACGTGATGAATTTCCCGAGATGTTTTGTTTTCTCTCTCTCCCACTGGCTGGACGTTTTTTCCACAATTAAAAGATTATATAAATCAAATGGATTCAGCAGTGCTTTTCCCCCTCTCTCTGCTCTCAGGACCATCCTCAGTGATCAGCAACGATGATGACTCAGCCTCTCCTCTTCACCACGTCTCCAATGGCAGCAACACACCTTCCTCCTCAGAGATGGGCCCTGACGCAGTAATCATCGGCATGACCAAGATCCCCGTAATAGAGAACCCTCAGTACTTCAGGAGCACAAACAGCCTCCTGAAAACCGACACATGTGAGTACAAACGCGTCACTCCATTATGGGCTGTTCAAAGCATTCAACTCAAATGTGCTTGTGTGAAGATAAGCCATCAATTTGGTAGGAGAGGTGGGAATTTTCAGTCAATTTATATCAAATGTATGTGCCTGTGTGTGTGTACGTGTGCCTGTGTGTGTGTCCTGCATATGTTTAACACAAATCTGGTTCTAATTTCAAGAACTGACTCATACATAGCTACATAAAGAAGTAAGGAAGAACAAAGTTAAAAACAAAAGAAGAGCAACATGGTCAAGGAAAAAACGAGGAAGACAATGAGACAAACAGAAATAGAGAAGAAACATGAGGAGATGAAAAGGAGGTGGAGGGAGAGAGAGCACTTTAGAGAGATACACAACACACGAGGTTATTGACCTGGGCCATCAACATGGCATTATGATTATTGGCAAGTAATAAAAGCTTCTTCAAGCTTTGGCCTTGTGTTGCAGTAAATTACTGAATTGGTTATGTCTAAGTGTGTGTGTGAGTGTGTGAATGTGGGAGCGAGTGTGTGTGTGTGAGTGTGTTAGTGTGTGCGGGGCTTCAGGGTCTTTCTGTTGAAGGCCTGTTGGAGAATATCTAATAATGATGCAGGATTGTGGCTTTGACCTCCTAGGTTGTACAATCAAACTAAAGACAGCCAGAGTTTCTACCACCAGAAGTCAACAGTGAAAACTCTGAGGATCGACGGAAGTCGTGTGTGTTTTTAATATAGTACAGCCATACGACTAATACTCAGTGGGCTTTTCTGACTCTCAGACAGGCGGCATAAATACTGAAAGTATCTGACCGATTATATGGCACTCTGCCTTTTTCAGACACATACCATAGTCTTTGAAGGAAACAGTTTGGCTAACTGTTTATAGTTTCATGCCAAGAGCTGAACTCCGTTTCAACAGTGTCCTTCGCCAACTTGTGGCCTGTACAGTGGCGGATTCAGAGATATACATTTCCACTTAAATTGTGGCAAAGGACCTGTTTTTGGCAGCAACAAAGCTAAAATGACTCTCCAACGATGGATCCATGTGTAATTACAGGAAATGTTAGCTGTGTTGAAAAGCTTTACTTGTGCGGCTTAACTCCGTGAACAGCTCATTAAAGTATTAAAGTGAGGGCTATTCAAGAGTTACAGTTAAACAGAGCTGGATTTCCCCATGTTACTCGAACCTACTGTACATGTACACAGGAAATTATTCTTCCTGTAAAGCAACTTAAGGGCTGAAGGGTTAGAAAGTCATCATTCATTCATCAATAACCCACGTATTTTCATTTCCCTTTGTGTCTTATTCAGAGTCCAGTTAATGTTACGTTAAGATAATTCACGAGGCGCTTTTGGCCTCATGTTAAATGAAAATGAACAGCTCCTGTGTTTTACCCATCCATCCACCCAGACCACCATATGGACTTTCTTTTTTTTTTTTTAGAGTAAATCATCACACAACTTGTTCTGATCAGCTAGAATGACTTCAAACGGGTTTAAATATGAGTCAGTTAGCATCAGTATGGTATGCCATGGGGCCCTGACCAACCATTGGTACTTTAGAAAATACAAACGAGAAATGCTCGAAATACCCTGCCACTAGTCGTCATCACTAGTCGTCATCACTAGTCGTCATCACTAGTCGTCATCACTAGTCGTCATCACTAGTCGTCATCACTAGTTGGTGATGTTGGTGGCTGAACAATTGGAGGTGTACTAGACTAAAGAAGGAAAAAAGGAATTTGATGGGAGAAGGTCATTTTGGGAAGACTCTGGCAAACATGATAGTAACGTTTACCAACTTTCCTGGTTCAAACTACACAATATGCTTAACTTTCAACCTGTTGGTCTGTCTGAAACCGGGCTTTGAGAAGATTTTGTTCAGAGAAGAGGAAGAATAAATGAAGGAAGCAGATGGCAAACATGGAGTAAGTATGTCCCGAGATACTAATTTGTTTGATTGTGTGTCTGTAGGATGCTGATTAATTAGATTCGTGTGAGAGGTGGTGCTTGGGAGAATATGGAGAGATTGAATGATGAAGAAAAGGACAGTTGGTTGAAAGATGGGACAGGAGCTGGTTGATAGGAAATATTATTCCTCTTGAATGTTGTACCTCCTGTCATAAACAAGCCAGGAAAACGAGACTGATGGAGCCGCCGAACGAGGAAGAACATGCGTCCAGATGTTAATGTTTTGAGGATGTTGATTAAGAAATGATAGGTTTTCATTTGAGGGGAATAACGTAGGGAGGGATAAGTGATGGAACAGAGGGAAGCTGAATAAGGACAGTGAGAGTAATGGGACTGGGTGGAGCGTTGCTAATGAGGGAAATTTAAAAAAACACAAGAAAGCAAACTCTGGCAGAAGGGGAATAATATTTCTGATCATAATTAAGGGTACTGATTGAGAAGAAAAGGGATGATGTGCGGCATCGCATCTTTATTATATAAATCAGATTTATTTATGACGGCAGGCTGGAAGATAGACAGATGGCGAGCGGAATTCTCATGACTGTATAAAATAATATAAGTCAGCAATCGAAAATTCTTGATCGCTATACAGAGCAATTATGGAGCATTCTTGATTAAATGAATGTGAAATTAGTTGCAAAGACACATTGTGAGTCCAGCACATAAGACCCGGTTTAAAGACATCGTTAGAAGAACAAAGACATCACCAAACCACGGGAAAAAGGCCGATCGGCTAACCTCTGTTTATTTGTAATTTGAGGTTGTAAATTAAGCAAAAGCAGTGATAGGGTTTTACAGGGATGAAAATGTTTCACAACTCTGCCAGGGAATCGTGTGGTGAGGTTCTTACCTGAGTAAAAGGTAGCCAGTCTTGAGGGGATGTGGTTTTACTTTTTGCTGCTAACGCTGCATCAACTTTTGCCTCAACTTATACCTCTGCCATCCAATCTCCTCCAAACACGAGTTGTCTTAAACCTTGACTGCTGATACTAGGACGATAACTCCTTTTTATTTGTTTTTTATACTACGCAAGGGCACTGTCAATCAAGCAGGTTTTATTTATTTGAACTGATTTTGCTCCTGTCGTTTGTTTTTGCTAATGAAGTTTCTTTTACGTCGATATACACTTAGCCAAAATAGTTAAAGTGATGTACTATATGCAGCTACACACACACACACACACACACACACTCACAAAACAATATGCATTTCTGTTTAACTGCAGCATAAGGCTGAATTAAGATTTACTAAGTTTTTAGTTAAACTGAGAAATTGGTTCTTTTGAATATGTGATGCAGGGCAGCAGTCTCTCTCTCTCTCTCTCTCTCTCTCTCTCTCTCTCTCTCTCTCTCTCTCTCTCTCTCAATCTCTGTGTAGTACTGGGTTATGAGGGTCCTCACTAGCTTCTGCTACTACTGTAGTGTAGTGTAGTGTAGTGTAGTGTAGTGTAGTGTAGTGTAGTGTAGTGTAGTGTAGTGTAGTGTAGTGTAGTGTAGTGTAGTGTAGTGTAGTTTAGTGTAGTGTAGTGTAGTGTAGTGTAGATCGATGCTGCGAGTCTAGCTGGGATTTAATCTGATATTCTGAGTGGACAGCTTTTCTTCAAATGCACCTCTTAATCACATCACAGATAAATCTCAGCCCTGGGTGTTCAGTGTGTGTGTGTGTACGTGCGTGTGTGTGTGCCTGTGTGTGTGTGAGCGTGTGGGGCTACCCAAGTGAGTGTGTTACAGCAGGATAGTCCATGTTACCTTGTGCTCAGACAATTGCAGTTCTTTGCAACAACGCGTTGTAGCCAGGGCTCCTAATGATTCTGCCGACTAAGACCTCCTATGGTGTAATGTCAAATTAAAAAAAAAAAAAAAAAAATTGCAGGCACAGAGTTATAAGTTACTTAGCAACTGAAAGTGGGTTTATCGACTCCGGTCCAGTTACGGGCGAGCAGAAGGAAGAGAGAGGTGTACAACACCGCTATTCTAGCATTATGACAAACGTGTGAATCTGCTTAGTTATGGGAGAAGAATACTTGTTTATGGCGTGAGGGATGGGGGGGTGCAGTAACCAGTATCCTGTTGTCTGCAAAAATCATCTTATATCTTATTTTGACCTTAGAAAATGTTTATTTTTCATGATTTGTTTGGCGAAATTATATGAAAATAGATTTAGACGTATTATAAGAATGAGTTTGAGTCCAAATCATTCCTCCTTCTAATCTCCTCAGAATAAATCAATTCCCAATTTTTCTATTGACTGTGATATTTCTGTGATATTATGTTGTTGCCATGCCTGGTTAAACAATGGATTCTCTGCAGCTTTGAAAGCTGTATAAAACCTAATCTTACAAGACCCTAAAGCTGTTTTTAGTGATACCTAATATTCCATTCACATTTTTTGCATCATTGCACGAAAACATTATAGTACAATTAATCAACTTTGTGGTTGGGATAGGGTGATATCAACTTAAAGATAATGACATTTATGCTCTTTTACTTTAATTTCTGTCTATTTCTGTTTATTTTTCTTCTACTTCCTTTTATTGTTTTTATCCCCTGGTGGTTTAATAGCTTCTATTTTGGGTTGTGATATGTTTTTGGTACTCTTTGTTGCTATATCATACTTGGTTTTTTTTGTAATTTATATGTATTATAGTTAGCAGCATGGTTGTGTAATAAGAAGGTTCCAGGGTCAAAACCATCTGTGGTCTTTTTGTGTGGCGTCTGTATGTTCATTGTTATCTGAGTGGTTTCCCTGCATGTCCTCCAGCTTCTTCCCACAGCTTAAGTTGTTGTTTTTGAACATAACTTCCTAACTGTTGGTCAGATTAAGTGCAAATTTGGTGAATATGAACCAAATGGAGGAGATCTATCTTGTGTGCACCATGTTTTACTTTAATTGTACATATTTTGATCACTGTGGGGAGCTTTTTTACAAAAAGCACTGCTTTCTGGACATAACTCCAAAACTATTTCAACCCGCATTCAGGGATCCATTGTGCATGTGAAAGCGCATTGAACTTCTAATCAAACACTTGAGTTGTAATTCCAAGGTTATAGGTTTGAGTCCTTAAACAGTCTTTATTTAAGTTCCCCCTGAAAGAATCACCACCTTAATGTGGTCGGGGTTTGGGTGCGTTGGTGATCCTGAGAGTTATGTTGTCATGGCGTTAGTCCCTGTAGGATTCTCCCAAGGCAAAGTGGTCTCAAAGGAAGGGTCAGAAAAAGAGCGATTGAAAGACCCACCTGAAATAGGGAGAGCGGGGCACCCTACTGGAGCCAGACCTGGGAGGGGAGCCTGTTGGCAAGCATCTGTTGGCCGGGCCTTTTTCCATCGGGCTCGGCCAGGCTCAGCCCGAACAAGATACATGGAGGCGCCACCCTGATGGCTCACCACCTGGGGATGGAGGTTAGGGTCGGGTGCAAAGCAGTACGGGCAGCAGGAAATGGAGGGCACCTGGGCGTGGAAGGAGTTTCGGTAGGTCATGGAGAAGGACTTTGGGTGAGACTCAAACAATTTCTGGCAAGTCGTCCAAAAACTCAGGAACGGAAAGTAGGGCTTGACTCAGACTGTGTACAGCCAGAGTGGAAAGCTGCTGACCGGTTCTGAGGATATCACTGGAAAATGGAGAGAACACTGTGAGGAGCTCCTGAACCCAGATAACAGGTCTTATATAGGGGAGGCAGAGTCTGCAGACTTGAGGGAAGGCCATCTTTATCCATTGCAGAGGTCACTGAGGTAGTTAGTAAGCTACACAGTGGCAAGGAACCAGGGATGGATGAGATTAGCCCTGAGTTTCTGAAGGCTTTGGACCTTGAGGGGCTGTCATGGGGTGGTGGTTCCACTTTTTAAAAAAAGGGGACCGGACTGTGGGTTCCAATTACAGTATATATCATATATTCTCTAATATATCATATTTTACTCACTAAGGGGAGTTTTTTTCTAATAAAAACACTTTTTTTTATTGCTTAATGTCACATTTTATTTGAGGAGTTCAATCTGCTTGTACAATGCTGGGGATTGTGGATTTATACCCTCATAGTAACTGACGCACTCACACACAAAGAAACACACACTCACACACGGTACTGTTTCAACACCAATATGAACTTGTTCACAGTGGATATTTAGTGTTCTTTTCATCTTCCCTCTATGCACCAGTCGTGCAGCACATCAAGAGACACAACATTGTGCTGAAGAGAGAGCTGGGAGAGGGAGCCTTTGGAAAAGTCTTCCTGGCTGAATGCTATAACCTCTCACCTGACCAGGAGAAGATTCTAGTGGCTGTCAAGGTAAGCAATTATTCTATTTTACTGAACAAAAATACCTGAATACTATACGAATCATGGAGCACAAATTCCTTCGTTTTTAAGTATTTGAAGATATTTTAGTGAAGAAAGAGAAAACGAAGAGAGAGAATTCCATACCTTCAGATTGAGTTTTGATAATCTTTTACTTTTATCCTGCAGATGTGAGATTATACAGTATAAATGATTAAATGAAAACAATGTATGACTTTCAAATGTCAGTGTCTTAACACAAACCCAAAAGCACAAGTGTTGTGCTCTGGTAATAATTGATGAGAGACCATAAAACAGGGGGACTGACTGCCTTGAGAAAAAATAAATAAATCCAATCTTCATTACTCTATCTTCATTAAGAATTAACCCCAATTTATGAGCAGTCTAGTTTAAAAATATGTCCTTACTCTTATAGGATGATTGGATCCTGACAAAAAATGTCAGGCATATCATTATTAATAATTTGAGTTAATTAATTGATTTATCTTCAAATAAGATGGTACATGGACTAAACTTTCCAACAATCTTATGTTCCACACACAGCCCATGTCATTTTGAAATGTAATCCTCAGTATGGCGTCCCTGGAATATATAGACTCTGCGTCTCTTCACCTCCATTTCCTCCACTGCTGTTAGCAAGTCTTCGCTTTCGAGAGTTTCTCCCTTAAGCAAGAGCTGAAATTACAGTCAAACCGCTGACTTCCGGAGTTTTATAGAGCAGTTTCCTCCCATCACATCCATCTGCCCATACATCTCTCCATCAAGGACGCTTTCACTCCTGGTCTGCATTGAAACAGGATCCGAATAGTGAAGAACTTCTCATTAACAATACATGAGCTGTGAGGTACCCCTCTGCTCTTCTACCCCCCACCTCATCCCCCACAGTTCCTCCACTCCTCAACTCTCTAACTCTCACCTGCAGTTATTTCTCCTCCACCTCAGCAGTTCTTCCACCCGTTCTTTTCCTCTTCTCAAATCCTCCGCCTTCTTTACTATTCCTAAACCCTCTTTCTTCCTTCCATCTCAAATCTAAACTTCTTGTTGATTGCCTATGTTTGATACCGGCATAGCTTCAGCTAAGTCGGAGCACTTTGTGAAATTATGCACCAAATTCTCAGAGAGGAGGGTTCTTTGTTTTGCTGATTGTATGTCAAATCGAGTAATCTGCGCTCAACTTGTGCTAAAAAATACATTTAACTTTCTAAATTGCCTGTTTGTACTTGCACAATGACTTGTTTGCATGAAAAATAGAATCATTAGAGTATCTTCGTTGAATTAACACTCTTATCATTATCTGTTCTTTTAATTAGCTAATGTACCACGTGGTCATAATGTGCCTTGCCTCCTCTTCTTGTCCTTGTCTTTCCGTCAGCAGCCGTGACTCACTCTCTCCTATGTGTTTTTCTCCTCCTTCTTTCAAAATCAACAAAGAGCTGACATATTTTTCAAATAAATGATCACATTTCCTTCACTTCTCCTTGTTGAACGGTTGGTTCTCCCACATAATAACCAAGCGAAATGCATATATCGATTATATTAGAAGCATCGGATTAAGTGATAAGTGTTCATAATGAAGCTCTGTATAGAAGCTCTATGGAGGAGATGCTGCGCTCTGCTTTGTAATGTCATCTGTAGTCAAATCTGGGAGCACCAGAAACAACATTTGTTCTCTATTGTACATATGCGAGTAAATACGAATATGGAAGCTTGAATTACTCAGCTAAACTAAACCGAAAGATATGTTATGGTTTCTCACACATGAGAATATGAAAGGTTATCCACGTTCCTCATAAATGGATTTATTTATATTGATATTGGGAATTTTTTTGCAAGTTGTATCTGCATTCATTGGCAGAAGTGGTACAGTTTAAACACAACACTGCCCATTTATCCAAGCGTGGGGCCAGCTCCATGTTAATGCTCCAAGGGGCACCTGCAGTGGTTGGGAATGGAGATGCCACAGGATTTAACCTCCTTTCTCCTGCGTGCTGTAACCCCTGAGCTACAGATCCGCTGTCACTGAATATCTTAAGGATCGTTTTCACGTTAATACTCCCAATAGATGTGAGTGTTAGGAAGAACTGGATTGATTGAGGGAACTGGCGGTTGTATATTTCCGACACTAGCTTTATCTCCAAAACTGTAAGGCCATCATTTCTCATGATTTCTGTCCGATTTA
This sequence comes from Lophius americanus, assembly GCA_037951165.1. NCBI lineage: Eukaryota > Metazoa > Chordata > Actinopteri > Lophiiformes > Lophiidae > Lophius > Lophius americanus. The sequence continues at coordinate 9,199,836 of JBBDHG010000032.1, read as the reverse complement.
GTGCAAATTGCATGCAGATGAGTCGACTGGAGGAGTTCTGTTTTGTTCACATCGTGATTTAATATAACAGTTTATATTCACTCAATAGGGAGAGCCTTTTACAAATAACACAGTTTACACATGTAACTTCTTTACCGGCGGTTCGATTAGGTCCAAATTTGGTGCATGTGCATCGACTCAAGGAGATCTGTCTGGTATTTATCATATTTTACTCTAGAAGTTCATAATCTATTCACTAGGGAGAGCTTTTCTGACTTGAAGCACTGTTTTCCGGATATACCTTAAAAAATATCTCGGAGATCATTTTCCAATTTTATATGTACAAAGACCTTGGGGCGAGGAGGAACTGGATTGATTTTAGGAATGGTTAGTTGTATATTTGTCACACTAGGGGGAGCTTTATTTGTATGAAGAGCTCTGTTTTTCGCATATATTTAATAAATCGTTTGTCTTATTTGGTCCATATTTGCTGCATAATAATGTTATACATGTCGTATGGTCCTTGAGCAAGACCCTCAACCCACTTCAAAGAAACTACCCACTGCTCCTCAGGGCTGTGTCAAATGAAGAGGACTTGAATTTTCCCTCAGGATAAATAAAGTATCAATTATTATTATTATTATTATTATTATTATTATTATTATTATTACTACGCAAGTCAACTCGAAGATATCTATCTTGTGTATGTATTACATTTCACTCTCTTAGTTTATATTTTATTGACTAGGGGAGCTTTTGTTTTTACGAATAACACTGTTTTTCAGCTATTACTATATTTGTGAAATTTAGTCCAACTTTGGTGAATACGTATTGATTCAAGGAGATCTATCTTGTATATATCATATTTTACTCAAAACTTTCACATTTTAATGACTGGCTTCCTTTATAAATTACATAGTTTTTTGTACATATCTTCACATTTTAAATCAATCAGGGGGATTGCTTTTACAATGCTGGGGATTAGGGGCTTTCTTGGATATACCCTTGCTGTCGTAGATGACACATAGGCCTAGTTATGATTAATGTCCACAGCAGAGCATAAACAGACACATCAAGCTGTTCAACATCATAACAAGGACGTACTTAGAGGCGTATTTTTCCTTTAAATCCAGCCGCCGCCAGCAGCACTAGCCATGAGTACACATTGGTGCTCTTGTACTTATGCTTCACTCTGTCATGCATGTTACATTACTGAAACATTTCTCCCCTCTACAGCAGATTACAATAACATCCACTCATTATAAGACTCATAATGGCCTGGATTCTAGAGTCACCATAAATCAGCCAGTCAGCCGTTACACAAAGACTGCTACTATAGATTACTGTATACGTCATCGTCACATCGATCACAGGTCCACTTTAATACACAGGGAAACTGCATGGTCCTGTTCATGCACTCCTGCAGTCAACCCCTGCTGGCCATCAATCACCGGCACCAACACTCTGAGTAATGTTGCTCTCACTTGTGTGAATGCGAGTCACGACTTCTCCGAGATAGTTTCATATTTGTCCATGGACCTGATTGAGAGCAGACTGCATGAGTAAGACAGAAGTATAATGGGTTTTAATCTGTTTATTATGCTGCATTGAGTTTCTACGTAGACATTCGTAGACATTTCTGGCTCAAAGCAAAGTCTGAGTAAAGACAGGAAGATTTGTTAAAGCACTTGTTTCCTAGTCTGCATAATTCACCTGGATGATTGAACCCCGTCAGGAACTACACGAGTCTGCTATAGTGAGTTTTCTCTTCTTTTTTGCCTTATTCACCTTTTTTTACCAGAAGTCAGGAGAAATTCTATATGAAGGTGTCTATTAAGCCTTTTATTGACACTTGTAGTAGCCTAAGTACTCTTTTTTGAAAAACGTTATAACTTGTCAATAGTTTCATTAATAGTTAATAAGCCATTTACTAATTTTTTAAAGATTATTTATAAAGCATTTTAAGCACAACGAGTATTCCTCAGCTTGTGAAACGTTCTTAAAGCTAGCATAGAAAGTGATAAACCCGTGGGTAATTATTAGTTAACTACCAGAGATTAGCAGCATTATTACACTGTATGAGTGAAAAACACCACGTCAAAGGAAAAATCCAACGCCATGTTAGCCAAAAGGAAAAAAAATAAATTTATTATGGCGGTATAAATGGTTTGACAATCAATATTACGAGCATCCTCTGTAGCAGGCTGCTTCTCTCAGAAGCCAAACAACTGACATAGTGGCAAAAACTAAAACTGTATGGTTGAACTAAAACCAGTTGTCTGACTGAAGATGTTAGAATTCATCTGAGGAAAGATTTCCCATACATGTCTGATATCATATTTCATAATGGGACTGGTGGATACAGTATCCATTCAGTAATAACCCATCATACGGTCATCATGTAGCATTACCTTACAGCCTGTAATGTCCGTGACCGAGCCCTCGTTTCATGATACATGATTGGCTAAAAGGGGATGGATGCAGCTCATTTTCCGGTATCTCAGCTTTCTAGCCGAAAGGTCGTTGGCCATTTCCTTCTTTCTGATCTTTGTTTGTGATTTCTCCTTGTTCTCTCGACCTGTATAGGTAATACGAGCCCCACTATACGTTAGAACATGAAGTCAAACAAACACACACAAGTGAAAACCAAATTTAGATCCTTGTCACACTTACAATCAATTATTCATGTAGGACAAAAGGAAACTTCTTTACATGTTTTTGTCTTTTATATAGATTTATATATTTATATTTATAAATATATATATATATTTATATTTATAATGTATATTGATTAGATGGCTTGTGAATCCAGCCACACAAGGGTCACAAGCCGATGTCCTTCTAGTGCCGATCCCAAGAACAGATAAATGCGGAGGACAGTGTCAGGAGGGGCATCCGACGTAAAAACCTATACCTTAAAAATATGCAGCACGAGATGGTCCGCTGTGGAGACCCCTTAAGAAGGGAAGAGACGAAAGAAAAAGAAGATATAGACTTTTTGTGATGAAGCAACTCTGCCACCTTCCTTCCGGAGAGACAATTTTATCTCTGGGTGTGATGGACTACACAGTGACTTTTTCACGCACATCCGGAACATTCCAGGACAGGACTTAGTGGACATTTTACCGACTCTTGTTTGCTTGAGGGACTCTGCCAGCCGAAACAGAGCATCTGAATCCACCGGCTCTCACGATATTGTTTGTCTCCAACTCTCTTTCCCCTTTCTTTCTTCCATTCTTTCTTTCTTTTTCTTTCTTTCTTCTCTTCTTTCTTCCATTTTTCTTTAGATTTAGATTCATAGTGAAGTGACAAAGATTACCTAAAAACAAACAAACACTAGATACAACACAGTCAAACAGTTTAATGCTTTATAATGCCTTACATTGATATTAATACTATTAGACTTTCATTTTTTGCCGTCGTATCCATCCCTGCTTAATCGCAATATATTCACCAGCTGTTTGCCAGGTTTATTTAACTCATTTTTACAAGACAAGACACTTGCTTTGTAATAAATCGGTGCAGACTGGGTGCACTGGGAAAATGACTAATAGGTGGGTGGCACAATGTGAAAGTCTTTTATTCCTCTGTTTTTAAAAGTCTAAACTTTATGTGTTACTCTGTGTGTGTGTTGTGTGTTTGTGCACAGACACTTAAAGAGGCCAGTGAAAATGCCAGGAAGGATTTCCACCGTGAGGCCGAACTGTTGACCAACCTTCAACACGAGCACATCGTCACATTCTATGGAGTGTGCGTGGAGAGCGACCCTCTCATCATGGTGTTTGAATACATGAAACACGGAGACCTCAACAAGTTCCTGAGGCATGGCCCTTTTCACTGTTACACAAAATATCAGCTATTGAAGAATTAGCATTTCCCTAATATGATGAGAAATTAATAGATTAATTAGAGTAATTTGTATGCTTGATATTTTATTCGGATATTTTAAAAGTAAATTTCAATCCAAATGCTTTTTCTGTTCTTTCAAACAATGCACTCTAAGAATACATTTCCACCTGTTGCCTCACAGGGCTCACGGTCCGGATGCAGTTCTAATGGCCGAGGGTCAGAACACTAGACCCGTGGAGCTGACCCAGTCTCAGATGCTGCACATCGCCCAGCAGATAGCATCTGGCATGGTCTACCTGGCATCGCAACACTTTGTGCATCGCGACCTGGCAACCAGGTTTGTCCATTCCATGCTGTGTTCATTTATATAACATCAATGAAGTCGTCTTAAGATGACTTTTATTGTCTAATATATATTTTTCTAGGAAACAGTTTAAGAAAAAGTGAAAACACAATGCTAGGAACATTTTTTCTAAATGCAGCAAAATAGAAACATCACTTAATGAATGTATCGTCCGTCACAGCAAACACTGCAGTTTTCAAAATGTTGTGTTAAATATTTCAAATTTTCTCCTCAGAGATTCAATTCAACATTTTTCAAGTCTTGGCTTAAATTTAAAGTTAATTGCCTGAGTTGATCACTTCAGCTCAGGCAATGTAACGTCCTGGTCGATTGTTCAGTTGAGCACTTTTTGAGTCACTATTTCTTGATGAAAAGTGAGTGGTTGTTATATACATGCTAAAGAGTAAAGGGCCAAGTGTGGAGCCCTGGGGGACACCACATGTCAAAAGGAGCATAACTTGAAAACTGATGAAACTTGATGCAACCAAAAAAGGTATGATAAGGCCCACATAGTTTTATGTAATAATGCTTTACCAAAAAGTTGGTTACTTAAATTAAAACTAACTATTTTCCATAAAATACAAATTTCCTCCATTAAATAATTATTTGAGTCAGATTTGTGAGTGAGATTTTGTTTTCACTGTTTAAAAACATGCTTTACCAAACAATTTGTCATTTTGTGGTAATTTAAGAAAGTCAAAGATATTAAATCAACAATTGCCACAAATAAATAAAATATGCAAAGAAGTAATTTTCATGTATTTTTTTTTCTTTCTGAGAACATTAAAGAGTTTGTGTTCATCCATCTCATCAGAGATGTAGTTAAGCCTAAACCAGGTGAAAAATGAAGTTGGGGAAACTTAAGGCGTAACACTGACCTGTTCAGCCAGTAACTTTTTATAACCAAAGTTCACTGAGTGAAAAAACTCTCACCCGGTTACATAATCCTAGATCTCTTAGTGCCGGTTTGAAGAAACCCTGAACTGGAAAAAGTAACCGGATGGGAAGTTGGTCTATATATGACATAGTGACATCGTTAATAGTGTCTTAGTTTAATATTGTAGAACAAAGTAAATTAAATTAAATTAAACTGCATTATAAGTGTAAGAAAGTAAATGCCCAGTGAGAGGGGAAATAATGAAGATGGTTTAGTGTTAAAAACACACTTTTAAATTGAAAAAAAAAGGACACAGTAAACAGTAGAAATGAAAGAGAGTTAAAAAAAATTGTTAAATTGTGTAAATTTAACTCAAAACTGGTAGGAATTATATAAACTCAGGCTTAGTGCTGAGCTAACAGTATGTGAGTTAAATTAACTCACATGGTGCATCAGTGTGTTAGCCCACAATCAGCAACTTAATTTTAACTAGACTTCTTGCTAAATCCAGTAGAACTCCATAAACCTTCGAGCTTGTTAACTGTGTTAATAGTATGTGGCAACGCAAAGCTGAAAACGAAAAGAGTCAAGCAACAAGTTTTGGTAACTGGACTAGCCAGTAGAGAAAATAGGAGTATTATTATATATATTCTGTAAAACAGCTGATATCGATTGTCTGTACTGTTTCCTCTACATCATACTTGTGTAGAGGAAACAACACTATAATTAGAACTGAGGTATACAGTAATTATCGAGGAATTATCAGCCATAATAAAAGATTTTTAAAATGTAGCTGTCACTTCAATAATTACTGAAAACTTGACTTTCAGCTTGAAAAAAAAGAAAAAAAGCCATGCTGTCAGTGTGAAGCAATACAATTATTTTGAAGACTTTATTCATCTCCACTGCATAATCTATGAAACTGAAAGTGGTGGAGGTACAAAAGCAAGTTGAACTAAAGTCATGACTAGTTGTTCTTGTTCTATACATTGTTGTCTCATAGGAATTGCTTAGTGGGCGAGAACCTGCTGGTAAAGATCGGAGACTTTGGCATGTCCAGAGACGTTTACAGCACTGACTACTACAGGGTAGGTGTATGTGTCGACATCTTTTATGGCCCTTCTTTTCGCCTCCCTCCTCCCTGCTGCATGGGTTCTTCTCTGCACCTTCCCTGCATGGGCATGTCTGACCGAGTCCAGTAGAAAACAAACAGCCGCCAGAAACTTGCTGTTGTTGGTCAACTAAACCAACGCTTGTGCAGCTGCCTCACTGTCGTACACTGATACTGAAAAGGACTCATTTATTATAACTGGGTAGTAACAGGATACCGACAGACTTTTCACTGTCTTTGTATTTCAATTATTATTATACATCAAACAATATGAATCAATGTTCAATTCATAGTTTTAATACGACTTTTATTTTAGCAGTCATTCATATATACAGGTGTATATATATATATATATGTATATATATATATATACATATATAAATATATATTAAGGGCAAATAGATTCTCATTTAAAAAAAAGAGTGAACTATATTTTAGATGACCGTGCTTTTCTATTTTTAGTATTTAATGTTTGGATGCTTGAACAAACAATCCATTCAGGATGCAAACAGTGGAGGTCCGTGGATTATAGCACACACTCTACTCTTGCACAGTGCAGATGGGGATATCCTGCAAATATAAAGGCTGAGGAATTTATAGAGAAAAACCTTACATCACATGTTGACAAACATACACACACACACACACACACACACATACACCCACAAACACTCTGCTGGGCCGGACATTGTCAGAACATTGAGAAAAGAAAATTATCATTTAATAAACATTTTAATTAAGAGTACGTGTTTTTTAATAGTTTGTGCACATTTGTTTCTTGATGTCATCTCATCGCGTCTTTCCCCCTGCTTCCAGTCAGCTCAAACAAGCAAGCTTTGCTTCTTCCAATCAGATTTCTCCGCTGCAGTCTTTGGGTGAAACGTTTACTCCTGCTATTAATAACAGATATAAACTGGATGGTTTTGTTGATTGTCATGATTTTAAAGTTGTCATTTAGGACGTGTTCTTTGACATGCCAAGGTGTGCTGTGCAGGCTTTGGCGTTTTCTTAAGTCTATACTTAACTATGACCCTACTGGTCCTTCGTCAGTATAACGTATGAGGAAGGCGCTTCATTCATATTCTCTAATCCTCTCATTTTCAACATACCAAATCTTATTGGAAAAGTAGGTCTGTCCTACTTGACAATGGAGAAGGAACTGAAATGTGCCGCAGTCCTCTACAACCGTGTTATTGAACTTATTTTTAGAGAAAGAAATGAGAACAGGCTGAATCTTCAGACAAAGAACGGTTTTGGTGAGCTTAAGTTTTAAGAAATGATTTAAGATCGTTGTTTGCTTTTGATGGTTGCTGCTGTTTTGGTGTAAATGACGTCCAGATTGAGTGGTCTTTAGATGTTTTATGCCCAGATGCTGAATTGTAATTACATTTTATGGCCTTTTTGCTACTTGTTGGTTTTATGAGTAAATGCTGCTGATTTTATTGGTTAGTAATGACAATTAGGTGAGATATGTGACATGTATTAGTGATGCAGCATCACGTCATTCTGTGGAATAGTACTACAGCCTTGATGGGTTAAGTACGTGTTTATGCAATAACTGTTTATCCCTCAGAGATGTTAAATCTCGTTTTAACCACTCTATTCCCCTAACTAAATCTTACCGTCTCTTTGAATATGAGCTGTTTATGTAGTCTGACTGTATTGTCACTATGAAGGTATTTTAGGGGAGCTTCTTTCCGAGAGTATAGCGCTGAAGGCCCAGGTAGAACAAAAAGACAGCCTGCCACTGTTTTACAGTACATTAAGTATCTTTACCTTGAATGTTATCTTAACTCTTGGGAATAAGACACAGCTGAAACCATTTTTCACCTTTCACACAACAATCTGTCACCTTTCCAAATAACCTAAATCTAATAAATCATACTGACTAACTGATTGATTGATTGATTGATTTGGACTGTCCATTTGTCCCTCCTTGTATCCTGCTGGATTGAGTGACAGTGGCAAAGAACTGGGAAAACGCGTTATTGGACCCTAAAAAAGAAAAGCCAATTGACAATAAGAATTTCTGTTATTGGACATACAATTAAAATAAGATTCAGATTGACAAAAAAACTTGTCTATAGAACATTTGATATTTGTTCAGCAATGGCATTGATTGATTGATGCAGATTGAGATGGATGTAAAAGCCGATCATTGTAGTTCTTTAAATGAAAAGGGGGTCGTATTTTCTATAATTAATATACACAAAAACCAGAATAGTTCAAAGTATTCCAGTAGTAATTCTAGTTAATATACACAGTCGTGACAAAACAATATTAGAATATTCCAAGAATGTTTTTCTAAATAATGAGAGGTATAATAGATATTCTCATTTTTACTATTTCATATTTTGCTTAATTCCCCCACTTTGACACCAGAGCCGAGCTGCAACCTTAAAACACCATCAGTTCCACATGGACACAAAACAATCTGTGCTCTAAGCGCTTGGAAATTGCACTTCTCATTGGCCTTTGTCTAAATGCTGTCCATCTTAAATTTTTAATAACTGGCTGTATATGACACCAAATTTAGGATGTAAATGAAAGATTAATGTTATCTCCCCTGAAGCTTTCTTTTGTAATATCTCCGTATGACAACACACAGCAATGTCCACCCACATCCTCAGACTCCCACTTCTCCTCCTCCTTGCCTTCATTTCTCCTCAGTAAAGCTAAACGCTGAGGCTGTAGTCATGGCAACAAGAGAAGGCAGTGGCGACGATCCTCTGAGTTGAATACAACATTTCTCTGGAAGAGAAGTAATCAGAACATTTCTCTTTAGTATGCCGAGGCAGTACGAGAGAAAGAGCGGGAGGGACGGAGGAAGGAGGGTGGTGAAGAGATGAAAGTAGAGAAAGAGCTAAAAAAAAAAGTTAAGACAGGAAGGGGAGAGGGTGGGAGGCTGGATCGGGGAAAACAAGATACAAATAAAAGGCAGTAATAGAGCCACGAAGGGAAAAAAAAAGCTTGCTGAGGGGGTGAGGGAGAGAAGACAACCGGTTTACAGGTGTGCAGGAGTGTCTGAGTAAACAAACAAACACAAACACAAATCAGGGTCAGAGAGAGAAATACCTCAAGAAATGACAGAAATGAAAAGAGAATAAGTCCGACAGCGAAAGCAGAGGAGAGATGCAGCAATGTGGGAGGTAAACCAGTGATGTACCACATTTCAGCATCCCGGAAAGACGGCGAGAGGTGTGTTTAAGTTGCTGATGCTATGGGGTGGGAGTGCAGGGACTGAGTCGTGCTCTTGCGTCATACAGGGGCATAGATGAGTCATAGCGGAACTGGAGCACCCCCAATGACTGTGTGTGTGTGTGTGTGCGCAGGGAAGCAGAGTTGAAGGACTGAACTAACTGTGGTGACGTCATTGTATCCGTTGTTATACAATTTCCCTGACAGGAGGTTCGGAGGATAGACAGGAAATCTCACACCATATCCAGAGAGCATGCTGTCTTTCTATCAAGAGAGAGTGTGTGTGTGTGCGTGTGTGTTTGTGTGTGTGTGTCTGTGAGTGGGCAGGTGAGGCTTCGCTTCATCAGCAATTGGGAAGAATGAATTCACTACAGCCCATGTATTTCTTGTCCTTCTAAGGGGATTTCATGCACAGATGTGTGGGATGAACAAGAATTAAATGGGTTTTCAGGCTAACTATTAGAAAATCATTAGTAATACATCAGCACAAAACCATCTCTGGAGAGTAATATAGCTGCTGTTTGTTTTTCTTTTTTACTCAAACAACCATCTCTTGGTCCTTACCACCACAGATAAACAGATTCTTGACGATGCACCTGTAGAAGAAAAAAGACGCATGATTCAATATGGAAAAAAGTTGCACACGATTTTATATTATGTATTAACTAAATATTTTAGTAGACAGCATATAGAAAATGACACAATTTTTCTGTAATCGCTCGTCCTGATCTGGGTCGCAGTGGGGCAGAAGCCTAACCCAGATCACACTGGGTGTGAGGCGCGTTACAACCTCATCACAGAGACGACACAACCATTCCTGCTCACATTCACACCTATGGGAAACTTGGAGTCACTAGTTCTCCTCTCCTATACTGGAACTTTTTAAACTGTAAATGGTAAATGGACTGTACTTATGCAGCACTTTTCTAGTCTGCTCAACCAGCCAAAGCGCTTTTACAACACGAGTCAGCATTCCTCCCTTTCTCACAAACATTCATAGAGTGATGGTAGAAGCTGCCAAGCAAGGCGCCACTTGCTCATCAGGAGCGGTAACCATTCACGCCATTATTCACAAACCAATGCAACATCCAACGGGAGCAACTTGGAGTTCAGAATCTTGCTCAAGTACACTTCGATATGTGGACCGCAGTGGCCAGGGCTGAACCACCGACCTTCAGATAATTGGACAACCGCTCTACCTGAGCCACGGCCGCTCACACTGTTGGAGTAACTGAGGGAGAAACTCCTCCCAAACAATACCCAAGGGCTGAGCTGCTGCCTTACAATTACACACACACATAATCATAACCATAAAACAGCATACATTTAATCTATATTACGGCTGACATGGAAGCAAACAAGCCATATTGAATCTCATGAATTCAAAACATGAATCCGCAGAGACATTTGTAAGAAAAAGGAGGGAGGGGAAGTTATATTGCACAGACTTCGATAGCAGCGCGCAGAGCAGCTCGAAATGACCCAATCATAATTGTGTGCTTCATTTTAAGCCTTTAATATGCATTTGCTGTTGAGTATAGCCATGCAGCTAGTTGGCATAAGATGTTTAAGGGTTTGAGTAGATGAAGGTTGTAATAGGAAAAATGTGTGTAGAAAAAAGTGTTACGAACAATGTAATTGCAGCTGAACTCCACTTTTATCATGGAAAACTTTTCTCCATTTAAATTTGATCTGTTTCTAAGGAACCCATATATTATATAACTCAGACACCTCGAGTTATTTCCTTTTTATCAAATCAGAAGGCAAGATTTTTCTCTCCATCGATAGGTTACCGTCTATTAATGGAGATATTTGTATTGGCCGATCGGCCATTTTTCTGAACTGGAGAAGAGACGGAGAGACTGGGGTTCTTGAAAAGAGTTTTTCTTTCCATAGCAACATAGAGGGCAATTAAGGCAGGGTTCCACTGGAACAAAGAATAGATGGAGTCACATTAGCCCCTCCCACACAACATCCCTAATGCTTTCTTTTTACACCAGTCTAATTACCATGAATATTGGAGCCCCCAAGATGTCACTACTGAGATCTCACAGCCCTTCTCTGCTTAATTCTCTCGTTTTTAAGCTTTCCTGGAACACTTAGGCAGCAGGCTAGGAATGATATATTTATAGGACAGAGATGGAGGGAGACAGACAATGATAGAAGGTGAGAGCAGGTGACACAGATTGAGAGGGAAGAGCAAAGAAACAAAATCTGCCAAAAAGTTACTGACAGCAAATGGGAAACATTAAAGAGCTGATGACAGAGACGTGCCGTCTACACTTCAGTAAGAGTCTTTAAAAATGTTCAACCTTCCAACGTTAAAGGCGACTTACTTAATATTTGATGTCCTGGTCCATTCCAAGAAGATGTAAACTGAGGCTTTGGCTTCCTGCTTCTTCATGTATTTTTCTTTCCATCTCGTTTCTGTCATTTTAGACTTCAGTCTCTCTCTCTCTCTCTCTCTCTCTCTCTCTCTCTCTCTCTCTCTCTCTCTCTCTCTCTCTCTCTCTCTCTCTCTCTCTCTCTCTCTCTCTCTCTTTCTTTCTCCACACACACACACACAGAAATACACACACACAGCTAGTTTACAAACAGTTTTTTAAATGCAACCAATCAGTTAAATAGGAAGACATTAATATGTCATCAAGAGCAAGTTAATTAAAGGTTCAGTTCAAAAACCATTATGTTAATACTGATACCAATACTAAAGAATATTGGTATCAGTCTCTGCTTAACTAAAATATGAATGATGCTGACATTTATCTAACAATCCCACAATGCATTGTAAGACATCTAGTAGCTGCTAAAGTAACAGTTGTCGTCACTTCTGTTCAGCCGAATTTTGTCTATTTTGTCTACTGAATATCCAAAACCTGAAATTGAATAGTAGCAGCTGATGGGAAATTTTTGTCACCAAATTTGTGTCTTTCAATGTTCATCGTTTCAAACTCATTCACTCAAAAGAAATTGACATTCTCAAAAGTTAAAAGATATACCTTAATTTACATGATCTAAGTAAGTACCAATAATGTGTCTGTTGCATCATGTCGTCAATATACTCAAATACATTAAACATATCTCAAGAAATTTTGTTACTGTAGTTAATACTTTGTTCGAAGCCTGTATTTACAGCTGTATGATAACCGTTTGGTTCAGAGTTAGCGATATTTATACAGTTTGAAGTCATGTTCAATCATTCATTTACCAATCAATCAATCAATTAATCAATCAATCAAGGAGCGACGAGTGAACGAAGTAAGGAGGAAATTTTATTTCAACTGTTGATATGTGATCGGTAGGCTTTCAGAAATGCCTTGGCACCTCGAGTCTTTGGTGGTATTGTGATTGAAAGGTGGCAGCAGCAATAAGCAGACACTGGTGTTGGTGGCTGATGACTCTGCAGAGACGGACAAATGCTGAAGTTGATGTGTCAGCAGATTAGTGGGTGATGAGGAGGTGGAAGTGATACAAAAGCAGCATGAAAATGCTATAAGACCAGAGAGAATCATATTAAACGAGAGATAGGTTATCCATGAAGATTTGTGAGAACAGCTGACAACAGGAAATTAAGACTGGGCATGCCTTGGGGTTTAGAATAAGGAGGATATGAAAAGAAAGAAAACTCTTCAAAGTGATTTAACTAATGTAACTAATGTTAATGGCATGAAGATTTTTGTTTATTTCAGGTGTTTCTTTTCTTGGGGAATATCAACCATTCATCATTTTTTATCATTGTTTGTTTCTGGTCAGATATGCCAAACCTTTTGTATTATGTACATTTCCCCTGGCGTACCAGTGAACCTGATGGCTGTCTATGTGACCGTTCACATTTTAGTACTCCATTAAACAACCTACTGACTTACAAAGGAACAGTCCGAGTGTTGGTACCAGGCCATTAATAACAGTCATAAACCAAAGAAAATGGATTCTTCTATCTGTGTGGAGAAATGGAGTGCAGATTGGTTGGTAGATTCATGTTCGGGGACACAGTGAGGGAGCGGGGAGGGGCAGAACATCAGTGCACGGGGGTTTGGTTTCATTCACCCTCACTTGGAGCAGGTTAAAGGTTGAAGCACTGGAATACCGAACATTTTTGCCCGGAGCTTCAACAAAAAGCTTCTATTCAAACACAACGCTGATCTTACATGGTAGTCGCTGCTTGGTGACAGGACAGATCGCTCTATCGTCACAAACTCTTTTTACACAGACATCGTTTAATAGCACAACAAGGACTCTTATTTAGGTCACTTTCATTCACTCTGAGCAGAGCAGGGGCGGCATAACGCCACTTGACTGGGTGATGCTGTTCTTCCTGGAGCAAAAGAGGCGTCACATGCAAAACAGAAGCACTGACGCCTAGCACGACTTTTATATGTCCAGCAAGCAGCCCTTTGCACACAAGCAAAAAAAACAATATTCCTTTTTTCATGGTTGATCTCATCCTCTGCTCCCGATTTCACATTGTCTCTGCAAGCTGCCTGCTGCTACTGGCTGCCTTTTGAATTTCCCGTATATGAAAAGCACACATGATAAATCGCCGAGACGTCGGATTCCTGTTATGACTTCCCGATTATAGCTAAAACGGTTATCTCGATTATTTTCCATCAAGATTGAGATCACGATCATCCGTTAGAATTATTGATTGCATTAATGAGCTATTAAGTTCATGGCTCTGCTATTCCTCAACACAGCCTTCACCTTTATTTCTTTATTTCTTTCTCTTCCTCTCTTTGCCAACAGAGCAGGTAATGCCTCTTTGGAAAAAAAAACCATAGACCATATTCCTAAGCCCTTCATTACTCACGGAATTTATTGAGCACATGTCTTGGTCTGAATGGAATGTGATTACATTCATGATTCCGGCGTGTCTTTGAGAGCTGGATGGATGCGAAGACGAGCAGTTCAGGGTTGCTGCTGTGGACGTCTGAGGGGATGATCGATGATTGATGTAGAAAACATTCATCTTGGCCTTCATGCATTCATCATACAGATATTTGTGGTGTATTTTTCAAGAGATTGAACAACTAAAGCGTGTTGCTTCGTGGCACAGATGTTTGTTAGATTCGTGGAATAACATTTGTTTGTATTCGGTTAATATCACTTGCCCTAAATACGAAGATTTCTAAATAACAGATGTTCTTCCACTTTGAGGTTCGAGCGATTTGTCCTTTATGCTCCACCCAAATTTACAACAGGCACATTTTTGTTAGTGACATAAATTGCACCGGGGACAATTTGTATTATACAGCTGATGTGATACTCCTATCACATATTTGTATACGCGTTCTAAAACTGTGTGTCTGAGTATTGCACCAGTACAACTTGCATAATATATAATGTGTGTGTGTATATCATATACACACATACACATCTTATATATATATATATTCTTTTATCTTATTCACATTTTTTATTTGCTCTGGCTGTCTATTTGTTGTATTTTATGTACACTACCTCACATTTTTAAGTTTATAAGTGTGTTCATTTTTAACACAATTAGGGGAGTGGCTGGCGAAGGAAGAATGTAATTCCCATCTGTGCACATGACAGTAAACACTTAGACTCTTTGTTCACACATCTAATTCTTATTTAGAGCGTCTGCTATCTGTCGTATATCAGTGATACTCATTTAATGTTAGCATTACTCACGGTGATTGGTCAGGCGGTGGTTGGAGGAGCGCTTGTTCCTCTCTGCAGCAGTGTGTCGTACGGGTGGAGCATTTACACTTTATTATCGGTCGATCATCTCAGTTCATTGTGTTAAGCATAATTTGTGGTCAAGATTAAAATCGTGTTAATGGTGCTGTCCTAACTTGTCGTGTGACACCACCACACTCCTTTTATACAATCAAAATCAGTCTTATAAGTGTCAAATAGCTTTATAAAAAATATGCTTGACCGAAACAGTTAAGAGATTTCAATTTATAACAATGAAGGTGGTAATGTTGTGTTAATTGAATTAAATTAGTTTCCATTAAAGTCAGATTTTTTTTTTATATTAAAAAAAATGTTTGACCAAAACAATTTTCCATTTTATGTTTGTACAATATTCAATTATTTAAAAAAAAAAAGAATGTCCTCGTTTTTTTTCTCAGTGAGGAAATTAATTAAACAAACTGTTGCAGCTTCTGTTGCCTTTGTAACATTTATACAGAATGGCGAGGCGTCATAAAGGGCCGACAGTGCTGCCTTGAGCCAGTGGTGTAAAAGATGCTACAGTCTGTGGGAGACATAAATTAATTGACACTGAATATGAACAGAAGAAACAGCTCAACAATCAAACGGACTCCAAGTCTCCGTTCAAATTAGGACTTAATGAAATCACCAAATGTCTGTCAGAGTGTCTGGGAGTTCCTGTGTTCCGGGGGTTAGCTGTTCATTTCTACTCTCCGAGAATCTTCTGGTTAATTGTACAGTCTAATTAAATAATCTTTTAATCTATTAAATTTCATTCACATGGGATGTAGGCAGTACACACATTTGTTTCCTTTTATATTTAATGGCTTCTAACGCATCTGTTGACTCACACAAACTGTCCCCTTTTTTTTTATAACATACGTTTCACCCGATCCACAAACAGATGGTTGACAACAACTTTATTTTTCACATTTAAACACTAATTATTATTCTGGTTTACCTTTTGTTGGGGGAATAAAGTATAGAATACTCTGCAGTTAAACTTAAATTCCCACTGATCAAAAGTTAAGTGGGCTACAGTCACACAGATGATGTGTTCTAGTGTGCTGTGATATCTTCTCAGCTGAGTTAAATATTTGCAGCTCTACCTAAAAATGCATTTTGCATTAATGCAAAAGTTTCTGAGTGAAGCCTTTTGTGGAATGTGACAAAATGCACGGACATGCACTGATGGTGCAAGATGGAATAAAATAGAGAAGAGTTAAAGAGAATGACCAATAGGGAGACTTCACTTTTACTCTGTCTCGTGTTCACTTCACACCAAACTGACTTCAAACCCCCTCCGTCTGTGTCTGTGTGTGTATGTGTTTGGTGTTTATAGGTTGGAGGTCATACCATGTTGCCAATTCGCTGGATGCCCCCCGAAAGCATCATGTACAGAAAGTTCACCACAGAGAGTGATGTTTGGAGTCTGGGGGTGGTCCTGTGGGAGATCTTCACCTATGGGAAACAGCCTTGGTACCAGCTCTCCAATAATGAGGTATAGTATAAAAAGCTATTTTTATTCATTCAACGTAACTCGGAAACAAGCACAAAATCAAAGACAGGAGTGTGTGCAGGAATCCCCTGCTGTCGTATATCTGAACATTAACGCTGAAGCAGAAACACACCTCAGTTTTATGTAGCGTGTACGATACCATGGAAGCCTCCTCTGCTTCGTAAGTGACGACAAACAAAGATGTTGCAGCCTCCAGATATGAGAAACCGGTCCCTCAGAAACTAAACTAAATATATGTATGTCATGAGAACCATTTTCTCCGAGTAATCTCAGTATATAAAAAGATAAATCTATAGCAAATATAATGTCTTGTGATTCAATAAATTGTTTTGTTTTGCCCACTGGTGTGAACATTTGACCAAACAAATTAAAATTGAATGTTATTGGCATTATATTGTAATTTTATTCTAGCACCCTGAGATTCATTGAGTGAGAAATGCACTTCAAATAAAATAAATTAATATTATTATTATTACTATTAATATTTTTATTGTTGTTGTTATTATTATTATTATTATTATTGTTATTATTAATATTATTATTGTTAGTATTAGTATTATTGTTATTACTATTATTATTATTATTATTATTATTATTATTATTATTAATATTGGTATTATTAATATTATTATTGTTAGTATTAGTATTAGTATTATTGTTATTACTATTATTATTATTATTATTATTATTATTATTAATAATATTATTATTATTAATAATATTATTATTGTTATTATTAATATTATTATTGTTAGTATTAGTATTATTGTTATTACTATTATTAGTATTTTTATTATTATTATTATTATTATTATTATTATATATTCATAAATCCACATCTGCTGGCCTTTCTGTGGAGAGTTTGCATGTTCTCCTTGTGTCTGCTTGGGTTCTCCGGGAACTCCGGCTTCCTCCCACAGTCCAAAAACATGCGATATTGGTGACACAAAAAATTGCCCGTAAGTGTGTGTTTGGGTGTGTGTCTCTATGTGTGTCTGCCCTGCGATGAACTGGCAACTTGTTCAGGTTGTACCCCGCCTCTCGCCCGTTGTTAGCTGGGATAAGCTCCAGCCCCCCGTCACCCTGAACAGGATAAGCGGTAGATAATTAAGTTTTCTGGTTGCTATTTTACTAGAGAAACTTTTCAACAATTAAAAACTAAAGTAGAAAAATGTTAAGAGCGCCGAAACCCTGTGTAAACTATGTCTACATATAGTCTATGTATGCAGTCGTAACAAGATTAATGTACTTCGGAATATTTAAGTGTGGATTAACAGGAGCTTAAAAACAAATTAAATAACAAGTTAATGCATTATAAATTAGGTAACATTAATGCATGTCTCTCTTGAATAATAAATAAACCAATAGAGCCTCCATTTACTGAGTCTTGGCTCAGTTTCCGGAAAGCAAAACTGAATCGGAGCCCTTCCACCTATCACCTTCACCTTGACCTCAGCAACCCCGTGGTGACCTCGTCTCTGGTTTCAGCTTTTCTACTCTATCAGCAGCTCCACTTTTCCCCAGAATCACTCTGCTTACAAACCAGAGATTAACCTCAAGCCCCCTCCATTGCCTGTTTTTCGAATTTACATTTATTAATTCTCCACTGATTTGCATTAAGCTCACCTTCCAATCCTTTTCTGAAGCGCAGATATTTTTTACACAACGTTGTTAGATATTCTTTGTTCATCTCTTTCTCACTGACTGATAACGATCAGAGAGGTAGAATTAGCAAATCAGCAAGAACGATGACACCTCTACTGACTTGATTCTTAGTCATTAAGAGGTTTTAAATGGCAATCTTCTGTAATTATTACATATTTAGAAAGTGATGTGTCTCAATTACTGTTTGAAGACATTATAAAAAATAAAACAAATGATGTCAGAGCCTCATTAAAGTATAGGGTTTCCAAAACTGCCTTCAATTGAAAACTAAAGATCCTGTTTGTACAGTAGTTGTGTAGTGTGTTTTTTTATTGCACAAATCCTAAAAAATCTGTATGTATTATGTTAATCTTGAATGGTTGCCGAAATGTCCTCTTACGCTGCTATTGAGAACTTGTATTGGGTTCGTGTTCATCATCTTAGTGCATGATTTATTCACGCGGACATCTTCATCCTGTTGAGCTTGAGTTACTAACTCACATAAACAGAGATGCCAAAACCAAACTACAGCTGAACTCGATGTCTGATTGTCTTTCTCTGCAGGTGATTGAGTGCATAACCCAAGGTAGGGTGCTGCAGCGCCCCAGGACCTGTCCTAAAGAAGTTTACGACCTGATGCTGGGGTGCTGGCAGAGAGAGCCACACATGAGGCTCAACATCAAAGAAATCCACAGCCTGCTCCTCAATCTGGCCAAGGCCTCACCGGTGTACCTGGACATACTGGGCTGACCAGAGGAGGACGACGGAGGAAAGTTTTGGATGTGTGTGTGAGTGTGTGTTTTAGTGGGGATGGTTACTGTATCTGAGTGAGGATGTGCAGATGAAGTTGCATGTGTGTGTGTGTGTGTTGGGTTGGACAAGGCGATGCACATGCACGTCTGTCCGTGCAAAGTACTGCTGTACAGGATATGAAGCTTCTATCAAACTTAACGGCAATGAAAAATAAGAAATCCCCCAGTCCATGTCAAATCTCCTCTACCTTTCTCCCTGCCAATTCCCTGCCCTTTGTTCATCGCTCCCCTTTCGCTCCTTCTGGATTCCTGAACAAATACTTCCTGAGAAGACTTAAACTTGGAAGGAAGAAAAAAAAAAAGCTCTTCACTTCTTTTCAAACGCTTTAAACAGACTGGGGCTGAATTGATGCCACCTGACTAACAACATCTTAAATTTAGTTATTCATCCCTCACAGCCCATCAGACAACAGGACTCATATGAAAATACGGAAATTTCAAGGAGGCGCAGTGCGGAGGAGAGTGTCCGGAATCTTCAATCGTTTGCGTGTAAATATAAGACTGCGGGGTGCTGAGACGTTTCACAGGAAATTGCACTGTGTGATGTGGAGCCATGAAGACACTGTGTTTCCTCCTCTTGCCCTGGTTGTCTGTCTGTCTGTCGGTCTCTAAGAACTGTACATGAGTATTAATATCAGCATTTATCCAACATGGCCTCTGGAAAACACATACATATACATAAGGCAGACTGACTATAACGGTTGAACAAACAGTAAAAAGTTCATGGAAGCTCTCTCTCTTTTTTTTTGACCTGTCAGATGTTTTCAGGTTTTCATATTTTGCTGGTTTAGAAAAATCAGTAAATACAGTGCCTGCTGAAACTAAACTGCTGTAGTGAAAAGTGAAAAAAAAAAAACCTTCAGGAGGAAGACTGGGGAATGCCAAATATGAGAAATTAAAAACAAAATCTTGATCATTCTGGCACTGATCTACAATATCTTCTAATGCAACAGAGAATGATAAATGTGATTATAATAACATATGCACTCATATCTGCATTGTACCACTGCTTTCTGCTGCCCGCTCACATTGCTTAGACCTGGGAAACACTATTGTTGAGCACATGGTAACATGATGACTCCTCTTCCCTCTCAAAGTGACAGCTGCTTCACTTCTGATGTCAAGCTCTCATGTCGGAGATCAATTGATTCATTTGTCTGCAGCTGTCTGACCATAGTCAGGTCTTGGAATCGGGGGGGGGAAGAAGGTTTAAAGGTTGCTGAGGGAGGCTGTATTTTGAGTGGTCAGATGTGTGGCTGGTGGGGCTGTTGAAGGGGTGGTTCATTTGGTCAACCCATATTAAATCATTAAGGGTCTCAGCACTCAGACAGCCTTGAAAACCACATCTGTGCTGGAGGGAATGCAAACAACATTGCGCACACATACACACTGTATCACACTTCTGTCATCCCTCCATCTCTACGCACATACATAAACTGAAAGACACTCTAAACAGCCCAAGAAGGAAATTGAATTGTGCATGTTTTATTATTTGAGCGGTGCAGGGCTTTAGCCAGGCCGCGTCCACTATAATGGTGTAATGTATATTTCATTATAGCCTAATGGGCTCCATTAGCACAGTCTCCTCACAGACATTCAAGACTTATTGTTTTATGACTGAGAAGGAAGGATGGAGGGGGGAGAGAGAGAAAGGGGCCTGGGATGAGGACCAGTGGAGAAAAGCAAGAAGAGGAGCGGTAATAATGCATATGAGTTGAAATGGAGTGGCTGGGAGAGAGTTTGGAGCTGAAGCGATGGAATAGATATGGGAAGGAGATGTGAGTGAGGTAAGAATGAGTCACACAGTGAAAGATGAGGGCGAAAGAGAAGATAGTTGAGGGAAAAAGGGAGGGGGGTCCTGAGGAAGAAAGTAAGGACGAGCATCCATCACCTGCAGGTGTTTCTATATGCAACAACTTCAGCTTCAGGCTTCGATCTTGCTGCTACGGCTGCCCTCAACCACACACACACACGCAAACACACGCAAACATGCACACAATCATTTAACTGGCAATTCAGCAACAGCTTACACTGAGAAGAAACTCAATAATGTACCACTTCAGTCACTCGTAGCGCAGCTCACACATCTGCACAAAAGGCTCACAGACACACTGTGTATACGACGGCTCACCCGCATGCAAAAACAAAAAAACCCACACGTTTAATGTTTGCTTAAGCTTTTTACCGCAGCATATCTCACACTAATAAAAAAAAAAGAAACAATAACAGTCTTACGAACAGCCATTGTAATTAGACGTAAGAGATCGCTGCAGAAATCGTATTTGTTTAACAACAGCACTTGATGGTATTGATGTTTGTGAACCTGATGATGTGGATTTTATTTATTTCTATTATTTCTATATTTAAAATGCATTTTGTACATTTCTTTATATTCCTAACGTTGCCTTTTGCAGCAGCAACCTGACTGGTTTAATTGATTATTATTGATTGATTACGATGTGTTTTTGTATTCCTGTGTCAGGCTCCCTCTAACGGCTACATGTAACCTGTAGCAGAGGCCTCTGCAGCAGGGAGGCTGCTCCGCCTGTCTGCCACATTTGTAGATTTACTTTGACTGAGTAAAATGTCATTGTTACCTCTTCAAAGAAATAATGTGATGTTTGATGGCAGGCAAGTTAACAGGGTCCTAAAAATCCATCCCTGCTGGTCACGTTTTCCCTGATTGAGCAAACACAAAACATGCCAGACAATAACTCTGAGAGCTCACAGGGGCGAGGGTATGTGAGGATGGCCGGGTGGGGACGAAACGCTGAGAAACCAACATGGAAAAGAAGACGCTTGAAGGAACATCCCAGCAGCCTGAACTGTGTGCAGGCGCATGCTCTGTTTACCTCCTCTCAGGTAGGAAGAGGCCCTGAGAGGGGTGGCTGTTGTGACGAGGACTTATCAGCACAACACAGAAGCATCCCGGAATGAAGTCACTCTGTCTTGCATCAACAGAGATCTTCATCATCAGATCAAAGATTTTGATCAACTGAGAAATTAAACCACTGCTGTATGAATGGAAACCTCGGAAAAAAGGAGGGACTGACAATCACAGACTTCTCTCTTTCTCTCTCTCTCTCTCTCTGTCTTCTTCAAGTGACCTACTGTAAAATAGATGATTTCCTCTTCTATGCTGCCTATGTTGTATGTGATGGTCTCAAACTTTGGTCTCTAAAAGTGCTACTTTTTCTTTCTTTTGTAAAATTCAATAACAGTGAGAGGAATGAACAAAACTTCATGTAAAAATGTGAATAAGCTGTGGAGAGAAATAAGCGTCACAACCTGATGTGTCCAAGACTGTGTCAGTATCTAGATTGTACTATTTTCATCTTTTGTCTTAGACGTAGACGGGCAGTGGGATGGGTGACTGACTACGCGGCTCACACGATCACACAGAAGACATGATGTGGCTTTGCTCATTCTCCTGCTGGTGTAAATGTTTGTGAGCGTGGAGAAGGCTGATTGACCTTGGAGCGAGTCAGACTCCAGCCAAATCAGAGTCCAAATTCAGTGAGATCCAACGGGTCGCTGTTCACCAATGCATGATAAATGTCTCCACCCAGCTGTGTTAAACTGAGGTTGGTATTATGGCAGCTAAGATTCGCTCAATTGATGTATTTATATCTCCAAAATCAGCCTTCTGCTCGACACGACTTAGGGAAGCCTGGATTTCACAGAAGTATATCAGTGGATATTTCCTTCTGTGTGTTGCTTCACTTAAACATTTGTAAACATCAGGCTGAGTTTGTGCGAAGCCATGTGTCCACAAACATATTCCACCCAGAGGTACACATCCCTGCTGTGACAGTGTTATGATCCATATCCCATTAAAGCCCTTCACCCTCACATCCCACACCAAGTTAACAGAGCTAAGGTATCATAAAGGTCATCTCTGAGATCACCTTTGTGCTGGGACGCTTCTGGAGCCCCTACGCCCCGTAGAATGTAAGAACACAAAAACAGCTTCACTCTGCAAAGATAAAGGAACATTGAAACTGTGATTTGCTACATGCATCTCTTTTCAGTAACTGGAGTGGGGGGGAGGGTTCTTAACACAGTTTGTATCTGTGTTAACTTTATTTGCTTCCACAAGAGGATTTTGGATGTTTTGTTGGTACTTGGATCTTAAAAGGCTATTTAAAAAAAAAACTTACTTCTATACGCAAATGTTCTTTCAAAGCACCCATATTGAAAAGCACACAGGGGAATTTCAATTTGGAAATATTCTGGTTGATGCCGCTAATGTCTGTCTCTGCAGGCAGGTGGTAATGTGATACGCTAGAACACATACAGAAACACACACCAGTGGGAATTTGTACAGCCATATGGCTGAGGCGTGGAACTGATCATAGCAAGTCATGATGGTTATGATGATGACTTCTCTCTGAACGTGGACCAGTCTGTCATGATACAATGTAATTAATAAAAAGTGTTATGTCACATCACATCTCCTGAGAGTGAATATACTTGTGTGTGTGTGTGTGTGTGTGTGTGTGTGTGTGTGTGTGTGTGTGTGTGTGTGTGTGTGTGTGTGTGTGTGTGTGTGTGTGTGTGTGTGTGTGTGTGTGAGTGTACATGTGTGAATGTGGCTGTGTGCAAACCAGCAAACATCCATCCATCAATAGTCTGAAACTGCTCATACAGGGAAGGTTCGTTGATGGCCTGGTTCCTATTCCAGCTGCAGAGACCACCGTCGGGGAATTTAAATTCACCAGTTCACTTATAGTGAACGTTATTGGACCGTGAGAGGAACCCTTAGTACTCAGAGGGAACCCACACAAACGAGGAGAGAACATGCTCCTCCTCACAGAAAGACCCTTGGTACCCAAGTGGATTTGAACCCAGGACCTACTTACTTTGTCACAGAGGCTTTGCAAGAAACAGAAGTCATAGAAGGTGAAATGAGAGAAAAAGAGATATAGAAATGAATTTCAAGTTAGTGATGGAGCTGGAGTGCTTATTCTTCTCTCCCGTCCCTTTAATCCAAATATAAATCCAGTGTCTCTTAAGAAAAAGAAAACATTTGCTTAGTTTGCGGATTAAGAGCATGTTGAGCGCTTTAAAAGGGAATTGGACTGGAGAGTATGCCCAAATCCCTGATGCAATTAAGTACCTGCTAAATTATCATGCTCTTATTACACACTCCTGGCTACAATTTATCTTTTAATAAAAGCTTCAGGAAAAAGGAAATGAGAAATGCACCAGGCGGCACAAAACTCACCTTGCTGTGGAGTGTGAGTGGGTGGGTGGATGTGTAGGACAGAAAAATACCTCGACTCAGCATGTGTTTCTGTTTTTGTATCTGTACGAGTGTTAGGAGAATGAGCAGCAGTGGAGCTCTCCTTTGCGTGGAGAGGGGAACTCCTGCACCCAGCACTTAAACCTCATAGATAACACTTTAATCAACAAACACTCAAAGAAACGAGTTGTGAGGATGAGAGGAGTCGAATCTGCTGCATGTGCTGGTTAGTCAAACATTCAAGGAATGAAGGGTGGTTCACTTTGTAATCGTAACCTTTTTTTCTCAAAGTTTTATATCAAGCAAAAACTTCTTTGCAACTGCACTGCCTTTTCTTTCACGTTACCTCTATTAAAGTAGTAGCAAAGAACCTTTTGTCATACCTTTTGTCATATTTTGTTCTGCTGCGCCTCCTCGGTGGAATGCCCTCCCTGACCATCTTAGGGCTCCACAGACGACTGACACATTTAAAAAAGGACTTAAGACTTTCCTTTTTAGCAGAACCCAAAAAATTTAATTAACATAGCTGCTTTTTGGTCAGGCTTTTTTATAGTTATTTTTTTATTTTTTTATTGATGCTTTTATCTGCTTTGTAGAACTTTAAGATTTGATACAAATGTGAAGTGCATTACAAATTAAATGTATTATTATTATTATTATTATGATTGTTTTGGAATTCATTACGCCTGAGCTTGACTGTAAAACTGCCCATCAGGCAAGATTTTAAAAAAAGGCTCTGTTTAAATAAATTATCTGGCAAGATGTCTTTTCCACATCTGAATTGGCTGGAAACAACAAACCACCTACTGAGAGGTGAATCCTCTGTGTTTGCACTGGGGAGGTTTCATATTTTCACATGGCATCCCCCGGGAACTGCATATTGAACAACAAGTGTCTTCCAGATTAGTTGTGACATCCCAAAATCAAGCTCAAAGGTGACTGACCAAATACTAAAAAAAAAACATTGTAAATAGCACAGAAGACAACAGATACAGATTTATCAGACAGACACAGCTTTGCATCCTCCCAGCTTCTATATGACGTCATCATGATCTTAGAATGATATTGGATTCTAATCCTTAACAGGCATTAGATTTTAGATGAAAACAAAAAATCATATTTGCATCAACCTCCAATGTTGGACAGATGTTTTAATTTTAGTTGGAATAGAACATTTTGTTGACGTTAAATTTTGCTACGGCCTCACGTTGACATGAGGCAACAGAGGTACCCCAACACCAAAGTGACATAAGGAAACCCCCCTGCTTATACAAATGCATAAAAAAAACCAACAGATGTTGATTTTTTTTTTTTACATACATCAGGTTTTGAAGTCCAGCAATAATCCTACATCTGTTGGATGTTTGATGTCCAGCCAACACAATTTTAATTTCCAACTAAAGACTAATGTCTGTTAGACGTTAAGAGACCAATGGCTTTGACATTACAGTCTGGGTGTCAGCCCGGTTTATTTTTGGTCTAGTGCACACAAAGTATATTCGCTCTTAATAACTCATGTTATTAAGGACAGCTGCCTGTCAGTGGTGCTGTAAAATACCAATTTCATACTGATGGTTCAGATATTGTTTCATATATCTGTTGTCAATCTAGCCTTTAAATTAATTACTGGCAGTGGCAGTTGTGTTGTGAGTATTTTCAGCTCGTTTGGGCTGTGAGTCTCTGCAGCACGTTTGTTTATTTGGCTGTGGCAGAGAATTTTCAGAGCGTGTTATATTGATGAAGGTTCTTACATTTTGCAAATTTTTTTTCAATTTGCAAAGTCTCTAGCTACCATTTCAGCCGCTCATCTCGTCATCTGGTCTCCCCTGTGCGCCCGTCATTTGCTTAATTGCATCTGTCTGGAAATCCTCTATAATCACTTAATCATGAAAGTGTCAAAAATATGCACAATACCAAGATTTATCCTGTGAAAGAGAAATCCTACTTACCAGAGAAGTTGATGGCCTCCTACCAAACCGTGTTAATTAGAATAGCTCACAATCACAAACTCAACCATTTGATAAAGCTTCTATTCAGAAAATGATTTAACCGTTTTTGACTTTTTTGGTTGTATCAAGTTTTTATTTATTTTATTATTATTACTATATAATACTTATTAATAATTCAATATTATTATTATATTATTGTTTTGGGGGCCATATCGCACCTCAATTAAGTACTAAAGATAGTTCTAACAGGTTCAGTCAAGAAGCACACATTTTAAAAAAAGAATTAAGCCTATGCTGTTGTCCCGGACAACAGGGGATATCCCAGAAATGTCCAAAGTCTTCCTGGGTGTACGGGCAATTCCCCGATTGGACTCTTCGAATTAAATGTGAGGTTATATCCACAGTATTTTTTGGAAAATAAAATAAAATAATAATAATAATAATAATAATAATAATAATAATAATAATAATAATAATTATAATAATAATAATAATTACAAAGTTCCATGAAGTGAGAAAAATATGAACTGTTAGAGTAAAATATGATAGATAAATAACAGATCTCTTTAAGTTGATTCTTGTGCACCAAACAAAATCGTAATTGGTTTAGAAATGATAAAACACGAAACAACCTTTCCCAGAATCAATCCAGTTCTTTCTTACACTAGTGGAGGCGATGATGATTTCATAAATAGTGGCACAAAAATGTGCTACACAAAAACAACTTTTTATAATATTAACTGCTCAACTGTTTATGATATGACCCATTTCTTTTTTCTGTGATGCGTTACGAAGGCTACGTCTGCAACTTCTGTCTAAACGCTCAATTAACGTTTTTTCTTGGATTGGAGTTTTCCAATATATGTGGCCTATGTCAGACTGTAGTATGAACAGTTTGCGGCCCTAAACTGACCCGCATGTGCAAAAGAACAATCAAAAAGATGCCCCATTTAGCACGCTGTCAGTACGAAAGCAAAACAGAAACACTTAAAGTTAGGTTGAACACTTTAGTTTGTAGTGAAAGTGTTTATATTGATATCTATAGTGTTTATAGTGTATATAGTGTTTATAGTGTATAAAGTGTTTATAGTGATGTTTATAGTGTTGATAGTGTTGTTGGTGTTTATATTGTTTAAAGTGTTTAAAGTGTTTATAGTGTTTAACGTGTTTTGTGGGATATTTATAGTGTATAAAGTGTTAAGAGTGTTGTTTATAGTGTTGATAGTGTTGATAGTGTTTATATTGTTTAAAGTGTTTATAGTGTTTAACGTGTTTGGTGTGATATTTATAGTGTATAAAGTGTTAGAGTGTTTTTTATAGTGTTGATAGTCTTTATAGTTATGTTTACAGGTGGTTTAGTGATTAGTGATGTTTATAGTGTTGGCAGTGATGATTATAGTGTTTATAGTGTAAAGAGTGTTTATAGTGTTTGTAGTGATATTTATAGTGTTTATACCGATGATATAGTGTTTATATTGTTTATAGTGTGTACAGTGTTTAAAGTGATGTTTGGGAAATTTAGTCATCGCAGCTGCTCCAACTAAATTTTATAGTGTCTATAATGATGTTTATAGTGTCTACAGATGTTTATAATATAGTTTATAATGATGTTTGTAGGGTTTATGGTGATCTTTATAATGATGTGTATAGTCTTTATGGTGATGTTTATAATGTTTAAAGTTTTTATATGGTTTTTAGGGATGTTTATAGTGTCTCTATGCTTAATAGTGATGTTTATAGTGTTTGTAGTATTTATAGTGATGTTTATAATGATGTTTATAATGATGTATATAGTCTTTATAGTGATGTTTATATCGATGTTCATACTGATGTTCATACAGATGTTTATATTATTTCTACTGTTTGTAGTTTTCATAGTGATGCTTATAGTGTTTATAGTTTTTATAGGGATGCTTATAATGATGTATATAGTATTTATAGTGATGTTTATATTTATGTTCATAATGATGTTTATAGTGTCCATAGTGTTGTTTATAGTGTTTATAGTGTTTATAGTGATGTTTATAATGATGTGTATAGTCTTTATAGTGATGTTTATATTGATGTTCATACTGATGTTTATAGTGTTTATAGTCTTTATAGTGATGTTTATATTGATGTTCATACTGATGTTTATAGTGTTTATAGTCTTTATAGTGATGTTTATATTGATGTTCATGCTGATGTTTATAGTGTTTATAGTCTTTATAGTGATGTTTATATTGATGTTCATACTGATGTTTATAGTGTTCATAGTGTTTATATTGATGAATAATTATATTAGGGTTAAGGTCATGATCCACAACCTCCGGCCTTCAATTGGCTCAAGTTTACACCCTAGGACTATTGGAAACAACAGATAGACCCGGCGCACATTTAGACCGCTTCAGTCCTATTGATCTAAAACAATTAACTTCCCTTATTTCCTCATCCAAAATAAAAACCTGTCTGCTAGACCCAAACCCAACTAGTCTACTTAAAGAAAGTTTACCCTTAGTCAGCAACCCTCTATTAGAAATCATCAATCTGTCTAAATTCAAGCTACGTACCACAGTCCTTTAAAATAGCCGTAATCAAACTACTGCTTAGAAAGCTGAAACTTCATCCAGAGGCTTTAACAAATTACAAGCCATTTCCTAAGATTCCATTCATCCCTAAGATCTTAGAGAAAGTGGTAGCCTAACAATTGTTTGATTTTCTGCGTAACAGTAGTTAAATTATGGATTTCCAGTCATGTTTAAGAGTTCAACAAAGTACAGAAACGGCACTGGTCAAAGTTACAAATGACCTTTAAATGGCATCTGATGAGGGACTGGCCTCTGTTCTGGTCTCGTTGGATCTTATTGCTGCATTGGATACTATTGACCAGCAAGTTCTAATATAATGACTTGAAAACTTAATTGGCATCAATGACACTGCATTAAATTTGTTTAAGTCCTATTTATGTGACAGATCTCAGTATATATCTGTTACGAATGAATCCTCCATGCATAGCAAAGATATCCACGTAGTTCCCCAAAGATCTGTGCTTGGGCCAATTTTTTTCTCAGGTTAAGAGAACATATCTCTCCCGTATTAGCTTCCTTGGTTCCCGATAAAATCTAGAATTTAATTCAAAATCCTTCTGCTCAGGTACAAAGCCCTTAACGGTCAGGCACCAAAGTATCTGAAGGAGCTCATTGTTCAATATTGTCCAACAAGAACATTCCCAGCAAACAGGGTTAGTTGTAGTCACTAGCATAGAATCCAGAAGTGGAATGGGAGCTAGAGTATTCAGCTATCAGGCTCTCCTCCTGTGGAACCATCATCCGATCTCGGTTTGGCGGGCAGAGACCCTTTCTACATTTAATAGTAGGCTTAAAACCTTCTTTTACGATAAATCTTATATTTAAGGCTGGCATAAGCTAGCTCTTTGTTATGCTGCTATAGGTTTAGACTGCTAGGGGATTTCCCATGATGCACTGAGCTTTTCTCTCCTCCTCTCTCACTGTCCCTCTTTATACATCCCTCTCACTTTAATGTATGTCACTGGTTTAATGCATGTTAAATGGATTAATGCATGTTACTGGATTAAATGCATGTTACTAACTTGACTTCTTCCCTGGAGTCTTTGTGTTTTCTCGCCCTGTAAGGTCACATGGTTGGTGATTGCATCTGCTGCTGTGGACCTGCTCGATGTCCACTGATCACAAGATGATCATGATGATGATTACATTAATATTGGTATTATTGTTATTGTATAGTATTTCCCTATAAACTACTGCTAAATGTTATATTACTATTATTGTTATTATCAACCAGGGATCCCTGAGGGGGTATAAAAACACAAGATACAAGAAATCAGACCTACGGCACATATTTCCTGCAGCTTGAACAAGAGTTATTTCAACAGAAATTGTATTCCTAAAGCATAAACCAAGTGTAGCTGTAACCAATCAAAATGGAGTTCAAAGCCTCTAAAAAATAGTAATAGGACATCCCAAAAGATTATAAGTGACCTTTCCTGAGACAGTAGCTCCCTGCAAACATGAAATCTTAAGGCATTTCAACAATTTTCCAGCCAAGAAGCTAATGGTCACTGAGTCAGGGCTTTGTGTCGTTACAACGTGTGAGGGATTTCAAAGCGTCAGTAGTGCTGTATCGCCAGCCTCTGCCTTAATGCCATATGATTAGTGCTAGCCTCGTCCCAAAAGATCTAAAAACAGCAGGAAGAGCTGGTGGTGATTGGAGAAAATGTGCCGTTATTGCAGAAAATGGTCTGTGAGAGTGAAAACAATGAACAGAACAATGAGAGACAAACAGAAAAAGAGCCAACGCTGTCACACTGTGACGTGGAGCATTAAGAGGTTTTTTAAGGGAATGACAGGCGGCTATTATGGGTTAATGCCTCGCTGCTGCACCTGTTAGGTCACATCATCACCACCGCTGGAAAATTCAGTATTCAACATATTCTGAAAGCAAAAAATAAAGTTATCTACTGTCTTCAATTTTATAGTCTCTCACTGTTCCTATTTTAACATCCAAAAGATTTGAAAACATATGTGCTATTTTGGTTGTTTTGCTTTATGTAATGTCCTTGTAAATAGGTTTACAGTATATATTTCTTAGTTCTTTTATTTTACAGTTTCATTTTTAGTTTTACAGATTTTTTCTAACAGTGTTGATTTTGGATATGCTTGAGGTTCCTTCCTATTGAAAAGCTTCTTTTTTTTCTCCCTGATGTCACAAAGTGTTTTTTTCTCGTGTGGGAACTGTGGTCTAGATGTGCTTTCTTTCATATTTGGGACTATATCAATGAATGTGGCTGCAATGGAATATTTTTCCCATCGTTTGACGGGTTTCTAATGACTTGAGGAAACAATTTCATGTCTCAAGTTACAAAACGGTTAAATGGACAATCTCCGCTTCAGGAGAGCAGCCAGCGAGATACAATCAATGTTGCACTTGAAATTACATAATACATTTGTAAATTCTGATCATCCCTGCTCGACGGCTTTGGCATTGCAGGATATTCTGCAGTCAGATTTCCCAGGACAGCAACTTAATATAACATCCAGACATAAGCATGGAAACACACTCTCACACTGACAGGCTGAGTCACAATGACGCCATCAGTCGTCTTTATTCCAGTTTACACCGCTGCAACTTTTCTCTGCAGTTTTCAGAAACAATTTGTGATTCTCTGCGATACTCTACGCACCGCCGCTCAAATACGTCTAATGTTTTTTGGCTCTTGGGGGAGAAGTTCTGACTCCTTCTGCTTGCTTTCCCATATCATTGAGCAGGAATTCAGCCAGATCCTCAATATGCATTCCAAGCGGCAAAACTACTTGAACTTGATGATCTCAGGGACACTCCAGCCAAAGCAAACCTCTCGCTAACATGCCATGAATAATCTGACAGCTACTAGGAGCACCAGCTAGTGCATGGCCCAAACTAAGATATGAAGCAATTCTGCTTATTCCCTTCAAAAGTAATAAAAGATAAATAACCCTACAGGGTATTGTTGAATATCCCAGACATCCTTTGCTTTTTTTTCAAGTACCCTGAGATTTTCTCATTAGTAGGCTGCTCTTGTTTTCTGTTGGAATAATAAAATACCGGGAAAAGCAAGTCTTTATATGTATATATAAGGAAAAATAATAATTTAGGTATGCTTTTTATTAAAGAAAAACAAGCTGTCTAAAGGAAACCTGGTGACTGTTACCACTGAATACAGCATAGTACGTCTCTATATATTTGTTTTCAAACTCTTAAAGGGAAGGGCTCTGCGTTTATTATTTATTAGAAATGTACAGAATGTCATATCATATCTTTCTTAGTTAGGAGGTATATGATATATGATAATAGTCTATTAGAAAATCTTTAGCACTCGGACACTTTAGTGATTGAAGGGTCTCTGTAGCCTCAAGGAATGGGATGTACAGCGTGATAGATTTTTCAATATATCTTCATTTTAATTAGCAACTCAATGAGTATTTCCTTCGTCGTGAGTATGGGTTTTGATGCATTTCATACCTAAACAGAGTTTAAGTTTGCATTTTCTTCTCTCTGTGTTTGCGTGGGTTCTCTCTGGGTGGCCCGGCTTACTCCCACAGTCCAAATACATGCATCGAATTGGCGGAACAGATTTTATATCATGTTTGAGAAAGTGGCAAGAAAAAATGTCTCGCCTAAAGCGGAAAAAAGAATGAGATAAAAACACAGATTTTTGGGTGGATGAAGAAGCACAGATATGACGACATTCAGAATCTTCGCAAAGCCTTGAGTCAATTCCAATGAAGGGGAGCTCAGGATACAGGAGAATGTTTTCCCAGAGGATGACATCAACATGGAAAAGGCAGAAAATCAGAACAACTTAGTGATGTGGAGCCATTGCTCATCTTATGTCTCCCACTGCTCCTCCAAGAGTTTCATGTTCCACCAGAACGGAACAGCCAGTGGCTTTATCAAGATTTATGAGCTAAATCATCATTGGAAATATAAGCGACTTGTTGGTGCGGAGAGGGAGAAAGGGGTGGTGTCAGTTGGAGAGGACCAGGGTTGAAAGAGACGGAAAGAAGAACAAGAGAGAGAGAATTGAAGAGAGAGCAATGAGGCCGAGGGACATGGGACGATTCTGGTAAAAAAAAAAATTTAAAAAGAAGATAAACGCCAGCCAAAGAAAACATCCTGATTGAAATCTTATATGCTGCTTTTCTCCCCGTTTTGAATTCTGTTATCAAGAGGAACAGTAGGAAGGCAAGCAGAAGAACTTCCGCAATAAAGGGCTGAATGGACTGGAGACAAATGGAAAATGAGGTGAATCTCAAAGTCCATCTGCAGCCGTTGCTTTCTCACACCATCACTCATGGTGATGCCCTTCTTTTCTCACTCCACGTTTGTTTGTCTTGTAAAACAGATATAGTTTGTACGAGACGAAAAGAGGTCAGAGTAAATATACTCACAAATCATTCTTGCACCATTACATGCTGGAGCAGAAATAGTACGTTTGTACATTCCCTATGCAGTTGTAAAATCATTTTTCCAAATATAAGAAAAGTGATAAATAATAGCCACCAGGCGGGAATTACCTTTGTTTATTTATAGTTTTAGGTTAGTTTAGACTAGCTAGGACTTAGCTCAGACTTGCTAGGACTTAGTTTGGACTAGCTTAGCTTAGTTTAGGCTTCGTTTAGACTTGAGGCAGTGGGGCAGCTAGTATGCTAGCATAGCTCAATCCAAAGTGAGGAATGCATACATTCAAAAGTCCGTTTTAATGTTTGATTGTATTGGTTAAACCTGGATACAAACAGATATGTAAAAAAAAAAAAAATCATTGTTATTAAACAGGATGATTTAATTACATTCCCTGCGGTTTTAAAAATAATTTTTGACCCAGTTATGGCATAAAATCCTAGAGTACACATATTCCAATACGTGTTTCGCTTGATGATGCCGCCTCAGAAAACCTGAGTCGCGATCAACAAAATAGGCCAAACATTTGAGTTTTGGGGGTTTGAGTTTCAGCAAGATGAAGCATGTAGACCAATGATTGTAGAGATTAGTACTCCTCTCTTACCAGACGAAAAACCCAATGTCACCAACTAACATCAGGCTTTGGCTCGTAAAATGCACAAAGGGCATTCCTCTCTCTGTATAATTCAGGTTTGACCGGCTGTGATGTCAATCAAACTCCTAAGCGCCCTGTTTAGTGTGAGGCATTTAGGTGAAAAAGGACGTTGGTGCATAAAACCTTCAACGCTCCAAATATCAGAACCGAAATGGTACTGCACATGTGCGCAATTCTCCAAGACGGGGGAAAGTAACAGAATGGGTCGGCAGCTCCAGAAGAAATTATTGTTTTAATTCAGAATGTCATAGATTATATCTTTCTTAAAACAGGATTGACGTTATTTGGTTGCAGACCGATGAGACATATGATCTCCTGTTACTTTCTCTTCCATGCTTTCTCACAAGTATATAACATTGAGGATAGCATATAGCTATGTAGGAGTCAGTGGCCTTTTTTTCTCCAAATGTATCCGTTAAATGTAAACCGATTGTACAAACATAGTGCTTTTTTATTTTGCTCAATGCGCTCAAAGCGCTTTACAGTGTGAGACAGCATCACACAAACATTTATACAGTGATGATAGAGGCCGCCATGTAATGTACCACATGCTCATCAGGAGCGTTAACCATTCACGCCGTCATTCACACATCAGAGGAACAGCCATTGGGAACAAGTTGGGGTTCAGTATCTTGCTCAAAGACACTTCGATATGTGAAGTCCAGTAGCCTGGGATCAAACTAACAACCTTCAGATAAGTGGAAGACCACTCCACCAACCCATGAGTTCTGTAGGTGGCTCCTGAGGGGCCTCGATTTGAATAAAGCCAATAAAGTCCAAGTCCCAGGTGCTGAAAATAGGAACGAATTTTGACAAGTTCTGCATGAAGAAGGGCCTGAAGAAGATCTCCCCTCTAGCCTGAGAGAGACAGCATCCATTCGAGCTACCAGCCGAGAGCTGGATGTCCGCTTGAGTTCCATGGACGGGTTTAAGGAACGCATATACCAGCATGGTATCCTGCCACAAATTCACTCTCCCCTCCTGGTCCACAAGGAACCCATCTCCACTGTCAATGTCTTCAAGAGGAAGGAACCTCTAGGAGATTGCTGCTCTTCCTCTCCAACACCTCATCTCCATCTCCATGATCAATGGATTCGATAGGAAGATCAGCCAAATTTCGGGTCCCCTTCAGCAGCCAGAATACCCACTGTGATACAGGAGAATGTACCACAGCCGGTATACTAGTAGAGGTCACTAGTATAGTGACCTCTACTAGGGAGCTGCTTCAGTCATGCTATCATCAGAGCTGGGGAAAAAGTCACATCAGCTATCAGAACGGCCGCCTGATGTTTCCAGAAACGGCTACCACCACAATGCTGAGGCCAGACATGGTGCTGATCTCAGAGGTGTTCAGAAAGGTTATTCTTCTCAAATGCACGATATGCTGGGAGGACTGTGTTGAGGCGGCCAATGAAAGGAATAGAAGGAAGTATACTGAGCTGGTGGAGAACTGCTGTGGCATGCCAACTCTGAGGGCAGCTGAGGAGGTCAGAAATGAAATAGACTTCCCTATGTGGGCCTCTCAACCTCTACTTGTCCGTCTTATTCACTGCTGCACCTTCCTCACATTGCTGTATTTCCTCAAAAATAAATTGGTAGTCTGTTAAAATCCAGGTTTCCTGAAAAACATTGCTAAGTATTTAAACATGACAAATTATCCAGTACTTATCTAATAATTAATAGAAGTCTGCTTCATTCATTTAGAGCTGAAACATCGATGCTGTTTACATTAACAACCCTTGAAATGCTCTTCTCAACTGTTTGGTTGGGCACATTTTGAGTCTTTTTCTTCTTGGAAATGCGTGCTACTTGACTGAACGTGTCGCAGAGGGTTTGCAGGCAGCTCCTTCTGCAGGGCCTATAAAGATGTGTATTATCGTGTACACTGTAAGAAAAAATACACACACACTGATTCACACCACGCATGAAATGTTCACTTTTCCCTTAACCCTTCACAAAAGACAATAATAAAAGATTTTCTTTGTTTTATGTTAATTTTTTGTTGAAGTTCTGACAAATTTATTCCAGTTATGGAGTGCTTGATAAATGTCAGCCTTCATTATCTTACAGATTGGGCTACCTTTAATGAGCCTAACATCAGCCCACTGAAGAATAGGACACTCTAAAATGACTCCTGAACAGGATGTGATTCCAAATTGGATCACATGTGTATGCAAGGCCTTTTCATGTGATTGACGGATGATTGACAAACCAACTCAACTTGATTTGCCCTTTCCGAGATATTAAAGTTAACTGCTTATATATTTTCTACTAAGAAACATAGTGGGGGGAAATATTGATGGTGGAAACTAAAACTCTGGGAGAAAGGATGGATATAGATTGGATTCCTAATCAGTTAAAATACGGAAAATGACTTGATGACAAATAACAGAGTGACAAAAAATAGGCGAAGAAAGAAAGCAATTAATTGAATAAAGGACACAGAGAGCCATCATAAGCAGTGTAACACATCATTCCAAATTCATCCCAGGTGCAGACAGTGCAATCAAGTGTCAGGAGCCATCAACAGGAAACACTGGGGGAGCTTGATGCAGAGAAAGCAAAAGAGCGAGCTGCAGTTGAGAGCGAGGGAACAAGGGATGGGCTTTTGATGGAGTCTCATCTGGAGTGTTTATGACGAGGCAGCGCCAGCAACGTAATGAGTTGACTGATCAATCTTTCCTCCTTAGCCCATTGGATCAATACCGCTGTTTTGACATCCTACATTAAGTTCTAACTAATTGCTAGATTGCTAAATGCTTTTAAGAAGGAAGAAAAAAAACATATCCCGGCTAATCAATAATGCAGCCACATCAGTGTCTCTCCTGGTCTGCTGAGGGTGGAGGAGAGTGTGTGTGTGTATGTTTTGTATGTGTGAGTGTTAATAGCCAAACCGTTACCTGGTTCCTTCCAGGACGTGTGGATGAGTCTTATATTATTTGTGTGTGTGAGTGGAGTTAGAGCAGCTGGCAGTTGTGGTCAGGGGAAGAGAGCGGCGGTGAATTTGGGGGTGAACCTCGGCAGCCTCGGCGGGACAGTTAGTCGACTTGGCTCACTGCTCCGTGGCTAAAACCACAAAGACTTTAAAAGAGCAGCCACTGACAGGTGAAAGAGCCCTTAACTGTTTCATTTAATAATGGCTTTGTTTAGTTAGTAAGTGAAGAGTGTCTAAAAGGAAAACCCTCATCCTGGAACTCTTTTGGTCGGCTTCTTTTTATCAGTTGTGACATTATTGTAAACAAAGACGTCAGGGAGATACACAGCAATGCAACATTGTATATATATATTATAAATAATAACTATAATAATAATAAACATTAATAATGTCTTGTAACAAAACATTTATTTAAAAAAAAAGAAATGTAATCTAATTTTTTGAACATTTTTACAATACGTAAAACATTTAGCAACTTTCATTCAGACTAGCCACACCCATTTAAGGTTTTAGTACTGCCTACTTTGAATCTGTTGTTGTGGTGAAGACAATTGTAGATTTGATCATGTTCTCATGTTCAACTCTGAAAACAATATGGTTGCCCTGATGATTGCTTCTATCA
Source organism: Lophius americanus (assembly GCA_037951165.1). NCBI lineage: Eukaryota > Metazoa > Chordata > Actinopteri > Lophiiformes > Lophiidae > Lophius > Lophius americanus. The sequence continues at coordinate 9,162,462 of JBBDHG010000032.1, read as the reverse complement.
ACAGAAAACCCAGTTAATATAAATTAACCGAGAGCGGCCCAGTGGGCGGATATAAATCATTTTAATGCCAAAACATAAAGGATATTATGGATTTGTCATCGTCGCCGCAATAACTGAAAAACTGTTTTATGGATGATAATTTATCACCTTTAGTCCAAACCCAGTGCATATGAATCAACTCAAGGAGACCTATTTTGTTTATATCTTGTTTTACTTTAATAGTTCATATTTTACTCCCTCGGGGGCGTTTTTTTTTACGAAAACACAGTTTCTCTGACTTCACTACCTAATCTTTGCTCTGATTTAGTCCAAATTGGTGCATATGAATCAACCCAAGGTCTAACCTGTAAATATCAAACATTACTCTAGTAGTTCTTATTTTTCTCACTAGGGGGAGCTTCTCCTTAATGGAAAAAAAAATGTCCTGAACCGAACTTAGATAAAGAAAAACTGGATTGATTTGAATAGCATCATAAATACTTCATTTTTCCAAAGTAAGAAAATAATTTGTTACAAACTCAAAAAAACATTTGTTTGAATACATTGTTTAGCCTTAAGGTATGGAAAAATTAGGACTAAAAGTGATAATTATTTTAGTGTTAGAATAGTTTTCACACATTCTTTAAAGCTGACTAAGTTGGTAAGTCAAAATGTCCTTTTTTCCAGTGTTGAGCAGAATGATCCCTTCGTCTCTCTGTCTCTCAGCACATGAGATTATTTTACAGGCCAATGGTTATATAAGGACACAGGCTACTATTATTTCTCTTAGGGTGTTTCTGTCCAGGACTAACAGGGTCAACGATGCACCAGTTTACAACATCAGACAACGGCTTCACATCGACGGACAAATGAGTGGGCGCTAAAATCCTTTTTCATTAATTTTTCAGACAAGTGGTGCTTCTTGTTCTGAGGAGCCTCTCCTGAACAGACGGCTGATGTATTTTTTACAAGGGGAAACATAGCGGATAAAATATCACACATTCAAAAAAATGGATTTAAATTTATATACCTGGATAAAAAAATGTATCCAGGTACAAATGGAGCTGACGTCGTGTCTTACCATTTCCCTGTTGAAACAATTCTTGTCCCAAAACTGGAGTTGATATGAAGGCCTGATTGATGAGAAGGGAGAAAAAAGTCCGAGGGAGCTGCATATGCGCGCATTCAGTACAGCAGAGTGTATTGGTTTGATAGAATTACACTGGAGCGGTTTCTGTAGATTTCCGTAGGGTGAAATCAGGAGAATCTAACTGCATCCATATCATGATGAGACTCTAATGCATAAACAACTCCTTCTCTTTGTTTTTATGTATCACGTGAGTCAAAATGATTTCCTGTTCTTTAACATATGTTGTGGATGTATGAACGCCTGTTTTTCACAACAACAACAACAAAAAATGGTCTGGTCATTTATGTATTCCATATTCTGTAGTTTATATGATATAATGACAAAACATATAAATTTACCTTTTGGATTTTGAATGGTCGAAATTCAAAATCCATTTTGGGCATTTATTGATTTATTAACTTTTTGCCAACGTCTACAAACTAAATAAATTGAGAAAAAGGTGCACTTTACCTTTTAGATAATTTGAGAAGGAGTGCATTTGAACGCTGCTGTAGAAAAATACACAGAACACCGACCGCTACTCAGATAAATATAAGTTTTTCTATTTCAGTTCATCCACTAAAGGTTTTAAAGGTGATTTGTTTTTGCTGTGTCCAAAGGCTGCTGAACAACCGGTTCCTCTTTTCTCTCTGATTATTCACGATTCTCCTATTTGTATTCCTTAACCATGTTGTAATTTTTATTTGTACCCCTTTATAATTCTTCCTCCTCTGGTTTCACCCCTCTCCCCGACTCTCCTCCCTCTCCATCTCCATCTCCCTGCTATTAAAAACAAATAAATTATTAAAACTATAGCGATAACCAATCAATAATACTCTTTCTTAGAGGGATGGACCGCTTAATAATTGACTAATCTTGAGGGGACCTCTGGCCCCAGTGAGTGCACGATTATGTTTGTGTATTTGTGTGTGTGTGCGCCAGTAAGTGTGCAATGCATATGTCCAGCATATGCGTTTTGTGTTCACCTACATTTGTTTATTGTTACCTCGGATTGAGGTGAGCGTTACTGAGATAGACGGGCTGTGTTGAGGCTCATGAAGGATCAATTAAGCCTGTCATTTCATAAAAATCAGGAAAGCAGTTTCCTCTGGAAAGGGAGTGACGCAGCCCCAGATGCACGTGGGTAAACCGACACATGTCATGCATCATCAGTAGAACCATTTTTTTAATGCATGGATCTTTTGAACCAAATGGAGAATGTTTTTACTCCTGATCAATAATTGTTACAGGATTGCGCTCTGACGTAGCTGGAAAAGTATTATCCGATTGTACAGGTTTCCGTGATGATGGCGTTGGCAGAAGTTTGCAGATGCCTGCTTCTAGCTGTTGACAGTAACTCTCCTGAAACCATCCCATTTTGTCTTTTTTATGTGCGTTTCAGTAGACAGGATATAGCTTGTGGGTTATCCACTTTATTTCTTGTGATATCTTCATTCAATCCCTGTATTTAGTATAGTCAATCTTTTTTATATGTTTTATATCTTTATTTTTTTATGTCAATATATGCATAAGCATGTATATTTCTATACACACATACCTGTATACATATATTTGTATATACTTTATAGTTTTCTTTTCTTCAGTTTAACATGTGTGTTGATTGCTGCAAGGCGTTCAGAATTGAACACAAAAGAACAATTTCATTGTACAGGGAAACGTCAGTGCCGAGGACAATAAAAGCTGTGACTTTGACTAGAAAAGCCACAGATGTACAGCTTGACTTCTTTCATTTCTAAGATCGGAGTGATGCTCCATGCAGCGATACTGATCAAAGCTAATCAGTTCCAGCTCATGAGATCAGATCTGACATTCCACTTTAAGTTTTTTCATTTATCTTTATTTATGTATCGTTCTTATAATAACAATGAACATAAAAAAGCCTCTTTTCAGAATCCATGCTGGTTTGTGTGTGAGTTCAATACGGCGTGATCCATCTCTGCGGATGTTACTGTCAGCTTCATGTATTGTGTTTCATGTTCAGTGGAGCGGCTTGTATTGTCCACACACTGATGTACTGTGGCTCCTGTGACTCTTTGCTCTTAACATACCTCAGTGCTTTGAAGGCCTTTCAAGTCAGGAATTCACTTCTCGTCCCATCTCTTCCTCCTGTATCAATAACGACTCTCCTGTCACCAGCTGCCTGCCTCAATCCTTAAATTGCCTCCTAAATCTTTGAGGAGGGTCACACAACTGCTTATTTTAAACCGAGGCAATGGAAGCAAACTATTACTTTGACAGTCAGTCAGTCAGCCTTTGAGGTCAAGCAGGAGGTCGTGTAGCTTTACCTTTGGGGGAGTGATGTCGTGATTGACAGCAAAGGAGGATGACATTGCATTAGGTAAACTTATGTCATATATCCCCATCGTCTGTTACCCTTTGATGTCCTCATCAGAAAACAAAATCTATGGAAACATTTCTTTACATATTTCATTTCTTAATTAATCTCAGACACTATACATATGCCATGAAATGATAAATTGTGCATGTTTTAAAAAGTGATTTTTTTTTTAAAGGAGATAAATACTGGGCATATATAATTATTCCATAATAACATTTTCTTTGTCTTAGGATGTATTAAGTTACTTTACATTGTGTTTAATAATTCCACACTGGATTCAATATAATAAAAAATAAAAACAGTGTACTTATCGTATTGGACCTTCTCGCAATAGCCATGATTAATGCCTCCTCCGTGATGGCCCCTTTGACATATGGTATCCCTCAGGGCTCTATCCGCGGTCTCTTACTTTTTACCATATGAATGCTGGCACTGGGTCATATTATAAACGGGTTCCGTCATGTGGCACACATATTTCAGTCTGAAACAGCGACTCAAAAGAAATCCTTGAGGAAAACATAAAACCCATTCCATTTAAAGTGAAGTTAAATCGTAAGATTCTGAAATAGCGTTTTTAATGAAGGTTAAGGCCGTTAATAGGGTGGCCTGTGCGTCACGTCTAATACCTGAATTCCCAACAGTTTCCTTGGTGCTGCTGAACTATTATCGTCCATCTTTTCTTTGACAGTCTGTCAATTACAGAGGAAGGCGTCAGCTCTTGCATACGCAGAGAGAGGACCTGACTTTTAATTAATTATTGTTTGCACTTATTGCCTTAACAGTTCAGATGTACACATACAGAAAAAGATTGTTGCCCTGAAGGCAAATCACGCTATGACTGCTAATATACAAAACAGAGGCAATTTGAAAGGCAAGATCATCAATAATTTGTAAACGTACGCCGTAGGAAGCCAAAGAAAACCTGCTCAAGAGACGAATAACGGAATACAGCTTCCAAACGGAGGTTATCTGTTGGAAAATGAGCAGAGTACTCTGTTATACTCCTAATTTAAATAAGTCTCTAACAGAAATAGAACATTCTCTCATTCATTGTCTGTTATATAAACTCTTTTTCAAAGTCACAGGGGGGGCTGGAGCCCATCACAGCTAACGTTGGGTGAGAGGTAGGGTGTAGAATACATCAGTGCATGATAAGGACATGTAGAGACAAACAACTGTTGACATTCACTTTCACACCCTTAGAGGCCACTGCACCTATATTTCATGTCTTTGTTGACTGTGGGTGAAGCCGGAGAACCCGGCGAGAACCCACACAAACATTCAAACTCAAACAACAGTGGAATGGCACAAGGTTTCGGGGTGGATTTGAACCCAGAACCCTCTCTCTGTAAGGCAACAGTGCTACCAACTTTTTGTCTTTGAAGCGATTTCTCATGAAATCTTAGCCTTCGTATCGCTTGTTTATTTTTCCTGTGGAATGGGCTTATTGTTCCTCCAGTCAGCAGGAGTTAGAGTCACGACCCCTGCTGTCTGTTTGTGTATGTTGGTAAGCGGGATAAAAGGATTTCAGTGACATGTTGTGGAAGATGTGCCTCGGGAAGGAAACTAGTTATTCGTTTTTGAGACTGATGGAGAACAAGGAATTGATCCAGTATTTTTTTTTTTTTTCATAAATCCAACTATGGAGATGTGAGAAATCTGACTTGTGTCACCATAGTAGGGTTTGGCTTTGCAGAGGCATGCGCTCTCTGAGTGACCTCTCGTTGCCTTTTATGGCCATTAGGATAAAAATGGCCCTCAACATTGTGGGTGAACAGCGAGGCCTCAGGGAGCAGCGAAGGGCTCGTTATGCTCTTGAAACATATTTTGACAGGCAACGCAAGGATCAAGTTTTTCCAAACAATACTTTAAGAATGACGAATGTAGTTCTGCTACATCTGGTCAACTGACCCTCCTCTGATATCGAGCTGGTCTTTCTCCGGGCTTTTTTCAGGCACATTGGGTTCAGTTTTGGTCTTCTCTGTTTTATTTGAATGTTCTCAATAAGAAAATAAATGATTTTGATTTCTCAGCCACTCTAGAATTACTATAAAATGACAACTTCTTTTGGTCAAGTTTATTCTGTTTAAAACGTAAGAAAAATCTAAACTCATAGAAAATTGTCAATTTTAATTAGATCAGCCCGTGGTACTACTTTGATTATTATGGGAAATTTCTTAACTGTTTTATTCAACCAATCTGACCCTTATTAAACTTTTTTCTGGTTTCATCAAATTATATAATTCTGTTAAGTAATCTCTCCCATCTCTCCCATGCTATAAATTGGCAAAACAAATCCTTCCTGTCTGATATGACTTTACGAATAGCCATGGGTACTGCCTCCTCCTCAGTGGCCTCTACGACCTGTTCTGTCCCCCAGGGCTTCATCCTTGGCCCTTACTGTTTAGCAAATACATGCAGGCACTGGATCATATATGAAACAGGGTTTCAGTTAAGAGGCACAAATCTTAGTATAGAGATTCAAATGTACTCAATCACAGATGTGGGAAGACTGCTGCTATGAATTAACTTCATGCTTCATGCATGTGTGTGCAACTTTGTCTCTGTCTTATGTTATGCATACATGTGCACAATGTGTGTGGGACCTAATTATGTTCCCTGAATGTTATGGCTGCTGACCTAACTGGCGTCCATCCATTGAGTCGCCTTGGTCTGACTGGATGCTGACACAGGTCTATGAGAGCTCACTGTCTCTTTGTCTGCTTCTGCCATCCCTCTCTGAGGATCTCTGAGAGACAGCTGACACACAAGTACAGAGAATTCCTCTTATTTTCCCCTTTACAAATGTCTGAATGTTCCATTTTATTCTCCCTCTTCCTCTACTTCAGTTCCCACCGTCTTTACAGAATTACTTCTCTCCGTTTGTCTACACACTCTCTATACAGTCTTGTTCTGCTCTTCCAAAAACATTTCAAGCAAAAAATAAATTCATCTTGATTGAGTTTCTTTTAAAATGTCTTCATTGAACACACAAATTTATGTTATAGTGGACCATTCTGCAAAGTGCTTTTCAGAAATACATTCACTCTGTCGGTGGTACAGACCAACATGTGTCTTCCTTTTCACACATTTTTACATCTGACTCCAATATGCAGCCCCGAAGTTTCGTCATACTTTCCTCCCTTTTTTGAAGAGAGACAACGATCATGCGGCAGAGGACGGAGAGGAGCTCTGCCCGTGGAGCAATATATACTTCTTATTTCCTGCTTTGTAGGCCAATGATAACCTGATACACCCCGGAGAGAGCTGCAGAGGCATGGAAGGGAGAAGTCAAGAGAAAAGGATGAGACAGAAAAGGAGTGGAAAGAGATGCTTCATTTGAGTTTTAAGCAAAAAATATGACTGAACATACAAATAAACTGATCAGGTCGGTCTGGTTTCCTGGTGCTTTGTGCGCCTGTGTGAGGTTAATTATACAGACAGTGTGTCTGCTTAGATGTTGTGTCAGTAGGTCTGAGCCATTATCTCTGTGTCCAACCGCTGAGGACATAATGCTGTTCGTTATTCAATCCTTTTTAATTGGTTTCAAGCCTGCCTCATTTACATATACATCTTATTGGATGAGAGGTTGGAATAGAAATGGGTTGAAAAACATCGAGAGAGAGGGAGAGGGAGAAAGAGAGGAGAGAGAGAAAGAGAGAGGGAGCGAGGGAGAGAGGGGAGGCAGAGAATTCCGTACAAAGAAAGACTAAAAGGAGGAATGAATGAACAAACAAGTGGATAACAGTTAGGATCTGAGTTAGTGCTTCTAGAAAAATCAGTCTCTCTGGTTACCACGGCAACGAGAGGTGCAAGTTGGCTCTGCTCCCTACGTAACCAATTATGTATGTGTGTGTGCATGCGTGTGTGTGTTTATCTACTATCTAAGGCTATTGATATGCAAAAGAGGAAATTGGACGATGCGAGACTCTGCAAAAAATGTTTGCAGGGCATTCAATTTTAACATGGTGTGTTTGCATCTGTTATGTGAGTCTGTCACTTAATCGCCAGTCGGAATATCAATTCTCTTACACCTAAGACACACAGACACATACACACACACTGGAGCAGTGAACAAAAGCCCCACCATGCTTGCACTGTCGCATTCTTAAGACTGTTTACAAAATTCTCCATAAGGCTTCCGACAATCAGATGTGGCACCACCTAGTGAGGGTGGCAATCTATGACACAGATGCACTACAGGTGGAAATGGAAGATTTCAATTTGAACTTTATTTTATGACAAATGACAGCATCGGGTTTCCTTCAAATGTAGTTTGGAAATGTGCATTTCCAAAAGACAGCAGGGTAAAGTGGACGTGCGAGTCGTGTCCCGCTTCTTCTAATGGGTGTAATTGCAAGGTTACATATTAAAGGGACACTCCACTGATGTGTTGGTCATTTTATAAAGAGCCTGTGGGTAAAAACAGGAGCTGTTGGTCGTTTAAGAGTCAGGGAGGTTCAGGATCTAGGGTTTTATGACCTTGAGCAATTAAAGAAACTGAATATCTTAATGTTTGGTGATTGGGTCATTCCAGAGTGAGCAAAGTTTTTTTCAAAAATAATATGTATTACTATGAATACATGGCCTCAAACACACATATATGTGCCATTCACCCACCTGAATTCAGATGCAGTTAAACTTTCCCCAGTACGTAATGAAAATAAAAGAAGTCCGAACTTGGTGACGAAAATAAAAGAAAATGGGTGTTGCAGTCAGGATGAGATCTGTGTATCAGTTAACAGCAGCATTTTGAACCTTTCAACCATCCTCAAAAGCACTTCTCCCCATTTAGTGTCTGAGTGTGTAATGGCTCACACTGACACTCTTTACTGAGGACTTTTGATGCTGAATTACAGTACAATCAAAGATGTGCGTGCGCACATGCACAGACTTTCCCCTGTGTCTTGTGTGCCGCTGCAACATGCAGCCTCTACGCACACATCTTTATCCGGCCGGTCCTTGTGGACTTGTACGTTTTCTGAGGAGCCTTTCTGCCCCACAGTGGGACCACCAGCGGGTTAGAGATGCATCCAAGTCATACTCTGGCACTAATTGGCTACGCTATTAGAGGCTCACAGAGCCACACTTTGACCACAGAAATAAGCCCATCACGAGGAGGATGGAGGCTGGAGGATGGAGGCTGGAGGCCGGGCACGGTGCCTGTGAGATTGATGAGATCGAGGGAGAGAGATTTGTAATTAGGGGTCTCTGATTAACATGAGAAACATACAGAAATGGTTCAAAACCTTCCATCACACTGTAACACACACACACACGAAGGTTTTCCATCCTGTGAACACATCGGTTAAGTGGTTGGTTGGTTTGTGCGGATGGTGATTGGAGGGTGCAAGGGGTGGGGGATCTTTTGTCTGCTGCACTTCAGCTGCTCTGATTGACAGCAGGGACGGGAAGTGAGGGCTTGGGGTTTAGAGAGGAAAAGAGCTTTTCTTTCAATGCTGCTTTCCTCAGATTAACATTCTCCTCCACTGCTCCAAATTCTTCTCATTCTCTTCACTGCGCTTTCTTCCCCTCCTGCTCTCGATTTCTCTCTCTGTACGGTCCATTTCGATCCATTTCTATTCAGAATTATAGAATGGATGTTTTTTTAAGATGTTTTTGCTACCTTATTGTTACCCCCTTCTCGTAATGTTAATTTACCCACCAGCAAAAGGTTACTCGGGGCTCTTAAGCAGTAGACGTACAAAATGCCACTGACAAGGAATGATTGAGTGTCTTCTTGTGCTCTATTAGCCAAGAAATAAATCAGCTTAAACCAAAGCCAGACAGTACCTTGTGGAAAAGGAAGCAGTTCTGATACAAGGGCTATTTAACATTTCAGAGGTTAATTGTCAGTTTGGAGTCATAGTTTTGGAGAGATAAAAGAAAACAAGGTGTTGTGATAAAAAATAATCAGTATTGAGCTAGGGATTAAAAGTGGGAGACGCACTAAAGGAAAATCTTGATCCGACTGTCGAGATGCAAGATATAGACATTTAAATTATACTGACGAGGCAATTAAGCATGAAATCCTGATCTTCCGTCAGTCAGTATGCGACAGGATGAAATGACAAGCTCAATCCTTGTCTATGCTCGCATCCATAAACCCAGTCAACAGTTCAATACACGTTTGGCCAAAACGAGGACTGTGGGTTCATTCTCCTCATAATGTATGCTGAAAGAGGAGTGCTGCAAGTTCCTGAGGTGTGAATAATGTCAGTCTTTCAGTGAAGAAAGGCATCATTGAAGATTGTACATTTAAATTAAAACTATAAATCTAAGTACAAATACAAATACAAATAAAGCATACAAATCCCATAAAGTTAGAATAAACATATATTAGCATAATTTAATGATTATTTGGATGTTTTATTTGTCATATTTCTGTTTTTCTAACTGTAGCCAACAAACATTGCTACATGAGAGTAAGAGTGAAAATAAAAAAAATCTATTCTATTTTTTATATATTAACATTAACGATGTTGATAAGACCTGGTTGTAAGAAATAAATAAAAAATCTAGGATCCTCTTCTGTTACTTAACCAGGTTTGAGAAGAACGTCTTCATGAGCGTAAATGTAAATTTAATGCAAAGTTCAGAAAATGATGCAACACATACAATGCCCTTCAGAATTATTGGCACCCTTTAAAAGAAATTAGTAAAATGGGATGGAAAGAAATGTCTTGTCTATACCCATGACCTTTACTTTAAATTAGTCAAAACGATCCGAACTATTATTCAAGTAAAAAATTTATTAAAATAAGAAATATTCTTCCCAACATAAAAAACAGTTTTTATAAAGTCTTACCGGTCGATACCAATTGTGGCCAATTCCGATTTTTTTTTTTCTTGAAAGTTTTAAAACCATAATTGACAGCGTACATGCATACATACAGCGGGCTCGTGGCTGTTTCTGGGCTCTCGCTAGCTTTAGCCACTCTGCCAACGGCTAGCTTCTTGAAACTTTCTCTGTTCCTCGGGATTATTGATACTGAAGTGTCTTATAATTTGTTGTTCCAAACGTTTTTGAGATTGTTCCTCCGCAGCTTATTTTGGATTTACTGGCGTTACATATTTGCATTTTCTTAATTCACTGTGAAAGATTTCCAAGCTGGTGAGATGATGGTAGCCATGTTAGCTCATGTTTGGCGTGTTTCGAGCGCCGCATATGTGCAACCGACACGGCATCGGCCATACTTAGCCTGCTCGGTTAATTATCGATCATAACAAAATAAGCCTCCCGGACCGGCCAGCTGATCCATCGGTGCACCTCAAGGCTAAAAATTCCAGTTTCAACAGTAAGATCAATAATCAAGTAGTATAGAGGCTGGAGATTTTAATAATCCTCCTGGAACAGGAATTGTCTACAAACTGACCCCACACACTGTCAGGCTGTTGTGACTGGCAAAAGACCCTTCAATGAAAGGTAGAGAATAACAGTGGTGAATCTTGGGGTCCGAAAGACTCCCTAACATCCATCAGATGGCATCCTCCCAATACAAGCTGTTTGAGGGTTGCTAGAAAAAAAGCCTCTGCTGTCATCCAAACACAAGCTCGAGCACATATGTTTTGCTAAACACCACTGGAACTCTTATGGAACAGAGGTCATCATAGGTCAGATGAGACCAGAGTCGAGTTTTTTTGGAAACAAATATCTGAAAAGGGTGTTGTGTAGTAGGAGACAATGTCAAACCGAAAAGCTCCTCATATCCACTGCAAAGTCTGGTGGTGGTTCTCTGATGCTGTGGGGCTTATTCTTCTAAAGGCCCCAGACATCTTGTTGAAAGACATGGTCCCATGATGGAAAACTGAAAGCGTCTTGCACAAAACTTAAATCGGGCCGTGGTTGGACCTTCCAGCAGGACAATGATCTGACGCACACCTCAAAACCAACCCAAGAGGGGTTTAAAGATCACTAAATAAAGGTTTTGCCACGGCCGTCAAAGCTACCTGAACTAAACCCCACAGCACATCTTTGGGATCTTAAAACTCATTGACCTCAGAAGGAGTTAGAGATTTTCTGTACGGAAGAATTCTCTCATATATTCTCCATGTTTTCTTAAACCTCCTCACATTCTACAGAGAGAGACTCAGCGCTGTTATTATTGTTTCATGTTAAGACTGTAATGCATTTAATTATTTCTTTACTTGATTAAAATGTAAAATTTTAGTGAACAATTTTAAATAAAGATTATGGGTATAGATAATATATTTTTACATATCATTTTACAAATTCTTTTTTTTCCAAAGAGGTGCCACTATTTTCTTGGGGGGTGCTTTACTGTTAAACAAATAAAAAACAGCAGACGGTATAACACACTTGCATTTTATTTTCCCTCTGCACACTCCTAGGGTCCGTGTTCTGTGTAACAATAAATTTAAAAATGAGTTGGTTACCTCCAGACAAACATTAAACAAATAATAGTCCAGCATTGTGTCAACAGAAACGGATTCAGACAAACAGATGTAACAGCAAACACAAAATTCTCAGAAAATACCAGCTTATTTAACATTATATATCCATTACTCACACACACCCACATTCACCCCGGACCCCTGGCTCTCTGGCTTTGTCCATGAGTGAAATAAGAAATAAAGTAAAGCTAAAGGAAGGCTAGAAAATGAGGGAATGAGAGAGGTTAGAGAGAAGAGGAGAGATAAAATGATTGTGGGGAGAGAAGAGAGTGAGAGAGGATAATCCAATTGGAGGGAGAAACATGTTGTTAGAGTATCAGCTGAGCGGAATAATGTAATAACTTAAAACTCTCACAAACACCCTCCCAAACACACACACACACACACAACCACAAGCATTCACAAACTCAATATGCCTCATATACATAAAAATGTTTACATCCAGTAAAATACCAATAAATTACAAAACAAATGCCAATGAAAGCCATGTATTGACCGTATACATGCAAAAGACCCACAGCTCATCTCCATAAATAAATAAACGATGCAGCACACGAGCTCATACTCCCAATGCAAAGAGATATCTGTTATGCATGAGTCTCTGCAAAGCAAATCCACAAAAACTAAACACAGCTGGAGAAAATGAAACATAATTCCAGTATGTTTTTTTTTTAAAACATCACAACAACGTCTCCATCAAGTGTGAACAGAACTTCACACTTGTGAGGTGACAGAGGTTATAAAGTGTTACCAATGAAGTTAAGTCCTCTTAGTTTTTGTAAGTATAGTGCATATCCAAAGTGCTGTGTGGTTTTCTGCTTTCTAAATGTCACGTCTTCTTCATAACTGTTTTCTCTAATTTTATAATACTGTCTATAATAAAAAAAACAATGAAAACACCAACGTGGACATTTTACATTCCATTATTTAGGGTTAGGTTTAGTGCTGAAAATCATCATATATGAATTCCCGTATTGTACGAGGTATGCCTTCATAAAGATATGAACATTCTTCATTTGAAAGATGTAAATAGTATAGTTTCTATGTTGGATAAAACAAGATGAACACACGATGCTCGGTGCATGCATGAAGTGAGGTCAAGACTCAAGTGTAGGTAAACATCTTAGAAGGTTTTTCGACTTAAGACACAGCGGATAATTAACCTACTTCAAAGCTACAATATAAGGAGTCGTTTGGTCATCCCTTGTCAGAAATAAGGTAGGGAGGAGGGAGGTAAGTGATGGAGGACACCAAGGCCCAAACGGACAAAAGTATATTCTAAAGACTTAAAGTGCAAGGTGAGACTATAGAAGAAAGAAAATGTGACAAAACAGGTTTGCTAGTTCTCTGAGCAGGTCAGTGAAGGACATCCAGCTAACTTCCATCACCAGGATTGCTCTAATCAAACCACTCGGTCACAGATCAGAGAGTTTTTTTCAAAGCAGTCCTGTACCTACTTCGAGAAGCTACCGCCACAGCCGTGTCACTTAGCTACGGTGTGTGATCAGCTCTGAAAAAACAAGTGAGTTGACCAATCTTTCAAGTCAAGGAATGGGCGGAAGGGGGACCTACACTATATTAGGCAGGTGGTTTTAATTTTACGGCTGATTGCTGTATATGTGAATCTCAGTGGCTATAGTGTGTCTGAGATCAGGGGTTCAAGTTTATTGTATAATGATGAAATGTGACGACAATCATTAAATCCATCATGTCTGAAGTGAAAGGCAGGTGGGGTTTGAACCTTCTGGAGGGACATAGGTTGGAAAAGAGCACAAATTGGTGCCAACACAGCCAGCATACCGTACAAATAAAGCCTATATGCCGTGGCCATTTGTAGTGATCAGTTTTTCATTCTCCAGCAAAAGAGAGAAGCGTGGGTTCAGACTATCAGTGGCTGGTTCAAAGTTCCGATTGCAACGCGTGAAAGACATAAACCCCTCATGCTAAGTCCCTTTGACTGGTCTCAGAGGCGTGGTGATCGTGGTGATTGGGATTCTCATGGACCTCACTGCTGTGCTCATGTTCGGGCTCGGCGTCCTCTTCGTTGCTGTCGGCGCTGTAGTCGATGTCCTCCTGAAAGGATGGCTCATCCTCCTCCATCACATAGGTGGAACTGCTGAATAACAAAGTAGACAATTCCCTGTCAGGAGGTAAAGTATGCACCGACATCACCAGTTAGAAAAACCCATCACCTGGCAAATCTGCATTTCCACATCATCTACTACTTGAAATAAATAAATAAATAAATATTACATTATCTATCTTATAGATGTTGACATCAGAATCTCCATTTTTTAAATTGTCAATTTAAATACAAGTGTGTTTTAGAGTTTTAACAAAACAAAAGCTGGAAAACTGCTTGTGGGCTTTGACTGGTGAAGCTCACTTTTCCTCTGGGTCTTAATGGTTAAATGGTTGCGGGTTCTTTGAGGTTTTAGTGGCTTTAGTGGGTTTTAATGGTGTTAATGGTCTGAAATGTGATCCCTGGGAGACAGTCGATCAGTGGGCTCAGACGATGATCTCCCTCCAAGCTCACCAGTTTGTGAGTGCATGATGGACAGGCAGTGGGAGAAACAGTGTGTCAGTGTGTGTACAGTAAATGTGAGTGCTTGTGAGTGTGTGGATGGACAGAATATTAACAAAATAGATAATGAGCGTTGTGAGTCAACCATTACAAGCCATTATAGAAACGACAATATCTTCTCCAAAACCTCTCTTACGCCCGCCTCTTTCTCTCTGGTTTACACCCATACAGAAACACGCTCATGCCAGAATCCACCTATTTACCCAGTCCCAGTCCCAGTCAGTTACTTGCAGGTGCCTCCCAATGGCAACAATATTATTGTCGGGATGACCTATTAAATGGTAAGTGCACACACACCAAGCCCCACAAATAAAACCAAGAAGCTGGCATGGAGAGCTACACATCCCAGAGGACACTCACACTAACAGACAGAGCAGAACACTTCTGGAGTACCTTAATGATCAGAGACATAAATGATGAATGAATATATCCATATGAGAGCGAGGAGCTTAGTGGGAGAGAGAGAGGCACTGGGTAACACATGAGTGAGAGAAGGAAGCGAGCATTAAGTGGTTTTGAGTTTAAGGCGATTCTTTCAACTGTTTTAACAAATTAGTTGTGGGGAGACATTTAACAGAAATAAATTAATATGGGATTTAGCCAAGTTTAATAATTTATTTGTGGCCTTGAACTGAAGCACAATGTTATCTTGGTGGAACTAATCTGTTGGGTGAAGGGAAATACAAGAACAGTTCTAGCTCATTGGTCAGAGGTGTTGGTGTAAATATGTAAATAATATGTAAATGAATGAAACAATCTCGTAAGCGTGCTTGGAGGAGAGAAATAATGACACAACTATTTTCATCACACAATTACTGAAGAGAATTCAAATACCGCTCACAGGAGCCCTGCATGAACGTGGGCCCTCATTTGTTTCTTAGCGTAGCGTTTTAGAGGAGATCCGAAGCCATAGTCACACCATTCAGTATGAGTGCCAACAGGAAACAGGTGTAGCAGTAAGGAAAGGGTTTTGTGCATAATAAAATATTTATTTGTGACCTTTTAAAGACCACTGTAGTCTCTAATTAGCCACAAAGCATTTGTGTGCATCTACGTGGAGAGTGGTGGTGGTTTGTGTAGGACTTCTCGGCTTGCTGCCCTTAACTAACCTGATTATTTTAGACTGTGTTCCAATGATGTCACTTTCCAGTTCCAGTACATGCTGGTGGTTGTGGAGCCCTGTCAGCCTCTTCAGTCTCAGCAGGGCCACACAGAACTGAGATCCCATCTCTTCCAGCTCTCGGGTGCCGATCTGCAGACCCTGAAGACAATGTGCATACGGTCACCAAAGTAAATTAAAATACTTTCTTGTTCACCGTAAGATGCTGTCTCACCGAAAAATGTATAACTCCCAGTATGGAGACAGAGTACGTACACATTTCCAGTATAGCAGTAATATTTAAAATTTTGTTTCCATTGCTGGAGAGAACAATCTTTTCATGCAGAATGTCCAGTCCCTCCCTTACAGACCCACCTCTTACCCTCGTCTCGACCTAAAAACTTTCATATTTATATTTTCCCATGAGCTGAGCTAGGAACATCAATTCTTGGCCCGGTCACAGAAATATGGAACAAAAATTCATTAGACTTTAGTTCCTGCACATCTGGGCAAATGCTGTCCAACAAACCAGTGGGGGTGCTTATCCGTACTAAAATGGCATCCTAGACTGCCTGTGGATATGCAAGATGTTGACTCCGGCAGATTTCAGTAAGAGGGAAATCAACAGGGATGGGAAGATTGAGTGAGAGACTGAGAGACAGAGACTGAGAGACTGAGAGACTGAGAGAGAGAGAGAGAGAGACTGAGAGAGAGAGAGAGACTGAGAGAGAGAGAGAGACTGAGAGAGAGAGAGAGAGACAGAGAGAGAGAAGACAGTGGGTAAAGGGGTCAAGGAAAATAAATAGGTGAAGGAAAGATAAGGGTTTAGAAGGACTGCAGCGCCACCTAGTGGGTACTTTGATATGTATGGGGAACCTCCCTTGCAATGTGATAAAACTAATTACATTAACCACAAAATTGAATCACTTTTTTGTTATTTTTTGTTAAGATTACTTTATGAAGTCAAAAAAGCGTGGCCACCCATCATTCAAATGTCCTACACTTTGATGAAAGTGGTTTACTAGCTCTTCCCCCCCCGCTTACTTTCATTTCTCTCTACAACATCAATAATAAAAAGCAGAGAAAAGTATAGTATGTGTATAAAGGTGTTCATCAGTGGCAGCTTATGAGGAGTATTTCATTGTATGCTGCTGTACTGAACAAGTGTTTTTCATCCTTACTTTGTATTTGCCCTGGTCAAAACCACAGACCGTGCTCTCCATGGTGTAGCTGCGTTTCACTCCAATCTCTCGCCACACAACAACACGTGCCGTTGACTCTTTGGAGCGCTCCACAACAAAACTACAGCTGGCCAAGCTGAAAGCTGGGGCGATCTGGGACAGGATCTTAGGTAGAGTCTGAAAGGCAGGAAGAAACATTGAGACGTTGAGAGTCTTATTATGGGAGTAATTGTGGATCAGAGGAACATTTTTCAGAAAGGATATAAAACTTTTTTCTATGTACAGAGCCGATGTTTTATTATTATCAGTATTAGAAAATAACAATACAAAGCATACAAACTATGAGTCATGTATCAAAAGCTACATCTCAGTAAAAAAAAATACACTTAACTAACGATGAATTAAGTTAAATGTTGTGATTAATCAAGAGTAACAGTCACAGAGGGTAGACACTCAGAGTAGTAAGGATGTATGTCTGTTAAGCTTGAAGACTTCAAACTTGGTCAGACTATCTCTCACTCATTCCTCAAGAACACTGCACTCAATGAGCACATTGTCAGATTTCCACTCGCAGCCAGATCACAAATCCTTCCCACCACACTCAATCTTTCCATCTGGTTTCCTTCTTTCTTGTGCCTCTAATAGCTTGCATCACACCACAGAACAGATCGCTGAAACAATGTCACACATCTTGAATAACTGTTTTGTTTACTAAAGACTGTACATGCAGCATACCATGAAAGAATGGTGGATTTGATTTTAAAAAAAAGGAAAACATTGAACCTCCAGTCTCAATGAGAATGTAGCATTCCTGTGTCAAAACCTTCAATGATCCAATCATCATTCTTACAGTAACTCAGATTATTCTTTAGATCTTTCTGCCAATGTTCCAGATGCTGGGAAGGGAAGCATTTATGGTCAGGGTCACCAAGCACCCCTAAATACGATTGAAGAGCTGAGTCAGTGGTTTACACTACTTGTTTCATATTTGGCAGCCTTGGTCATACAAGGTCATAGAATAACGACAACTTGGTATGCCCAAAGAGGGGCTAAACAATTGACCAAATATTTTGTTGTCTTTGTTAATATTGGTAAAGGTCAAAATGGAGGAGACACTGCTATCTATACTCCAAAGATCTATTGCATGGTCTGAATCACTGGTCCATGAGTCGGTGAATCTTCATTATTTGTGTCCTTGCACTGTTCTCTTCTATCTGAACATAGATTATTATTGTGTGTGTTTGTCGGTGTGTGTTTACCCTGTATCCAAGATCCTCCTCCAAGTCACTGGACGTGGCACTGACAGGGGACTGCCAGACTGTCTCCTTCACGCTGCAACCGTATATGAACACATTTTTCTTTCTGGAATGACCGTGGTAGTCGCAAAACACCTACAGGTAATAAATAACATACATAGAGGAAATTGAGGGAGGAAAGTATGAAGAAGTGTTTTCCAGTAAGGTAAGGTGTACTAAAACAATGAATCTCTTCTACCCTTCTACTGTCTCTGCACAAAAATTGTAACATTTTCTTAAGTCTTTTTTCAGGGAAGAGAAACCAGCTCCACATTTCTTTGTGTCATAACGCTATCACACTTAAGACTAAAGGTAACAAATCTCCAGTGTTGTGTTGAGGCCAGTGGAGGATGCTGTTTATGGTAGCTGTATTATAAATATTGTGGTAAGGGTATATCCCCCAAAAAACTCCAAATCCCCTGCATTGTACAAGCAATTCCCCTGATTTAAATGATGCTCAAATTAAATGCGACTCATTATTAATCTTATACATTCTATATCGACTCAACCGATTTCTATGAAGTCAGCAACATGCTCTAAGAAAAGATCCCGCAGTGGTTCAATAAAGGAGATAAATACTGTTACATTTTCTCTGAGCTGAGGAATAAAACAAGGCAGATTTCCTTGTGTCAATTCGTGTGAGCTAAATATTGACACAATCAGACATATGGTCTGCAGGTTACAAACCAGAGACTGTGTTCTCCACAAAAGGCTCCCCCTAATGAGTAAAAAATTTACTACTATAATAAAATAAAATATATACAAAACAGATTTCCTTATGTTGATTCATATGAGCCAATATCAAATATGAATTATTCGAGTAAAATATGATATATACAAAATAGTATTATTGTTGTCCCAAACTTTTGTAAATAAACTTCGCCCAGTATCGGAAATATTCAACCAATCTTTCCCAAAATCAACCCAGTTATTCCTCGCACCAAGGTCTATGTGGATATAAAATTTGAATCCGTGAAGTCGTTTTTGAGTTTTTCCGCATTAACACGAAGGCTCTGCAGCTATGACGGCAGCGGCGATAACTATTACATAATATCCCCAACGTTTCAGGGTTAGAACAAAGATGTTTAAGTTCACATGCAGTGAAACAGAGAGTGCAGCTGAATAGGATTTGTGTTTATAAAGACTATCATTTATCCATGTCATGTAATTAAGAGTTTCACCTCTCATCCAGTGACAGGTAGGCTCGTCAAGTATTCGACCGTCAGTGAGGCACTGAGAGTCATTAGGTCACTTACTTACAGTTGAATTTGAAGTTCTATTGTGGTTTAGGACGCAATCGTCTCGATTACCTACTGGATTGTCACATGAGTTGTTAACATTACTTGATTCAAAGCATGAATGGTTTCCAAACTTTCTGGGGAGAGTCCAGTCTTGATGAGCTGGCTCTCCCGTTGGGTCATGAGCTTGTTGATTCCTTGTTTTGATGTTTAGACCCACCATAGTGCTGGCTGATCAATTGTGCGCATGTGACCCAAAGGCTCTCAATCTATCAAAGGCGAGTCAGGAAATTAACCGCCTTACTCCCCACCAGTCAGTTAGAGCTAAGGAGGCGTCTTGGATGAGATGTGAAACATTTCATCCAACTTAAGAAGAAGTCCATTCGATCTGATTCAACCTTCTTCATTTACAAAGACGTAAAGAGATTATCTGTTCCCCAAAGATACATGATGCAGAAAAATGCTGAATTTCCAAAAATTAATAAAATTCAGTTATTTAGAGGTCCTACCAATGGCGCTCTTTGTATGTGTGTGAGGTACTGCAGCAAGCTCTTAGTGTGGTAGATGGTGGGGTGGAGCTCAGGATTGGGATTCTGCCACTGGCGATTCAGATCTTCTCCACTCAGAGAACAACGATGACTGCAGTAGACAGGAGATGAAGGGAGAGGGGAAGGGAATAGATTAGAGGAGGAAAGAGCAACTGCTAGACAATCTCTTTAAAGACTAGGTTTACTGTTTTAATATGAATAAAGTTTTGACCTGAGGATTTGCAAATCTTCTACATACATACTTATTGGCTTTCAAGATATATTTATTTATTTTGAGGTCTTTTCACTCACTTTCCATTTATAACTCCATCAGGGTTAAGCATGGGGACGATCTTGAAGATGTAGGCCTCTCTCAAGCTAGCTGCAAGCTGGCTGGTGCCCATCAGGAATTCGAGTGTGCCTTTCATTACCCAGCTGGCGTTGGTTTCTCCAGGGTGAACTCTGGCCGAAAGGAAGATCAGTGGACGATTCCCTATAAGGAGAGAGAGAGGGGGAGAGCTCAGCCCAAAAAAAGAAGACTTAATGAGAAAAAAAAATTCTTCCATTTAAAGTTTTTGACAAATGAGAGACATCAGAAATAGAGTGGAAACACAGCCATGGTCTGATATCAGTGTGGTCTTTAAAGATTACTGAGAAGGGACAGAAACTCAATTTCTGCCAGGTATTTGTTAATTCCTCAGAGGCCATTGTGGAGTACAATGTTTGAGGTACTGAAAATACTCGACAACATCCAAAGCTTTGTCACACAAATGATTGATTATTTGTGACCAAATAATCTAAACTCAAAAGGAAACTTCAAATGAGATGCACTTGATAATTATCATTTATAGCAAATTACCTATCCTACCTATCTGTTTCGATGTGGACCTGTCTGGCTAATTAAGACAGCAGCTCCAGGATTGGTGAAGCTCCAGGGATTTTCAAGTTTTTCCAGGATGTGTGAAGATCCTGCAGTCAGTATTGTTGTCTATTCACACACACCTACATTTATTGACTTACTGAACTGACAGATGTGATCATTAGAGTTGGAGTCTGGCATGGCAGTGATCGTGAGAAGGGGGCACTCGTTTCCTCCCAGAGTTTCACACAAGACGTCCTGTCTCAGGTAAATCTGATGGGTCCTCAAATCCTCCAGTTTGGAGAGATGCATCTGAAGGTATAACCACACAACATTCTGCAGTTTTTATATCATTACCTATTATGGTACTCTCAACATTTTATTCGTGTATTGCTGCACTGGCTGTTTATTAGGCCACTTCTGCATAGTCATTCTGGATGAATGTCAACAAAATACAATTACGATAATTTGAGCGTTCAGACATTGTCCGAGTTTAAAATGGAAAGATAAATAAATCATAAGACACTGGAAACAAAAGAGCGTAAGACAACATAAGAGATTATCAAGAAGCAGGATTATCTTGGTTTGACAAAAGGAGAATAGACTAATAATTACTCTACATGCAGGCAAACATACATGTTCTCTAGAATCTTGGGAAAGTGGTATAGCTCTTACTACCTTAAGAGTTGAGTATGTGTAAGGGTAATGATAGGCAAAGTAACAGACGTCGTCCTTATGGCTGAAGTTCATGCTGAAGGTCAGTGAATAATATGATTTTCCTTTCTGACCACCAGCAGCAATGGAACTCCTTGCAAAATGATTCCTATGTAGAAGGAGGAACAGTGAATGAAAAAATTATTCCCAGTACAGTAACCATAAAACACACCATTAGCCATAACATTATTATAGCTGTTCTGTGTTTCCCATTTGCTATTTTGAAAGTTTAAGCCATGCGTCACAATATTTGCTTTACACTTCCCGTCATTGTTTTTTGTTATCTATGTTATCCTGTTAGTCGACTTCTGACTAATATGTTCTCATTGCTTTCTGTTCCAGTTGAGTCTTTGCGTATTGCAAAGGTCCGCCATGCTTGCGGACCGTCAGGGCTTGTTCTTCGGAAACGCGGTGGAATCCTACTAATATTTGATGGCATTTTTGTTTTCTTGCTGGTCGTATGATGATATTGAACTTCGTTTTAACAACTTTATTACACTAGATGAAAGTTACTGTCTCTTTTAATATTTGCTGTTTATGTAGTACTAGAGACGCCTGTGTCACTGTGAAGGTATTTGAGGGCATGGTAATTGTGGGAGTATAGCAAGGAAGGCCCATTTGGAAAACCCATGGCCCGCCACTGGTGCATTATCAAGTGCTTCTTCTCCCACTTTGCCTGTCTACACCTGGTCCACCTGCTTCCCCTATCTTCATTAGTCCCACCTGTATCTCACTTTGTGGTTTTCTGTCCCCAGTGCCAGTCCGTTGTTGATTTTCTAGATTTAACTTTGGTTTTGCCTTGTTTCAGAGCGTATCAGAGTTTTTATCCTTCACTTGCTCTGACAATTGTTTTTTAAAATCCCTGAACTCCATCTGCTCTCCCTCAGCCTCGTTTCTATAGACTGTTCTGTATTGGATTGTACATGAGGATTTTATCATATTACAACAACTGATATCTGACATGCACAACTTTTAAATTTGTGGGGTAATTTATGGAAAAAATGTTATTTATAGAAAGTGTTACAGTAGTACGTACAATAATTCTAGCTAACAGCAAATTAGTCATTAGTTAATTATAAAGTAGCTGGGAGTGTTTAATAAAATGTATGCATGTTGAACCAAGGTATGAAATATAAGCCTTTTGCCTTTCCCCTCAATATATTCCAAGGTCCATTACATTCTAAATGTACCCACTTGTAGTAACAGTGGTCTGTTCCTGTTCTGACCCAGCAAGGCCTGCCACTGATTGCCTCTTGCACAGAGTACATCAGCACCTGCATGCCTACACGCAAACACACACACACAAAGACAAACAAAAATGAAATACTTGGTGTCTGATTAGGTCAGTTTTAGGCTTTTAACGTTACTGACATATGAACTGTTAGAAAAAGTACATAACATATGTACATTACAAAGCTTTTCTAAGACTGCAAGCTGTTGAAATGAAATAAAAAACAACATTGGTTGTTTCGCATTGTATACATATCTTTTTGTGTGTCTCACCATAGTTGAACTGGCTATTCGACTTTTCACAGTTGATGATGTTGAAGCGGTAGGTTATTCCAACACGCATACCGCTCACCTCAAAGTAGAACCACTGATGATGGTGATTACTGTTGATATCTGAATTTAGCACAAGGTCGTACTCATATCTGGAGATCAAACACAAGAAAACCTATAAATATAGACCAAAACATTGACAGCTTGAACAAACACAGATGAAACAGAGACATCTCTTGTTTTGATTCTTAGTCTTCGTTATACCTTTGTAAATGAAGTGACAATAATTACTTACTTTCTGATTTGAACTGCCTTCCTGAGGTTACCACATTCAAACTGGGAGTTGAACTTCAGGGAATCCCCATTCCCTTCAATCACAGGACAACTGAAACCATCAAAAAATATTTAGGAGGGACACACGTCAAGTCATTAAACTTCAAAAAAGTATCATTAGTGAAGAATTAAGATAATGTGCTATAAAAATGTCAGTACAAGAGCAAAAGGATAAACAGCCGCTTGTGCAACAGGGAGGACAATTAAACCGAAAGATGAAAGCACCAGAGAGAGAAAATATGGATGGATGGATGGATGGATGGATGGATGGATGGATGGATGGATGGATGGATGGTTGGATGGTTGGATGAACTCTTTGATGGATGGATGGTTGGATGGACTGTTGGATGGATGGATGGTTGGATGGATGGATGGATGGAAGGATCGCAAAGGGATTTGTTGAATAATAATAAAAGATTCTAAGAAATACTAATAATTTAAGGAGTGTAATTATGAGAGATCTGATTCTTCATATTTTAAACAATATACTCACCTCGGTATATCCAAGTCATAAACTACTTTATCCAGTATATCATTAGGATGAATCAGTCTCTCAATGTCCTGGAATATTTTGGACCTATAGGGGTTGACACACAACACCATTGTGGACAATACAATATAGAATAAACTATATATACCATTTTGAACTTTAGCTTACAGATTAAAAATAAGAAGTTCAGGCTGCCATGCACACACTCAACCCCAGAATTTAACCACATGGTTGCAGAAAACTCCCTCCAAAAGATGCCTTGAGATTTAACTCTTGTCTTTACTTTGCTAAGGGAGCATTCAAGAATATCTCAGATATCTTGCAAAAATAAACATTAAGTCAAGGCTCAGGGAGTTATTTCAGGAAGCGGGTTTAGTGGAATCTCTTTCTTAGTTAAGCCTAAAATGAAGATTAGGGAAACTCTGGTTTTTCCGTTCCAGAAAACGGGATAAGTTAAGTTCTAGGTAATTTACCTCAGTAACTTACTCTGTGAATCTAACCTGCTCGCTGGCAGGTTTACTTCAAGGAAGCCCGGGTTTGTTCCTGACTCCTCCTCTGTCTGAGCCTGAAGCTGAGCCGTCAGATGTTACGTGTCGGTCAATCCTTTTTCATAGACTAACTGTCAGATTAAATAGACTGATGTCGGACGATGACAGAGTGATCAAGAACTCAACTCCCTCTGGCTCATCCGGGGATCCCGCAGCGTTGTCAGGTGAAATATAAAATTCCTCCAGAGAGTTTTGTTTCTACCCAGGATTAACTAGATTTTTGGATTTCATTTTCAGCTGATTTCACATGCGCTTAGTGCCCATAGATGAAAATAAAAATAAGTTCAATTTCATTCCACCACTTCTCACACACAATAGTCAGAGAAAATGCAGTCTAACTTGTACATACATTCACTCAGGTAGCAATTCCTTCCCACGCCAGTTTTCTCTCTGTTTTTTTCTAAATATCTGCTTGTGAGCGCATTAAAACATCCTGCTCAAGTGGCGTGGAGCATGGCGGCCATAGCGTCTCACTGGTTGCCATGGCGAATCACAGTATCTGAGCTCCATTGAGGACGGCTTTTTGTCCTTGTGCAAGATTTTGACCCATAGTTATTGATTGAATATGATTATGATTGAACCAAGTCAGATCAGCGGTTCTGAAACCGGAAATACAGAGTTGCTCATTTCAGACTTGGTGAAGCCAGAGCTCAGGGACAAAATCAGGGTTTGTTAAGTCCGCTTCTTGAAATATCCCCCCAGTCAATGAGCACCAGAGTTTAATTGGTAGTGGACCGAGACCCATTTTTTTAAGGGTTCCTGATCCACTTGTTTAACATTACCAAGGATTTGGAGGCGGTGTGGACTTTTGCATCAAAGGAATCACGATAACAGAAAAGTTCTACCCTAGTTAGTTTTAATATTTAATTTATAATGCACTTTACATTTGGATCAAATCTCAAAGTGCTACAAAGTAAAAGCAGATATGATTCTTGCAAACCATAATTCTTATTAAAATATCTTACCTCTGAACACCATAAACCCTCTCCAGAAGGGGTTCCCTAAATGTTGGGGCGACATGGCCAAAGTAGTCTGGGTAAGCTACTTCAGCATAGTTGGGCACAGAGTGTGTCCCCTTCACCATTTCCACGTAAAGATCGGGGTCATGCATGGGGAGAAGCAGCGCTGTATCTGGCACCTCCAGGACTGCCCCTTCCAGTCCTTCTTCGTCAGCTCCTTCTGAGCCACAATCTGAACCCCAGTTACTGCCTCCTCCTCCCACACGACGAGGAGCGATACCTCCCAAGAGGAGAGGAGACTGTATGTGTCTTGTAACATTGATTAAGGAGCCTTCTTGTTTGACTCCCTTACTTCCTCCTCCTTCTGCGTTCACCACCCCATCCCCTTCCAGAACCACACACTCCAATACATGGACTAGTTCCTGTTCTATCATTTGCCCTTGAGAGGGAGGGGAGGTGAGTGAGGAAACTGAGGTTTGTCTATCAGGGGAAGGAATGTGAGCTTTCTCCTTGCTGTCTTTGTCCTCGGTGATGTGAATGGTGTTCAGTTCTAGAGAATTCAGAGAAGCAGGAGGAGTAGGCGTAGGTAAAGATGGAGAACCTTTGATAGAGTTGTAATCCTTCTGAGAGCTTGGTATGGGGACATGTTTTGGGGACAAGGCTTGAGCTGTAGGAACCATGACTGGCTGTATAGATTGAGTTGAGGCTGATGACGAGAATGAAGATGAGGATGTGGAAGAGGCATTCTTTGAAGATTCAAAGTTATAACCCTGTAGGTGTGAGATTTATTGATCAGAGAAATACAATAAAGGATTTTTTAAAGTTACTGACAAGAAAGACATCTTCGCATCAGTGCAACACTGCAAGTAATTTAACACAACGAGAAATCCAATTCTATTATAACCTATTATTTTATGTCCATACTGGCATTTATGTGCAAAACATACTGAGATAATGTCACACAAATGAATACTCTAATAATTTGAATTCACTTTTGGTTAAAACAGTAGTTTCAGTCATTTTTGAATCAGCTTGTTCATAAGACTACAAAATACTGACCTGGAAGTCTTCGGAGAGTTCTACAAAGAACCTCTCATAGACCCTCAACTCCTCAAAAGGACGTCCAGTGATCTTTTTGGGATGTAGTTTGTTTAGATCCGTCTCTATGTCATCATTCTGATTAAAAGAGAAAACACATACATCAATTCGTAAAAGTTCAGAAATGTCTGATTGTTTTCTTTCTAACTAGATTAGATTAACTTTAATTAGATTATCACTCTCTAGCAATCTAAAGATTGTTACCTGGAGAAGGTATTGAACAATACACTTATTGTGTGAAATCTTGGAGGGATTTTCTGTGTTTAATTGGTTACTCAAATTATAAGGCAAGAACAATGTTGCAAATGCATTTCAAACATTTTGGACATAGTGATAGGAGATACAGTCTGGGGACTTATGATTGCCATCTGTAGGAAAAATAAAAGAGTGCAACTGGATTGTATCATTATTAGGTCCACACAAAACAACTGAATGTTTAGTTGTTTATATGACAGCTGGGTTCTAAACCAAATGTTCTGTTTATAAATTAACATCCTATTGAAACAATTAGAACTGATTATGCATCACAACTTAGTAAAGTTCAATAGTGATGTAAAAACATTTATGATGCTACCCCGGTGTCCTAGTCACCATTTCTGCGATGCTCCATATTTGGGTTTGTCCATCACTGCTGACAAATAATAAATAATGATGTAATAATTATGTGAGCATGCTCAGTGAGAAAAAAAACAAATGAAATCTGAGCTAACCATCGTAACACCTGTCACATCAACAGGAGTCAGATACATATCTGATCACATATGAAAGAAGCCTGAATCGGAATTAATTTGATGTTCACAACATTGAAAAAATCAAAAATTTAAGATGGGAATGTATCAAATACTAACGTGAAAATCCTAGAGCTTTCAAATACGGTTAAAAAATGTAAAAATAAGCTAATAAACCATATCTGAAATAACACTGAATTCTGCACAGCAGTTTGAGGATCTGAAGAAGGACTATTCTTGCACATGTCACCGACATGTAGATAATGATGATGACGATGATGAACAGGATTTTTAGTCTGTCTTTGGTAGGGTAATAAAACACATCTGAGTCACATATCAGCCACTTTTATCAGCAGTTTAAATATAGCCAATAACTCCATAGCCCTAAAAAAGAAAATACCCTCAAAATTTTAAGCACAGCAACCAACACAAACAAATTCTCATTTGAAATATTGTTGTTTTGCATTACCAAAGCGTGTTGATCTTTCTCTTCCTCTTCGTCAGAATCATTTTCTTTGTCTGCATCTGCCTCCTCGTTATCGTCACTGTCATCCACCACATCATCCTCTAGGTGCACACACACAACCAAAAACAAACGTGAAACATGTTTAAGAGAATGATTTACAATACATATCTTGTTTTGTTCAAATGAACATATGTGTGTGCGTGTGTGTGTGTGGGGGGGGTCAATGTG
Organism: Lophius americanus; assembly: GCA_037951165.1. Taxonomy (NCBI): domain Eukaryota; kingdom Metazoa; phylum Chordata; class Actinopteri; order Lophiiformes; family Lophiidae; genus Lophius; species Lophius americanus. Next base: position 9,134,733 of record JBBDHG010000032.1, on the reverse strand, counting down.
TTTTAGTACAATGACAGTAGGCAAGAAAACCGTAAAGATGTGAGCAAACATTGCATGAATTTCTTCTAACATATCAAGTCGAGGTGAGCAAGTAAGTTTATGTAATAGCAGCAGCATTTTATGCTACACTGTTCTCCGCGATAGTGTATCACAGAAAACTCTTTGGGAACAGATGAGTCAACATGACTTTATTTGGTTGCAGTTGCCAGTTAGAACTGTTAAGAAATGGCGGTGCATATCACTCTTTTTATGAAGTTCCTGTTTGATTTTGTACTTTTTGTAAAAAATGAATTCAAATGTATGAGTATATAAATGATCAACCTCATTCAACCTATGGTTGAATAGGTTTTACTCGATCAGTATAAGAAGGTGGTCAAATCTTTCAAATAGTCTGTAAAAGCAATATAAGTTTCGTATGGGGCATGTAGATAAGTCAGCAAACAAACCATTACAAATTTCCACTAAGCATCTTCATTGTGTCTTGTCTACTAACAGATGTCATGTGTTCGTTTCATAAGATTTGAGGTGAGTTTGAAAGCATTCTGAGGAGGGAGCTACATCTCCACCTCCTTTAAAGGCTTGTTGCAGAAGTGAGGAATTTTTCATTCTGTGAGGCACATTGTGTGCAGCGGTGTCAATTGCTATCAGTAAGAATTGGGTTGTTGTCAGAATATAATTATTATTCTATTTTATCTCTTATGATTCTATAAATAAATCAGGGTCCAAAAAAGTGTATGGGTCTATAAAAGGCATGCAAATACACTGTGGTAAGTACGGGCACACTCTAATGAAGTGTTTGAGTGTTTGCGAGCTTGTCTTGTGTTTCTCACCCCCAGGAGCTTGGCTGTATAGCTGTGCCACAGGCTCTGTACCGGGTACATGTGGCAGCTGGTAGTGGAAGGTGGATTTGACTGTGGGCACAGGCAGGCGGTTCTTTGGAAAACATTTTCTCATGATGAGACTCGAAGTGTTGATGAGAGGATCAAGGGTTCGCACTGGGAGACATTCCTAGACAGAAAACCGCACACAGAGTAGAGAGTAAAGGAGACTGAGAGTGTAAGTGTGTGTGTCTGTGTGCGCATACACTATATATATCATGTCATGTATGCATGCTTTAATTGTTCGACATGCAGGTAACATTCTCACTCACAGTGGATGAGTTGTAGAGGACCCTCATGCCATCAGCCTCTATGAATGCTTTCCTACCGAGCTTGATGTTAGTAATGTTCCTGAGGCTGACCAGCAGCCCTTTGCGAATCAGCATGTGGCGATGCCTTGTGTCATTGCGATGCCAGTCCAGGTACAGAGCTAGCAGGACGGGCACATGACCACCATCCACTGCACGGCGGGCATTCGTTTCTGTAAAGACAGGTTGAACAGGGAGGAGAGACGGCACAGTTCTTTTTTGAAAGAAGCAGAAAAACCTAAAAAAGCAAATCGCAGAGAGGAGAAAGTATGGGATATATCATTTGAAATTAATGTTGATTTATTTAGCATATGCGTCAGTGCTGTACAGAATCAAATACACCAAAACTGTTATTTGACGACTGGGGTGAGAGGAGACCGGAGCAATAATTCCCAGATACAAACACCAAGTAATCCAGACAGAGAAGAGTTAAAAGAGAGTGCAGCAAGTGCATTACTCACTGGATTTAAGCAGGGCGCCCAGTGCGTCCAGAGCTACCCTGTTGAATTATAAACAAGGCAAATGGGGTTACATGGTCGGCTGAACAAATGTCACAGACAGATGTCAAACAGGATGTCTCATTAGTGGTTAGTTTGTTAAATATCAGATACCGGTTTACTAATTGGCATAGACAACTTCTTACTTGAGCAGGCTGGTGTTCCTCTTGGTGTACGGTACAGAAATCTTGATGATCAGTTCCACGACTCCACTCTTACCCAATGAAATAGCATTTACCACTTCGGGAAAAAAAAGTAGATGTGCAAAATAATAAAGGCAAGGCAAAAGTAGAAATGCATCTAAAATAGTTAACAGGATCAATATATCAGTAAATAAAAATGTGTACAGTTTCCGTGTAAAGTTCCGTCAAAGTTTAAAAAGACTTACAGTTGGTAGAGTAAACCCTGAGCACCTGTAGGCACGGAAGAAGCAGTTTGGGGTTCTGCAGATTGTGTTTAATTAAGTTGACTGTGACATTCAGAGCTCCGCTCAAACGCGCTTTCACGCCGAATTTTCTGTCTGAATACATAAAGGTTAAAAAAGTCATTGTTAAAATAATCACATTTTGTTTTTGAAAAGTAATTTCCGACAAGCACTAATTGACAATGAAGGTTACAGATTAATGCTATCACCAAGTCCCATTTTGTATTGTGGACACATGGATACAGAGGCTGCAAGCATTAACATGGTTTGTCTCGAATACCAAAGGTTTTACACTATTATGCAAGAAGGGGAAGTGATGAAGTAAGAAAGGCAGGTATGCACCACCAAGGACAGCGAAGACAAAGGCTGCTAGCATAGTTGTTACCAATGCACAATTTGAAAATGAAAAATGGCTTTGGAAATGTACTTAGCATATTTTTGAGAACGCAATATACAATGTATGTTTTGATTATTAATGCAGGTTATAAATCAAACTTTTTTTCATGGAAATATTTAATAGTACACATGTCGAAAACCAGAAATAATAGTTGCAAAAATAGATGGATCGTTTCTTTAAATTCAAGACAAAGAAGGTTTAATAGGTTGTAAATTCAAATTGAGGAGAGCAGGGAAAACTCAACAAAATGTCTATCATTAGTGACTTCTCTGACATTTATCCTTGTGTAGTAGGTGTTTGTCTGAGTTCAAATGTGGTGTTAGACTGACCTTTTGGGCCAACTTTTGCCAGCACTGAGTGGAGCTGCATCATGAGTTCCTCGCTTGGAGGCAATTCTTTGCTGGTAGTGATCAGAACTTGGAATAATATTCCTGTTCCTCCTTTAGACACAAATACACCCAGTCTGCGACCTTTGCCGACAACAGAAAACAATCAATCCAGAAATGTAAACAATTTCTTTGCTAGAATAGAAAATCCCCAGATATCAGCTCTGAAAATCAGTGCATAAGATGCTCATTAATTATGATGAATAATAGACAGGGCTTTACTCACCCACTGTAAGCAGCTCACTGAGAATGTACAGGATGTTCAGAGTGGTCTGGACATCCTGAGTGTTCTGTTGAGGAACCACAAAGCACCCTTGTTAAAAAAAGCACATGTGTAGTGTATTATAAAAAATATTTGCAATTACTGCTTCTTTCTCTCCAAAGGCTGTCAGACTGTTTCTGTCCTAGTTGTGCGGTGTATTGTTAAATCAAACAATGTGTTGACACAGTCAGACACGTAAAGTAGGCCATGGCAAAGGTACATTTCTTTGGCCTATGCAAGTATTTTAACGTTGGGCCTATTTTGGCAAAACTTACCTCAAGGGTGTCTACCGGGTTTAAGAAAGTAGTCTTACAGGAGAGAATAAACCGTCTTACCTTCTTCATAAATGATTACAAACTGCTTATTGCCAGTATTGAGTTAATTGAAAATTGATGCGTTCTAATGTCTACACAGTAAAATATGAACCTACTACCAGCAGTCTGTTTACTTACCACAAAAAATTATATACTATACACAAATTTACCTGAAGTTATAATATAACTACGAGGAAAAACATAAAGGGGGATTAGTGTGAAAGCTTAGAGTGAAATCCTGTAATGTCTGAATGTTATGTTGAGTGGGCGGACCTCCAAGGAAGCCAGGATGACATCCATGCCACTGGAGCCTTTGGACATCACCTCTTTTCCACTCTTCTCTGTAAGACACAAGAACATGAAACCTGATCAGAAATATGAAGGGAACTTAAGTGAATTTGTGCTGAACAACCAAGAGATTTATCCCACAAGCAGAGGTTGGTTATTTTGAGTAAGGCAGTTTGGCCTCCATCTGTCTGTTGGGAAGAACATCGACGTCACACTGACAGAGGATTATCTTGGAACGAGTACAAATAACTATTTTACTTGTCATGCAAAGTATTCTGCTGCATTTCATAATAGATACGTTTTTCTTTGAAGCAAAGGTATATTGTGCAAATATTTGCTTTTGCACAAATTAGCTTTACCTCTAAGAAACTAGCTTAATCAACAAGATGAGACTTGTTCTCCTTACATCCTCAGTTTCTAAACCTCTTGAAGTGTGTTTGCCCTGTAATTTAGGAATCTGACATGTTCCCCACCTCTTTGAAGAGGCAGAAGTGAGTGGTCCTATTGTGTTGTGAAAACATTCAAATTCCAATGTCCTGACAATGACATCCTTTTACCTTTTAACACTGTTGTTCTGTAGGTCTGTAATCAATTATTCTAGATTACAGACCTTATCTTACCAGAATGACTCAGAAATATTTTAATGTCACATTAATCATTTCAATGATACATCTGTATGACTTGATCATGATCTTAGATGCATGAAGGGTAACATTTCTTAAATTACACCCAGTAAGAGAATGTCACCGACTATGGGCTTATCATAACAGTAGGTGAACATGGAAATATAGGTTTTCAAGAATTTAGCTTTAACTGATGACTTCTTACCGTGCAGCCTGTGTAAGTTAAATGAGAACATACTCTACAAAGACAAACAAGCGTTTCATTATCTTGGAGATTAATGACCTATTAAAACCTTTTTCTAATGTCATCATTTTTCTTGCCACGTTTATCCATTACCTGCATTTTGCAAGGATTTTATTTGCTAGTAAAAATGTGCGCTGGGATGAGAATAGACATTTACATTTTATCTGCTGATGTAGAAAGAATAACCGCATGCTTACTTCAGCATATTTCTATTCATGCCCTTAAATTTATAAATGGCTATAAATATTTTTGCAGGTCATTCCATGACAAAGTGCATAGTATGTAGATCAAGTTTCCCCAAATCTGTCATAACCAAGGGTAAATCAACATTTGGAGGACAGTAACTGGTAACTCCCAGATTAAGGACAGACAAAGTGACGATGGAGGACTCCCCACAACCAATTTAGTTAAACTAGACAGCATTCAGAGAGCACAAAACTCCGCCGAGGCAGCCCCAGGATGTTATTGCCACTAAAAACACTGGTCCGATAGTTTGACCCCCATAATATCATTGACCATTAAAGCTTAACTCTAGAACCTGGAATCACATTAATATCAATGATATAAGTTTGATAGCTATTTGGGAAAAAAGGAAATGATTTCTTTGTTGGCACATGCTTTACTGTTCCACCCGGTTTCATGATAATCCGTCCAGTTTCGTTTGTGTGTGAGTCCACAAAGTCCTATCCTACATTAGAAAAAAGTCCTTGACGTTGCCCTTTTCTTCACCCCTGAATCTTATCGAACCTTTCGCCCTGATTTCATTACAATTCATCAGGTAGTTTATGCTAAAAATACAGAACTGGTGAAAAAGCCTTTTCTTACTATATCTGAGAAAGAGAAACAAATCTCCTTTCTTCAAATCTTTTTTAACATTCACTGCCAAATTTTATTTTTTCATATTTTATACTTCCCTCACATATCCCTCATCATCCTACCATTTCATGAAAATCTGTCTGGTACCTTTTGAGTAATCCTGTTAACAGACAAAGAGACTTACAGATGAACGAACAAACAAACAAACAGATCAATGGAGGTAAAAAATAAAATACAGGTTCTGCTGTCTGTGATTGGTCTGTTAACAATCATATACAGACCTAGAGTGGAAAAAGTCTTTAATTGATCAACTAAGGCATCTCTGTTCTGCATGCCATCTAAGCCAACTATATTGTTGTGTTCAGGGAACCTTGAAGCGACAAGTCTTACTGACAAAGATTTAAGATCCGGAATTTTGAAAGGTAACTTTGGTACTGGTTTAATCGAGTAAACATTAAACTCTACGCAGTCGTCCCTGACAGCAACGGTTCATACCCGAAAAAAACCCAATCCCCTGCATTGTAGAGGAAATCCCTCTGATTGAACTCCTCAAATTAAATGTGACCCATGAATAATCTCAAACAGTCCATATTGACCCAACCAACTATTTCTATGAAGTCAGCAATATTCTCTAAGATAAGATCCCATAGGGACTCAGTAATGAAGAGAAATACAGTTAACTATTTTTTTCTGAGCTCAGTAAAAGAACAAGACATTTCCTTGTGTTAATTCATATGAGCTAAATATAGATACAACTAGACTGGTTGGGAAGTTACAGAATTAAAAGAAAGCCCCTGCATTAAGGTCTATGGGGTGTCAAATTTGAAAATCATCCATAAAATAGTTTTTGACTTATAACGTTAAAATTTAAGCTTTTGAAACCGACAGAACCTATACGGATACTATGTACGTGACAATTTAATTTTGATTTTCATTTGCTACAGACAGATCAGGTTGTAGTGTCAAGTCTCAAAGTTAACAGTGGAGATGCTCAAAACACCCCGGGTCAAAACAGTGAAACCAAACAGCAAGAGCATTTCCATATTCTAAATGTATAATAACCTAGTTAACCACAGTGTTATTCTACACAAAAACAGCAGAATGATGTTTATCTGTTAATAACTGGATCTAAAGAATGCACCTCTGTCAACCTTAGGTGACCTACAAGCAGGTAGATTTCATGCTGGCCTAAGAAAGTGTGTTTTTGAAAAATACCACTCATTCAGGTTCATACAAACACAGAGTGCTCCCACACAGTGGACTAACTGGTCTGCCATCTAAGTGCTCTCATACATACTATTGTTAAAACATTATTGTTAAAACATTTACCTGGAAGCATTATTTAGAGAAACATTAGATATTGCTTACAACACCCAAATCATTTTTATGTAGGTCCAAAATACTATGTTTTCATCATTGTAAGTTTGTCAATCTTTGTGTTTGCAGGATTATGCAAAAATGAATGAACTGATAATTAGTAAGATCTATGAAGAAGTGTGGCCCTGCTCAGACAAGAATCCAAAACATTTTCGTGCAGATCTGCGATTTTTTAGAACTTTTCTTATCATTTCAAGACAGGGTATTTTCTACACATTCTCAAAGAAAAATCATTAAAAAAACTATACTAATTATATTATTACAGGGTTAACATCTATGATTGTGTGGAGCATGGAACAAAATGTGTCTTTGCTGGTGTGATCTTTGTTTAGTTGCTGTACAGTCAGTGCTGACCAGACAAATGTAGGATCGTTCTGCCTTGACAGAGGTAGGCACTTGCTGTCATTCTCGTTATATCATAATATTTTCATGATTCTGAACCCTACCTGGTGGCTCTAGGGAGACCACAGATTGACAGTATCTCCTGGGATGGCTCTGCTCCATTTCAATGCATAAACAGCACTTAGTATTTTCCAAAATTCCAGGATTCTTGCCACTGGAGTCCAAAACAATAATATTGCATGTCTGCTGTGAACCTCAACAAAGGAACTGATAGTCAATATAAACAAAAAAGGAACTTCCTGTCCTTCTGGGACCAAACTAAAACTGCTCCACTGGTAAATCCTCCCAAACTGAATGTACACACTAAGGGAAGTACACCATGATCCCAGTTATCAGCACCTCCCCTTGTTTTGCTACCAGAAACTGAATCTCTTGCTGCACTTACAGAAATCTAACAAGTACGTAGGATATCTCTTCGCATGTACCCTCTACCCTTTCTTTCACTCAGCGATGAGGAGTAAGAGGAGGAAAAGGAGAGTTGCCATACTTTGAAAGCATACACTGAGTGTATGATAACGAGTTAAGGGGAAAAAGACAACTCCCACCTCAGACTGACTTCATTCACAACAAAGTCACATGTAATGTCCTGTGATCTGAGGACCCATTATTATATCTTTTGTATATTCTCATCATTCTAGCTTTCCTTTTTTCTCTGTCACTGTAGATATTTTTCTTTGGATATTTGAAGTGCCTCCTAAACCCATAAGTACCTAAATATGAGGCAAGAGTACAACAAATAATCTGGGGTATATAGTTACTGTTAGGGGGGTCACAGAGCTCCTTCTTCCCCCTAACCAATGTCACACTCATGCGCATTTCAAGTTGAAGCTGCAGGCGGGTGTGACAGATAGTCAAGCGGTAGATGAGAGGAACAGCTGGTATATCAAGATACATAGGGTCACAGACTTAAAAGCCATTCCTCTGTGCCTGTCAGTCACGGTGGATTAACAAAAACTTTCCTTGAAGTCAGAGGAAGCAACAACTCGTGACAGAAGGAAAAGTCCAATACAAGATTACGAAACACAAAATAAAAACAAAAACCATGAAAAAAAGTAATTCATAATGTAGACAAATTCTTCACACGGACTCAGATGATTAAAAACATGTCCTGGCTCAATAAATCCACACTAAAATACCACGAACTGAAACCTTCCAGCTCCAAGGCTAAGTTAAGATCTCCAAAAAAATATTTAATATTTGGGTTAGCATCGTCACGGGGAACCATTTCTCCAGAGTAGCTGAACTCCAACAACAATAAAACTTTCACACAAAACTATTCAATCGTTCTTATTTTTTTAGAAAAAGAGAGTGAACACAGCCTGTACTTCTTTAAAAGTGCAGACTGAACTTCACTTAGTAAGCATGTATTGGGTATTTTTTATTATTGATAGAACTCTTAACTGATTAACAGTAATCCCCTAAAATAGTAAAAATGCACATCAACATTAAAAAAAAAGGCTATTGTAAAATGGTTTGATTGGTGTGTGTGTGTGTATGTGTGTGTGTGCGTGTGTGTGTGGGAGACTGGAGTTGTCATCTCTCCGTCTGTGCTGTTGTCCGTCTCATCAGCTCCAGGATGGATCTGTAGTAGGAGTGTCTTTTACCTGCTGTCAGTCTTAGATACAGCAAAACATAAATCTTCCTCATATGAAGGACTAGAGCAAAATTGGTCAGTTATTATGAGACACATGCACACATTTCTTCAAACCGTTTGGAGAATGACATCGGTTTCCAGCTGTGTAGAATATAAAAAAATCAACCACAACATTAGAATATCCACCTGGTGTTAATGTTGTGCCTGATTGGTGTGTGTGTCGGCGGTTACAATCAGATCACCTTGATTTCAGGGCTGCTGACGTATTTCATATCAAGAGACACGAGCCAATGAAAGCCCGGCTCTCTGACACTGACTTTGACTGTTCGAATAGAGTTTCGGCATAAGCAGATTTATTGCAGAATTTTAAAGAATAACATCATCTGGCAGTAGATTTAAAAAGAAAAAGGATACTGAGGGAGCGAGCATTCCAAAAACAGAGGGATTTGTTTTCACGGTATATCGATCCCAGGAGTGTTATTATGGATGGCGCTAACACAAGAGAGAAAACCATCAGGACGAGTGCTATTAATGCTCATCTCCACAGGCAGCTCTAAACGCCACCACCTGACTCACTGATCGAATCATTCTTTTCCCAAATGCTGTTATTGCGGGTTCTTCTCAACCCCCTCTGTTTCAGTTTCTTCTGGGGAATGCAGTTTCTCAAAGTTGAAACTAATTGAGAAAAAAGGATAACTTTTTTGGTTTAAACAAGACAGGCTGATAATGGACTGGATGATGAAAGGGCACAGAAAATTTAAATAAAGGATTCTGTTAAAACTTTGGAAGCCCGCTGTTCACACTCCTGAAAGGTAGGCTTTTTTTGCATCATGTGCTAGCATACATTCCGTGTGCATAGGTGCCTGGTGCACAACAAAAAGTTCTGTATAGGAGATATTTGCACTGCAATAGTTTGAGGAACTGATATTAGATCATTTGTGAATTATAAGTGTATAAATTGAAGTGTTGTCATTACTCTACTATAAATAATTTGGAACCAGGCATATTGCATTTACATTGTAAACCTGCCTGTGCAACATGTCCACATATTGCATCAGGCATATTTTAATTATTATTGGCACTTTGAGCTAGTGCTGGGCAGTTAACCGAAACCGACATTTTGAACCTCTAGCAAACATAATCTCGCTCATATCGGTTATTTTGGTTTTATTTCGGTTACTTTCCCCTCTGTGTGTGGGTTCATGAACTGTCCACTTTATAACATAATACCAGTCAAGTGACAGTGAATGCAACCTGGAGGAGAACTCAAACACAAGCCAACTGAACAAGCGAGCAACTTCTACCAAAGACAATGCTGTGTCCGTCGTTTGGAGATATTTTTACGCATCAGAGATGACTGCACAGGACCTGACAAAATAAACTTTCTGTGTGAGACTTCTCAGAAGAAAACCTTGTGGCCGTTATGACAGACAACGACGCTAAGGTTATGAAGGCTACAGAGTTCAATGGATGGTCAGGGGAGCAAAGTCTTGTACATAGGCTGCATCTAACAACCGGTAAGTCACATCAGTTGAACAGACACAATCCTATAATATTCAATAATATAAATGGGTATAATTGGGGGATGACTGGCTTCTATATTCTTTCTGTTTGTTTGTGTGGGTCAAAAATGATAATGTCTACGTGATTTATTATATATTGTTGTGTATGCCTTGTGTTTTTATTCTCCTTTTCTTTTCCGTGCTGATGTTGTGAAGCACTTTGCTACATCCTTTAAAATAGGTGCTATATAAAAAAAAGATTTCTGAAATTACTTACAATTGGGTTACACTTATTTTTCAGTACCCTTTATAAAAACTGTGACATCATCTGTTTATATAGCACCTTTCTTAATGTTACAATGTGCTTGATATTACAATGTTAAGATGTAAACTTCACATTCCAATGTTAGTAAATGTTCCATTGAGTCAACATTAGATTTGAATTAAAAAATTTTTTGTTATTATGTGTTAATGTTATTAAAGTAGTTTTTTAGGTAGCATAAAATTAAGAGGTGTTATTCCTCTTTCATCAATTTTGCTAAAGCTATACATAAATGTTTGTGGAGTCTTCAGGTATAAGGGAAACCCCTCAGTAATATAATAATAGTTTTTTTATGTGTGTGTTTATTTCAGAAAATGCAATAAAACTTCAACATTTGGAGCAGGCAATAAGGGTGTCCAAAAATATGTTCCTATAGTTGGAAGAAAAGGAAGGCATTTGTGAAGGCACAATAAGAGCTGAATCTGCCACCACGCGACAGAAGCTGAAAACAGCATGTGCCACCAGATCTGGATTGAGGCAAATGACGACTGCAAAGGTACTTGGGAGAAGAAAAATGGCAAGTCCGTCGTTTTAGGGAAGTTGATTTTTACTTTAGAAGTGAAATGTGACCTTTTTCAACTTTTCACAAGGCAACAAAATCATAAAATATTCGTTCATTAAAGGTAATTGAGGTAAAAGTTTAATTTGACTATTTGCGTTATGTTGGACCTTGTGTTTTGTTGCTGGTATGTTACGTTAAAAATGGAGAGGCGCCATTATTGTATTTCACTTAGACTCTAAGTCTTAGAGCAATAGAAGTGTGAGCGTCGTTCCTGTGCGCACCCACCAGTAAAAAAAAAAAAAAGATTTGTAATAACGCTGATTGGTTTACTATCGCTCATGCCGCACTTAATGTCAGTTATAACTTCAACATGTGAGTCGATTAAACTTGTCATGTGGGTGCCCTACTTCTAGTTAGTGAACAGGAAGGCTTATGCCTGCAGAGAGGGATCCCACACCTGTGGATGTCAGGTATATCTAGGTGTATCCGTCTTTACACATTCTGATTGTCAGATAGTTCCTTAATGTAAATGTTTATCCAGTGGAGCCCTGACGACCGTTCACGTCCTGCTTCGCTCCGCTGCCCCATCTCCGTCTTCTGAAGATCAGAAAGCCCTCATTCATTCCCTCCCTTCATATCATGTGTATTAGAGTGCGGATACCCGACTGAAGCCCGACTGGTGCTGTCAGGATGTACAGTAATCTGAGAGATATTTAAAAAAAATAGTATTTTGTACTGGAAAGTAATCCTGTGTTGGTTGTTGTGCTGTGACCCCTAGGGCAACAATATTCAGTTTTCTGTCCAAGTAGCAACAACTCTTGAATATTATTTCACACAGCTTTGTAATGATAATGTCTGTAGCCTTCAGCAAAATGATCACAACACTGACTAACATTACTGATTTGGCAGCGGGAGAGTCCATAAAGGTTTTCTGTCTTTATGTTGACCCTGACCTGAGCTCAGTGCAAGGGGAAAACTAGGAATGTTTTAATGGTGTTTCCAGAGGAATGGAGAAGTTGATTGGACTAGACATACACCGAGTTATGGAAAGTGATGCTAGGGAAAGAGCCGTTCTGCACAGACTTAAAAAAAAATGTCCATTTAGTTGGAATGATGTTGGTGCTCGCCATATCTATCGCTCAAGTGTGAAGCAATTATTTGTGTGCAAACAAAAGGTGACGCAAACCTGCCAGGTGACATTGACATGGTGGGGGTGGGAGATACAGCCTCTGAGCCTGAATTAGCAGGAAACTACTGACTGTACATAGTTCAATAATGTGTTAAAGAAGTTGGATGGGATTATTTATGGTAACAAGATTGCAGCATGTTGGAAATGGCAAATAGTGTGCAAATGATATATATTGTGCCCACAATGGGACACAGAGCCTACTAAGGTCAGTACAGTAAGAAAAGGCAAGAAAGGTTTGTTTGTTCCTAAGCAAACCTTTCTTACCCGATACTCTGACATTGTTATATTTTGGCTCCGGAAATTTCTTTGGCCCCTTACTACTTTGGGTTAAGGAGCCCATGGCTCCTAGAAAAGTTTTTTGTCTGGAGCCCTGGGAAGGGCTTGTTTGAAAAAAAAATTGTATGGTTACTTAGTAAGAAGTAAGGGAGCTTACCTGTCCTGTATAGTCCACTAGCATAGGACACCCAAATCTCAGACTGAACTGAACAGATTTTGAAGATGAATAAGAATATGTGGAATGAAAAAAGACAATATCTGTTAAGTTGCAGTTTGACACACTTTTTAATTCTGCCGTTTTAATCCAACAAAGGTGTAGGAGGGCCAGTCATAGAGGTTGTCTGAAGAGGATTACAAACTCTTCAATTCTGCATTTATATTTTATCTTCAGGTACATTTAATGGAAAATACTGCAGGACAATTTTGCAATCAAGGATCTTGAGTTGTATTTAATTTAAGTTGATTAGCTGTTATACAATATTGATATTCATATATACACCAAAAGTCAATTTATTATTTTCATGTTTAAGTTTGGCCGGCAGTGTTTTATCCCTAACAGCCTATTGTGCTGTGAAAAAGTATCCCCCCCCCCAAATGTTTTTATTTTTGTGTGTATCTCACACTAAAGTTTCATTTAACATAATAAGGCAACCTGAGTAAACACAAAATACAAGTTATAAATAATAGTAAGGCAAAACATTAACCAACTCCTAATATTTGTCACCCTAAACTTAGTAGCTCGTCGTGTCAACTTTAGAAGCAACAACTACCCCCAAAGGCTTCAGATTACCGGAAATAAATCTCTGACATTTCTGAAGGGGAATCTGAGCCAAGTCTTCTATGCAGTGCTGCTTCAGTGCATCCACACGGGAGAGTCTGTGAGCATGAACTCTTCCTTTCAGGTCCCACCGCAGCATCTCAATGGGGTGCAGGTCTGGATTTTGGCACCCCATACCTTTAATTGCATTCCTTTTGAGCCATCAGAGGCGGACTTACTCCTGTGGAATCATTGGCGTTACTACATGACTCATTTGTCGCTGAACGTCAACTCACAAACTGATGATCTTCACATTCTCAGTTTTAATGTTCAAATATCTATTCAACAATCCGCAGATCATTCTTCCAAAAGCTCTGATGATCATGAAGGTGTTTTCAAGCCAAATTCATTCCTTAATTCATTCTCTGTGATGGTGTTTTTCTGTGCAGGGTTTTGAGGTGGCTGGAACTTATCGCAGTTGATACTGAGGGGGAGGCAGAGTACACCCTGGACAAGATGCCAGCAGAAACAAAACAGTCACACTCCAGCCATAAACACTTACCTACACTGAGGTGACAGAGGCCTAAAGTTCCTTGGATATTTTCTTTAGATCTTTGGTGAATTTTTGAATGACCCTTTGTTGTGCTCTGGAGGAAATGTGGAAGGTCAGCTACTGTGGGATGAGACACTTCCCACTTCCCAAGTTTTCTTCATTTGTAGAGAATGTGTTTCAGTTTACCCGAGCCTTAGAAATACCTTTGCAGTGTTTCCAAGGCAGATTTATTTAAATGACCACCTTCCTCATCTGTTCTGGAATTTATTTTGACGTTATCATTAACGCCAACTGGCAAGACCTACGAGCCAACTTCATGCTTCTGAAAATGGTCCATTTATGTAAATGTTGTATTTAGTGATGATATGGGATGGTAGTATTAAAACGAGGGTGTGTTTAGCGCAGTTGCAAGCACAAATGAATACAGTTTTTTTTTTTTCTAGATTTAGTTGCGATTTAAATATTAGATAACATTTTTTAGCCTTACTATATCAACTTATCATTTTAAACATACATATTATGTTTACTCAGGCTGCCTTCTTAGATCTTAAATCTTGTTTGAAGATTCGCGATAGTTCAGAATGAGAACCGTGCAAATAGCCACAGCGCCACACAAGTAGTATATGATCCCTTAATCTATGAACAAATGTGTCTTTAGATGCAGAAATACAAGATGGTATCAACTCTTTTCTCTCTGCTTTTGAGTACAAACTACTGTGTATTATTTCTTGTGTTTGTCTTACCCTGTGTCTGTATGAGATGAAGTATCTTTGCAGTGACCTGTCTGGCCATTACGACATCCTTGACCATGGCCTCTCCATTCATCTTCTCCAGTTGACCCAGGAGCATCAGCACCCTGGAGTTACTGGGAACTCTGAAAAAACAAATCCACCTTTAGGAAGAGTCAATGTAACACATAACTTATTTATAGTTAGCATTGGAGAACAAACACAAATAACTGTCTTTTATGCACAAATGCTCTTCAATGCAATGTAGGCGGAAAAAAACAGAGCCAACAGAACCAACAAAAATATATTTTCTGAAATAAAGCACAAAGATAAAAAGGACAGATTGGAAATCCAAGTTAAGAATACCAATGTAGTTCCCTAGTGCTTCGCTATTTATGGGATAGTGACCCTTCCTCATTTTACCTCAGGAATGAGGCACTCAGTCAGAAACACAAGGTTGAAGGTCAGTTGTTGGTACAGCAAATATAAACACGGGAGAGGGAGTCAAAACTCTGATTGTGCCCAGCGGAGCTGAGATTGTAATATGTCCTTATAAAGACACAAAGAGAGCGAGAGAGAGAAAGGAAGAGAGTAAGAGAGAGAGAGAGAATGTCTGTGTGTGCGCATTGACAGAGAAAAAGATGGCTGAATGATCCCAGATCAACTACAAAATGAACCAATTACAAATATGCAAACACTAAAATTGTTGTAATTTTAGTCATTGTGCAAAACCAATATGACCTGGATCCAGTAAGGCCGGAAAATGATCTGCCCCGCTGCACAAGCAGCCCCTTTCACAAACGGTACAGCAGAAAGACAAGAACAGGTGCACTGCCAGTTAAAAGGGAGAATATAGTGCAAGAGTGGAAACACATCAGGCAGGTGAACGTAAGCAACCAGCTCTCACAAAGAAACATTTGTGCTTGCGTGTGTTTTTTGCATATGAAACAGCGTTTATTGATCTTCAAATAGCAAAGTCACTCACCCTTTTTCTGAAGCCATTTTGGGTTTGTTCATTTTCGCCACATCAATATTTCATTTCGTCTGCAAGAGAAAAAATAAAAACCTCTTCCAAGAACAAGTATAGATATTTTTGTGCAATTTTAGCAATGAAAACAATCAACATTTGGCAGATGTGCCAAAATAGGTTTGACTGAACTGTCTCTGTAGAATTCTCAGGCTCTCTTCGGCCCTGTAACTGCAAAAGTCAGATAAGGATGGCTCTAAACTAGCCCAACTCGGAACAGAACAAACCAGAGACCCAACCAGGTTGTCTGATCACCGCAAATTACATAAATTCATACAATTAACATCCAAAAATGTGAAAATGTACTCTGTGTCGCTTGAGTCACTACACAGCAGCAGCACAGGACGTGGTTATGCTGTGTTTGAGTCAAAGACTAGTTATTAATTGCGTTGCGAGAACAATACTTTCTACTTAATGTATATATTAGGATGTTTGATTTGAAAGAGAAACTGTTATAATTCTAACTCTTCCACCCCATTTCATTGTTATCAAAAGGCATCATCATATGTTACAGGGTAAAAAAGTAATAAAAACAATCCTGAATTTGACTACTTATTTGAATCCACTCCGAAAATGAACGGGTTGTTTCCTGTCATATGCCCAACCCCGTCACCAAAAGTAGTTTTTGTGTATTCCTGCTAATACCCAGACCAGACAAACAGACAAACAATCCAACGCTTGAGAAAACATTACTTCCATGGCAGGTGTAATTATATTTACTCTGTATCTATGTCTGTGGCCAGTTTGATTACTTGTGCTATAAACACTAAAATAGTAGAAAACAGTTACTGGCAACTAATTTGGAAAGATTAATGACCAATGGGGAAATAGAGAAACTAAGCTGGAACAATTATTTAACCCCATCAAATCCCGGTCAGTTTGTCGGTCACAGACATGTGTGTCAGACAGGCTGGCCTGCTGCCCATCCAAAAATAGAAGTCAACCATGCAAACAAGTTAGACAAGAGGCGAGGAAAAACCCATGGTACAAAAAAGTAAGTATTAAACCAACAGATGATTGAGCCATAATGTAAGATAAAGAGACAGTGATTGACCCTTCCCCTAACAAACCTGTTTGGTACAGACTGAGGGTGGGACTACGGGTAACCTTATATGCCCCTTTGGTCGGGGCATAAAAAGAAGATGCCCTACATTCGGCAGATCTCAAATATCTAGAGAAAAGACATGTAAATGGGATAACTTGAACACAAAAGTATTGAAAAATTAAAACTTATGTTCAGTGGGATTACATTGAATACAATGGTAAAAATACAGGGGGTGAGAGTTGAACTGATAAGATTGTATTAAAAAACAATACCTTTATCAACTCTGCTTATCGATCTGATTATCATACCAAATCATTTTTTTTTACTAAAAAGAAGAAGTAGGCCTTTATAGGTTTTAGATGTTAAATCAACTGTTTATTACTCTAGAGGAAAGACTGAATGCAAGGCTAACAGAATAAATAAATTAAAAAATGTGTCTCCACTACTGGACAAAAAGATGCTGCCGAGAATAGACTATTACCTCTATCATCGCTGACATGAAGATCACCTACGATCAACTGTGCATAAAAATGAAAAAAGCGCTGAGCTTACTGAATAAACCAATAATGAAAAGCTTTAGGGCTTTAAACCTTTAAGACTTTTACAACGTATTATGGAAACTTACAATTCACACAGGATTACAAGATAAAAACTGACATTGACTTCGCAAATGAGGTGTTAGACTCTAACTTAGGGCCTACACTGCATCACAGAGCTGTTTTGGCGGCAAAAAGGGGTCGTACACAATAAAAGATAAAGGGTTACGGCTGATTATACATAAAAACTTAGCCTATCCAAAGCATTGCACATAAAATAATGTACTATCCCCAGGGGCAGGGCTTTCTAAGACATTAATATTAAATACATGAGACATTTAATATTTATCATAAAATATTAAAATTATCAAAATGAAAGATCCATCCATCCATTTGTTCTGCTTATCAGGGTTAGGGTCACGGCAGGTGGAGACACCAAACAACTAAATAATAAATGGTAACCTTACTAGACCCAATAGGCAGAGTAAAAGCAAGCAATCAGTAATAAGAATTTTCATAAACATGTTTATTTAAACATTGAATTACTTTTGGTGTATTTAAAATTAAGCTATAATTTGGTTAAAATGACATGTTTAGTTTTTACCCTCTATTGCATTAATTATTCATGAGTTTTAAATATCTAAAAATGCTTTAATAATTTAAATATGTGAAGAAGAAAAAAAATCCTAAAGTGTTTATTGGTAAAATACACATTTGTGCAAACAACAATTAAATATTTTTTTGTTTCTGTAAAAACAGGTTTTATTGAAATCAAGAGTAAACAAATTTAAATTGTAATTGGCAAGATGTATCATGCGATATTTTTTCCAGTTACGTTTAATAATTTCAGTTGTTAATTAAAATTTTAGGTAATAACAATTTAAAAAGTAATTTCTGTCCTATTTCAAACAGTACTTCCTGATCACGTGATGTGGAATTATCCTGTCAAAGTAAAATCCCCCTTTTCAAAATTTAACATAATGAGTGACGTAGAACTACCTAATAACATAAATTAAATTAAGTAAATGTTGCAATATCGAAACACAGTGTAATGAAAGGTCGGAAGCCAGAGACGGTGATACATACCAAATTTAAAAAAAATACCAAAGCTAGCTGTGCTCAACTTCTCAGTTAAGAATTCCAAATGCTGCAGCCAGACTGCGACCTACTGGAAGACTGGAATAACTAGGCGACCTCCCCACCTGAGTATAAAGGTGTCTCGTCAGGGCTGAGGAGGAGCATGGAGGTTGCCGGTGATCAGACTATGATAAGGACAAGCATTTTCTCAGCTGACATGTTATGGATGCAGGCTTATATTGAACAGATGGTGGTCAGGTCACAATAACTCCAGAGTGGTGTCTCCATCCACAATTAACAATTCAATTTACTATTTAAATACAAGGTGAGCAAGCTCCAGCCAACCCTGTGGGAACATCTGAGTTAGCCCCCAACACTGTCACAAAGAGGATATGTTATTAGATATTAGTTATGTATTAGCTGAGGGTGGTGTCCGCTGCACCTGCTCGGTTAGTCACTCATAACGGTGGCCTGACTGCGACACGGTGCTGGCCTGAGCCTGCTAATGCTTATGCTACATGATAAGCTCTGCATCAGGCCTGAAAAAGACAAACAACGACGAGCTTTCTACGAACCTGAATGGAAAGGTACGGTTGTCCCATTCAGGGAGGGCCAATTCCTGCAGAAGCGGAGCCTCCACTGAGTCTGAACGTTGCTTGGGTCATCTAGAGCCGCCCAGATGACAGAGGCAATTTTAAGCTAACGTCACTGCCAGGGCGGACACAACAGCCGCCTCCATCACTACGGTCACTGTCAGTCCTAAGAAGAGACTCGCGTATTCTGAGCTTTATGGTAATCGCATTGAACATGGGTCCACATCCGTTTTTCAAAAAAAAAGATCTTAAGGATTTTTAGAGAAGTTATACCAGATGTATAATATGAAGTACTTTCTGTGAACTTTGGAAGAAATTCTTCTTTCGAATGTTCCCTTTAAAGATCGCCACAGTGGACGACCTTGCCCTGTCCTCTGCATCTTCACATGTCACACCAACCTACTGCATGTCTTCTCTCACCACACCAAGGAACTCCTCTTTGCCACTAATCATGCCTTGAAATACCTTAAACAGATCTAAATGACGCAAAACAGTCCATGAAACTTAGATTTTTGGTTACAGTACTTCTTTTCAATTACTATGAAGTCATTTACAATGTACTTTTGGAGTAATCCTACATCGAAATACTTTGTAGACATAATGAATAGGCCCTTTTGTCTTAATTTGATGGGGAATAAAAACTTTATTTTCCAATCATCTGTTCAAGAAATTTGGATTATTGGTTACAGTATGTATAATACAACTAACACAACTGAATTAGGATATGTGTTTAGTTATGTAATAATCCTACCTTCCAATACCTTGTAAAGATACAATTATGTATTTTCATTCAACTTTCATATTGGATAAAAACTTTTTTTCAATACTCTGCTCGTGTAACTTATCTTTGTGGTTATAGTGCATATAATACTACTAAAAAAATACAATAATGTACTCTTTGCAATACCTTGCACAGATTCAAATAATCCCTTTTTGTCCAACTTTGAAAAGGGAAACGGCTTTATTCCACATCAAAGTTAGTGGAAAAAGAACTATTTTGATCTTTATCTGTGCACGGTATTTCAAGGCGTCCAAAATATACAAAGTATTTAATCTGATTCACCTTCGTTATCAGATCGTAGCACTTTATTTTGAAAAACGGATACAGCACTTCGATACTTTTACCGTAAACCGTAGAATACGGGAGCACGTTTTTTTTTAAATGAGCGGCTGGTTTGACCATGGGAAAACGAAAGACGGCTGTCCTGAGCGCAGCCCCATCGCTGTAAGAGGTAACGCACACGTCCTCAACAACAAAGTTGGAGAAATATTCCCGGATTAATAAATCTTTAGTGAAACGTTGTCAAAACAAGTTACGACCACCAGCCATAGTCTCAGCTGCACCAAGAACGCTGGTAAGTTATGTGCATCTGACAGCTGAGAGCGCATAGACCTTTTGCTAAGAACAACAAGGATAAGATAAAGTAGAAATGTGGAACTATTTCACTGATATAGACTGCTGTCTCACCAAAAAGAACAACAACAAAAAAACACACGCGCTTATAAGTGAACCTTTTTTGGTTTTACTACAGAATCTTTTGTCAAAGTATGACTTTGTATAATTCTAGGATTATTTGTTCACTTTGTTTCCTGGTGCACAAACACAGAAGAGGATATAACAATTTGAACACAAGAAAGAGCCCTAAAATTAAAAAAAATAAACCAAACAAGACATAACAATAACAGAGCAAGTAATAATTGTTGTTTTATAACTTATAACATTTGCTGAGTCAAAGGTATATGTGTAGGTTTTAAGACTGTGTTTGGAGTATAGATGCAAGTCATCTGGTGATGACATTGTTATATTTATAAATCAAAATATCAATCTCAACAAAAAAATGGGCTTAATTATAATATCTAAATATACTGTACATATCATTATAAAAATCAGAATATGCAACCCAGCTACATGGGGCCAGAAGCCAGTGTACCTCTAGCGCTGATCCAAAGCCCGGATAGATGGGGAGGGTTGGGTCAGGAAGGGCATCCTGCGTAAAACCTATGCCAAATTAAAACTAGAAAAAGCTGATCTGCTGTGGCGACTCAAGAGCCAAAAGCAGCAGCATATACATCAATTTCCTATACAGCTCAGCTCAGCTCAGCTGAGTTGGTCCGTTAGACACACAGTAGGTCTTGCTTAGAGCTGCACCCTGACTCCTGGGGTCGTGCCAGCCTATGCAGAACCAGTCAAAGCTACTGAAGCCATCATAGCCAACTGTCAACCGGAATGTTTTGGGTGTTGTTCTGATAGTTAGATATTTTTTTAAAGATTACTCTTACACTGTCGTCTCACCAAATTCCAGAAAAACACTCAGGCTGCGGCATTAGAACACAAAATGCATTACAGAGCTTTTTTTGGCGGCAAAAGAAAGACCAACTTATAGGTTATAGTGTTATGGTTGATCAGTGTAGACATTTGTACAATAACAGGGAATCTTTTTTACTCAATAACATTCCTAATAAGTAGTCTTGTGGGATTTGATTCCTGTTTTTCATCCAAGTGGCCTGGATTTGACTTCAGGTATGGGAATAAGTTTAAGGGCAGGAAAGTGGCATTGTGGGAAGCAAAGTTACATCACAGCAAGAAGGTTCTGGGTTCAAGTCCACCTCCGGCCTTGGGACCTTTCTTTGTAGAGTTTGAAATAATTACTGCGGTTAATGAAAATATTTAATAATGAAAGTATCATATGGTGAATGGTAGTAATATTTACTAACCTGTAAATTGAATAAATTACATGATGGCTCAATACTTTTGAAAGACACTGAATGTATGTCACATTGTACATTTTTGAACATTTACTTAATCAGGCTAGTCATTTTGTTTTTAGTCATTTTCCTTCACATTAGTGCTTTGGCACTGAGACATATTTCAAAGGTTATCAATATGACACTACTTTGATTCAAAAAAATGAATTCCCATGTCAGTGGTCTATTTTTATTGACAGTCTAAAGACGAGGTAGCGGGTGATGGGGAGGGTCGAGGTTTTGACTGATCTACACTGCTCTCAGTTGTCCAGCAGCTTTTCCAGTATCACCAGAGGGTCATCATCTCCGAGGTCATAGTCCTTGTATACGTCTGTGAATTCATACAGGAACTCCTCTACGATGTCCACAGCAGAGGTGGAGGCAGTGGGGATGAAGGTGGAGGTGGTGAGGGGTGCAGAGACACCTACAGTCAATGATTTGGGGCTAGTGGGAGTCTTCTGGAATGGGCTGAAATGTAAAGACAAGATTATTCTGTATTTAGAAACTTACTATGCTGCATTCATGTCATGAGTGGAAAAACACCAGAATACGTTCCACTAAATTCCACTGGGATCTCTGATGGGTTACACACACTGTCTAATATTTGATTGACTTAATCACTGGAGAAAACAAAGACTTAACCCTCTTGTCCTTCACTGTAAAAAAAAAAAAGTTGTTTACTGTTCAAACATAATTAATTTAAATTTTATGGAGTGTAAAAGTTTAAAAAACGTAACTGTGTCACCAGAGAAGTTGTTTGTTGTTTTTTTGAATCAACAATGCTCTTTTTACAGTGTTCAATATTTATCTTAAAATGTTAAAGAAAATAATATCAGACTCATCCATCACTAATAAACATTTATTTGCTATTTCATATTTCAGATTATTTGAATGTTCTGTTAATATAATAATAAAAAGCAGGAATATAACTTTTGTTATGCTTTTGGAGGTAATCATGCACTTTAAAAAGATAATTGTTCATTAACTAAATTAATTTTAGTCTACTTCAACTAGCAACCAAACCATATTAAGCATTTTTGAGTCTAAATTGAAGTTGTGAATACTTAATTTAATTGACTATTTCCAGTTGAAGTAATTATTTTTTAGTTCACTGACAATCCTTAAATATCCAATAACTCACTGTTTATGTCCTTCAGCGTGTTACGTGACTTAATTATCTGATTAAAAATATCATTATTAGCATTAATATCTAAAAATAACCAGCTCTCACTCGTGGTGCCGACTATTGAAGGCAGCAACGTTTAAATGATTGGTCAACCAACAGAACACAACCCTTATAATTCTTTAAAAAACAACAGTAACCAAGGATGTATATCACTTTTTTTGTGAATAAAACAACACTTTTAATAACTAACTGAGGTTGTTTGAAATTCTTCATAACAGTTTCACATGACTTCACCTGGAGGGTGAGATAATATTTGCCTTCTGGAGTCAAGTAACAAGACAAGACCAAGTTGGGAAAAGAGTTTGTTGTTCAGTAAACGGAGCGACGCCTGGGACGTAGTTCAGGCAGTCAACTTCAGCCGTTACACTAACCCTAACCCTAACCCGGTGTATTTAAACTGCTACTATTTCCCATCTCTCCCCTCTGCTCTCCTTATGCCGCAACTGCTCCGCATCAGCATCGCTACCTGCTCTTTAAAGTCCCACCACCACCTAAGCATCCACCTACCCCCCGACTTAGACGGGGGGTAGGTGGAATATTTGCTCATAACTTCCCAAAATCTTGCTGTAAATTATCAGCGGGGAGTGATGAGGTCGGAGCCTAGACGCCTAACGACATGTCTCGCCAGAATAATAAACAATGATAACGTGAGTTGTCCGACTGAACTATGTTTTAAGTTAAAAAATGTTGGAGAAAGAAAAGTATCTTTTGTCAGTCCCCCAGAGTTAAGTCTGACATTAACAAGAAATTAAGGTTTGAGTCGTAAGTTGGAAGGTTTACCTTTGGGGAATTGCACAGGCCTTTCTGGCAGGGACGGATCGTTTCACTCCCACCCTCTTCTGACCTGCATCCCTGGAGTTCATCTGCTTGAAGGTCTTGGCCTTCACATTATTATCATTGGCAATGAGGCTCTAAAAAGAAACTGGAAACTTACCATCACCCAGGGTCAACAAAACAGAACACAGCTACAGCTATGCACTTTAGAATGTTACAGAGCATTCCTCAGGAGACACATTAATGGGTTCCAGCGACATGTCTGTCATTTCAGCACTACTCTTTGCTGTGAAATCATTATATGGAAGATAAAGATCAGCAGATTCAAAGTGAACATCAGTCTGAAAGACATGAGGATAAACGCTGTCCTACTTTGAGAAGTCAGTGTCTTCATGCACAACGGACTCTCAGCCCTGCTCTCCTCACGGACAGAGCAGATCTTTTTCTCAGCCTCCAATGCCTGCTGAGCATGAATCCCTGCTTTCTTTTCCCTGCAGATCTCCTCTAGGGACTTAACTCAGACTCGCTCCAGGTTTATAGCCTCTGGTCCAGGCCTATCTGATTCAGAGTCCCACTGTCTTATGCCCTGAGTTTTCTACACAGTGTGGTTGGCGTGCTCCTTCTCCTTCTTTGATTTCAAGTTGGTATCACCTGTTAGTAAACAATGTTTATTTAGATCGATGTGCATGTGTAATATAGAAGCAAATATTAAAAATAACAATGGCAAGTTATTCTTAATTTTGTTCCTCTTGCCGCTGATCCTTTTTGGGTGTCGCCACTAAGTTTCATCTGTTTCCATCTTACCCTATACTCTGCCTCTTCCTCTTCCACAACGACCAACTGCATGTCCTCTTTCACCACATACAAAAACCTCCTCTGTGATTTTGCCCTGTTATCTCCTGCCTGGCATCTAAACCTCCAGAATCCTTCTACCAATATGTTTACTATCCCTCCTCTTCACGTATCCAAACAATCTCCATCTGATCTCTCTTACTTTGTCGCCAAGACGTCTAACCCGGGTTTCTCCCTCTGATGTTTCTAATCTCCTCCATCCTCGTCAATCCCAAAGAACATTTTAAACATCTTCAACTCTGCCACTTCCAGCTCTGCCTCCTGTCTTCTGGTCAGATCCACAGACTCCCAACCATCCAGCAGAGCTGCTCTCACTGCCATCTTGTAAACCTTTCCTTTCACTCTGCTGCTCTACTGTCACAGATAACTCCTGACATTCTTCCCCACCAACTCCGCCCTGCCTGCACTCACTTCTTCACCAGTTCTCCACAATTTCCGTTGTTCTGAACAATTTCCCCCAAGTACTTAAACTCCTGTCCATCAAACAAAGAAGGGGTCCAGAGCTGATCCATGATGCAGTACCACCTCAACCTTGAACCCATTTTCACTCCTACAGGGAATTTCAGCAGTGTCATGCTGATCTTGGACATTTTCTGTACCACTCCAACATACTTTTCTTTCACTCACAACATCCGTCTAGCTGACTACATAGATATAAATACTAGATACACCAAATAATTTGGTAGTAGTATAGCTATGAACACAAAATATGATGAATTATGTTCCCAAAGTTTAGCCTGGTTTAGGTAGGTTAGTATAATAGTTGTTAACCTTGCCTTGCTATGCCCTCTCTGAGAACTAGTCTTCAAACATGAGGAGTAGTAAAGATAAAGAGCAATGTCGATTCTGAGGAAAATAAGGACAAAGAACAACATTTCAGTTGCTAGTGTGTTTGCTGAAACAAACACCATTCACTTCTACCAGGTGGAAAATAAAGACCATCTTAGCATCGAGGCTTTTCTTGGAAGGAGGCACAGTGGTGCTTCTGACATCCGGCTACATAGTTCTCCCAAAAACAAGGTATTGCCTTTTGTTTTTTCTGTTTGGATGAAAGTCATTAACAACAGATGGGCTGATTACACCTTATCTCAGGATATTTTTTTTTTTCCTTTCCACAACTCTAATCTCTTAAAAAATAATTATGTTATTGTTTCTCAAAATATAAAATGATGTATGGAATGATTTACCAGCAAAGATTGAAGTCAGTGGCCTGAGCAAATGTCCCACTTAAGAATTAGCAATGGCAAAGCCGTTTTCTCTGATGATGCTCAAGAGAAACAAGTATTTCATCAGTCTTCTTATGTTAAAGGAAACACTTAGGACACATTGCAGATTTAAGTCAATATCAAGTCAATATTGAGTTCAGCCTTTAAGTTATGTGTTCACCACTGTGAGTTTCTTTGTCTGTTTGGTTAATTCCTGTAGATTCCTGTAGATTTAGGAAAAACTACAGGATGGATTTGTTATGAAAATTTACTCAGAAGTAGGTTTTGGCGTATCCTGAAGATACATTTTGGTGACGTTACACGTGTGACAGCATATAAAATGAAATAAATAAATAAGCACTTTGGAGCAGTGATGGAGATATAGCATTTTTATTTTTTTCCAAACATTATATTTACGCCTGTGCGAAACAATAACCGCTGGTATAATTATATCTTCGTTATTTAGAAGGCCCAGGAGACGACAGGCTGCAACGTATTTGAGAGATGCTGACTGAGTTTGCGGGAGTTTTTTTGGTAGATTAAGAGACTGGCAGTAACTCTGACATTAATGGAAAAATATGCTTGAAATTTTTCTTAATAAATGTATCGAATTGGTTCTGATCACAATAATGTCTACCTTGGGCACTGGTGTGCCTTGGCGGAGGTTTTTGTTCTCTAAATGCTTTTTCTCGTTTCAAATGTGGTCATTTTAATTTAGCACACTGACTTGTAGGCTTGTTGTGTGGTTGCATTTATAGAGCATCAACCGCTCCTCATAACAACTCCAGTCTCAGCAGTGGAGATCCTGCATATGCTTTATTCCGTTTAAAACATTTGTTTAAACATTTGTTCAAGACAAATGTTTGTGTTTACTTACTGTTATCCTCATGTGGCAGTAGCAATCCATATTAGAATGATGTATAGCACTGTTGTCAATCACACAAGAAAAGTGTGTGCTAAAACCAGTATATATTAACAGAATGTACCAGCAGGACTTTTCACATTACGTTTCCTTGAAAACCACTAGATTCTGATGTACATTAAGCGTTTTTTAGTAAATACCTTACTCACTAAATAATGTTATTGTTTAACCAAATATCATGAGATAAAAACTTTAATTTGTTCAAAATAATATAGAAGATGATAATATAATACCAATTTAAACTATGATATAATCCAATAATATGATATAGCATCCACTTTTTGATGAACATTTTTCTCAATATTATAATGATATAGTAGAATAAAATTCAGAATATTTAGTGTGAAAAAATATAGTTAGAGACAATATTCTAAATAGATGAGAATCTCTTTTACAATAGTGTTTGATTAATTGTATTCTACAAGGGTTATGTAAGTAAAATAGATGTCCCTACCAGAGTTTAAATGACACACACTCACAGACATACATTATTGCGCGCGAACACACACCGCCAATCAGTCAAAACAGAGGAAGTCTTTTGGATGAGAAGTCCAGTCCAGATTCAACCCACAGCCTGGACAAAGGATAATGTACATAGAAATCGGTATACAAGATAGATCCAAAAACGTTGGCTGATCTCTCACTGCATCTCCCGTACAAGTGTATTATAACCTGCGAAGGTCCATATATCAGGCACTCGACCTGCGAACCACTGTCATGGCGGCCACTGAAAGTCACTGGTATCGTGACGTCAGCTAGAATGCTGCTTAGTAGCCCGGAAGTGGAAAATATGGGAAGATGAAAAGTCAGTTTAAAGCGACCAGTCACGAGACCAGCTCCTCTCCCAAAACTGATAAACTGTTAAATTGTATGGTTTTCATAAACAACCTCTGCTTTGGGAACCAAATTACCTGGATAGATTTCGCCAAACCAGTCGATACATCTTGAATATCATTAATTTTCTTTATAAAAAATAAATCTATATTAGATTTATATTTATGGACAGGCCATTAGTGTCGTACGACCAGTCATGTTTACATATATATATATATATACATTTATCTGTACATTTCTATAAGATATCCTATTATATAATATGTCTTACATTTTTGTCATTTTCAGAATGTCTGTCTGTTGGAGCTGTTGTAACAACTTAAATTTCCCCCTTGGGGATTAATTAAGTTTTTGTCTATCTAACATTTATTAAATTATGAATGTGATAATCCAATGAGTGGATCACTCAATAGTAGTATATTCCTGGGCGATATGGATATCATGAATAATACATTTTCAAAAACCTCTGCCAATGCACAAGAGTACCAAATTAAGGTAGACGTCGTCACAAGGATATGCCAAAACTTACATCTGGGCAAAATATCATGCAAATCTATCCTGTTTTTATGAGTTATTAAACAAAAAACATTCCAAAGTGCCTTATCTTACAATGGTCAGGAAAACGTTATATTGTAATATCCATTTTTCCAGTTTTCCATACGCTTGCTAACAAAAAGACAAAAACATAACCTTTATGGAGCCCCTCTGGTGACAAGATAGTCGTGGCTGTAGTTATAGGCTAACTACGGCTGTAGGAACCTTTGTTATGTGTTGGACGGGGGACACATTAATGAAGTAGTCAAGATTACATTTCTGATATTTGGGTTTTGCCTCCTGTATAGTTGCATACAATTACAGTCCTATATGCATATGTACAATAGAACCAATACCTCTTCCGGTCTCTCACCACAGCTTACTCTCGGTTGCCGTTAGTATCCCAGACAATATCAAAGGGGCCGGCAAAAATACAAAATCCAATAGAAAGTCCGTTACACACGCAGAGTTCAGACCCAACAAACACTGTGAACACTGTTGGGGAACAAATAATACACTGGAACGGTCGACACGAAGGAACAACCTCTGGCACATGAAAAGACTGGAAGGCGAACTGGAAAACTATGGAAAATCAACAACTATTGAAGACAGATGACGTCGTATTAAGTCGTTGCCACGACTTATTATCTTATTACCACAAGTTATTAAGTAGTTCCCAAGACTTTCTTGACTTGTGGGAAGGAGTTATTAAGTCTTGGCCACGATATAATAAGGCGTCCCCACGCCTTATTGCAAGAAATGAACTGAAGCAATATTGCAGCACAGTGGTGAGCATGAGAAATAAGCAGGCAGTGAGACCAAGATGTGCGTTGGGGAAGTTTACGTTTTACTTTTTTACTTTTTATTTTATTTAATTGTATATTTTATTATTTCTGTCCACCATAATTTTTTCGCACCCTTGTGTTTATTATATGTTGTTCAAAATAAAGGTTTAAAAAAGAGCGCAGCCTCTCTGGTAGACATCGAGAGACAACGTTTACGTCTGAAATGTTTCTCTATTACGACCATGGGACGAAGGTGATTTCGTTAATGTTTTCACTTCATTTCTGTAACTGCTCGTACCTTGTCTCGGGGGTGGGGGATTCCAATTTTCCACGAGGGGATAGAATTTGATCCTAACATCAAACAGCATTACGGATTTTACCTGCGCAGGTCAATTCTACATAGAAAACTACATTTCCCAGGTTTACACTGGCGGATGACGTATAATTTGAGCGACAATCTTTACAGTCTCTATAGAGAACCATATAAGCTACATGATCAATATAAAGTACTAAGGTATGTTCTCATTTACGAACAAATATGGCTTTCATATAGTGGCATTTGCCTTTAATGTACATGATCAATTGTGAAAATCGTTTAAACTGATGATATCCAAGCTTTGCCCTCTGCAAACCACTATGGTTGTTAACATTAGCTCGCTCGCGACAGCAGACGCTATTGCTAGCTGCTGGTGAAAGCTAGCTATTGTGACCCATTAATTAGATTATTATTTACTTGTACAGTGCACGAGCAGCCTAATCTGCTCTAACTTTAATTCTACGTTTTATAAATCAAAAAATTGTCATGAGCCTTTGACTGTCACTTTGTTAATGTCATATTAAAGAAAAGTATCAATACCAGGCTTTGATGAGTTTATGTTAAGAGCATAAAGATCAAGTAATATCGATATCAGTAAAGTCATATTTCTCTCATATATCAATAGCTGCAGTCATAGCCTTTTAGTTCAATGTGTAATTCTCTATTAACTTTTATTTAGGGATTTGTAATAGATATGCTATGTACCTAATTATATATAAGCATACATTAGTAAATCAGTAACAGATGAATAAATAAATAATTTTTGTGAAATTCTTAGGTCATTACACTATTAATATTTAAAAAAGAGTGAGAATTTCCAGTGTACTCACGGGTGCAATTCACACTTTTTTAGGCTTGAACTTAAGACTTTCAGGTCAGTTCACAGAGCATGAAGTTAATCCTCTGTTGTTGCCCCATGATGATCAAAATATACCAAAGGTCTGCTTTCCAGAAGTTTAGAGGTTAAGCTGTAAACCTTTTTAAGGTCAAATAGCAGACTGTTGAAAATGAACAGTGTAGTTATTGCCTAATATGTATTTTTAACAGTGTTGTGATGACTTGGAAATTGTGTTAAATGCTGGGAAACAAAGAGTTAGTTTCATGTGTAGGTTCGATAATTTTATTACATGGGACTGATCTGAATCATGACAGAGACCAGCAATAACATTAAAACCCCTGACCGGGTAAGTCAGAATAACATTAATATCATGGTAGAGTGGCACCTGTCAGTGGCCTTTATATCAAACTTGATGTGATGGAAGCAGGAAAATGTGCACGTATAAGGATCTGTGTAATTCAGACAAGGGCCAACTTGTGATGGTTAGGTGATTTGGTCAGACCATCTCCAGAACTGCTGGTTTAGTTGGATGCTCCTAATCGGTTGCAGTGGTTAGTATCTATCAAATTGGTCAAAGGAAGCACAACTGATTAGCCAGTGACAGTGTCATGGACGCCCAAGACACTTGTGTTTTGTATTGGGCGTCAAGACAATCTTCTAGCCTTTTGATGTTTGTGTGGAGAGAAGGCTACCTTACTTTATCTAGTTCTAGTAGAACTGTATCAAAACTCCTAATGAATTGAAGAGTTTTTATGATAGCAAAAAGGTAATCCAACAAAATAAAGCAAGTAGTTTTCATGTTATGGCTATTAAATGGTGGTATATACAGAAATATAACCTTAATTAATGAGTCAACTGATGGTAACTTTGAAGGCACTGGATTACTTAAAACTTGTTATGCTTCTTGACCAGATGCTCTACATTTACTGTGTATTGACGCAAGTTAGTATTGTCCTCTGATCGAAGACAAAAAGAATAATATAGTATAGTATATATATAGTATATAGTATATTAAGCATAATATACACCAATCATACTCTTTCTCATATTTCTTAATTACTGGTTCAGAAATGTTAGATTTTTATTTAGTAATATTTTAATTATGTGATATCTTGAAAACATTTTCTTTGTTTTTTTCATTTCTCTATAGTGGTCACCATGGTGATGAAGTCGTCAGTTGAGGATGATGATTCCGGCTGGGGGTTAGGCATTCCAGAAAAGATGAAGAACAATGCCAACTGGGTTGATATTACACATGAATTCAAGAGTTCTTGCAAAGGTACAACCAGTGGCAGTGAATGTGTTTCTGTGTCATACTGCATGCCCGCAGAGATTAAATGGACTGATATGACCCTCCTTTCCCTTTTTCTGTCTCCTTGTCCTGTCCTCATGCAGATTTGAACCTTGGAGAGTTGCTTCATGACAAACTGTGAGTAGAACAAAACATTTTGCAGACTTACACTTTGAATGGTCAGTTTCCTCATATTACAACACCAAGTCCAGAAGGTTGGGACACTATGTAACAGTAACATTATAAAACAGAATGCAGTAATTTGCAAGTCCTTTTTAACCTAAATGTAACTGAATATAGTAAAAAGAAAATATAGTTGCTGTTCAAACTGATAAACTTTGTTTTGGTAAATATTTGCTCACTCATATATCACATTCTTTTTCATGATTGTTTTAGTGAATGTCAGAACTATTGATGGACTGGTGGATGTCCGTAAAACATATTTCACATACTTTTTCAGGACATCAGGGAACAAGCCCACCCAAACACAAGTGTCTCTGATTTAAATAAAAAAGTTCTTTAGAATTGCTTTGCAAAAACATGTTTGACTTAACCATGATGTTATCTGCAACATCGTTTGCATCATTTCACAAATATAATCCCTGGTATTAGTCAACAGAGTCCTAGATTTGTTGGACCGTTGTACAAATGCCTATATTAATGACACCAGCTCTGCTGTGGTGGCAGGTTTGGCCTGTTTGAAGCCATGTCAGCCATAGAGATGATGGACCCAAAGATGGATGCAGGAATGATTGGAAATCAAGTTAACAGGAAGGTGCTGAACTTTGAACAAGCGATCCAGGTAAAGTACACTGGCCTCTAATTTTTGCGCATTGAGAAAAAAGCTGATTTTAAGGAAATAAGGGAAATTATTTCAATTCAAATGTAGCCCTCTGATTTCATTTTAAAGTTGTTGAAATCATTTTGTAATACTAACAGCTTAATCAAAGACATTATTCTATGCCATTTGTTTACTCTCTTGTGTTCTTTATAGGAAGGTGCCATCAAGGTGAAAGACCTTTTTCTTCCTGAACTCATTGGAATCATAGATACTTGCTTCTGCTGTTTGGTGAGTTTCACTTTCTAATAAGATAAACAGTCTTTGGTCTGTGGTTGACATGATTCTAAAGGTTTCCTTTTGGTTAAGTGAAACATAAAGAAGATTCCATCCATAAGGAGTCAGCCACTTTAAGATTTTCTGAAATTCTTTTGAGTTTAGAAAGATGTTTTGCAGAAAGAGCCTTTTAATTTATAGGAATTAATTTTAAAAAAGGGTTTAATGTGTTTTTTTCATTCATACAACCCCAATTCCTGAAAAGGGTGGGACATTCTATCAGATTGATAAAAATAAAATACAAATCTTTCTTAACTGAAATGCAGTTTAATATAGTAAGACACGAGATATTAAAGTGAAGGCCAGGAGACATTATTGTTTGTTAGTATTAACTATAATATAATAATTATGGTATCATTATTGCTTAATTTCATGCCTACAGCACAGTCGGACATATTTACAGGGTTCCATCACCTTTGCTTTTCACTACACTCAGTAAGCATTAGGGAAAGGAGGACACAAATGTAAGTTTGCTGATATATACAACTGAAGTTGCTCAACAGTCCGTGGTCTCTATTGTCATATTTGGTGCTTATTAGCACATCAGACATCTTGAATGGGGTACAGTTCTGGACTGTCTAGTACCAGACTTAGTCAATCAAAAGCCACGCTGTTGTAAGGTGTACAGAATGAGACTTCAACTCAGACAACCCTCAAAAGGGATTGTTTACACCTTATAAACGGATGCTGGCTTCAAACTTCACACTGATAAAAAATCTGGATGGTTCTGTTCCTCTTTTGCCTCCTTGAGGGAGTGACGTCCATGACCGACAAAACCAAGTTGAAATGTAAACTCATCACACCAAAGGACATTTTCTCCACTTTGCATCGGTCCATCTCAGATGAGCTTGTGCACAGAAAAGTCGACGGCGCTCTGGATGTTGTTTATATATGACTTGCATTTGCAGTTGGAGATGTTAACCATATTTTTCCAGCGTTCCTAAATCCAATCATAATAAGCTTCATAGAATCATGTTGGTTTTGAATGCAATGCTGCCTTAGCCATAGAAGGTTAAGGGAATTCACTTTTGATTTTTAGCAATGCCTGCTGATATTTCTCAAGACTCTCTGAGTCTCTTGATGATATTTTTGACTACAAATGCTGAAATCCGGAAATTCCTTCCGATGGCGTGTTGAGAAACATCCTTGTATAAATTGTCACAAAGTGGTGAAACTTTTTCTTAAGAATGACTTCGGAGAATGCACCTTTTTTTACTCAGTTATGCTGGCAACCACCTGTTCCCAGTTAAACCTTTTTACAAGTGCAATGTTCCAATCAGGTGTTTTTAAGCATTACCTTCCAAGTCTTTTGTTGCCCCTGTCCCAACTTTTTTGAGACGTGCTATAAAATTCAGAGTAAACACATATTTACAAACCTCAATTAAGTTGATGAAGTCCAATTTAAGATGTATTTTTATCGAATCCTGGATTTAAAGATAAAGATAAAGATAAAGATAGCCTTTATTAGTCCCACAATGGGGAAATTGCAATGTTACAGCAGCAGAGCATGTTACAGAATAAGAATAACAGAATAAGAATAACAGGGCATTATGTGCAATTTAATTAAATTAAATGTACAAAACAAAGTGCAAGTGAGGTAGGTGTGTGTGTAAGTGTGTGTGTAGTTGTGTAGGTGTGTGTGTAAGTGTGTGTGTAGTTGTGTAGGTGTGTGTGTGTTGCTAACAGTGCTGGTTGTGGAGTCTGACTGCTGCAGGAAGGAAAGATCGGCGATATCGCTCCTTCACACACTTGGGGTGAAGGAGCCTATCGCTGAAGGAGCTCTCCAGTGCAGAGATGGTTTCCTGCATGGGGTGGGAGACGTTGTCCCGGAGAGATGACAGCTTGGCCATCATTCTCTGCACTGGAGAGCTCCTTCAGCGATAGGCTCCTTCACCCCAAGTGTGTGAAGGAGCGATATCGCCGATCGTTCCTTCCTGCAGCAGTCAGACTCCACAACCAGCACTGTTAGCAACACACACACACCTACACAACTACACACACACTTACACACACACCTACCTCACTTGCACTTTGTTTCTGTACATTTAATTTAATTTATTTTAATTGCACATAATGCCTTCTTATTCTGTTATTCTTACTCTGTAACATGCTCTGTTGCTGTAACATTGCAATTTCCCCATTGTGGGACTAATAAAGGCTATCTTTATCTTTTATCTTTATCTTTATTCTCCTGTCTCCCAACTCCTGCACCGAGTCCAGTGGACATCCCAGGACCGAACTGGCCTTCTTGATTAGTTTGTCCAGTTTCCTCCTGTCAGCAGCTGAGATGCTGCTGCCCCAGCAGACCACTCCATAAAAAATGGCTGAGGCGACTGCAGAGTCAAAGAAGGTCTTCAGGAGCGCCCCCTGCACACCAAAAGACCTATTTTACATAATCCCAACTTTTTGGGAATTGGGGTTCTACTTACATACTCCCTACCGTTGTTATATATCGAATTCTCACAATGACCAGTCATCTTTGTAGATTTGTTGTGCGCTGGATTACTTTTCTGAATCTTGAGGTGGTTTTTACATGACAGTCACTGATATCCATTGAATATTTCATCAGTGCCTCTTAAGAAAAAACAGCACTCATGTTTGCATGTTTGTGTGTTTACCCAGATTACATGGCTTGAGGGCCACTCCCTGGCACAGACTGTGTTCACCTGTCTGTATGTCCATAACCCTGACCTGATTGAAGAGCCAGCCCTCAAAGCATTTGCCCTTGGTATCCTGAAGGTGTGTGACATCGCCAGAGAGAAAGTCAACAAGGCGGCTGTGTTCGAGGAGGTGAGCAAATCTCCACATTTCGCCGGTTACTGTGTGAGTTGTGTGTGCGATTGCTACAAGACACCATTTCACTTGATGTAGGGCATTATTTTAGCTGCAAATGTGTTAGATACTATGTTATATCTGTGCAATATTCAAGTTTTTACATAGACTTTACATTCCTGTGGATCAGATAATACTTATATCTCTGAAAAGTTGGATATTATGGAGTCACCTCATCCACCACAGATCCTACGTGTTAACGCAGTAACTCAAAGACCATTAAATGGATCGTTTTCAGATTTTAACCGACATATTCGTTAATGTGAGGGAGAACTGGAATTATTTTGGGAAAGGTTAGTTAGGTTTACAATAACGGTTTATTGTCAAGTATGTCACACTTGCAAGGGACTTTAACTGATATCTTGGTGCAAAATGAAGTTAAAGCATAATATAAAAAGTGAAAATAAAAATAGCCATGTACTAGGAGTGGTTTGACTCCACCTCTGCTGGCCTTTCTGTGCGGTGCTTGCTTGATCTCCCTGTGTCTCTCCGGGAACTCCGGCTTCATGCCATATAGGTGAATTCGTGGCCAAATGTCAGCTGGGATAGGCTCCAGCCCCCCCCGTCACCCTGAACAGGATAAGCGGAATATAGAATGAAATGTCTGATCCATTGGTTCGATTTTGTCCAAATTTAGTGCATATGAAACGACTGGGGGGGCTTCTTTAGAAAGAAACACTGATGTTTTGACATAACTTCCTAACTATTTGTCCGATTTGGTCCAAATTTAACTCATATGAACCACTTCAAGGAGATCTAATGTGTGCTTGTCATATTCTACTATAATTGTTAATATTTCTCCCACTAGGGGGATTGTTTTTGCCAAAAACACACCCCAGCCGCACATCCAATTATTTTCATATTCATAGTAATAGTTCATATTTTATTGATTAGGGGGACTGTTTTGTACAAAACAGTTTCTCATCTGTAACCTCCCAACCATAAATCCTAACCGTGTCTAAATTCAGCTCTAAATTCACCAGGCAGTCTGTCTTGTTATGTTTGCATGTGGAATTGATGACTTGCTTCATATTTTATGCAGGAAGATTTCCAGGCCATGACTTATGGCTTCAAGATGGCCAGTAATGTCACAGATCTTCGAGTGACCGGTATGATAATGAACTGTTATACTTTATTGAGTCCACAGCTTCCTAAATACTGTTAATTTAAGAGGTACAAAGATGGCTGATGTCACATTTCACCCTCTCTTTCTCTCTCTCTCTCTCTCTCTCTCTCTTTCTCTCTCTCTCTCTTTCTTTTTCTTTGGTTTTTGTGCCAGGTATGCTCAAAGATGTGGAGGACGAGTTGCAGAGGAGAGTGAAGGTATGTTTTTGTTGGGTAGTTTAAGCCACAGTCTCTAAAATATTATTGTTTGTAAACATATTGACTCTAACAATGTTCATTGGTTTCTCTTCTGCCTTCTCAGAGCACAAGGATTCGACAAGGCGAGCAGCGAAACCCAGAAGTTGAGCTGGAGGTGAGTCAAGCCATTCCTCCATGGTTGTTGAGTGTCTGCTTCCAATTCTTGTTTTTGTCAAGGGCATTTTTTAATATGATTATGACTGTTGGAAAACTAAAAACAGGTCGTCTCAAACTCATCAGAACAAACTAGCCGCAGACTAAACCTGGAACGGCCTCCTTCGTAGTTTCTCCTCGTTCTAATTTGTTTCCATCTGTTTATCAACGTGTGGGAATCTTATGACCTCTTGAGACTCTGCTTTGGAATGTACAGCCTTTCCATCACAGTAATAACACTGAACAAATGTAGGTTTACATTTAGGTTAAAATACTTATATATATGTTTTCTGAATCATATTCTTGTGGAATCTCAAAGACAAATGTGGAAAAAGTCTTTAGATCTACATGTGATCCCGTCTAATGTTCTACTTTGTTTTTCTAGCATCAGCAGTGTTTGGCTCTTTTCAATAGAATCAAGTTCACACGCCTTCTGTTGAGTGCATTGATCACTTTCACAAAGAAAGAGGTAAATCACATAAACACCACCAGACTTTGCCAGATTTCATGATTTGACTTTCGCATGAATTTCAACGTATTCAGTATTTCACAATGTGACCCGACCCCCAATAATTGAAAGAAAGAAAATGATGGACGGATGTACTTAACAGTATTGGCGCTTGTCTCTTAAATTACTCTGATTATCCTCTTCTTTTTTTCATGCGTTTTTGTGATCGTGTTAACAGACCAGCTCCGTTGTTGAGGCCCAGAAGCTGGTGGTTCAGGCAGCTGATCTCTTGTCAGCCATTAATTCTAGCATTCAGCACGGTATCCAGTCACAGAACGACACCACGAAAGGAGGTAACACACAAAGTTCCACGCATGTGTGAAATTGTGCATAGATTATTTATCTTCTTGTTTTCCTGCCATGCAGGTTAGTATTCCTTCTACATATTTACAGTTGTGATGTTCATG
Organism: Lophius americanus; assembly: GCA_037951165.1. Lineage (NCBI taxonomy): Eukaryota > Metazoa > Chordata > Actinopteri > Lophiiformes > Lophiidae > Lophius > Lophius americanus. The sequence goes on along the minus strand of JBBDHG010000032.1, from coordinate 9,097,158 downwards.
CTGCAGACCACCCAATCATGATGGGCTTTGAGCCCCTGGTAAACCAGAGACTGCTGCCGCCTACATTTCCTCGCTACGCCAAGATCATTAAGAGGGAAGACATGGTGACCTACTTTGCCAAACTCATAGAACGCATCAAGACCGTCTGTGACGTCATCAACACCACCAACCTGCACGGCATACTGGTAAGGACACATTTCCACATCCTCCCTTCATATTCTGAAACGGTACACTTCAATAAGCAGATTTTGTTAGTTCATCATTCTCACAAAAACATTAAGAGTGAAATGCCTTCTGTTGCATAATAAATGACAAATGCTTATGGATGTTGTGTTTATGGAATTTTGGTCTGTGGTTTTACAAGGACTTCTTCTGCGAGTTCAGCGAACAGTCTCCCTGCGTTCTCTCTAGATCTCTGCTTCAGGTATGTTTGAGTTCATGTGATATAGTACATTACAAAAAACCTGGTGCATGAGAGCAAACAAAATGTTTGTTTTTATTGTTTTTAATAAACCCAGACAACGTTCCTGATCGATAATAAGAAGGTTTTTGGGACCCACCTAATGCACGACATGATTAAAGATGCTCTGAGATACTTTGTGAGCCCACCTGTCCTCTCCTACAAGTAAGTCTGTCATTGTTTGATTGATTAAACCTTCAACATGTCAATCATTTAATGGTATTTTAAGTTAAGGTTTAGACTATTACATTATAGGCTTTGTGTATAAACATAACATGCAAACTCTCTTATGTGAGCTAATTTTGTCTACAAATGCTGATTTTGCGCATATGTAACTGTTATTTTTGCCCATGTATTTATCCAGGTGTTGTCTATTCAACAACCACCAGGCCAAGGACTACATTGACTCTTTTGTTACGCACTGCTCTCGGGTATGTGACAGCAGCTCCTCAGGTTTACACACTGCACCTTTGATGCACCCACATTCCTCAGTGAACATAAAACGTAAGAACCTGAATACATATCTCCTTTGAGGAAAATTACTTACTTTATTAGTTCAAATAACTTCCCTGGACATGTAAAGTTTTTTTTTGAACCGTGTCCCGATGGGTTTTTACGGGTTAATGAGCTATTTTCACCTCGGCATCACAATCCTCTTAGTGGACCCAGTAACCATACTGCTATCTTTATAATAGTATTAGGTATAAGTTAGTGTTCCTGATCTGGTGCACCATAACTAACTGAAAACTAGTGACGCGTAGGTTTATACTTTGTTGTTCTGCTGACAAATTTGAAATTGTTCCCTTCTTCACTATGCGGAAATTTCTCTACTTGAGGTTTGCACACATACAAGTATTTGTTTTGTTTATTTACACATGGCATCAGAAAGTTCTCATATATATGCTCACGTCTCATTCTAAAGCAATTTACACCTCCCCTTTTTGTGTCCTTGTGCATTATAGAGCAACAACAAATATCTGAAAAACTGAAAACTAATAAATATTGTAGTTAATGACTCAAATAGCTGTTTGTTTTGTTTACAGTATACTGTGTGTTGTCCATTCTCTCACAGCCATTCTGTAGTCTGATCCAAATCCATGGACACAACCGAGCTCGACAGAGGGACAAACTGGGTCACATTTTGGAAGAGTTTGCCACGCTGCAGGATGAGGTAACCTGCAGCTTCCTCCTCAGGATGTTCAAACACAGTCCTGGTTTTTGGCTTTTGCACCACACACACGATAGCATATGATTGAACCCATTACTCCTTGGAGCTCTATTTTCTTCCAGTCATTCCCGGTTGTTTTGATTTTGTTATTTGTTCTTCTTCTCCACTCCACAGGCGGAGAAGGTGGACGCCGCCTTGCATAGCTTGCTGATGAAGCTGGAGCCCCAGCGGCAGCACCTAGCCTGTCTAAGCACGTGGATCCTCTACCATAACCTGAGGATCATGATCCAGTACCTGCTGAGTGGCTTTGAGCTGGAGCTGTACAGCATGCACGAGTACTACTACATCTACTGGTGAGATCACACGTGTTGGTTTGCTGCCGGCTCAAACTCATTTATCACACAAAATCAAATTTCCGTACCGGTTCACTTTGAATATGCTTTTGCTTTTAAATTGCAGGTACCTGTCAGAGTTCTTGTACGCGTGGCTGATGTCCACCCTCAGCAGAGCCGACTCTTCTCAGATGGCAGAGGAGAGAATTGTAGAGGAGCAGCTCAAAGGACGTAGCAGCAAAAAGATCAAGAAGAAGAAAAAAGGTTGGTCTTGCTGAGTTTTAGCTCTGATAATAAAAACCTCAAAAAATGTCAATAAATGCAGAATGACGTCTGGCGTTTTTTTATATCATGTTTGAGTTTCCTCTGCAGTCCGTCCTCTTAGCAAGGAGACGACCATGAGTCAGGCCTACCAGAACATGTGTGCTGGCATGTACAAGGTAGGAAATCAGTGAAGCCACTCTCTTATCCTGTGTTTAAAACAAACAGTAGTGAATGTCCATCTTCTCTCTCCTCAGACCATGGTAGCGTTGGACATGGATGGTAAGGTGTGTAAGCCTCAGTTTGAGTTGGATAGCGAGCAGGTACGCTACGAGCATCGCTTCGCCCCATTCAACAGTGTGGTCACACCTCCACCCGTTCATTACATCCAGTTTAAGGTAAGGAGCAAGCGCTCTTCGGTATTGTTGTCCATCTTCCTCTTCGTCACATTCCCGTCACATTTCAACCCCTCAGTTTGGATAATTTCCTTATTTTTGTACTTTTCCTGCCGTCTGATTTACCGTCCTGCCCTCTACAGGAGATGTCTGATCTGAAGAAGTACAACCCTCCACCAGGCTCTGCTGACCTCTACTTGGCTGCCAGTAAACACTTCCAGCAGGCCAAACTCATTCTAGAAAATTTGCCCAGCCCGGACCCTGAGGTCAGCAAGTTTAACGATTGCAAAACAACCGTTATTGTTATGTTGTTAGATTTTAATTTGATTGCTGAAAATATTTAAAAATGTTGTATGTACTTTTTAACTAAGTTCACGCTGTGCAAGTTTATGATTTTTCCTTAATAACCAGTTAATGTTTGGTGACAGGTGAACCGGATACTGAAGGTGGCCAGGCCCAACATTGTGGTCATGAAGCTCCTGGCTGGAGGGCACAGGAAGGAGACAAAGGTAACATAATGCACACATTCCCTGAATCATCCTTTGGCGATGTGGGTGTAGTCAATGCTGATAAACAGGCTTTGCGTGGAGCTTATAATTGGGTTATCGTTAATATTTAAGTTATATCTTAATGTTTAATCTAAAACTAAAGTTTGAACCTAAATATTTAGAATGAAACTATATATTAAGCTAAAATGCTAATTCACGCTGACGCTAGTGGAAGGACCAAAATAAAAGCTCAACAAAGAAAACTACTCCTATCCATGTACCGAAGCGGTTTCCGAGCTAGTTCTGGGCCAGTGCTTCACCTGGAACTGATTCCTTAGCATTGCCATCGCAGAAGAAAAAGTGTTTTCTTTTTTCCCCCCCGGTTTCTCCCCCAAACTTAATTCACTGATAACAACAGATACAGTGACATGCAACAGATTCAAACATGAGCAATAAAAAAACATAGAAAAGAATACTGGAATGAATTACAAATAACTCAAAAACAAGAGAACAAAGAGAGGAGTACAACACCTTAAAAACAGTTGTTTGTGCCCCGAAAGCTCACAGGATTAAATGTAGGAAGCAGTGGAACTCTGCTTTTAGTAACAAGCCAAAACGTTGGTTTTAAAGTGTTTGAGAAGCCTAAGTAAGAAAACATAACATCTACCCGAGTACTCAACTTAACTGAGTCATTTTCTATATCCTTGGTTTGTTGTTCAACCGTTCGGTAAAGTAAGATGTTTTTTGGTTCTTCAGGTAGACGCAACGTTATTGTTCGCTCCATGCTCCATATTGTTCGCTCAAAAGTGTTTTTCTTCATCAAGCTTTTATTTTGGTACCTCTGCTGATGTCAGTGGGGTTTTTTTAGTACAGCTAATGTTTTAGTTTTTCACCAAACATTTATTTTTAGATATACTATTTAGATTTAACTTATACATTTATATTTAACTTATATATTAATATTTAATATATATAAATTTGATTAAACATATATTCCCTAGGAAGGTTAATATGACTAAATTCATCAATATTGCTGTAAATGTGATAATAAAAGAAAAAAAAGTGATTTTAAAAATTTAACACTGATTTTAAACATTGTTTGGAGCTAAATTAGTACATAGCAATATGTTTACGATGGGATTCAGTCGACGTGCATTCTCTTAATGTTGTTTTTTTTTTTTTAAAGCTGCTCCATATTGTCAAAATTGTTAATATTTTATCCCCAGGTGCTCCCAGAATTTGACTTCTCGGCTCACAAATACTTTCCCGTGGTCAAGATTTGCTGATTCTTCTCTGCAGCACAGGCGGATTTGAAAAAGTCATCATGAAGATTATCAGCCAGCGTGCAATAGTCCCGATCCAGTCCGTGTCTGAACAATGTGTGTCAGATGATTTTCTCCTGATTTAAAGGTTTGGCACATGAAACCAGAACAGAAAACTCTCAACGGGACCTAAATGAGGAAAAATATCGACATGACTGTGTGTGTCTGTGACTGTTACTGTGAACCACTCACAAGCAAGCAATGAACCCACAAATACATTTTTATGAGCTGCCTTCACCGGTCTTGTTAGGACGATGCTGAATATCGTTCACCCTTTCTTTGTAAAGATTGAAATAGCCGAATGAAAATGCGGAACCTGAAGAGACGACCATGTCTCACAGTACAAGTTTAATTTGTTTATTCAGAATTAGCTGCTCAACAACTACGGCACATTAAAGATATTTTCCAGGGCAGTGAAACATCTGCATTTCAAGCAAATACCAGCCAGTCAGATGTTTGTGAAGATGAAGATGTCTCACCTCAAGAAAACAATAAAAAAATCTCTTAACTGTGGTATCAATAGTCTTTCATTCGTTATTGGAATTATATTCATAAGAAAAATAATTTCATGTTACCAGACACTAAAATCACTCTAGGACACTGAACGAAATCACTTAAATTTGGTACAAAAAGTGCAGTAAAGAATAGTTATATTTAAAGGTATTTGATTGGACAAATTAGAACATATGGCAGAGTACAGTGCTGTGAAAAAGTACCAGACCCTTCCTGGTGTTTTTCTATGTTTGTTCTCATTTCAAACTTACCTGCCGGATCTTCAAAAGGGAACCTGAATGAACACAAAATATAACTTTTAAATGCTTCATTTAATACCTAAATCGTTAGCTTGAAAAATAAATTGTCTAGCCGAGTGTGTAATAGTTTGACTTTTTGCAACAACTGTAAATCAGTCTCATTTGGAATTTTGGCCCAGCCTTCCTTGCTGAGCTGCTTTAGTCCAGAATCACGGCAGGTTCTCTGATGATTAAGTCCCGATGTCCTGCCACAAAATCCCGAAGGTGTTTAGGTCCGGACTTTGATTTAAGTCACTCCAAAACTGTAATTTTATTCACTTTTAAGTCATTCAGATCTGGACTTACTCGTCTGCTTGGAATGATAGTCCTGCTGCTGACCCAGTTTTTTTTTTTTTTTTTTTTTTTTAAAGAGTTTTCATCTCAAAAATGACCTGAAATTCCCCTCCAGAATGGCCAAGTAAAGAGCAAAAGTATGTGCCCTTCAATTACGGCAACTCACCTGGTCCTGAAGCAGCAAACTATCCTTATGGCATTAAAATCTTGCCTCCGTTATTGAACATAGGTCTGCTAATTTTGTCAAATGATGTGTTTGGTTTACATCAGATGTTACAGGACCTCTGTCTTCCAAACTGTTCAACTCCTCAATCCATACAGTAATTTCTCAGAGGGTCAGCAGTGCCTGGTAAAATTCAGACAAGCTTTCATAGTTAGCAGCAGCTTTCACCTCGCCACTCTCCCTTGGATGCTATTTTTGCCTGCAGTCTTTCTAATAGTGGCATCAAGATCTCTGACCTTTATCAAAAGGAGAGGCCTGCAGCTCCTTGGATATTTTGTTTGTATCATTTGTGCTTTTGTCATGCTCGAATAGGAATTTTAGAACAATGACCTCTTCTACAAAGGCTCTCTTTTGTTCCAAAAGTAGACAATGTCTTTTTGTGGATCTGTGGAGTTCCAAAGCATTAGAAAGAGCTTTGTAATCCGTCCGAGGACGATGTATTTCAATCACCCTCATTAAATGATCTCAAATCTCGTTTGATTCCAACATAACCTCGCTAACTTAGAGCCAACTTCATGCTTTTGAAAATGATCATTAAAAAGATGATTTGCTGGAACAGGGCTGGTAGCGGTCTGGCCTGGATGCATTTAGCCCAGCTGCAATCACTCAGTTCAACATCATTTATCATCAGGTACGCAGCAACAAAGCAAGAATCCTTGATGGGCCCACATCAATTTTTGCAGCAAAGAAACCTAAGTCAGCTGATAAATGCCATGCTGAGAAACAGATAGTGCTTCATGTCTCTTCTTCTTAAACATCTGTGCCGATTAAGTTTAGAAGTCCCAAAGTCCCCATGGAGGACACAAACCCTTCCTCTGGGATTTCAAATTCCAGACTGTCGAGCAGCGGCCGGCGAACCAACCACATATGGCATTGCTGCAAAGGACCAGGGTTGTGTAATAGGTGGAAATTCCAATGGACGGTATCATCAGAGGGAATGAGAGGATTTCAGAGAGCCAGATATGAAAGTGGGTCGATGAATCAAAGGGTGTGACCCCGAAATGCTGGAGTACCTCCAGCCAACTCTGACGTGACAGAGGGACTATTTGGGCCATGACATGGCAATAATAGTTAGGGCTAGACGACTGCTTCAGATCACCTCCAGAACAGCAGGTCTTGCTAGGTGTCCCCGGTCTGCCATGGTTAGTATTTGGAAAAGCTGGTCAAGAGGGGCATCAGGGTCAAGGGCACATAGGGTCAACTGATGCATGGGGAGCAGAGGCAGGAGCGTGGTGTTCAAACATTGAACAAGAGCTTCTGAAATGCTTGAAAAGGCAACACTGGTTCGGATAGAAGGTTGTCACAATACCCAGCGCATCACAGCTGCAGACTGGTCAGGGTACCCATGCTGACACTGGTCTGATCAGTCGCGAGACAAGATGCTTTGGGTTATGTTCTGCTGGGAAACCTTGAGTCCTGTCATGCATGTTGATGTTAGTTTGATTATTGCAGACCAAGTACCCCCCTTCATGGAATCGGTATTCCATAGTGGCGGTGGCCTCAGCAGGATAAGGCTTCCTGCCACTATGCAAACATAGTTTTAGAAATGGCTTGGTGAATTGTCAAGGTGTTGACTTGGTCCAGAAGTTACCCAGATCTATATCCTACTGAGCATCTGTGGGATGTTCTGGACCAATGAACGTTTTTTTGCATCAGTATTACATTTTATAGTTTATTTCAAAACTTCCAATAAATAAAACATAAAACCACATCTCGATAGTCGTAATAAAAACATCTTTATTCTCTATTGTCAATAAAGCCTATGATTATTTAAACATTTCATAAATTTGTTCAGCAGTTCAAAATAATATACAGATTTATATCAACAAAGCAGTGAACTAAAATATTTTCATTTCAAGAACCGTTCTCCCCAGTACAGTTTTCTAGATCAGTAAATGTGACTCTAATCAAATGGGCAAGGATTCGTGACAGAGCATAGCAGTAGCCGTTCAAGTCTACCGTGTCAGGTGACAAAACTGACAGATAAAAGCAACTTTGAAAATTAAATTACATCATAAAAAGGTAAAGAAACCTACCTTTTTTTCTTTAAGAAATAAAGGTCACATATCTGCTCCTGGTTGACTTGAGGAATAAATTACATTTCAGCTGATACTATGGTCTTTTCTGGAAACTACTTTTTTGGAAGTTGTGTAAATAAAAGAAAAATGTAGGCAGAAATATTTTGCACTGAAATGTTACAATTTACAGACTCAGAAGTATTGAGAACAACTTTGGATATAACTATTCTTATGCAAATTTAGAGTTTGCAAAACATGAGAGTTTCTTGCAGAGCTTAATCGGCAACCCGGAAAGTCATTTATGTGGAGCAAGTTTTATTCTATGGCTTTGATTACAAACAGAAACTGCAGACCTTGAGCATTCTTAGGTTTAGATGCATTTTGCTTAAAATGTACTCTATGATGTTAAAAATAATATTGATAGGAGTGCTTTCAGTCATACAATTTGAGTAAAAAAATCAACTAGAAAAATACTTACGCTGGGTATTTGGTGAAAGTCACCACTTACAGATAAAGAAGAGTACATGGAGAATAAAATGAATCATCTGTCCTGTATAAAACACAAGGCAACAAAACATACAGCAAAAAAAATCATAACTGATGCCTAATATTATTTCTGTTTTGTGCTCACGCACAGATTCCAGTCTAGTGCAATTTAAGTTAACAAAAAAACATTTTAGCACAGACACTGAATAGTTCACATCTACTGGATTTGCAGGAGCCACTACACCCAACTAACTGTTCCTTTCTTGCTTCAAAGAAATGTCCTTCATATTCTTACAGCAACTCAAAGGAAAGATCTCTTTCCACATAGATCCAGCAGAGCGCTGGCAGTATACACCAACCGACCCGAAGGCAAAACAGGTCCACACTTAATCAACAAGGCATGTTTCCAAAATAGGAGATTAATGATCTGCAAATATCGTCAAGATGTTTCAAACTGGTTCACTTATTCTATTCTAAAAATTGTTACCCTTTTACTCAACCCAAATCAAACATATAGGACCAATCAACTGATATAAGCCTAATCTCCTGCTTTCAAGGGATGTGGAAAGCAGAAATATAAGAGAGTGAAAGAACTTAAATACTTGATGACGATACGTGGACACAGGCACAATCCCAAAAGCACCTCAGGGCTGCATGTTCATGTCGATGGAAAGCATCAGTACACGTCATTTGCTGACATTTGCATATTTCAGTCATTTATTCTGTCGCTTTCAGATAACTTTGCATCAAATGTGAAATATTCTACAGTAAAACAAAAAAGCTGATGATCCCAACTCGTAAAAAAGACCATATGTAATATGATGTCATGTAATGAATGTAAATAAGATGACCAAAAAACACCATAGGAAGCAAACGGTCATGGGGTTAACAGCCCATCCTAAAGTCACCAGTTTGTCTTCCAGAGGTTTTGGACCGGGTTTGTTTTCTGGGGACTTTGTTTGGCGGTGTGCAGTACCCTGTTCTGCTGAGTTGTGTGACAGGTCATGCTCGCTAATACAGTGTGAGGGTCCTTCTCAAACACCAGCCCTGAAAGAAAGATTCAGCAACTTATCAATAATACAAGCCTATATGCATTTACGTTTTCTATGAAAGTACCAACATTATATAAATACAAATACAACTATATGATTAAGAAAATGGACACGCACTTTTAACACTTTCAGTAAGAGTAAAGTTTGTAAACTGTGGAATGTCGGAATCAATCTGAAATCAGAATCAGCTTTGTTATCATCACGCAATGTATAATGAAAATATGCATGGCCCATTTCCTACAGGTTAAAAATATATAAACTTAAAAAAGAATATAAAAGGAATATAAAGAAATAATAAACCAAAACAGAAACAGAATAGGCTGTCCTTCTCCAACGTTATGGAATAGAATGCAGAGAATAAACGTTATTTAGAAAAAAACATTATCAAGAAGGTGCAGAGTTTGTGCCAACTGTTTTTCTACTCCTCTATTGTGCTCTGAGGGTGAGCAGGTAGAGTACAAAGCCCTGTGATAAGGTGGTGAGAGAACATACTCCCATGTGCATATGTAAAAAATGATTAATCTAAATCACCAGCTTGCCTTTGCCATCCAGTCAAGTTGCAGTTTGCAACCATTCCGGTCCAGAATGAAGCTTGCAGTTGAGACTCTAATGAATTTAATGTAAGGAATAAGTGTATTTTAAGTGAAAAGAGAATGATCTTGACCAAGAGTCTATTTGTACAAAAGGAGTACAGGGGATTGATGGGAGCTTCATCATACGATGCAATGACACACACCTGAAACTCACCATCAGCAAAAGCGTCGTTTGTGGTGGACTAGATTGCTTAAAACTAGGATGTCTCTGCATAGAAGTTACAAACTCTAAAAATGTTGGCATTTCAAACATCTTGAACCCAGCAGCATTGAAGATCTTGTACAATCATTAAAGTTAAATGGTGGGCCACCTGAAGACCTAGTGCCTCTGGCCGCAGATGTGGCGAGTGCATAGGCATTAAATGAAAGAGAATGAAAGTCAGTTTGTTTCACTGTTTACCTTAGATTTGGGCGAGCTCTGCTTGTTTGTCTGCCTCAAACTCGCCTTCGTTCTCATCATCCCCATTATAGTCAGCCAGCTCCTGCTCCAAATCTACACACACACACAATATTTTTAGAACTATTCCACATTCAAACTTAAGATATGGCCTTCAAAAAGTCAACTGAACTATAAGGAGTGGAAAATAGAGATTAGGAATGCAGTCCATCTCCCATACTTTGTCTCTAAACATTCACTTTGTTTTACCCTATGCAGACACATACCTATATTTTCAGGTTGTTTGCTCTGTTGCCGTTTCTCAAAATCGACTCCACCCAAAACTTGCTCTTCTGCGTCATAGTCCTCTAGTTCCTCAGGTTTTTCAATCCCAACATCCTTCCCCTGCCCAGTCAGCGTGCCCTCCATCCTGGCTTCTGCCTCTGGAGACATGACAAAATTGTTGTCTGAGTTAACATCAAGCAAAAATCTATATCCACCTCCTTGATATGACTTGTATGCCGTCTCAGTCATGTCAGTTATTTGTTCACCTGGACAAACAGAATGAGAATGTAAATGAGAGTCGACTACAGCATTCCTTTTTGGAAGCAGGGGTTTGTGTGTATAATGGGTTGGAAGAAGCTCCTTAAGAAACATTAGGATGAATACACTTGGATGATCTCGAACAGGATGATGATGAGGCAAGCTTTCTTTTGGCCTCTATTAGTACAAAAACCAGTGGTAGCCAATGTTTCTATTGAAGGCCAGGGGGACATGTTTGCACATCACAAACGTGTTGAGGATCTACACAACTGTGCCAATGCATTAGCGCTAGAGTCGAATTTGCTGTGTAGGACATTCTACAGGTGCAGGCCGCCGGATAATAATACCTATACTACAAGCTGCTGCATGTAGTCACACTATTGTTTTTCCTTACAGGTTATCTGTATGTGATATGTGATCTGTGTCACATTTGATGCGCAGGAAAGTAAAAGTAGAAAAGCTGATATGAAGCCACAAGTACTCATGTCTACAAGTGTTTTGATTCTCTTAAACAAAGTATAAAAAGTGAAATCTTTTACCTTCTGTCTTGGCATCCTCTTCATGAGTGTCCATCAATTCCATGTCCCTGTCCTCTGTCAAATTATTCTGCAAAGGTTTATTGGTTATTGCCCCACCCTTCTCTGTCGTGACAGCGTCCTCTGGTGATGGCAAAACATCCTGTTTGATAGCAGCAGCTGAGGAAACAGATTGAGGTTCTATTTTGGAAAGATCCTTCACTGAAAGTGGGTCTACAGGAAGTGCATTTGAACCTGTGTAATAAGGCAGAAAATAGGGCATCGTGAGAATGTACACACACTATGTATTGTACGTGTGCATAAAGATATGCATAGAAATATAGAACATACAAGCATATTCATAAATAGATACAATTGTTTGTTTTTTTGTGTTAAAATTCAGTTAAGCAATTTGATTCAATGGGAATTACACTTTTGTACCTTTGTCCACCATAATCTCATTGGTCAGTAATTCAAGTGGTTCATTTTCATTGGGCTGAGAAAGTCTTGGTGTTTGGTTTACAGCAGGGGATGTCTGAACCGCATTAGCCACAGTTATAACTGCTCTTTCCTCTTTAACTGGCCCAACTTCTGCATTTTCCTGATTAGGAGAAAACAACATCATATACAATAGTAGTTTACTTCTTTTAAAGAACAACTGGCTGGATAATGACTAATCAGATCGATTCGTTTTCATATTTCATGAAAAAAGAAACAATTCAGAAATCTTGGCCCTAGATAAGTCAGCCAGTCATTCACTGTTGATTTTGAATGCAATTCCATTTCCACACATGCATGTCAGCTTCATCAGGCTTGACTTCTACACCGAATCTAATACTGAGGAAAGATTGTTTTGGTTTCAATCCTTTCACAGGATATATCATCACAAAGGAAATGCAATCATACATGTGAAGAGACCCCTGGAGAAGGGATGAGCTTCTCCGTTTTCTTCTGAAATTCCAGTTTAGCAGCAGCCATCCTCTCGTCACACAACTCCTTCTGGGACAGGACCTGGGAGTGACAATGGCTCCTACATGTGTGTGTAAAGACACACAAAACGTGAGAACACAAATAACCAACATATGAACTGGACTGAGGTAAAGATGATTCATGTGTATTTGAAGGGAGTTAACTCCTCCGCTTACATGTCATCAGTGAGTCTGTCGTTAAGTGTTTTGATGTTGCCATGGCAACCCTGCAGCTCCTTCTGAAGCTTCCCCAAGTCATCAGTTAGTTTATTCAGCTGGCCTTATATACAAACAGAACACAATGAGCCACAATAAATCCTTTCTACGCACAGCTTTCGCTGACTTTTAGTGGGACACACCACTAAAAAAAATTAAACGTAATTGTCAGTCACCTTTGAGTTCCTGTATGGTTTTGGCACTAGAGGAAATGTTGAGCTGCAATGTGCCCTGGAAGAAAATATACAATAATTATCAACATTCACAGTCACTTTTTCATACTTGCAAAGCTTGAACCACAAAAGAGGGTAAGTTAGGAAAATATTTTCACTGCCCCAAAAGGCCTCTGAGAACAGGTGTTCAAAGAAGTTTCTCTCAGTGGGTTTTAAAAACAGTGGCGTTATTGTGCACCTTATCTTGGCTGCAGGTGTTCTGGGTTCCTTTAAGCTGTGTCTCAAAGAGACTTTCCATGTGGCTTATCTGCTTCTTCTGTCTCTTGATCTCCTCTTGGAACTCATTCCTCTTCAACTCTGCTTCTCCTCGCTCTGCTGCACCACGACGCACCTGGCCTTCCAATTGGTAGAGCTTAGTCTGTATCACATACACAAAGAGGAGGACGTTTAGCTCAAGTTTTTATTTTGTGGTCTTTTAGGTCAGTGATGTGCATCTTATTTAGACTGAGAAGGACACAAATATAGATATTGTCAGACGCTTGACACTTGTATTAAAATACATAGTATAAAATATAATGTGCACTGATTTTAATTTAAATCAAAAACATTATGGAGAAGATCCTAGCCAGTAAAACAAATGTTGTTGATTTGTTTTTATAGTTATGAAAGGAAATAATATAAAATTTTCAAACCCTCCTCACAACCTAACCTAAATGACATACAGTACATCCAATATTTCCACTACCATTATATTAAGAGGGCGTACAAATACGATAGTTATCGTACGTCTGGCAACACTGGCACCAACAATGTCAGAAAGGCAAAATCAGAGGTGAGAAATAACATTGCAAAAAAAACATAATACCATATAAGCACACATATGTACACGTACCTGTAGCTCCAGGTTGCGGGAGCTAGACATCCAATAGTTGAAGCCCAAAAGTAGGATACAGGCAATCAGAGCACCAATCATAAGAGGGGGTGATCTCCCTCCACGACGTCCATTTCCCAGCCCACCCATACCTTACTACAAATTGAACACACACAAACCACAACCAGTCAGCAAACTTTCGATTCATTCTGCATCAATGCTATCCTTTTCAGTTTTTAACAAGTATATTCTGTCTCTGAGCCCTGAATGACTGAATTCTACTTAAATCTCATCAGCAGGCATGAGGATAATTACATCCCTGAAAAGTCTATATATATATATATATATATATATATATATATATATATAATTGTTTTATGTACACAAATATTAAAAGCAGTTAGTTCACTTAGTGTGGTCTTTAACTCAACATCAAGGAACAACAAGTAGAACCAAGATGATCTTCGTTTGTTCTTAATATGCTAACTCAAAATTTCTTCAGGGCTTAGGGGATCACACAAACCCTTGGACTCTTAGTGATGAAAAACTTTAGCTCTTCATCCATGCCAAAATTCAAAGTCTACTTTCACTCCAGATATACCGTGGTGCCGCAGCATGGTAATCGATTTAATAGGTCCAACCCTACCTTTCCATGTCACAACACAATGATCGAGTCCCATCTGCATATAACTATTTAACTTGAAGAATGCAAATGACTAATGTACAGGCAAGTAGTACAGACTCATATACGGTTCCTAATAATCTGAAACCATATAGATTTAGCATCAATTTAAATAAGCAATTTAGAATCAGTCGTGATTTTCCATGAGGAAAAGACATGTTTCACACTAAAAAGGATTTTGCATACCAATGGCGTTGATATTTATATTCCCAGTCACTAGAGAAACAAAAAGGCGACAAAAGGAAATTTCAGTTGGAAATTACTCTAGCAAGAGAAAGTATGTAACCTAAGCACAGCATACGCCCTACAGCAGCAGCGTATCCTTTTACATTTTGCACTAAAATGCCAAAGGCTCTTCTTTCAATAACCATATATTATAATAATAATAACAATAATAATCAATTATGCCACTGTTGACATTAAACACCTAGCCAGCATGCTACTCGATCAGTTGCAGTTGGACCGTTAACTGGTAATCGCCCATTGACTTATTGTTTGACCCTAGCTCATAACTTTTAATATACGCATTACATTATATTGTGTTTAAAAATTAAAAGCCAAACCTACAACGTATGGGCTAACCATTATATCCCAATTCTAACCCAGTGTTTCCACTCTACGCTACAAGCTAACGCTAGCATCGTTTGTATATATCCATCTACAGCTAGCATTAGCACAGTCAGTTTACATTTACTTACCCGATAGTAACTTAACAGGAAATTAATAATGAGCCCAGTTCATCAAATGATGCGTGCTGATATATTCCAAGATCTGACCGCGTTTATCCACTGATTTACCGCGCCTCTGCGATCAGTGTCACCCCGCAGACATTACTACCGTACAAAGAGACGCCTCTCTATGCTTGGGACGGTCGGCGCTGCCTCTGCGGGCTGTAGGGAAAACTAGTTTTACTTTATCCATCACTGCATTGAAAAACTTGCTGAAACATACATTTAATTGCTTAAAGTCAATGTAAAAAGTGCTACTGCATTTTGTTTTTCTAGTACAAAATAACAAAATTGCATTTTTTTGTTTAGTCAACATCATCATTTTAAAAGTTGACCCTACGATCTGTGACGGTCTAATTTGGAGTTTATAGTTTCCGAAGAGCAAGGAAAGGCAGCACGTTCAACATGTACGTTCGTGGACAGTAACCAAATACGTTTTCTCAGATATTCCCTCTGCCCAGGAAGTTGTTTTTTGTTGTTCTCCTTCGTGGAGGCTTTGTTACGTCGACGAAGGAGGTTATGTTTTCACTCGTGTGCGCTGGTCTGCTTGTTTGTTTGTTTGTTTGTATGATTGTTTGTGAGCAGGATTACAGGACAGATTTTCATTTTTACCCAGAGGTAGATTATGGCACAACCAACAGGTAATTTGATTTTGGGGACGTTTACATTTAGCAGTATTTAAAATGAAATAAAATGAAATAATAAGCCGTTTGGAGTAGTGACGTCACCATGTGGCTGTTGCTGCCCGTCATCCTTTGATCATTCTTTTGGTCGGAGCTGGGGACTCTGGGCTAAACAGAGTCGCTGAAGTATTAATAATAATAATAATACATTTAATTTATAATAATACATTTGGATCAAATCTCAAAGTTCTACAAAGCAAAAGCAGATAAAAGCATCAACAAAAAAATAAAATAATAACTATATAAAAGCCTGACCGAAAAAGCAGCAATGTTAATTAAAGTTATAGGTTCTGCTAAAAAGGAAAGTTTTAAGTCCTTTTTTAAATGTGTCAGTTGTCTGTGGAGCCCTGAGATGGTCAGGGAGGGCATTCTACAGACTAGGGGCAGCAGAACAGAAGGACCGATCACCCATGGTGCTGAGCTTAGTCCGGGGAAGGAGGAGGCGGTATGAGTGGATAGAACGGAGGGATCGTGTTGAGGTCAGTGGGGTGAGTAGTTCTTTTAGGTAGGGGGGTGCGTTACCATGGATGCACTGGTGAGTGAGGAGAGAGGTCTTATAATCAATCCTGGTGGAGATGGGAAGCCAATGAAGGGAATGAAGAACGGGGGTGATGTGTTCGTGTTTACGAACTCTCATCAGGATCCTTGAATCACTGTTTTGAACATACTGAAGTCTTTGAAGACTTTTACCAGGGATCCCAATGAGAAGTGCGTTACAGTAATCCAGTCTGGAGGAGACAAATGCGTGGACCAGCTTTTCAGCATCACTCAAGGTGAGTGAAGAACGGAGTTTGAAATATTTCCTAGATGGTGAAAGGAGATCTTGCAGGTGTGTTTGATGTGGGATTCAAAAGTGAGTTGAGGGTCGAATCTTACGCTGAGGTTGGTGACTGATGAAGAGAGGGGAATGTCATGACCAGAGAAGGAAAATCGTTATGGAGGAAGACTGGGTCTGATGTGGGGTGCCAATTAAAATTGCTTTGGTTTTGGAGCTGTTTAACTGGAGAAAGTTGTTTTTCATCCACAACTTTATCTCCTCCAGACAAGCACAGAGAGTTGACAGGGGAGATGATGATGACGATGAGGATGGAGAGGCTGCGGAGGAACATGTGTCAGTTTTTATGTAGATTTGCGTGTCATCAGCGTAACAATGGAATGAGAGTCCATATCATATAGCACTTTGAGATTTGATCCAAATGTAAAGTGCATTATAAATGAAATGTATTATTATTATTATTATTATTATTATATCGACTGATGACACGACCAAGGGGGAGCATGTATAGTATGAAGAGAATGGGGCCAAGGACTGATCCCTGGGGGACTCCACAGGTGACGGTGTGTGTCCGGGACTTTGAACCTCCAAGGGAAACGTATTCAGTTCTGTCAGTGAGGTAGGATTGAAACCAATTTAGGGCGGTGGCAGTGAGTCCAGTGGTGTGATGTAGGCGGTGTAGGAGTACTCCATGGTCAACTGTGTCGAAGGCAGCAGACAAATCAAGGAGAATCAGGAGGGTAGGTGAACCAGCATCTGCTGCCATCCGTAGGTCATTTGTGACTCTAAGCAGAGCTGTTTCTGTGCTGTGGGCGGAGCAGAAACCAAACTGAAAGGTTTCAAAGAGGTTGTTGTATTTAAGGTGGTCCTGGAGGTGGGCAGCAACTACTTTTTACAGAACTTTGGAGAGGAATGGACATTTGGAAATGGGCCTGTAATTAGCAAAAAGTTCTGGATCGAGAGTAGGTTTTTTGAGGAGTGGTCTGATTATGGCGGCTTTTAGGGCAGATGGAACAAAGCCGTCCTGGAGGGATTGATTTATTACAGCGGTGATCAGGGGACTGATGGAAGAGATGTTAGTTTTCACTAAGGCCGTAGGAAAGGGGTCGAGGGCACAGGTGGAGGGCTTCCTTGTCCTGATGATAACCTCAACCTCCTGCTGTGAGATTTCTGGGAAACACTTTAGAGGCTGGGAGATCTCGAACTGTGAGTAAGCAGACTGGATAGGTAGAGAGGAGGAACCAGAAAGGACAGAACGGATTGAGTCAATTTTTGATTTGAAGAAAGCCATGAAATTATTACAGTGCTCTTCTGTAATTTCTGTAATTGGGGGAGTTTGTGGTTTAAGGAGATGATTGATAGTGGAAAACAGCTGCTTAGAATTTCCAGGACTGGTTTTGATGATGTTGGAGTAGAACAGTGACCGAGCCTCTCTAAGGGACTTTGAGTAGACCTTTTGGTGTTCCCGAAAGGCTAGCTCGTGGACAGTGAGACCTGAAGCCTTATAACGCCGCTCAAGGACACGCCCAGCTGCCTTCATTTCCCGTAGCTCGCTGGTGAACCAGGGGGCTGAGCGTGAGAAGGTGACTGTTCTAGTTTTTACAGGGGCGTGAAGATCCAGGATGCTACTCAGGGAGTTATTGTAGAAATCTACTGAGTCATTTGCAGATACAAAGTTGGCAGAACGAAGATGCTGGAGGTCGACTCTCATGGTTTCTGGGTTGATATTTTTTTCAAATTCCTGAAGTAGATTTGACGTTTAGGCTTATTGAGGGGGGACACAAGCGACAATTCCATGGAGACGGCCTTGTGGTCGGACACACCCAGATCGTACACAAGAAGATTGCTGAGAGGAGCAGAGTCAGTGATGACTAGATCCAGAGTGTGCCCCATGGTGTGGGTGGGGACATCGACAATTTGCCTTAGATTAAAACAATCCAGTAGTTGGAGAAATTCGGCAAAACGACATGCAGGGGAGTCGACATGAATGTTCATATCTCCAAGTACTAAAATATTGGCAGAGGTTGTGTAAAATGTCGACAAAAGGTTGTAGATCTCAGAGATGAAGGCTGGGTTTTGTTTGGGTGGCCGGTAGATTAGAAGTATGGTCATGGAGAAAGGGGGTTTACAATTAAATGCCAGGCATTCAAAAGAAGAGATCTCTCGCAACGGAAGTGCACGAGACAACCGGCTAAAGTTTGTTTGAGTTGTCTGGGATTAAGAGGCTGGAAATAACTCGGGCATTAACAGAGTTGTTTCCTGATTCCTTTTTATTTCCTTATGGGCTGGAGCTTGGGGCTCACTGAGATGAACAGACACCCTGAGGTGGAAGGCACGGGAGATTCCCGGCTACTCAGTATTTAAGAGATGCTCAGTAGCCGAGTTGTCGTTTGGAGTTGTCGGTAGATTTAGCTTCTGGCAATGACTCAGAAATTAATGGAAATAGAAGATATTCATTTTTTTCTCAAGGGACTTCAGAGGCCTCTATGATAATAAATAATAATTATAATATATTTGATACAATCATTATTATTTATTTTTTTCGTGCATGGCAGCGAGTCAGTGCTGCACAAACATGTATGGGCTTTTGAAAGATTTCAATACAGAAAACCGTGTCTCAGGAATTGAATCATAAGGAAAAATTGTTTAATGACATATAAAGCAGTGTGAGCTGTAGTAACATGGCTGAAAAGAAAAAACAGCATCTAAGGACACACGGAACAATAATCAGCATGGATATAGTTTTATTTCATTTCACTCATTATAGAAAATGCTGTGAGGGCCCCATGCGGAACATGCAAGCCCACCGTGAAACATCAAATCTAAGTACACTGTCCCTGGTGCCAGGGTTTTGAATGTTCACCAAATTTAAAGAGTAAGAATGCGGATCGTCTGCTTTCAGCAAGATTCGACTGGCATCTGGTTTGTTAATGTCAAAGCAATAACAAATCATCTGAGGAATTCTGGATTTCAATTTTCATTTTTACAGTGTTGCAGTGCTCATGTAAATCTTAAAAAATATATATATTTTGGCCATCACTTAATAAGGCTTGGGAAAAATCTTGTGGCCACAAGATACATTTTATTTCTTCAATCTCACTAGAGGGGCTCTGTGGAGAAAATTATGTCAAAAGATGTCGGCGAAGACCCCCAATGAGAGCCTGTGAGGTCGGTTGCGTGAAAAACAGCGAGAACATCCTCCACAGTCTCATCAGCAACTTTGATCAGTTCCAACAGAAGTGAAAAAAATGCTGCATACTCGAGTTAAGTCACCTGAAAAGTTGATTGTGCTTGTTTTTGGAGTTATTTTTGTATCCTCACTTTTAATTGCTGATTAAAAATAAGATAATCTTTTAAAATGAATATCAAATAAAATATGGGTTTTTATTTTCATACTGCACAAATGTACTCAAGCGAATTTTCAAGTGAATACTTGTTTTTACATCCATCAGGTGTTACTCATTCTCCAAAGAGGATAGCACAATAATACACACGTTTACTATACATACACACCCTCAGGGAAAAAATATGGCTGTAAACTACTTTATATATAAATGTAATTTCTTTCCAAATACAAAATATCCTGGAAAATATGTTAGATTATTAATGCCTTTCCTTTTGTCCATTTTATATAAAGTGAGATATGAAACTCAAAAATGAAATGTAGAAACTATACAGAGCAATATCCAGACAACAACATATTTAAATATACTTTATGTCAAGTTTGTCAATGCAGGTGTGTCAAATCCTTCATCCATTGATCTTTGCTATGTAACACACTACTGCCATACACAATTATTCTTGAGTTCCTCCTAGAAGGTTTGGCTGTGCACAAATAGTCCCATCATCCCTCAATAATCCAGTAAAATAAAATTAAAAACCATCTGCGATACAGTATAAAAGCCTTCTCGTCTCCTGAGAATCTTCATTACACATTCATCTATTTCCTGATTATAAGTCCATTAATCAGAATCATCGTAGTGTTCTTGCTGTCCTGAGATATCCTTTGAGTTTAGGTGATTTTCATGCCAATATTTGCCTTTGCTCCATGTCTTCTTTTGTTTAAACATCATCACAAATGCCTGTCAGAGAAGGTGATAGAGACAGGTAATGTCCTCCTCTGGATCTGGAGTGTCAAACACACAGAGACACAGCCAATGAATAAAAAAAAAACGTTTGAGATGAACTGTAAGTTCTATTAATTCTGCATTAAAAATTACCCTCTGTTTGGTGAACCTTCATCAATTGAAATATGTTGGAGTAAGCCAAGCTCCTCCAGCCTTTCATCTCTGTGTGGGGAAGTGAAAGCTGAGAAAGACAGAGAGACATATCAATCCCTGTTCTGCGAACATACAGACTTTTTTGTGACCCACCATCACAGAATTTAAATCAGAACAGAAGAGGAGAGGGCTGTGAGGAGAAAAAGTGGCAATGGCACACGTTTTGCACCTTCAGTGGTAAAGACAGTCCCACCATTTGTAGATGGTGGATTTCTGGAAGTTGTGTCTAATAGCCTGATAGACAGGTTTTTATCTTTAAATATGATCATGTGACATAGCAGTCTGAACTTGGAGGGGAGGAATAAGCTGCAGAAGATTATTAATATGGCCTCCATACATCTTGGGGAAACCAGGAAAGCAGCCCAGTGAGATGTTGATGATCTTCTAATATGCAAATCTCATCCATTATACAGTGAATTTGAACTTTAACCCTCAGGGAGGCGCAATAGATTACTAATGGCAAACAGACATATCTACAAGAAATCCTTTTTTCCTAGTACTGTCACCGCAATAATTGAATGTCGGACAAGGTAAACGAGGACAGGGTGGAGATCTGACTTTGCTTTGGTCAAGCTTTGGTGTGTAGTTATGGTAACATGAGTTGCATGCTATTTTATTTGTTTTTTCTGTATACGTATTCAATGATTATCATTATTATTTTAATGAATTGTATTAAATGCAACCTACTTTGATGGTTAAACCAAGGGAAAATTTCAACGTTTTGGGCAGTAAAGTTTTCGTACAAGTAAACTGAGAATTGTCGCTGTGGAAGCAGGGGACAGAGACGACTTCTGGTGCAAAATCTCAATCAGGCATTCTACAGAGTCAATATCTATGTTTGTATGGGTGTTTCATTTCATCTAGTGTTCAAATGTCTATAAGTAAACTATTAAAACAAATAATAAAGTGTAAATAGCATCAACCAGTTGCTCGGGTTGCTAATAAGGCCTTCCAATACTTTGTCGGCGTGTGAGTGCGTTTTCTTTTTTTAAGTTGGTCACATGAAGCATGGCACACATGCTTCAAAATAATGAATAAATAAAACAGCACTCTTAAACAACGCTCATGAACACATAACCCAAAAGCAACATTTAATGAAGGCAGACAACAATAATACGCCACAACAGATGGCAGACAGCGGTGCAACATAGTGTGTGTTGATAACTGAATGCAGATGAAGAACAAACAAAAGAAAAAAACATATATAGGGCTCCACCAGAGAGAATCCCAAAAGTGTCAGTCACTGTGAGCAAAACAGAAACTATTTATTCCACAAGTCTAATAGTTTTCCCCACTTCTGTCCTTACCATTTGTGTTTATCTCTGTGGTAGGGCTGCTCTGGTTATCCTGTAACTCAGCGTAACCATTTCTGGTGCTTCCACTTGGGCCCTGGACGCCAAACCGCTGCCTCCACTCCTGAGATAGAATACACAAGAATGCACTTAAATGCCTCGACACATTTCACATACCATGTAGCTGTTTCTGGCTCATTAGATAGTTATGAGAGATAGATAGTTTATAAGTATTCTAACCCATCGTCGATTTTCTCCATCCTCTTTTTTCTGTCTTTTTCTTCTCTCTAAAAAGTAGATACATTTATGACTTTCAGCTCAACAAATTCATTTGTAATGAATTGTTAGAAATATTAGTGGAAGTGAAAATGAGCCAGTGAGGTGTGTTTTTATCTTGCAGCAAGGAGGTTTATACAAACCATTTTTTATACACCGGCTAATAAAAAAGAAAAGAAAAAGCTACTTCTGTCCACAAATACGTCATAGAAACTGTGGGACTGAATGTGTGAGGAGAGTACCTCGTCTGATCAGCTCCCTGCCTTCATCCACCAGGTCAAAGGTTAAGCCGTCGTGAGTGATGTACTGATGGATGCCCAAGAGGTTCAAACAGCGAGAGCCGAGGCTAAACATGCACACACAAATAAAAGAATGTTTTTTATATTTTTCTTTATACCATGTATTGTTATTTGGAACAAATCCAAATGGACAAAAGCACTATCAGAATGGCTGTCCAGGATTATTGCAAGGATTATTGCAATGTTTAAATAAGAGGAAAATAAAATAAAATAATGGATTCACCTATTTATCTAAATTTATTTCAAATTTCGACGGGGTCTTTTGCGGTATAGGCCGCACCCATAGGGCAAACACTTGAGCAATAGTTTAAAGTTAACCAGTTCAAAACAAAACTTGATGTCTCTCTTTGTTTAGATCTACTTAACTTCTCTCTAGCTACAAGCCAAAATGTAAATGTAAGAGAAGCAAAAATAAAATAATGTAACGCATTTATATAATAATTAGCGAAATTGCCTTTTGCCAATTTTTTTGAAACACAAACACATTACATAAATTATTTTGATTCATTTGGCTTGGTAAATAAATATGAGATCAACAATTAAAGACTTGAAATTGCTGTAGACAACTGAGCAACCGTACCTACTGTGTTAATAATTTTGTAAAAGTTTTTAACATACTATGCTATGTATACTCGTATGCATGCTTACATACTATGTATGTTAGTGAGTGTAACATACTATGCTATTTTTTTTGTTTTTTTTGTTTGTTGTTGTTTCCTAACATGTATCTAACCAATATAAATACTATTCTATTGTACTTTCATATTTCTGCACTTAAAATTCTTTTTACTTAAAAGGTTTTGATATACACCAACACAGAAATATCCATTATAGTCTAAGATCTGGTCAATTCCAGTCACAAGTATTTATCTAAAACGACACCTTTGTATAAACTTTATAATAAACTGATGCAAGTGCTTGTTGGTGTTTTGGCTTACTTGAAAAAAGTAGCAAAGCAAAGCAGCAACACCAGAATGGGGTAATAGATGTAGAAGCCATCAGATATGAAGGACAGCATGCGCATGGAGCCCATGATCTGACAGAGGGAGAGAGAAAGAGACATTGCACGGCTCAAGACGTGACATTTTGACATTTAACTTTTGAGACGGATATGTTTGTTAATAAACAGTATATCGGTGCATTGTGCCACCAATCAGCCATAACATTAAAACCACCTCGTGCACGTCCCAATAGCTTTGCAATATACATGACTCGACAATAACAATGAAACCACCTGCATATTCTTGTGGAAGTCCCCAGCTTTGTGGTTCGCTGTACATTTTGACACCACTCTCTCTACACTTCAATACCTCTTCTGTGGGATCAGATAACAAGGGCTACTCTTCTTTCAACACGCTCAACAAAGAGCTTCGACGACAGTTGCATCACAATTTTGCTCCTGTCAACATCGCTCGGATCCTTACGTTTGTCTATTTTTCCTACTTCTATTAAATCAACCTCTGTGGACAGAATGTTCACTTGATGTCTAATACAAGGGCCATCGTAACGAGATACTCAATGTTAATCTGAATTCACGCATGTGGTTATGATTTTATGGCTGATTAGTGTGTGCTAATATGTATAGGTTTCTGTGGAACTAACAGAGGTGTAGGACGTCTGTATACTGTCCTGGTGTGAGATGGCGGAGTCCATGTGAATTAGGCCCAGAAAGTTGAGACACAAAGGAGGGGTCAGGCGACAAAACAGCCTGAGAGGAAAAATACAAAATGAGAAGTAACCTGATATCATGAGTCATTGTGAGAAATCAGCTGATTTGGTTCAAATTATGAACTATTATATAGTTCACTGTTCAACCCGTCACTCACCCACCTACACTATAATGTTACGCCTGTAAAGCAGATTTGATATCTTTCATTCTGACTTCACGAGTGTCTTACATTCCACTGAACAGTAGGCTGTAAGCATCAGTCTGGTGATGTGGCGCCAAGTGGTAGTAGTTGAAAACTCGAATTCTGAACACGGTGGAGTACACACAAACACACAGGAACAGGATGCTGACAAAGCACACCATCTGGTGGAGGAAAAAAAAAAGAAATACTGTGAGGATTAGGTTGGATAATGATTAGATTTTAACAGTGTTTTTGCTGCCCACTGAGGGATGGGTCAAATGCAGACAATACGTTTAAAAATGTTCTACTATATTTATGTACTTTTTTAAGATGTGATAAATAAGGTTATTATTATTATCATTGATTAAGTTTATGGCTGCTTAGAGTCATGCCTCACTGAATATGTGTTTACCTCGATACAAACATAGTTGTGGTGTTTTTGAGCCGTCTGAACAAACACAGCAAAGAGCGAGAGAATAGGATGCGTGCTGAAGAAAGTGCACTCGGACCAGACAACTGCTGCAGAGAGGAGACACAGGATAACAACCAGAAGCCTGTAGAAACTCTGCCTGAGCACACACTCCCAGTACCACTCTGAGAAGGAAACAAACAAAGAAATGAGCAAATATTGGAGGAACAAATAATCTGACACTTTTAGCACTTTAGTCAGATACAGATTGTGTTCACACAGAGAAGAGGCATCACAAAGGCAGTATTGTAAACTTCCAGAAAATTTTATGAGTCAAAATTTCACTTTTATGATGTGCATGGACTGCATTTTCCGTTTTAATACAGAGAGCTAAACGTCATGCTATTTTAAAGTATCTGCCAAGAGAATTTGAATTATATATATATATATATATATATATATATATATATATATATATATATATATATATATATTTCCTTCTCATTTTCTTGTGCTTTTCAATTGCACATGTCTACTCAGTGCCCCCGGCTCCAATCCCCCACCACCCCATACCCCCTTTTTGTCTCATCATAATTTGAAAAACATTAATATACAATAATTCCAGCTTTTATTGTTTGTAGGCTCAAAAGAAGATGTTTGGATCGACTTTCTTACGCAATATCTTTAAATGTATCTATCAACAGAGTTTCGAGACAGCACTTCCACCACAAGGTGGCACAGCAAAATTGATCTCTTTAATGTATTGGGATAAATCGAGCACACACATCAAAAATGGAAATTCTCACTCAGATGTAATGTAGCTGTGTAAATGTGCCTACTCAATGTGTTAATATAAGATTTTGGGACAGGCTGAACTTACCCACTGTAGGAGAGTAAATGAACCTACGGATCCGGCCGGGGTTGTTTGCAGAGGGGAAGCTGTGGGTGAAGCGATGCACCGAGCTGCTCCGGCTTTTGGCGATATCCTCTTGACGGAAGGCCTCGTCTAACAGTAGAGACCACTGAACCTGAGTCTGTCCGTGTATCTGAACTACAGAGATGACCTGAGACACATTTTCATGTAATTGGTTCACATTTATGAAAAGTTTCATGTAAATCCCACAACAATGTTAAAATTACGAATTACCTTTCTATGAAGATTAACCAGGTCCCGTTTGGTGGGAAGAAGATTCTGATCACCACCAGATCCCTCAACACTGCTCCCCATCCTTTCTTGGTACTCAGCAGGACACTGACATGAGACAAAGGCCAGGACTTACTGTAAAATACTGTAACATTTACGGTATATGTACACTCAAAAACAAAAAGAAAGACTGAGTTTGATACAATTGCCTTATGTATTTCTCACCTTTGTTACAATGGTGTCCACACACCTCCTGAAACAATGGTTGTACTTGACAGATCCGTCGACACTTGACACATCCTGATAATGAGAATTTGTTTTAAATTACATACATACAAAAGAGCCTATTTTTTTTATATTTTGAAAATCTGAAATCCATTCTCTACAGCATGAGTTGGATCTGGGATCATTGAGGGGGTTCCAGATGGTCCCAGGCAAAAATGGTAATTATTTGCTCTTAACAGTAATTTTAAACATATTCCATAAAATAATTAAGGTGTTTCTACTATAAAGTTACTAAAATCAAAGTTCTTATGGAGCACTATGGGGCAAAGTCTAATAAAATGGGCCTATGGTCTAGTTTGTATTAGTTTAAAGAACCCAATGTGAAAAAGATCAGAAATCATTGCTATAAAGGACTCTTTCAGATTTAACACCTGATGGACTCTTTTCTCCTACAGATGAAAATAAAAGTGCACCTCCATAACATCTGCTAGGTATTCCTCAGCTGCTGCCTTCTCAGTAGCCATTTTTGCTACCTTGAAGTAGCTCTTGGCCAGCAAGTAATCATGAGATGAAGAGAGCCAGTAAGAACGTGGGATTTCCACCAGACCGAAGCCTAGCAATAGCACCAGGAGAAAGAGGCCCCAGGTGTTGGCAGCTGTAATTCCGATAGTCTGGAGTTCTTTCCTGCACAAGTTTTACAAAGATGCATAAATCAATGCACTGACATAATACTAGTTTAAAATCATAAACTTTAGTCTACTGTTCCGAATCATCAGGATACAACTGTGGGAACTTGAAATTATTTCATTTTTTTTTTGGCATTTCCCACATGTCAACCTCATCAGATGCGCAATTTTAATAAAATAACAAAAATGCAGGATCCAAACGAGGATTTCCTTAATGGGAGCTGGATTTTGTGTCCACAAAAGCTGCACAAGCAATGTGTTAGCTTGTATTACATGATTACTGGATTATTATCAACCTTTTTGTTCAGACGGCTTTCGTATTTAAGAAATATATTGAATATTCACAGGGTTATTCACAGGAAATCTTAAGCGTTATATGTATAAGGAAGATGGCATGTAAAGCATGTTTGGTCTTTTTATTCCCATCTATAGTTTTATGAATGGAGTGGACTTACCATGAAAGTTTCCATTTTGGGTGAGCTGTCACGTAGATGAGCAAAGAGATGAAGATGAGCAGGTAGGTGCCATAATAAATTGCATTTTCAATGAGAGCTGTTTTAATCTTTCCAACTCTGGTAAAAGCTCCTGACCTAGCATACGACTGCATGAAGGGCAACAGAAGCCTGTAAAACACATGCCAACAGTCACAAACACAGAGGGGAAACAATCGGTATGTTAAAACACAACTCGGTTCATGACAGAAGGTAAGACAGTTGTTATGGCTGAGGTTTGGATCTCACCAAGTAAGAAACTGAGAAGTCCAGTATACAACTCTCCAGAACACTGGTAGGATGCCATCTGGGATATAACTCCAGGGTTCCTCACAAGCTTCAGGTATACTATAAGGACACAAGCACGCAGAAGAATGTGAACAACAAGCTTTGAACTGCTATGATGTGCGGAGCTGTATTTCAGCTCCGCAAATTGTTCATTGAGTAATATGTTGCTGTCTGAGACATGAGTATCTCAAAACATCAGTAATAATGAGATGATGATAGACAAATGCGTCAATGTGCTGCAGAGACAGAGGGTGCCAAAGCACACACATTCTATAATTAAATGCAATCCAATGTATCCAGAGAATGTACCATATCATTGTAAAGCTGCTTTAGCTGTAAACAGGGGACCTACACCATATTAGGCAGGTGGTTTTTAATGATATGGATGATTGGTGTGTATTGTGCATTATGTTGGATGAACATGCCAATAGTGGAACACAATCTTATTTACCTTGAGGAAGAATGAACAGAGACGCTATCGTCTGCTTGATTAGAGCTTCTTGCTTGAGTTGCTGGAGTGGGGTGGTTTGCATTATCATGCATACACTGCTTGTAAATAGTCTGAAAGGGGGGAGAAAGTTTAAGTCAGACAAACAAAGTTCTCATGATGTATTATATAGCACATTAGGTAAATCAGGTAAGATGCTAGAAACAAAAGTAGCATAGATTAACATCAAGATCATTTTTCCGGCAGACACACACCCACATCCAGGTGATCCTGTTTTTAGCATCATACCGTGCTGACATCAAGTGGCAAGATGAAGACGATAAGGAAGCAGAGGTACCAGGACAGCAGCGTCCCGAGCAGGACCATCCGCTGCTGTTTCCATAAATCTGCATAGCGCTGTAGCAGGTAGAGGGCCAAGAAGAAAACAGCGACGACCACGGAAGCCAGCGCAGCACCACTCATAGTGATCAATGAACCGACTAATGTCAAAGATCAAGATGTTGGACTGGAGGGGGGAAAGAAAGAAACACACTGAAGGGATTCAAAAACTGCCCACTCTTTCAAGCTATTTAAGAAAATAGCGTCTCTATTTTAAAATCCGTTGAATGTACGAATTTTGCCGGTTTGACTGATTTTTGTGAGTAGTCTTAAATTTGAAAACACATTTTTTAGAGAAAAAGCCACTCCTTTATCTACCCCCCACACCCTCTTCATTAAAATGACGTGAAGATCAGGGAGAATATTACATCTGCAGGAATGCCATTGTTGGGACAAAATAATCACGATCGTCACATTGGCATGCCAGAGACTGGGCAGTCAATAATAGAATCCTCCAAAAGGCAAGGTAGGTTTATTTATATTGCACATTTCAGCATAAGGCCAAGTACTTTACACAAACAATCAAGACCATCGCAACAAAGTGAAAAGGAATATTTAAACATCATTTAAACAGTCATCAGAACATAAAAAAAGTTAGAAAAGCAGAAATTGAACAGTCTGAACCCTTTCAACCTCAGACAGAAGTCCTGGTGCTTTCTTAACAGTACTGTATAGAAAAATGTATTAAAAATTCTAGGATTCAATGAAAGGTAGCAGCAAACCATTTAAGCCTTGAATTAAAAGACCTGAGAACTAAAAACTAGACGCTGCTCCTCCATGTTTAGGTCTGACTCTGGAGACACTGAGCAGACCTGACCCAGACGATCTGAGTGGTGTGGATGATTCATAACACAGCAGAAGCTCAGAGATGTATTTTGGTCCAAAACCGTTCAGTACTTTGTAGACCAGCAAGAGGATATTAAAATCAATTCTCTTGAGAGACAGGGAGCCAGTGTAGAGATCGCAGAATTGGACTGATTTGATCCACTTTCTTGGTCTTAGTGAAGACTTTCCCTTCTTGGTCTTAGTGAAGACTTTAGCAGAAGGTTCTGAACCAGCTGCAGCTGTCTGATCCATTTCATAGGAAGACGGGAAAAAACGCTGTTGCATTAATCAAGTCAACTGAAGATAATTGCATGGACACGTTTTTCCAAATCCTGCTGAGTCATCAGTCCTCTTACTCTTGATATATTCTTCAGGTGATATGGGGCGGTCTTTGTAAAGGTCTAACTATGATGGTTAAAACTCAGGTCGGAGTACATAACTACACCAAGATTACCGGCTTTGCGTTTTTTAACTTTACAGATTGAAGTAGATAATTAACCTTTAATCTCTCCTCTTTGGTTCCAAAAACTACAACCTTAATTTTGACTTTGAACAACAATCCTTGCACATCTAAAAGGTTGACTTCTTCAATACACCCAATCAGTGCTTGTACTGAACCATATTGCTCTACATAGTGCCCTGGTGATAGAGTTATGTAAATGTGTGCGTTGTCGGCATGGATAATAGTTATTTTCCAAGATGTGACTAGTAATATATTATGATTACCCATGTTGAATACAGCACTGAGATACAGTAGCACTAAAACTGAAGTTCTGATCAGACAGACCAAAATCCATCACTATAGCCTTGGAAATGTAATGGCCCTTTCATATTATAAGTCCAAAGTGTGTCCACTATTGTGTGTTGGCACGGTCACATATTGAGTCAGTCCATAGTTATCAAGACACAGCGCTTTAGTCCATCCCCTGGGTTGTCAACATGGAAGTTAAATAACCAACACAGACCCAGAGTCAATGTCAACACAGATTATAGAGAGTAGTTCCGTCAAATCATTAAAACAGTTTGCACAGTATTTAGGTGGTCTGTAGATATTAAGAAACAAAGTTCGAAAGGAGGAGTTCAGCTGAATAGCGACGTATTTAAAAGAAGACAACTTCCATAAGATATCTGTTTTCATAGAGGAAATCATTAAACAATATGGCAACTCCACCTCCTTTGTAATGCACTCGTGTTTCGATCATAAAACTGATGTCGGGAGGGGTTGGTCTAACCAAGTTTCAGTTGAAAACAACACTAAGTAAAAACCTCTGCCTACCACTGAAACTACTTCTACCTACCCTCTACTATTTCTTAATTCCCTAATTCTTTTCATGTGTTCAGCACGTTGTTTTCTTATCTCCTCAACACACAAAGATCTTGAGCGGGGCATTTTCTTTAAGAGTGCACACAATGTCTTGTTTAAGATTTATAATTAAAGAGACATTGTTGGGTCTTTAAGTAATTTATGCAAAATTTCATAAATTTGTACAATCAGTAAAATGCTTCTTATTTACATGCTAAAGAACAGCAGGAAATGAGGAAAGGCAGCAGTGTAGGGGTGAGAGAAGGAACTCTAAAGGTTGGCACAATGACGGGAAAAGGTAGAGCGCTAGCTGATATGACAGAGAGAAGGAGAGAAGATTGACTGTGTGTCCAAGAGACCAGGTGAAAAGGCAGCATGGCTAGAAGCATTGGAGGATGGTACAAACTGTTCTACCATGGAGTTGTTGGGAAGAGAAGTGGGGTAGGGGTGATTCTGACGGAGTAGTATTTGAAGAGTGTTCTGGAGGTGAAGAGAGTGTCAGAGTAATGACTATTAAGATAGACATTGGAGGTGTGATGATGAACGTTCTCATATCCCACAAGTTGGTTTTGGGTTGGAAGAGGTAGAGAATTTCTGGAGTGAGTCTGATGAAGGGATGGAGAGAATTCCCAGTGGTGAGAGAATAGTTGTTGGAGAAGGAAGAGAGGAGATGGGGAGGTGATCGGAAAGTATGGTGTTAAGGATAGGAACATGTACGGACAGGTGGTGGTAGAGTTTGTGAAAAGAATGGAAATGGCTGTGGTGAACATGTATTTCAAGAAGAGGGAGGACTACAGGGCGACATACGAGAGCGGAGGTAGGAGCACGCAGGTTCCTATACAGAAAATGGAACCTTAAAGAGATTGGAGAATGGAAGGTGTTGACATGGCGAACATAGTCAGACAACATAGAATGGTAGTATGTAGGATGACTCTGGTGGTACAACAGAGGAAAAGAGCAAAGGTAGATCAGAAGATCAAATGGTTGAAGTTGAGGAAGGTAAGCTAATGGGGGAACTTCAGGGAGGGGTTGAGACATGCACTGGGTATTATAATGAAGAATTGCCAGATGACTGAGCAGCCACAGCCAATTTGATAAGGGAGACAGGTAGGTAGGTGTTTGATATCTCATCTGGGCAGGGGAAAGAAAAATAAGGAAACTCGGTGTTGAAATGAGGAGGTTAAAGAGAGTTTAAGCAAGAAAAGGTTAGCAAATAAGAAGTGGGATAGCAAGCGAGATGAGGAAAATAAACAGGAGTACAGAGAGATGCGACAGAGGATGAAGAGTGAGGTGGGAAAGGCTAAATGAAAGCCTATTAACAACAGTTGTCTCAAGGTGCTTTCCAGAAGGAGCAGGTCTAGACCAAACTCTTTATATAATTATCTACAGAGACCCAACAAATTCCTCCTTGAGCAAGCACTTGGCGACAATGGCGAGAAAAAACTGCCCTTTAACGGGCAGAAACCTCGAGCAGATCGAAGACTCAGGGTGGACACGAAAAAATACAAAGACTCCAGGGAAGAAGTCAAGTTAGTAACATGCATTAAATCCATTAACATGAATTAATCCATTTAACATGTATTAATCCACTTAACATGCCTTAATCCATTTAACATGCATTAAACCATTTAACATGTATTAATCCATTTAACATGCATTTATCCATTTAACATGCATTAAACCAGTGACATGCATTAAAGTGAGAGGGATGTATAAAGAGGGACAGTGAGAGAGGAAGAGAGAAAAGCTTGGTGCATCATGGGAGATCCCCTAGCAGTCTAAACCTATAGCAGCATAGCTAAGAGCTAGCTTATGCCAGCCTTAATTATAAACTTTATCGTAAAGGAAAGTTTTAAGCCTAGTTTTAAATGTAGCTTGCTCTTAGCTAAATGTAGCCAAGCTAATCTACCGATTAGCAAGGCAGAGAGATCGAGATGGGAAAAATGTGCAGCCGGTTAGGGTGATTAAAAATAAGATGGATATGTGCTTACAGGTGAGGAGGGTATGAGGGCAAGATGAAAGAATACTTTGAAGAATTGATGAAGGAAGAACATGAAAGCGGGAGAAAGAGTGGAAGGTGTGAGACCTGTAAATCAAGAAGTCTAATCAAATCAAATCAGTAATGTTGAAGTGAAAGCAGCTTTGAAGAGAATGAAGAATGGAAAGGCGGTCGGTCTTGATGACATACTGGTGGGGGTATGGAGGTGTCTAGGAGAGAAAGAAGTGGAGTATTTTACTAGATTGTTCAACACTATCTTGGTGAATGAGAGGATATCTGAGGAATGGTGGAAAAGTGTTTCGGTGTCTATTTTCTATAACACGGGTCATGTTCAGAGCTTTAGCCACTACGGGGTTATAAACCTGATTAGCCATCCGATAAAGAACTGAAAGAATAGTGGAAGCTAGGTTAGGAAAAGTGGTGACAATTTGTGAGCAGCAGTATGGATGCATGCCGAAAAAGAGCACTACAGACACAATGTTTGCTTTGAGAGTGCTGTTGGAGAAGTACAGAGAAGGCACGAAAGAGTTGCATTGTGTTCTTGTGGACTGAGAGAAAGCATAAGACAGAATGCCAAAGGAGGAATTGTGGTATCGCATGAGGAAGTCTGGAGTGACAGACAAGTATGTTAGAATTGAGCAGGATATGTGTGAAAGCAGCATGACATCAGTGAGTTGTGCATTAGAAGTCAAGGATAGGTTTAAAGTGGAAGTGGGACAGCATCAAGGATCGGCCCTGAGCCCCTTCTTGTTTGCTAAGGTAACGGAAATGCTTACAGATGAGGTCAGAGAGGAGTTTTCATTGACTAAGATGTTCATGGATGACACTGTGATGTCTCCTGAGAGCAGGGAGCAGGTGTAAGAAAAACCTGGAGAAGTGGAGATATGCACTGGAGAGAAGAGGAATAAAGGTCAGTCTCATCACGACAGAATACATGTGTTTGAATGAAAGGAGGCAGGTGCAATGGTGTGGATACAAGAAGTAGAGGTGAAGAAGGTGCAGGAGTTTAAGAACTTGGGCTCAACTGTTCATAGCATCAAAGGTACTTGCATTTACATATATCCCGAATTAAGTGCTGAACTCACGTAGAAACACTGTTGATTTGAAACTTTCAAACTGAGACTTCACCAGCTGAGCATGAAGTACTCAGGTCAGGTCACTGTCAGAAACTGTTTTTTTCTGACAGGTAGATCTTGGCATGTTTAAAAATGTAAAAGTAGTTCTGAAGTGTAAAGATGTTGGGCACCACCTCTGCAGTGAATATGTCGCCATGTCGATGATTCCATAATATCCCCTTTTCGGGGATATAAATATCCTACACAGACTCAGCAGCAACAGAGGACAACTGACTTAAGAGTAGATTAATAATAATAATAATAATAATACATTTAATTTATAATGCAGATACATATTTCTCATTTATTCGTTATATTTGCTCTTAACATTATTTTCTCACTGTCACTTTCAAATGCTGGAGCTGCTGTAACACCTAATTTCCCCTGAGGGGATGAGTAAAGTATTCCTGTCAGGAAAGAGGAGCTCATAGGACAAACAACAAAAACATTTACATAAAACAATAAAAGACTCAACGTCACATTCACACTGGTGTGACGTTCAGTTTGATGGTTTATTTTAAACATCCCAGTCAGGATGTCACTCATATATTACTGATTATTTTCACTATCTCTGTCATTCCTTTGGCCATGTGCTGAACAATTAAAGGGATACAGAACAGAGCTAACTTGGGCTTTTGATCCAGATGGTCGGCTCAGATTTACTTTGTAAAGCCTAATTGAAGAACCGCTTAGATTCCTACCTTGCCATTCTCGCCTCAGGTTGACGATAATACTCAGGTTACTGTCTCATTTCATTGACAGCTTGAGTTGCTCGGACGTGGCTCCCATGTACAAAACCTTAGGGTCTTCATTGCATAACAGCCAAACAGCGAACAGCGCGGACATCTGGGTAATGTAGGCGAGACTAAAACAGGAAATCCGGGAGAAGAAACTATTTACGTGTTGATTAAATATTAAATATTGCACGAATGCGAAAGAACTCACGTCGCTTTCTCTCAGGACTGATCAGTTACGGGTCAAATTCCTGCCTTTTATTCTGTACAAACATCGTAAATTTGGCAAATCTTAAGTACCAAAACCGGAAATTCATGTTACAGAATGGCCTGTTTCAAAAATTAATTATATTATGTAATTGTATTGTTAATATTTATACACAAATAGTATGCATAAATAACTTAACAATTGTTCTGATGACTATACTATGATAAATACTTACCAAAATGTACTTACAATACTTTTATGTATTTTTCCTCTCATCACCAGGTATGTGCACACATAGACATCTGAGGGGCTTGAGCACCTGTCCCTTTTTCTTCCTGGATTGAAAAAACCCTCTTTCTGGGGTGTTTTTTTTTATAAATAAAAATGCATGTAAAATGTTATAATACATTTTTTAAATGAATGAATGTATCGGGGATAAAATATCGATACTTCCGATCCCAGTCTTTCTCCTCTAAAATTGATTTTCATATTAAAAGATGTATATTTAAACTCAGTAAGAGGTGGCAAAAGTGTCTGGTTATTATTTTTATATCAGCACGAACTCGCAAGAAATTATTGACTCTCATCACCGGAATATAGTACCATTCAAAACTACTCCTCTTGCCCAGGATTGTCACATTTTAACCAATCAAATTTAGAATTTTTTCACCATGCAGTTCACTATGACACCATCGAGATGCCATCTGGAACCTATCAAAAACGGCCAAGATCTGCAGGGACATGGGGATTTACTTCAAGTAAGACTTATGTAAAGCCGACATGGAGGCCGGCACAGCGGCATTGCCGAAAATTGAGCAAGCCAGGGATGCAGGGAAAAACGGATACTACAGAGGACAAGTTGGTTACGTCAACAGTGTCAGAGTTGTACTGGGCTAGATTGTTATTGATGGTAATTGATATGTTCAAATGGATCTGCTCAAGAGATATCGGAAATAGTTTAAAAAGTAAACCTGTTTTACTTTACTTAAGATCATTTAATTGTTTCCCTACTTACGTAGGAAATCCTGCCCTTTAGACAGGCAGGGTTTTTTTTTGTCACACCTCTAAAAGTTAGAACAAGTGAAATTGAGCTATAAGAATGTTTTCACTCAACTTGAATTTGAAGGGCTAAAATGTTGTGCAGTAAGATCATTGATCTCATTAGTGTTATTTTGGGGCCTTGCAGTTTAGTTTCAAAACCCAATACCCTTCTCTTTATAAAGTGATTCTATAAAAAGGAAATCAACCTCCCTGTTTTGTAAAATTGAAAAAGCACATTGTTCTCTTCTTTAAGAAATCCATTCTAATAACATGGATTAAACAAAATCTGGTCAAACCAATGGGGGGCAAAAAATTATCTTTAGCAACGGCACAAATAGATCAGCAGGAGTCGCTATAATCTTTAACATTTTTCTGGAAATTGTTAACTAACACGGACAATTTTGGTCACTGGATAGTTTTTGTCCTCGTAAAAAATTATACATTTATGATCCTTGAGTGGTTGGGAATGCTGTCCTATTAAAAAAAGTCCCTCTAATTGTGAATGCAGTTGAGGCTTGGCTCCTCCCCCTGCCACTCCTCCAATCAGGAAAAGGCTATTTAATCCAGTTTCCTGCATCCCTCCTCCTGCCATGTACTTTGATCAAGGGAAGAGCACCTGTCAGGGAACTAAGACATGAGGTTGTGGTCACATAACTTTGATTAGAGTGTCAACTGCCTGTCTTCCCTGTTTAGAACTGCTGCTGCTTTGTCTGGCGTCACTGTTTGCAGGGCAGTTAGACTCAAATGATTATTTTTAATATCAATGGGCCAACTATTAGTTTATTTGTTTGTAAGATTTGTTAAGCTTAGCTGAGGTCCAGTCTATAGGGGAGGCTAGTCACACTGGGTGAGGTCCCAAATTAGTGTGAGTGTTTAGGTTGCTGTGTTTTCACGTGGTGAGGATATGATAGCAAACCCATTTGTAGTTTGCCACCCCTTTGATTGGTCTCAGCCATTTGGGTTTCTTTTCACTTCCCCTTGAATAGTTTTATAATTTTAGCTAGGTGGTGCCAGATTTTATATTTGACATATATCTATTATAATAAAAAGACTTGTATATTATAATTTCTGTAGTATAATTCAAATGCTTTGTTTTTTTTACTAGATTGTACACAATACTACTTTATGTGAAACATGACTCTGCCCCTTCAGCTAAAGAACTTGTGTGCCTTGTTGGGTATTTGAAGTTATTCAGAACTAGTAATCCACATTTTCATCCCTATTTCCTGGTGGTGAAATTGTTGTGGCGTTGTTGGCTCATTCATACGAAATCCAAATTTATTGTCATTTGCAAAAATAAGTCAGTTATTTTAAATATATACTAGTGGCGTAGAAAATATGCTCATTGCGACATAGTCTTCTAAGTTGTTGCCTGCTCTTGTGATAAACCAATACTAAAGAAGACCATTGTACGAACTTTTTATTTTGTAGATATCTGTTGAGTATTAAACAGATATCTACATGAGTGTGAGGGTATTAAAATAGGTTTGTAAGTAGGTCAGAGATGTGCTACTATACTTAACATTTGCCTTACAACATTTTTTTAAACAAATAATTATGAAAGGTTTTTTTTTCTTACTAGAGCCCCTGCGCTCCAAAATGCCTTTACACCTGCCTGCTAATTACTAACACCTTTTACTCATCACTAACACATTTTAACACTAAATTATTGTGATAATGTGATCTAAAATACATCAAAAAACATATACACCATACACGATACATACATAGATATACATGATTTTTATTTTCCGATGACTAAATTTCACCCGTCCTTCATGTGTTTGTTAATGCATTCACGTGAATAAGGCGATATATTTAATCGCTCTTCAAAAGTATATGATCAAATCTAATGAAATTAATTATCAGAACATTTACTGTATAGATGGCTGAAGGATAAAAACGAAATACATGCATTCTTATCGAGTTACCTGGGGTGAATTGCTGTAAAATTGAGATGTGACTGAATACTCAAAACGAGATTTTTACTAGTAAATTTTATTATATTGTAAAGAAGAAAATGTTCTCTCGGTGTCTCATCCTCCATTATCAGTTCTTTGTTTTTTTAGTTGTGCATTATTATGACTGAGTGCAAGCTGCTCCACATGCACTCAAATATGCACATTAAATATTAGT
Source organism: Lophius americanus (assembly GCA_037951165.1). NCBI lineage: Eukaryota > Metazoa > Chordata > Actinopteri > Lophiiformes > Lophiidae > Lophius > Lophius americanus. The sequence goes on along the minus strand of JBBDHG010000032.1, from coordinate 9,059,318 downwards.
CTATGTCGATCTCCACAGCTAAAAAGATTAACAAAGCATTCCATTAACAAGGCAGAAAGAAATGATTCATTGTCTTAACATCATTATACATTTCTATTTCTATCATGTTTTTTTTAAACAACCTTTCTCATTTACTTATGTTCATCAACATATTCCAAGTCAATGATTGTTGGCTGCAACAGCAGATGCACGAGAAATGTTATGATGATTCTACAACAACGCAAAGTGTCAGCAGGACAATGGTTCATTTGGCTATGTAGACAAACCCCATTGATGTAATCTTCATGGCAGTGGAGGTCAATTGTTTAAGCTTTCATATTCCTTGTAAGGAGCCCAGATTAAGTAGTGTCCTGATGCTGTCACCGTTGCCTGCAGCAGTCAAATTTCCAATGTTTATTAAAGCAGAGGGAAAATGAAGGTTGAGCAGACACGCTGCCCTACACAAATATGCAATGAAGAACATTTGGTTCTAAATGATTTCTTTCCAGGCAAGTGCAAAAATATTTGAGAAAAGTATTGAGAATTAAACCAAGGAAGAAAAAAACTTTCAGTCCATGTGGAGAAAGACCCACAGAAATGGGTCATCGGCATACACAGGGCCCAGTACATTGAAGCACACAGCCTGGTGCTCCAGTAAAAAGTCCATTTGACTCAGAAGATTCAGACACAAATGTTCTACAAAGTACAGACACACAGACCAGCTGTAACCCTCTTTTGAGATTCCCAACGCATCCATCCAAAACGACCCAAAAACGTCCAGAGAGTCTGACCAGTCTTTGAGAAGATCATCCATCGAATCCGTTTGAAATACATATAAATCCATTTGTGGGGTACATCAATGACCAAATAAATCTTTACAGTCTAAATAATGGCAGTTTAAATCAGGGGTACATTCCCAGTGTCTGTTGGTGTTCCATCGGTCCTCTCTGTTCAGCTGCTGCTTTCTGTCCATACTGATCCAAACAGAGCAGATAAAACCTGGGAGCATCGGCAGGTTCTTAGTGAGGCCATCTGTCAACATGCATCTCCTTAACCTGGATTAGTCTAGTAGTCTGTGTAACCGTTCTGACCCTAATGCCTTCGATACATCCTCAGAATTCACACTGCCTGTATGTGAGAACTATATTCCAATGTCTATCATGGTGCATATACATGATAGACATTAGTCAAGAGTACAGAAAAAAGAAGAATATGTATGTGTGAAGTGTGAGTGTGAAGTTTGAGTGACACTCAATTCAAATGACTATGATGTAGTTTTTGTGGTTATTCATTGCCTCTAAATTGTTGCTGGTCATATTAATCTGTCAGTGAGGAAAGTGGAATGATGCACTCGTTACGTTTTTGTGCTCTACCAGTAGATGGAGACAATGAGTTCTGATTTGGAAACAAAAGGAAGGTTTGGGGAAAATTATACACACAATTGACAGTTTATTAGGTTCACCAGTGTAAAACTGTTGCAATCAAATGGAAAAATCCTAAAATGAATCAAATCGTCATAAAAATAATCTTATCTTATTTTTTTAGGGATGTTATCCAACTTTACATTGGAAATATAAAAAGTAACAAATGCAGGTTTCCCAACATAACATGTTTTCACTCACTGTGGAAAACACTGATGAAATAACGACTCAAACGTAGATCCGGTGACAGAACAGAGTCAGTTACATATGTGTGATAATATGAGGGTTTTAGCAAACAAACAGTCATATCCTCCTTGTCTCGTACTCACGAGATCCTGTTCTCGTAATTAGGAGATCCTGGTCTGAGATCTTTTCATGTTATTACAAGATAAGGTGTTTGTTTTTGTTTTTTTTGTGAATGCGATGCTCTTCCGTAGAATGAAATGTATGAATGTAAAAATTCAGAAATTCAGTTGATTATGCAAGAAGTGCAGCAACAGTTTTTCATGTCTTCAAAATAAACAAAACAAACTTGATTCCCATAATTTCAAAGTTGAGTCACTTAATTTCTTAATTATTATGATCATGTATAAAATCATGTATATTAAATCAATTAAATCATCATGCAAATTAAACAAAATTTGAAAAAGAAATTGCCAGCTCATAAGGATAATTCAGACCAGTGAAGCTGAAACCAAGCTGGGATAAGGAGAGTCACTATCAGTCTTCCCCTCATAATACTGTAGTCTCCTTTTTTATTCTGTTGTTATTAATCACTTTAATCTCTTGCCCAGCTGTTTATGATACAAAAAGCGGGTGTCATATTTTAATCCTTGAACACAACAAGCACATCCTTAACAAAGAAGGTCGGGTTACTGGTCATTCCCCATAGCACCAAAGGACATTGATTAATCTGGAAACTCAAAACTTGGGCCAAAGAATTGAGCTAAACTGAGATACCAGTAGGACAGAGTAGAACTCAATAGCGAGGCTTCCAGCCAGCATTGCAGCTGTGCAGTACAAATACAGCGAGTGGCAGAAACACAACTGCGTCAAAATAAGGTAAACAAACAAGATGTACGGGTTTTGTGCACAGCGGCCAATGAGTTTTGCTCCAATAAGAAGAAGGTAGAGATAACTGTTCGACACAGTTGACCATGGAACACTCCTACACCGCCTACATCAAACCATTGGACTCCCTGCCACCGCCCTAAATTGGTTTCAATCCTACCTCACTGACAGAACAGAATACGTTTACCTTGGAAGTTCAAAGTCCCGGACACACACCGTCACATGTGGAGTCCCCCAGGGATCAGTCTTTGGCCCCATTCTCTTCAAACTATACATGCTCCGCCTTGGCCGTGTCATCAGTCGATATGGACTCTTATTCCATTGTTACGCTGATGACATGCAAATCTACATAAAAACTGACACATGTTCCTACGCAGCCGCTCCATTCTCATCATCATCTCCCCTGTCAACTCTCCACGCTTGTCTGGAGGAGATAAAGGTTTGGATGAGAAACAACTTCCTCCAGTTGAACAGCTTCAAAACCGGAGCAATTTTAACCCCAAATCAGACCCAGTTTTCCTTCATAACCAGTTTTACCTTCTCTCGTCAGGACATTCCCCTCTCTTCATCAGTCACCAACCTCGGTGTAAGACTTGACCCTCAACTCACTTTTGAATCCCACATCAAACACATCTGCAAGATCTCCTTTCACCATCTCAGAAATATTTCGAAACTCTGTTCTTCACTCACCTTGAGTGATGCTGAAAAGCTGGTCCACGCGTTTGTCTCCTCCAGACTGGATTACTGTAACGCACTTCTCATCGGGATCCCTGATAAAAGTCTTCAAAGACTACAGTATGTTCAAAACAGTGATGCAAGGATCCTGATGAGAGTTCGTAAACACGAACACATCACCCCCGTTCTTCATTCCCTTCATTGGCTTCCCATCTCCACCAGGATTGATTGTAAGATCTCTCTCCTCACTCACCAGTGCATCCATGGTAACACCCCCCCTACTTAAAAGAACTACTCACCCCACTGACCTCGACACGATCCCTTCGTTCTACCCAGTCATACCGCCTCCTCCTTCCCTGGACTAAGCTCAGCACCATGGGTGATCGGGCCTTCTGTTCTGCTGCCCCTCGTCTGTGGAATGACCTCCCTGACCATCTGAGGGCTCCACAGATGACTGACACATTTAAAAAAGGACTTAAAACTTTCCTTTTTAGCAGAACCTATAACCTTAATTAACATTGCTGCTTTTTGGTCAGGATTTTATATAGTTATTATTTTATTTTTTATTGATGCTTTTATCTGCTTTTACTTTTTAGCACTTTGAAGTTTGATCCAAATGTAAAGTGTGGTATAAATTAAATGTATTATTATTATTATTATTATTATAACAGATGTGGGCGATGCACCAGCATACTGGACTTTTTCAGTAAAAGTAGAAATGCCACAGTGTAGATATGTAAATATACTGAAACATTGTCATAAAAATTACCAAAAGTAAGTCAAATTGAATTGGCAACTTTAAAACATTATCCAGATAAGAAGTATTAAGTTTGAAATGTTGAATTGTTAACACACTAACCCGGACTGATACTTTTGGCAATGTTAATGATGTACAAGGGCTGTTACACTGGTGTGTGTGTACTGTACAAGTCCTTAATGGGTTTTTGCTCTTCAGTACATAATTACAAATAGAGAAAAATGTTGGTTCCGTGTTTCCTTTTGTTTCCATATTATTATAATTCTGATTTATTATAACTATATAAGTGATCTGACTCCAAAAACTTTAACAAATATTTGCCTTTAGCCAATAACATCTTTTTATAATTATATATATTATAATAATTTGTAAAACAAATAGAAAAATTATTACCAAACAGCGTTGCCTTTCATAACCATATTTAATCACATGAATATGTATTTCTTTACTAATTTTCCCGTCCTTTTATCTCTTCCGATTGCTCTTGCGTTCCCCATCCGTCACACACTTCTGGTCTATACAGGAGAATTTGTTGGATTGATATGGATTCTGTGTTGCAAACACTTGAAATGAATGCAGTCTCTGCCTGGAAAAGATGTCATCAGGAGGTCACTGGAGTGTTTCGACCCTGATCCACAAACAGTCCTCTGTTGGCGTGTCGGTGGGGGTGGCCAAAACACTCTATTCCTTTTAAGTCTTCCCAACAAATTCTCCTGCTGGGATTGTCAGGTCCTTTGCCCCAACTAAACAATTTCCACACCTATTTACGATGTGCAATGAGTGTTGAACCACTTCTCATCCATACTTTGGACCGACTCTGACGCGCCTGAGCCGCCCCCGTGTTCATGTCATCGTTCTGTCCATTGAATCTCTCATCTGCCCTCTTCTTGGGAGGCTCTGGGAGTTATTGCTCGTTTGGCGTTTCTGAAGCGTTTTGAAGGAGTTGCAAACCTCATTTGTCCCTATCTGTCTTTTTCTAGGGGTCAGCTGTCTTTCTGGGATCACTGATCTCCATTCTGGACAACCATTTGAAATAGAAGTAGTCTTAGCCTTTAGAAGAGATTTTCAGTGGTTACTGCTGTTTACAGCCATTGTGATGTCCCTGATGCAATACCAAGTCCATTCCTATAGCAAACAAGATGATGCAACCTGTTATGATACGCTGCTCTATACGTGACTACATCAGTTTGGAATAGAATAGATGTATAATTATATATAATTATATTAATTACAGATACTGTATTTAAATTCAATATGCCGAAACTGCCGGTGTATGTTCACACAGTGATGTCTTATAATGCTTGATTTGTAGTTTCATGTAATTCTGCTAGTATTCATTAATCTTCTGATGTACATCATGATATGCCTTCCCCATTCTTGACTTCATGTGTTAACCATAAAATGTATCATACTGCTTTTGAAATGACTTCTTAAGTCTTTTGTTCTTTGCCCTTGTGATGCTTTTTCTCGACCATTTCAAAGGTCCCTCATTTAGCTTTATTTCAATCACGTCGATGTCGAACAGATGGCACTCCCTGTTGGTGAGCAGGGAGGGGTTTGTTTTCCTGAGCCCCGCTCCTGACCCCAAATGTCTACATTTCCTTTGTCTCTATTCCCTTCCTTTACTCACTCTTCTAATAACCAAGGGCTCATAACAACTCTTCAGTCGGTCTTACCAATACGTTCGGCGTCTTCTCCTCTTCCCCTTTACTCACCACCTCCATCACTGTCCTTCTTCTCCAGTCGACGGGCCACTGGGAAAACGTCCAGTGTGGTCCTATTCAGATCAGTGAGAAACAGTGTCTGAACAGCCTTGTCTCCCATCGCGCTCATTGAACAACAGGTACGAGTGCGGTGAGACCACTGGGTTTGAAGTCTCTAACATTTGATCCATGGGAAACCCTTGTGCACAATGACCCAGTGAACAATGTGGCCCCAGTTCTGTCTGTCCCCAGAGGAACACTGCAGACTGCAGATCTTATAACCTGTCCTGGATACATCACTCCTGTGGGATTGAACCACTCCCATCTGAATCTACTGACCTCATTGATACAGCGACTGAGTGTATCATTGTTGTGTATTTGTGTTTAAAAAGTGCACATATAAGTAAGACCATGTGTGTGAATTAAAGATGAACAGTTTCATGTGCTTGTGACACCATAGAAAGACCTCAGGCCTCGCCTACTGAAATAAACTTCACGGCCCAAATGTTTTTCTAAAGTTTTGAGAAATGACAACAACACACAAAACCAAGTATCATTTTCTCTTATCAGCAGACTAGAACAAGTAAAAACAGCCAAACAATTTCCCTGTTTAATAATTTTACCGTCATATATCCCATGATTTGATTCTTCATATTGATTTACACTCAGTTCAAGAAGATTTTGTGATAGCCTGCCATGAATGTCACTAACAGATCAATAATGAACGAGCATGAATTAATTTTCACATCGGAAAGAAAAAACAGAAACCCATTTTGTTTCACATTCCCCCAGTAATCTAGGTAACAAGACTGAAGGCATACTGACAGCAAGAATTGGAGACCCTGTGCTTTCTTGAACCAACATTCTTATACAAGGCACGAGGGAGGTGAGTATGACAAATGAGGGAAACTGTGATAAAATGATCATCTTTTATATGATGGGTTTACAGATTAAGTGCTATTTTGCGCACCAATGACACAACACTCTCCAAAAAAAAGTTACCATAACTCAAAAACCAATAGCTGGCAAAAGAGTATTAACGTTTTCGTACTTCCTCAATCTCACTCAATTTTTCAAAGACGAGATTTATTCTTAATAAGAAAAATAAAAAATTGGTCCAGAGTAGAATTGGATCCCTAAATATCAAATTAATATATGCTTTATTTGTCTCAGGTAAAATGGGCATTTCCCTCTAGTTGCCACAGTAACACAGTAACACCTGGTACCATATTGCTCAATCCTCTGCATCTTGTCCATCCTCATCACTCCCAAAGAACATCTGAACACCGCCTCCAGCTCTGCCTCCTGTCTGTTGGTCAGAGCCCCCATCTCAAAAATCTTGTAAACTTTTCCCTTCACTCTTGCTGCTACTCTTCTGTCACAGAAAACCTATTGACACGCTTCTCCACCCTGCCTGCATTCCCTTCTTCACCTCTTTTCCACACTCACACTGTCATACAGTCATTCCTCTTCTCTTCAGCACGTACCACCACCTTTCCAGGTTTTCTTCCACCTGCTTCCTGCTCTCACTACACATCATAAAGTCATCCCCAAACATCATAATCCATGGAGACTATGAGTCTAGGAGACTACTATTGACCAGATCTCATCTACTACACACCTCACTTCTGTCATGCTCCTCTCTAACACTAATTGCAGTTTCCCATTTGCACTATCCCAATCAGTTTATGTACAGACTGCTAATTCTTTTTCTAGTTTTACTGCCCGTTTACTTTTGTGTGTTTTTTTAGTTTTATAATAAATAAATCATATTTATTATTTTTATATTTTATAGAGCCAAATGCTACATAATTTCATTCTGCTGTGTACCTGTCTGGTGGATAGTCTGAATGACAATAAAGTTCACTTTGAATCACCCTGAATACATATCCCGTACCATTTTAACATACTTCTCTGTCACTCCAGACTTCCTCGTGCAATCCCACAATTCCTCCTTCCACACGCAGTTGTACGCTTTCTCTAAATCCACAAAGACAATGCAACTCCTTCTGACCTTCTCTATACTTCTCCATCGGCACTCTCAAAGCAAACATTCAAAGAATTCATGCACTATGCAAATAATATGTAAATATGAAATCTTCTTCTTGTTCGAAGCAACAAGCAAACAACGTCACTACATACAGTCGATGTATTATTATTACCTCAGAGACATTAGTTTAACGCTTACTAATTATTGAGATTGTACTTTGCATTGGTCTTCAGAAGAGAGGGCCTCCACTCATAGTGATGCTATTAATGAATTATAAAAATCAATAAATTATTAACTATTGATAAAAGCTTTGTGTGCCAAAATGACATACTTTCTGCCCATATGGTACAGAAAAGTACACACTGCATAAGTCTCTCTAATCTGGTTTTATTGATAGAAGAAAACTCTCTGAGAACCTATCATTACTTTGTTTCCTGGACATAATCTTAGTGGAGTTTCCTTTTATTTTCTTAACCTGAAATGCCATCAAATGAAGTTTCACCACCTGACCTGACTTTCGCCACAGTACCGCTCCACTTGTGTGTATTTCTTCATTAAATGTATTATCTGACCTCCAATCCGGACATTAACTATTACAAGTATTAATATAATTTTTATGCTATCTGTGATTTCAGTATTCGCCCAAGGAGGCTCTTCTGGTCTCTTTGGCTACTCATTGATATTTTTTCTTTACTCAGTTTTATACCTGAACCTAGTCAACAACCTGCAAGTGGCCTAGACTTGCTTCTCTGGAGCATGTTGACTTTTTAATCTTGGCATCTTTTGGAGCACTTTGTAAACACTTGCCTGTGGTTCTGGCAACAGCCACAGAGAACATAGAAATTATACTTTCAGCTACAACAAAACCCTCGCTTGTCATGAGTTGTGTCATGTTTTTCTCTCCAAGCCTCCTGCTGTTGTTTTGATTTCCGATCTTTAAGAATGTTTGCACCTGTCTCGTTAGACTTCCTCGAAAATTTAGTACATTTCTCTTCTTTTTCCATTTTTCTCTCTCTGGTTCCTTCTTTGACTGTTTGTGATTTCATTCTTTATGTGTCAAGCTTATAGCGTACACCTTGTGAGTTACTTTGGGGTCTTATCTTAGTTCTTTTGTCCTCGTCTATTGTATTTGGATTCGTTGTTTTTGCTTGCTCTATTTTGGTAAATGGTAAATGGACTGTATTCATACAGCGTTTTTATAGTCCGCTCCACCCAAAGCCCTTTGCAACACAAGCAAGCACTCACCCATTCAAACAAACATTCACACAGTGATGTTTACTGTGACTGGTTACTGCTCATCGGGAGCGGTAACCATTCACGCCATCATTCACAACCATACCAATGGACAGCCATTAGGAGAAACTTCTGTATCTTGCTCAAAGATACTTTGACGTGTGGACCGGAGGGTTCGGGCATTGAACCACCGACCTTCAGATAAGTGTAAGGCCTCTCTACCGACTGAGCCACAGATTTTATTGTCCATTAGCATTATCTATTTTACATTATTTATGCCTCCTTATTTTTTTTACCCTTTCCTGCCTCAGTTTTCCCTGAATTTTTCTCGAGAAGTGTCAGGTCCTCAGTTTTGCCATTAAACCCTTGGACAGCATCTGTTCTCCCTAAGCAGTCAGCATTTCGGTCCCTCTCTTTCAAGTTGTCCCTGTTATTTTCTTTATTTTAACCTTGCTACCCTTGAAAATTCAGTTGAGTTTCTTTCCACATAAATTAGATTTCTTACATTGGTTAAGAGGTTGAAGCCTGGTTTTACGGATAAACATGAAAACCCTTACAGCAGGCCTACAGACAGCTAGAAACAACAGCATTAAATCCATCCAAAGTAGCGGCTGCTAAATTGAAATCAGATGGCGTATCGGTCCGCCCTCTTAAAACGGAACAGACTTCTGGGGATACTTGTGTGAGAGAGGTGTCATATGACTAGTAATGTCAATTCCATGATTGAAAACAACATCAATCTATCTCCGCACTAGTGGCTGAGTGAACCTGTAATATGGATGAGATATACTGTGCTCTGTCCGTTAATTCGGAGCTCCCGCTACAAAACTGGTGACGCGGGACGCACCGGCAATGCAACTGTATATTGAGCTGTAAGAAAAGTGACCCTTGCACAAACCTGTCAGGACAATGAAGGAAGAGTTTTACAAAACTACATGTGAACTGATGTAGAGCTAAGTCAGTTGAAAATTCTTTTATCTTTATTAAATGTCTATGCGTTGTGTGTTGCATGTGTCTAAACAGTCTGTTTGGTATTGCAGCTACTAGTAGAGCCACTGAATGATATTTTTCTTGCTTAACAGGTCAAACTTGATATAAATTAAAGTGAGATACAACCACAAGCCTACATACCTACGACTTTAAACTATGTCCTCAAGCTACCAGAGCTGGCTGGTAGTTTGATGTACGTAGAAATATTGGCAATGATGAAGTGTAATACTTCGAGTTTTGTTGAATTTTGTACACTGGCAATATTATCAAAATATCTCAATACAACTGTTCAGCTGTAGTGAAACAATCTGGAAGATTTTCATCATATTCTTCAATAAATTCTTTTAATCTAACTCTTAAGATCAGTTTAATTTAGTCATATGAGGTATATGAGGTACTTTGTGTGTGTGTGTGTCCACATTGCCTGTCCCTCTCTGAAACCTTCTCATCCCCATCTCACCACTCACTTCCAAGCACATCCTCAAAACTAAACACGTCATAAAAAATTCCTGTATTTTTGCTGCCAAATCAAATAACTCGTTCCGGAGCTGTTCATGAGTGGATTATTGCTCTATTTTATTTTCTAACCACTGGGCGGCTGTTCTTCCTCTAAAGTTGTAGTTCACTGAGCCAGTAGCAACGCCGTCAGTCAAAACGCTCCAGACTGTTTACACAAATTGTTTCTTTACAAAGCCAAGGGTTGCATGGCATCAGTTGCACCACTGGCGCTTAGTTAATATTTATCTAATCGGTTCAGCTCAACAAAGACTCTGCAGTTTTTCATGGAAGAAAGACGAAGTGGAATTTCTTCGAATAAAGAAAATGTGTTCAGTTCCAAACATCTGCAAAAAAAGATAACCTGATATTTATATGAGTTGGAGATCTGCCAAAGGAAATTTATGCAAGGCTAATCTACAGCCATATCTATTTATTTATTTATTTTTTATTGGTGTCGGGCTTTTATTTCTTTCTTCATTCATTCTCCACAGGAATCTCCAATCAGGCTGAACTTGTCAAGCGTGAAAACCTATTTGAATGGAGGGTCGAGACAGAAAGCAGAAAACAAGAAGGTTCTTGTCTCATTATTCCTCAAGCGCCCTCTCTGTCGGAATTCTATCCCCCTCCTCCACGTTGCTCCAATTTTTTAAGTTCCCGCCTCACCCGCCTCCACACGCACACATACACACCCCTCACACTCCCACTGTGTGTGAGGGACAAATATTTTTTTTCCATCATAGCACCGCCTCCAATTTCTCACTGGCCCCTTTTACTCTCAGCACCGAAACAGCTCCCTCCTTTCCTCTCTCTTCCCCTCCCCTCTTCCCTCTCCTCTCTCTCTCTCTCTCTCTCTCTCTCTCTCTCTTTCTTCATTACTGGTTGCTCACTCCAAACAGCTCACATTCAAAAGAACTGTCCTATCTCTCTCAGCCACATCAGGCTTTAAACCAGACATTTCCACTGAAAACCTGAGACATTACTCCAAAGGAAGTTATTGGCCAATTCTAAAGGTACAGAAACAACTTCAATCTCAGTATTTTACCATTTGATTTGTTTACAGATGTATCTGTTTTTGCTCGTGTGTGTGTGTGTGTGTGTGTGTGTGTGTGTGTGGCCGAGCAACAGTGTATACAAAAAAACTGGACACGTGTAAGTTGTCGTTTGTGGAGTGTACGTTAGAGGAAGTCTGCATGCTGCATGCGGCACAGTCTCCACTCATCAAGTAAAACATGCAATTATCCATTACAGTTAATTTTTATGATATACTTTAGATGGATTACACATTAATTGTGAAATAAAACAATTCAATCTATTTTGCATGTGCTTTATATTGTACAGGAAGAGCAATCTTTATTAAAAGGTAAGCAATTTGTGTTGTTTACAGATTTGAACAGTATTCCTTTCATTTCAATCAGAACCCTCGAACTCCAGGGAGAGTTGTGACAAGAGGAGCAACAGGGCAATCGGCAACACATTTATGGTGGCCCTGCAGCAGTAGTGAGGAGCTCATATCCCTGCATATTTACAACAGATCTGAAGATCCCACTGGCAAGAATGACTCAGAGTAACGGAGAAAACCCACAGAGGACCAGAAGTGGGCTCAGTCAAATTCGAGCAGGACTCCAATCCCGATCTCTGCAGGCCAAGCAGAGAGTGGAGAACATCTCAAAGAAGGATGTTAAAGGATTCTTCATGAGAAATGCCTTTGTTATCTTTACCGTGGCTGCTGTCATTATTGGTAAGTTCGAAAGTTTTTTCCAAACACCTCAGACTCACTCATCAGACAAAGAACACCATTTGGTATCCAACATATTAGAGATTTACTCTGTTCCGCTCCTATTCTCACCTCTTCATCACATGTATACCCTCTCTACCCCCAATGATACCCATTGGGGTTCACTTCAAGAATCCATCAGTCTTGGTTTATTAACACCCCGGTAAAAGGACGGAAGAAGGAGAAGAAAAACAAACAGGATAGCCGGATAAGAGAACTGAGGGAAGTCAGATGAACGTAGCAGACGGCGCACTGTGTGACCTGTATGACCACGTCTGTGACCCTTACCTTGTTGCCATTAGCCTGTGATTCTTATTCAGTGGGAAGTAAGCAAAGCCCACCTACCTTCTGCACAGCTGTGTTCTGCTAGAATTAAGCCATTCCATGATGACGCATTTGATTGATTGTTAGATTTGGGGGTATTTTCCCTCTGGGCATCTTTGGTCTGATAGCGGATTATTGCCGCAGCTGAAAAGATTTCACTGACATAAGACAAGAGAACTAAACACTGCAGAATTCCTTTCACAATTATTGGTATCTAAAGAATCTGATTCGCACAATATTTCCTTTCCCTTTAAAAAATAAAAATCATTCTACAATTATGCTAATGATCTTTTTCTTACGCTGTTAAAACAAAAATGCAATTGATCTCAGTGTTATCTCCGACACCTCTCTTCCTTTCTGCAGGGATAGGCCTGGGATTTGCCCTGCGGCCTTACAAGATGTCTTACCGTGAAGTGAAGTTCTTCTCTTTCCCAGGAGAACTGCTGATGAGAATGCTCCAGATGCTTGTGATGCCCCTGTTGGTTTCCAGTCTCATCACAGGTATAAATCATTTTAAGGCAATATCAGGGCACCAAATGTTATAGATGATGGTTCATTCGCACCTTTGTCTTCATTCTTTTCAGTCACACAAAAACATCTTGACATTTTGTACACCTTTTCTTTTCTGTGACTTTTGTAAGCAAACAGGAATATTTCTCACACACATGAATCAAATGGAAAGTGAAGTTATTGCATCAATAATGTAATACATACAATTTACTATATATTTATATAAGTTTTGCATATGGCCAAGACATTAAACACAGAATTCCAACAAGAGATTGTTTTTTGGATATTTTTAGTTCAGTTATTGTAAATAAAGATAAAGATAGACAGATAGCACTCTTCTACATTTCCCTTCCCTGCACATATGCCTCTATACCAAGAGTGACCATTCTAAGAGAGCAGCATAAAAATTAAAGAAAGTTAGCCCTCCACCAAAAGCACTAGCTCTTTCAACTACTGTTCCACTAATACTACATCCAGATTATTTTGGAGTGGAGGCACAGCACAGCATCAGTTTGCACATTAAGATTAGGTCTTTAACTTTACGCTTTAACGGTGTCATGTTTTTCCGTATGAAAGGATCAGTAGAAGTGAGGGTGTTGTTTGTTGCCTCATGGCTTCACAGATCAACTTCTACCTCATGAGTGAGAGATTAGGCCATTTGTGTTTGTTCAGCTGACGCTGTTTGCTGGTTTGTCTGGGGTCCAGTGGCGGGCAGTGTTAGGATGATCTCATGAGCGAGACAGAGAAACAGTTCTCAATGACTTGGCCCATATCACAAACTTGATTTTAATACAAGTGGAGCAAAATAGTCTCAACATTCTACACTTTAGATAAAGAAGGAATTCCGTATTTGCACAGTGACTTGGATTGTAGATTCATTCAGCCACAGTTCCCTCTGTGGCTTAAATGTATTTGGGCCTGCATTTCATAAAAACACAAACCTGTGACATTGAGGTTTTCCAGTTCTCATCCAGGGATGAAGTGATTTCATTCATCACAGTTGATGTGGTTCATACACGCATTCAGACACACGAGGACTTTTTTCCCCTAAGATCTGTCAGTCTTTGAGTGAGCAGTGAGTTACTGAGCCAGAGGCTAGCCACTTGAAGATGAGATGAGACGAGAGCACTTGTTTGACCATAACCTACTTCTTCTTGCAGCAGGGCATAACATCAGCGTCCTCTCATCAAGTGACATCCCTGCCACTACAACGTATGGAAAACAATAGCTTGCTTTTCTTTCCGCAAATCATGGTTGCATGGTTCCTTTGTTGCTCTTTGCGCACCATTATCCAAATTAACAAATGCAATAATATCTATTAAGAGGTTGACATTAGTTGCTATATGTTAGTACTACCTGCTCTAACCAGGAATTTATGTTTTAGCCAGCATTGTGTTATCTGTTAGCAGGATTACCTCATGAATGAAAGTGAAACTTGAACCAAGAAGGGGTTCATCAGTGTTTGAGGAAGATCTGGGAATGGATGTGGAATCTGGATCACTTTTTTGGCTTCTTTCAACATTTGAACGCTGTATGAATTTGCCCTAGTGCTCTACTGAGACATCTTGTGGCAGTGATCAGTTCATTGGAACTTTTAAACGGTACTTTTTACAAATGCTAAGATAAAGGCGCCACGAAAACCTAAATTTTAAAGTACCGTATTTAGCGATCGACAATCTTCAAATTCATTGAAGTCGCAGACATGAGAAAAGAAATACAAAATTTGCATCAAACAGTGATTCCTATGATAGTGTTTCATGGTTAGCGAGACATAATACAAGGGTCAAACTGTTCTAGGTTACATTAATTTGGTTCCCTCTCAATAATATCCTAACCTTTCATTTATGCAACAGAACGCATCGGATCTGCATCGGAGGTAGTTAAAAGCCTGATGCAACTAAAGGGTATATCTTCTGCATTTGGGGGAGTTTCAGAGGGTCATGATGAGGGTTAGACACAACATTAATTTCAAGGGTACCCCATAGAAAGCAAATTCGGTAAATGGTTAGTTCCCAAAATGTGCTTTGTACTGAACTTGCCAAAAATGTAGATGAAAAAGTAAGATTAAAAATTGTCTGAATTGTCTTTACCCATGGTAAGCAATTCAAATCATTCACAAACACCTAACCCTTTATTCAAGTAACAAAATAGATTACATTCTTTACATAAAATAAATATTTTCTCCGAAATGTCGGGACCACAGTTATTGACCCCCCAAAGAAATCCTGCGATTAAAATGTAATGGAAGCATATTTTTTAGTCCTATTTTATATTTTTAGGCTTGCCTGAGTAGGACTTTTTTTTACTAGTGTAAAATATGAAGTCAAATATAACTTCTTCTCTTTGACGTTCTACATATTAAGAAAGACGAGAGAATACATCAACAATTTGTGAGGAAAAGTTGTAGCGTTGGACAACTCTTGCAATAGATACAAGATCACCTGGCACCTGTACCAACACAAGCTGTTTGGGAGAGTAGCAAGAAAAAAAAACCCTCTGCTGTCATCCACACACAAGCTGAACCTACAGTTTACCAAAGACCATTGGGACTTTCAATGAAACATAGGTCAGATGGAACCAAATCGGACTCTTTGGCAGCAAACATCTGAGATGGGTGTGGATTAGCAAGAAAGAAGCCGCACAGAAAAGCACTTCATAACCACAGTGAAGTCTGGTGGTGGATGTCTGATGCTGTGGTGCTGTTTTTCTTCCAAAGACTCTGGACATCTTGTTAAAATACATGGTACCATGGACTCCATCAGCCTCTGTCAGAAAACTTAAAGTGGGCCGTGGTCGGACCTTCCAGCAGGACACCTGAACAAGCACACCTCAAAATCAACCCAAGAATGGTTCAGAGGTAATAAAATAAAGGTTTCGCCATTGGCCATCCCAGTTACCTGACGTCACCAAACATCCGTAGGATGTGCTGCAGACCTGAGCTTGGATTTAAAAGCGTCGACCTGAGAATCTGAAGGCTTATAGAGTTTCGGTATGAAGAAATGATCTCAGCTCTTCTCCATGTCTTCTCAAACCTCAGCACACACTGCAGCGGGTGACGGGTGCCAATATTGGTCACACATGATTTAGAGAGAAATATTTTTTTTTATAAGAAATGCTGTGCTTTTTTTTAAATTAAGTTATTTGAGTTAGAGGTTAGTTTGGGTGAGTCATTTGAATCGAAGATCAAATTTGATTCAGATTCTATCATCACCTCATTTTTTTTTTTAAAGAAGCTGAGCAGCCTTGGCAGAGATTTTTGCTCTCTGAGCGCTGACAAGTTTTCTGTACTTGCCACTTTAGTGGTTCTGTTCAGACCTGTGTCATTTTATCCTGTTTGTTGGTTGGTTTGTTGTTAGGATAACATAGAGTCACTGAAGGTATTTGTATAAGACGTTTGGGGGCAGGGGTTGGACTAGAAGCCATTAAAGCTTAATCCAGCAACTGACTATTACATTGAGAGACAAGGCATCTTTAAAATCATTTTCCTTATTTATGCAAAACTCTATTGAGCTGATTTCCACAGCACTTGTTGGAGGGGTAGGGCATACAACACCACAAACCACCTTAACTGATGAGTAAGAGTCTGGCGATGTGCTCTACTCATTGCCATTCAATTCAAAACTGGTACTGAGAAAATTATGCTGGTACGAAGTCACCATAACATTAAATGGGCTTTGGCAGTTGGAGGCTTTTGAATTTCTAATCCAAAAACAATCTGAAGTGAGGTGAGATTGGGAATAAATCAGTGAAGGAAAAATAAGGAACAACTAATGCCTGAAATTTACAGTATCCACGTTTATCTTCTTCATCCATAACTACTTTTTTTCTTTCACTAATCACTTCAAACTGGCCGCTAAACATGGGCCTGCTGCAAAGTCCATATTGTCCTTGGGCACACCAGTAAGAGAAGTGGAACGAACATGACAGGGAGAGTAGACAGGAAAACGAGGAGGAAGAGGGAGAGGAGGAGGAGTTGGCGGATGTTGCATTTCACAATTGGACTTCATGATTCCGTGCAAGTTTGTTAGAAAAAATTTGCAGTGGGTTGAAATTATACAATGAACGACTTAGAAGGAATCTTCCTTATAATAAAGGGTGAAATACATGTTCTCAGCGTTTAACTGCAGATGCTCATTTATATTTAGAATCAAAATGATTATAATACACCATGACTTTAGACAGTAGTAAATAATAATAAGTAATAAATACCACTATTACTGAGGTTTAGTGGAGCAGAAGTGCAAAGTCTCTGAAAAATAAAATATCAACTATCGAACTGCACTCATTATGTAGCTGGGTTATTTTCCAGCTCTGCCCCTCCCAAATGATGCCATTAAGATCCTCATGTGTCCTGAAAACCTCTCCCGTGTGCACAGTTAAAGCTACAGCTCCCCAAATAAATTTTAATTTTAATGACATGAATATGATTATAAATTAAATGTATTATTATTATTATTATGATAGACTCAGGATGTCACAAAAACAAGAATTCTAAGATACTTCACTACTCAAAGTATGTGGACTGTACTGTAACCATTTCCATTTCTGACATTTATTTCTTGTGCAATTACTAAGGAGTATATATAAAAAAAATGTCATCTACTGTCTTAGGTTTCGTGTTGTGACACACACACTTGAACACACCCACACACACACACACACAAACACACACACACGCACACACACACACACACACACACACACACACACACACACACACACACACACATTGTCACACACATTCACACACACATTCACACACATTCACACACACATTCACAAACTCACGCAGGCACACACACACACTAGCGCATACACATTCACCCACGCGCACGCACACACACGCACAGACAAGCACACAGCCTCCAATGAGCGTTGCTTCGCTAATGAAGTAGTCAGATTACTTTAGGATCACTTTTTATGATATCTAAGCCTCCATCTACATTATTTGACTAAATCCATCAACGCAGAATCTCCTGCTCCACAGAAAAGAAATATTTCCTTCAAGTCTGTCCGGTTCTCTTTTCGAAACAAACCCAGTTTCTTACACAGTGTTTTCAAAGTTCTGGTACTTATTACCTTGTTGTGTTTGTGTGCCAAAATATTAAATATTTATTGATTTGTTGAAATTATAATATTATAAAAATATTGCATTGAGTAGCCTTGATTCAAATTACATCTTTAATCTTGTAAAATTACAACTTTAATCTTGTAAAATTACATCTTTAATCTTGTATTCTCGATTCTTAAAACCTTTTGTCAGCGTGGCCCTAGTCCTCCGACATATGCAGTTAACGGCTGCGTCTGTGAAGCTGTCAAGATGCTGTCACACACACAAGAAGGTGAGGAGTTCAAATTGCTTCTTTGGTTGAAAGAAACCAAAGTAACACATCAGACAAAAAACAAAGCAGCACATCAATACTTTTGACATGCTGGAACAGAGAACAATTTGATTGTGAAAAAACACACTGCTTTGCTGTCTGACCTTTTCAGACCAGTATCTTCAGAATTTACACCTCCAGGTGCTCCTGGGACCACGGAGTCAACCTCTGGTGAGCATCAGTAGATGCTAATTGGCCTCTGGGCAGACCTCTTGCAGTTGCTATGTCCTGCACTTCAACCCCCAACCCTCTGGCTGAAGAAGGTCTACTTTTGTGTTTGAACATTCCCCATAAGAAAAAAAAAAGAGTCATTCTGCTCTCCTTCAATCTTGGTTCCTTCGTTCTTTTGAACAAATGGAATTGGTCAGGCCGAGTCTGTTGTTGCCTGGACAACAGGTTGGAGATTATTTGTGTGTGTGCAGCGCTGAATAAGTCAACATCCTTTCCCAGGGCTGTCAAAAAAAGGAATAGGAGGAGAGCTGGAGAAGGTGGGGGGCAATGAAAGGGGATTGCAGCAATAAGATCAGCTTGCAAGAAAAAGGGAGAGGGGAGGTGAGGAGGGGCCAGTGGGAGTGAAGGAAAAGTGGGGGAGCGGTATTAGGGGCACCCTGAAACAAAGGGTGGAGATGGAGGGTTTGGTGGAGAGCGGAGGTAAATAATTTGGGAGAGGAAACTAAGGCAGGGAAGGATGAAGAGGATCAAACAGAATTGGATAAAAGCCTGGGCATGTTTAGACAAGAAGAATATAGTGAGGGTCAAAGTGTGACTCACAACACTGTGGAGCACACAGTGTGGGTAGTGAGACATATGAAAGGACCACATACATCTCCCACTCCCATAAAGCCTGCTTCACCTTGTACAGCTCTGAATGAAGATATTGGTCTTAATAAGACTTGACACGCTGGACATATACCACTGCCATGTTTATTGATGCAGCTGCTCTGCTTTAAACTGTGGAGGACATTTCAGCTTCCAGTCTCCTTTCAGCTTTTAAGACTACTTCAGATAGACAGGACGCCTGTAACTTATCTGCTTGTACGGAATCATACATAACATTTTCTCTGTACTTTCCCAGGTATGTGGACTTTCTTTTTTTTTTTTTTTTTCATGAAACCAATACCCAGTTGAAGTCAGACTGTTAATCTGTCACTGACATGTCCGTCACCTCTGAGTTCACAACACCTGATGTTAAGATTGTGGACATACAGTATGGCTGTGTAATCAAACAAGCTCAGCTCTGCTGAGATGAAACCATTTGCTTCCGCACCCATAATTAATAGTATTATTTATATGTGAATATGTGTGTGTGTGTGTGCGCGTGTGCGTGGTGGATCTAGACCTGGGTGTTGTACAGTTGGTGTTGTTTTTCCACTGGTAAAGGTCAGCTTCAGATTGTGTTTCTTGCTGATCTTTGTTGCCATCAATAGTTATGCAGTTCTTCCAGATGGTTGTCTTCTACCTAATGGTAACAGCACCTTTTCCCAGGCTAACTGCCTGGGAAGAAGAAGTCGCTTACACATCTGGGTTCTCATGCCATGGGGGAGCACGGCTGACGATTTAATTACATCCCGGAAAAGGGGATATTATGGAATTGACATCGTAACTGTCGCCACAGATTCTTTGCGTTAATGCAATAACTAAAACGTAATCTCATGGATCATTTTCATATTGTATACCGTACTAGACCTTAGTGCAAGGAAGAACTGAATGGATTTTGCGAAAAGTCAGTTGCACACGACTGCCACTACACTGTAAAAATGAACAAGTTGGTTCAACTTAAATTAAGGAATTACCTGGCTGCCTTAAAATGTTGAGTTGAGGTCCTTAATCTTGGAATGAATAGTTGTGGTGACACAGGTGAAACGGACAAAGCAGTCCTGTCTTATCAAAAAGTCATTTTGTGAGACCAACAAGACATTTCAAGTCCTATCCTATCTAGTCTACCTAGTTCATCTTACTTGAAATGGCAGGTTTACAAAAAAAAAAAAAAGCTTAATTTTCCCGCACAGTTTAAGTTTCTATTTTCTAACAGTACTATACAAAATTTAATCATCAACATAGAGCATAATTCAGAATATTATTTTATTAGATATAAAATAATATTAAATCTTTTATTGAAACATAGATTTATGTTTCAATAAAATATTTTTAAGACTAACTTGTGTCTTAAGGGAGCACAGTCATTATAGACGCGAGGCAAAGGGCAAGACCTATTATAGAGTCAGGGTTTTGGCCTGTGAGGCCTTAGAATCCTGCAATGGTGGGCTGAAGCAGTTGTGCAGAACTTGCCGATCCAACTCACACGACTGCCAGGACAAGTTTTTCCATAGCACTGTGTGCAGCCAGGAGCTGGGAAGAAAAGAAAGTCCAAGTCAGATGACATCTCCGTACTTTGTGTTTTATCCAAAAATGATTGCCAAAAGACTTTCATGTACCAAAACAAGAGTCACTGGTGTAAATGCACCCACAAAGTTGCTTTTTGGATTTATCTAAGCAGATCTATATGGAAATTGTAATAAAAATCTGTCCAGAATGAACAGTCTTATGAAAAAATCATGTCATAGTTTTGTAACTAGTAATAATTATATTTTATTATGTTTTAGAATTTATGAGACAACAGCTTTTGCAAAAAAACAAGAACTAGTTTGTGGAAAAAAACTGCTCACAACAAGCACTGTGGACTATCCTGAATAACTTGATCATGGTCTTGATTACTGGAAAGAAACACTGCTGTTTTGTTCTCAAAATGTTTTCTGTTTTTTTTTTTTTTTTTTTTTTTTGTTCTTTGATCACCACAAGCTGACTGCTATCCAATCCATTTATAATCATGAATCCGATTAGGTCCAACTTGGTTCACATAAATCCGAATAAAGAGATCTATCTTAAGTATATGTTATTATTTCATTATAATAGTTCATATTTTACTCATTAGGTGTATCTTTTTATGGAAAACACGGTCACATTCAAGCGCCTGTGAAATGACATAAGGAAATCTGTCTCGTTTTATCGCTTAGCTCAGAAAAATAGTATGTGTATAATGTGTATTTATCTTTATTACTGAGTCATTATGGGATCTTATAGTAGAGCATATTGCTGACTTCATAGACTGTTTAATATTATTAATGAGTCACATTTCATTTGAGGAGTTCAATCTGGCTGAATGCTTGTTGAACCCAGGGGATTCTGGGCCTTTTAGAGACATATTGTTGCCGTCATGGACAACAACGTATCCCTGGTTATACAGAAAGTACTACAAATTTCATAGAAACTTTCCCATTTTATTTCGGTGCATTTGAAATATTCCCTGATCCGTTTAATCCTGCTGTAGGCTACATTTGATCTCATTTGTTTGGCATCCTTTTCTGGTGCTTATCACTGAAGGCAAAATGTGTGTAACGATAAAGATAAAGGTGAAATTACTCACCTGGGGAAAGAGTTAATTTACATAAATTACGCAAATCAGCGAGTGATGTGGCACATACACAAGATGTCATAGATCTGCCAGTAGTATTATATTCTCATTCTGTGATGCTCCCTCTACAGGAACTGTTTGCAACTCCAAACATAAAATCTCGTGCTTATTGAAATATGAATAAAAAGATTATCTGTGTGTAACTAAATGCACGTCATACATTCTTTTCAGGTATGGCTTCTCTGGATAGCCGTGCGTCGGGAAAAATGGGTATTAGAGCAGTGGTCTACTACACCACCACCACCATCATCGCTGTGATGATTGGTATCGTCATGGTGCTCATTATACACCCTGGAAAAGGTTCAAAGGACGAATTCACCAAGATGCAGAAGATAGAGCAGGTCAGCCCTGCGGATGCTTTCCTGGACCTCATCAGGTACCTGCACACACAGTTATGAACAAAGAACAACCGAAAACACTCACTTGAGTGTGTCAATAAATTGTCCCACAATTCAAATCCTGATTTTGAGAAAGAGAAGTCAGATGGAGCTGACGGTTCATGAAATTTCTGTTGTTTTTTTTCTTACCTGCTTTTTTGTAGGAACATGTTCCCTCCTAACCTTGTGGAGGCTTGCACAAAACAGGTAACTCACACCAAGTATTCTCCCATCTGGCATTCACACGGTTCAAGAACGTTTTGTCTTTCGTTTCTTTCATACACACATTCTTGTATTTGGTTAGAGTGGAAATAAACTTTGTTCTGTCAGCAATGACATTTAAAGGTGCCATTGATAAAAAACGAATTGCATGTATTTAAATTTAACAGTACAGTTATTTATCTCATCTTTTGCTCATTGTTCCAGCAAAATGCTCGCAAACAAGGTTTTGCAGGATTCATATTTGATGGAGACGGGACTTTATACATGGTCACCTAATAATCTAGACATTGTTGAATGTCTGTTTTCACTGGACACAGTTGTCCAATTAATGGAGGCCTTTTTTCTCAATGCCATTTTCTCTTCCACATTCTGACACAAATAATAGAGACAGAGTTGTTTTGGTAAGATTATGAATTAGGAAGTACAAAGAAATTAGTGCATTTGAAATGCCAAGTGTAAATTTGCAGACACATATTCTCCATATGCGACAGACTAGATATCGCTTGTAGAATCTTTAGCGATCCTGAATCTTAAGCACTGTTCTTTAATTAAATCACGAAATGCTATTTCCCTCAGAATCATTCACTGTTCAACTTATCCTCTTTTCTTTTGTTAAACCCAAGTACAAGACGCACTACGCCAAGAGAGTAGTCCAGGTGTCGCTAACAGTGAATGACACGATATTTAGCCTCAATGGTAGCCAAGAGGTGACCCAGGAGGAGATGATCCCTGTGCCGGGTTCTGTAAATGGAGTTAATGCACTTGGCTTGGTGGTTTTCTCCATGTGCTTTGGTCTGATCATCGGCAGCATGAAAGAACAGGGGCAAGCCCTCAAAGACTTCTTTGACTGTCTGAATGAGGCCATCATGAGGCTGGTTGCTATAATAATGTGGTAAGCACCAGGGTGGGTGGATCGATGGGTTGGATAGATGGAAGAATGGTGTTAAACCGTGACTCATTGATCCCCAGGTACGCCCCTATTGGTATCCTGTTCCTAATCGCTGGTAAGATCGTGGAGATGGATAACATTACATCCATGGGTAGCCAGCTGGCAATGTATACAGTTACAGTAATCTGTGGCCTGCTCATCCACGCCGTTATTGTACTGCCAACACTCTACTTCATCGTCACCAGGAAGAACCCCTTTGTTTTCATTGGGGGGCTGCTGCAAGCCCTCATCACGGCCCTGGGAACCTCCTCAAGGTATGTGATTGGGTTAAAAAATAACCCCGACAGCAAAATTCAATGTAATTACACAAAGACTTTGCAATTTAAGAAAAGTCAGATCAAAAAAAAAAAACGTACAGTGAGCCAAAATAAAGTAGTGTTTTCAGCAAACTGCTGAGAGAGAGAGAGAGAATTTTTCTCTTTGACCCCCCCCCCCCCTTCTCTTCATGTTATCATCCTCTCTCTTTTTTTCTCTCAGTTCTGCCACATTGCCTATCACTTTTAAATGCTTGGAGGAAAACAACAACGTGGATAAGCGTGTGACCCGTTTCGTGCTCCCTGTTGGCGCCACCATAAACATGGACGGCACAGCTCTATATGAAGCTCTAGCAGCCATTTTTATCGCTCAGGTCAACGCTTATGACCTCAACTTCGGACAGATTCTCACAATCAGGTGTGCATTGTAACCCACTTCGTAGAAATTCATCAGTGCCGTCATCAACTAATTTTTAGCTCAGTGGATGTCAAATCTAATTCAACATATTTCCATACAACTGAAATGGACCCAAAATAATGTGAGTAAGCCTCATCTTTTCTCAGAGTACATCAGTTTTTGATGAACACAAGAATATTTTCATTGCATTTGTCATTCATTATGGTAATGATTAAAGTGGCAAATTCTTTTGTCTCCTTCGCCGCTTCTTGAAGCGACACAGTAGGGTAATATTGAATTGACTTTTTAAGAAGTAACATGTTTCCATTACCATGATGGAAGGATTGTTACAGGGATGCAAAGTATTGAGGAATTAACTAATATGTTCCATTTCTTCGCACTGTTTCCTTTCAGTATCACAGCCACGGCAGCCAGTATCGGAGCAGCTGGAATACCTCAGGCGGGACTGGTCACCATGGTCATAGTGCTCACGTCAGTGGGCCTGCCCACGGATGACATCACACTCATCATTGCAGTTGATTGGTTTCTGTAAGTATTGACTGAAAGTCAACAATAAAAGACATTGTGGTGCGTTTATACAATGGCTTTAGTTTTATGATTTGTTTTAGGTGTGCCCATTGAGAGATAATTCACTTGGGTTTATTTTTTAATGTCTTAAATCGATTCTAAAACATTTATCTTTCTTAGTTTGTTTTGTCTGGATGGTGTCTTGTTTTATCTATTTATTTTATCTATCTTATGTTTGTCTGTCCGTCTATTTGTTTGTCAGCAAGGTAAACTAATAGACGGACCTGCATGGCGTTTTACCCAGAAGTAGGTTTTGGCACATCCTACAGATGATTAAATCTCGGTGACGTGATGTGTTTCATAGCATTTAAAATAAAATAAAATAAAACAGAAGCCGCCTGGTGATGTGATGTCACAATTTGGTGAGGCGCTCTCTCCATCTCCCCATTATCGATGCCTTAGTTCCTTTGATGTTCCTTTGGGGTGGAGCTGGTGACTGAGCAAAGACGCTGAAGTGGTGGGCAAAGGAGACGACCGGCTGCAGGAAATGATGCAACAATGTCTGTTTAAAACCAACCGTCACACTCTAAGTTTAGGAATGTTGAGCAGAGAATAGAACTACGTGCTGAACACATGGAAACAATGAGAGAGGAAAAAACAAAGACGTTTCAGAAGAAGGCTTCGGCCTTTGGAGGAGGTTTGCGGTAACTGAGGGCTTAACTAGTTTTTGTCATCTTCTGTCTTTTTCCTCTCCTCTTATCCTGCTTTTTCTTTTGTTCTTTGTTTAGTCATTTTACTCTCTCGTTTTCTCGTTTTGTCTGGTTGTACTCCGTCATCTCTTGTTTCACTTTGCCTTTCCTTTGCGGGTCAAGTCTTTATTTGTCTTATCTTTTCCTCTTTCGATCTCTTTTATTCCATCGTCACCTATCCTCTGTGTTTCCACAGGGACCGATTGCGAACAGTCACCAATGTTCTTGGAGACTCCATTGGTGCCGGTATTGTGGAACATCTGTCTCGCCATGAGCTTCAGAAAAAGGACCCAGAGGTCGGCAACACTGTGACGGAGGTGGTAGACAAGAAGCCATACCAGCTCATCTCCCAGGAGAATGAGCATGAGAACGAGCGGCCTCCTGACAGTGAGACCAAGATGTAGGGGCAAGAGTTTTGGAAGAGGTTGCATGCTAAGGAAAACTACTGCACTGCATTGAACCTTCTTCTCAACTGAGCGCTTCCTAAATCGAAAACCTTCCTGTCACAGAATTTGTGGATTCAAATTAAATGTACTTACAGCTAGAATGTATTTCAACCAAGATGAGTTCCTCTAAGGTGTGACTTGTGATTTAGGTTTTCCTGACACACTGGCAATAGTTCACTGCTGCTTTTTTTTCCCAAGTATTGTTTTGATGGTTCCAGAGGGTACTATGTTCGTGCCATGGGAAGGCAACTGTTTACTGGTGGGAGTGATTTACTCTTCGATCCATTGGTCCGTGGCACCGTGTCCTTCCCAGCTCCTCTCGGAACTGTGATGACTAATGTCACTCACTAGAGGTCAGTCTTGCTGTGAGCGGTATAGCTCTGCTATTTCGGGCTTTAAGGTAATTGCTTTAGTTTTGTATTGTATGCGTAAATGTATTTGAAATTGTGGTGGAAACTTGGAGATGGAGATGGAAAGTGTGGAATAGGATACACATACACTGTGACCAAATCAACTACTTCCAGGGGAAAGTGCTTTCTGTGTACACACTTTCACACAGAGATGATTGGCTTTAGTTCAAATCCTGCGGTACACATGTTTAAGTGAGTGATAGAAACATTTATGTCCCATAGCCAACTAAACCAGGTGGAGGTATTTTTAGGCTACCAAAGCTACCAAAGCATCTTGGTAATATTTTAAGCCCACAAACCGAAAATAACATTCATCTAAACTCAAAAAACAGTGTGACTCTATGAATTTGCTGCGCTACGAATCTGAATTTTCATTAAATTTGAATGTTAAACATTTGCGCTTCAACTGCGAGGCGCAACAATGAACTTTTAACATTTATGTTGACACAAATGTAGACATGAACCAAAAACATGAACAAAATTATAATCCAAATGTCAGTACTACAATTTTAAATCATAACTACTGTTACCAACATACATGACTAATCCGTGTAATTCATGAGAATTTGGACTGAATCCAATATTATGTGCCTGTCTCTCACTTTCAATTCGCTTGGATGAAACATACTCATAATGCAATTTTTTTTACACTAAACTATTAAAAATAGAAAACAGTGATACATCATTTTCTAATTTTTCTAGACTCTTATATTTTTAAGTTCTCTCTCCCCTGTTTTTTTTTTTTTTATGAAACTTTTAACACTTCATTTGTTTTAATGGATGCATATTTGTTTGTAAAGTAATGGCTTTTACTTAATCACCAGTTTGTTTGTTTGTTTTATATTTTTGGAAACTTTAGGATATATTTGTTTTACATTTGGAGTAATTCAGCCTATATAAGGAATGTAACACTGAAATAGAAATGGTTTTGTATAGAATATTTTTTTGGAATATAACCTACTTGTGTAGATAAATGTGGGTAAATATGTAAATTAACTATCACAAAATGATTACTGTAGGACTGAATATGTAAAGATTCTGTAATTTTCAAATCTATTGGTCAAACCAACAATCACAACCATTTGGTTCCTTAATACGAAACTGGCTGATTCAAAGAGCATCATGTTTTTTATTTTACATACTTGTAGATATTTTAATGTTCTTTTGCTGGATGGTCTCTTAATAATACAGTCTCTCATTAGTGCATGTGTGAGGATGCATACATGTACACACACACAACACAAATTACACACACACTCTTTCATCTTGCATGTTTTTAAAGAAAATAAAAAAACAATTGAATCAGTGTTTGTTTGTTTCTCATTTCTTAACAATCAAATGTAGGATCTGTGAATTCTATTGAAGTGAATGTTCCCATATTTTTCGAATGTCTTTTTATGTTTGTACACGTGTATATGTGTATATGTTTGTGTGTATATATGTGTCTATATGTATGTATAAGTGTGTATCTATGTGTGTATGATATATACACACACATACATGTCTATAGGTCTTTAACATTTCTTTAATACTTTACACATTTCCTATTTCATCCTATTTCTTAACCACTGTTGACACTTTATAAATATTGGAACTGCTGTTACACTTGAATTTCCTGTGTGGATTAATAAAGTTTTTTGTACTCTACTATTACTCTTTTCTTCTACTCCCAACTAAGCCTCCAGGATAGGCAAATATTTAAATCAAGTCTAACTCGTTTGGAAATACCTGTTGTGGGTTAAGAACTAGCTGCCTGGAAACAGTACTTCAGAACTGCACAAAAGGTTAAATGAACAGATTGTGAACAGTTTAAAGAATGAAGATGTAGATGTTGTTATCAGGTAATAATAGTGTTTGTTGTTGCTGTAAGAAAAAGGAGTTCACATTGTCCCCTAAACGAAGCACAGCTTTGAGATGGTGCTTCTCAAAATTTTCATCTACATTCAAGCTTCTCTCATAAATTACTTCTCAATCAAACAAGACACCTTTACCCAGAATCCTCTTTATATTTAGAAATATTGATTTGATCCCTTTCACTTTCTGAAAAACCAAAAAAACAGAAAGAATATATATATTTGTAAAGATATATATATATATATATAATAATTGATCAGCCATAACATTATAACTGCTATAACCTGAGGTGCATCTCATTGATTATGTAGTGACAATAGTATACCTGTAGGCTGATGGGATATTTAATTCTGCAAGAGAACATTTTCA
The DNA here is from genome assembly GCA_037951165.1 of Lophius americanus. Lineage (NCBI taxonomy): Eukaryota > Metazoa > Chordata > Actinopteri > Lophiiformes > Lophiidae > Lophius > Lophius americanus. The sequence goes on along the minus strand of JBBDHG010000032.1, from coordinate 9,030,985 downwards.
TCCACCAAGACGATGTGTTGGAAGCAGGAAGAAATTGGAATATGAGCAACTTTGACAACAGCCAAATTGTGACTGTTGGACAACTGGGTCAGAAAATCCATACAAAAACTGCAGGTTCTGTTGGGTGTTCTCAGTGGGCAGTAGTTGGTACCTATAGTGGTCTCTGGATGGACAACATGGGAACTGATGATAGGCTCATGAGCTCTCAATGCCCAATAATATGTCAGTCCGAAACACAACACCAACAGGTGGTTATAAGGTATATATATATTGAATGTCTATATATATATATATATATATATATATATATATATAAGAAAAGCAAATATTTTCATATATTTGGTACCAGTCAAAAAATAAATCTACTCATTCACAGTTTTTGTTTTCATTTTTTTCTGCAATATTTAAAAGATTAAATGTATGAAAGAACAACTAAGGAAAGATATAGTGAGCAAAAAGTTACGAAAAGTCCAAAATATATTTTACATTTTTCAACGTAACCATTTTTAACTTTGATGAGTTTTTTGCACACTATAGACTTTTACTATCTCAACCAGCTTTTTGATGAAGTTACCTGGAATGCTTTATAATTAACGGGTGTGCTTTGTCAGTGGAATTCCTTGCTTATAAATATGTTTAAGATCATTGGTCGTGCTCTGTCGATGTTGACAACTGAAGTAATCCATCTTGTTTTGAGGAATGTTAAACTAAGAAAAGTCAAATGAAAGCCATCTATTACCACAAGACATCAAGGTCAGTAAATCAAGAAAATTAAAAAAAACTTTTCAGTCTTTCTTCAAGTTTAGTTATCAGAACCGTCAAATGCTCAGAAGAAACTGGTTCTCTTGAGGGTTGTCATTGGAAAAGAAGACGGGACACACCTGTGCAGCAGAGAATAGTTTCATTTTATGGACCAGTCCCGGAAATCACCACTGAACAAACCCCTCAGATTAGAACCCGATTTAATGCTTCACAGGGATCATGTACCAGACAGGTGGTGTGGAGATGGTGTGAATCAAGCCCTCATAGTTCAACTTCTGCAGACAAACCGTTACCGAGGGAGACATTGGAGAGAAAGACGATTGCTTTACCCAACAAACACAAAGAAATGACAACAGCACAGAGGAAATCTGTACTTTTCTCTGATAAGTCTAGATTTATGATATTTTGGATCCAGTATGTGATGTGTGGTTTCCATCCATGTGGGCCATGTGAGACGGTTCAAAACTAACAATCTATTCATTGTGAGCCATGAGGAGGTGGACTTACTCATCTGCATGGGATCAGTGTATGTATGATGTATGACCCAGTTACGAGTTTGAACTAACGGACTGATGACCTGACGTTCTCCCTGAGAAAAACAGCAACCCAGAAACAGAAAAGCCTACCCAAAAGATTCCACTGTCACACCGATGAACGACCGTAGGTATGTTTTTTGTGGAATGCGTTGTTGTTTTTTAACAGCAGATGCAGCGGAATCCCTTTTTTTTTTAAACCATAATTTTTTAAACTAATCAAACCAAAAAAACTCTGAGGGTCATCAAGGTGTGTTGTGGTAAAATGCAGACGAGCCTTGATGTTCCCTTAAGTTTTAGCAGTGGCTTTCACCTCTCCTCTCTCCTATGCATACTCTCCCCCTGTCTTTGATTATGGACGCCCTGAACATTCACCATCATGTAATTGAGAGATCCTTGAATTTTTTTTGGATCTTTTGTGTTTTCTGAATTAGCATGTCTGTATTTCATTCTTTCATGTTTCATACTTTCATAGATAATATGTCCAACTGTGAATCTGTGGAAACCCAGAGTTCTGGAAAGAACTTTTCAAATGTTCCTATATCCATTTCCATTACTTTCCCCTTTCAAAATCTCCTCTGTAATTCCTTTTTATTTTGGCAAAGACAACTATAGATCTAACGCCAACGTCATGTATCTGAAAATGGTCTATCAATTGATGATGTGATCAAAAATGCTAGTAGTAATAATAGTAGTAATCAGGCCAGAGTGGGTCTAGTCCAGCTATAACCAGTCACTGATGCAGTTTGGTACTTTTAGGTTTTAAAGGGGCAGATACTTTTTCAACCCATGCCCAGTATTAGATAACCTTTTTTGTTCAGTAAATACAATTATCTTTCAAAACTTGTATTTTTTGTTTAATCTGGTTGCCTTTGTTTTTTGTTAAGCTTTGTTTGAAGATCAAACACAGTTCAGCATTAGATACAAAGAAAGATAGAAGAAACCTGAAAACTCCATTAGAGATTGTTCTTTTTTTTCTTCTTCTCACATTATCTTCATGTGTTCAGCACATTATTTCTATTCTCTGCTCCACAAATTTTAGCAGGGCGTTATCTTAAACAGATATTGTGGCATCATTTCCTGTTCCTCTTCAGTATAAAAGATCAAAGGAAAAAGGCACTATAGCAACCAATGTTCAGGAAAAATTCATGCAGATTTCTCCATTAATGTCGAAGTCATTAGCAGTATCTAAATCTACAAACAACTCCAAAAAACTCTCTGAGTATCTCTCAAATACGACAGTAACCGGTCGTCTCTTGACCCTTCCAGTTCAGTGTCTGTGCTCAGCCCACATGGCCCCCAACTCCATACTTTAAAGGAACATCAAAGGAATCAAAAGAACAAAGGCAGCAAAAACGGACAGTCTCAAGAGAGCGCCTCACCACATTGTGAGGACAAAACTCCAACTGGCTTATTATTACCTTTCACTCCTGTTTGTTTGTTTGTCTGTTAGCAAGATTACGGAAAAACTAATGGATGTATTTGCATGAAATTCTACCCAGAGGTAGGTTTTGGCATATCCTAAAGATGATTAAGTTTAAGAGAAAATACTGGTTTCGCAGCATTTAAAATAAAATAAAGAAATAAGCCAATTAGTGTTGTTACTTTGATTCCTTTGATGTTGCTTTAAAGTATAGAGCTGGGGGCTTATTGGGCTAAACAGAGACATTGAAGTGGAAGGCACAAAAGAATACAGGCTAGAGAGTATTTGAGAGATACTAAGAATTTGTTGGAGTTGTTGGTAGATTTAGAGGCTGGCAATATATCAAACATTTATGGAGAAATCTGCATGAATTTTTTCCCACACTTGGGCACTTTTGTTCCTCGGTCCTTTGATGTTCCATACTGGAGGGGAACAGGAAATGATGCAACAATTTCTGTTTAAGATTTAGCCTTAAATAAATCTTCATGTGTTCAGCCTTTGGTGGGGGGTTGCACTCTCTTGAGTGCTTTTTTTTCTATTTTTTTTTTTTTAATATATTGACCCACGAACACCCTGAGAACAGAGACGTCAAATCCAGAACTGATGACATCCATCCAAGCTCAGAGAACAAGAAATGTATAGAAGTGGATCTTATCAAGGTGTAGCATCTTGTTAACTCTGCCAAGGAAATAGGTTATCATCAAACTGAACCAATCTGGACTGTAATCCATCTCCAACTGCAATATGTCTTCATGTCATCGTCATCATCATCATCATCAACGTCACCCTGCATTAATAACCAACGTGGTAAGGTCAGTTCCATAGTTTCACCGTTAGAGGGAGCGTTATCTCCAAAGGTTTTCGGGTCATCATTTCTTAACTGTTGGTCCGATTTAGTCCAGATCTGGGACATATGAATCGACTCGAGGAGATCTGTCTAATTTTTTTTTAATATTTAAAGATATCCGAGTTATTCCAGAGTTTACGTTATTTGCACCTCCTCTAACTTGTTATATTTTTCTATAATTGTTCATATTCCAGTCATTAAAAGGGCTCACTTCCCAACAATATATCCGATTATGGTTAAAATGGTTCATATGAATCTACACAGAGATCTATCTAGAATATTATCGTAATAGTTCATATTTTACTCTTTTTGTGTAAGTGCAGTCTCTCGTCCTTAACTTCCCAAGCATAAATCCATTAATCTAGTCACTCATTATCGATAGACGCTTATCCTGCTCAGGGTCGCAGGTGCAGGAACTTAACCCATCTAACATCCAGCGCGAAAGTGGGGTAAACGCTTGAGTCGTCAGTTGATTACAATTTTGTATAATTTAGATCTCATGAATTGATGCAGGGAATTCTGCCTTCTTTAATTACGGAGCTCAGAGAAAATATTTATCTGTACACTCTTCATTACTGTGTCACAATGGGATCTTGCATTGCTAGTATATAGGAGTATATTACTGACTTCATAGAAGTAGGTTGATTCAAAGTGGACTGAGATTATTAATGAGTCACTTTTAACTCGACGAGTTCAGTTGTACAACTCACGGGATTGGGGTCTTTCGGGGAAATACCCTTGATGTCGGTGACGACAGTGTAAGCCTTGTTAATATAATAGTGCATTAGTCTATAATTAAGGTCATCGAGGTTTATTAATTTATTTATTACACCTCATTCATTTGGTAATTTTCCGTAATATGCAGTCTAATAAGTTCTTCTGTTCCTCATTTATTCTTCTCTCATGTTCAATTGTTTTCGTATTTGAAAAGGTTGAATGAAACTAATTAGGGGGATAGAGTGGATGTAATCTTGTCTTTTAGCTCCCTCTAACGGCTCAAACACGAAACGTTGCCTGGCATTTTGTTTGGCGCCGATGGAGGGAGTCACTCCTGAGATCTTTGGTCAGTCAGACGGCAGAACTTCCGGTCGGCATTTTGTTCTACGAGAGGAGAGCCTCTTGATGATCGCAACAATCGTCATATTTCTCTTTTCCTGTCGAAATTGACTACATTCTATGTTTACGTCGGCGCAGACCGACTGAAACTCCGAAGAGCGAATGTTTCCTCATGAGTGTACGCCAAAACATTCAGCCGTGAGTGACGGAAGAAGAGCGAATCATTCCGACCCGGATTATTGTTGATAGCTAACAAGCTAGCTCATCAGCTAGCTGGCAAGCCAATCGAGTTCCTTCTGGAGGAGCTGCGCGAGAGAAGAAAGGGGGAGCTAGAGACACGGACACGGACACAAACCGAGCTAAAACATTCCCCTCCCTTTGAACGCAACATCCGAAGGTAAATATAGGCACACATCTATTTTTTGAACCGAACTTTTTAAATTGCGATAATAACCAATATCACAAATAAACCCTTTGCTGCAAGACCACCTACGGCGTCGTTGATCGTTGACCGGGAGGTAACGGAAGCTAGCAAACTAGCAGCGGAGCTAGCTAGGTGTGTTTTTGCTCCACTGAGGCGCACGGCCTCAACTGGATGTCATTTGTCGAGCCCGAGGATTGGGCCGTTGCCACGGACTTGGACGCTGTACAGTTTCATTTACAACCTCACACCCAGACGCTGCGTTTTGCCCACGCACCGTGGAATTTGCCTACAACGAATTAAACTCCGATTAGCGCTTCCTTGTGTTCTTTGAATAAGCGTCCCCTCATTTGAACGATGAGCAGCGTTTGAAGCTAACCAATAACCGTTACAGCTAGTTAGTACAACTGGCCAGCCATCAAACACGACTATTGTTTCTGGATAGTGTTTGAAATCTGAGCTGCTATTTGAGTGTTAGCACTAGCTCCATGGTTAGCTACCCCAAAAAAATCTACACAGTCAACTTCCTGGCGGCTTAACAGTTAACGTTGCTGGTTTTATGTGCAAGTGGAGGGCTGCAGCCATCTAACCAACATAAACAGTTGCATTGATGCTAACTTCAGCTGTCTGTAAGTGGATAGTTAGGATGTCATTGTTTGATGATTTTTACTACTATCGCAGCTCGTTAGCTTACTTTCAGGGTCAACGTAATGTTTTGTTGCTCTCCTGTTTTGAAACGATTTGACTGACTGAACAGTGCTTCAACTGTAGTTGCATCGCTTTTAGAGTTTGCAAGTCAGAATGATGTTGTTAATAGGATTTGGAGATGTTTCTGCGTATAGTCCAAAACAAATGCAGTATGGTTGCTTCCTGCACTGAACTAGTTTGCAGAAAGCGTACGGTGGCTGCTGGCAACTTACTGAAGGATGCAGCCCCCCACCACTGCCATCACCATCACAGTGCATCTGTTCCTTTGTGCTGCCTCCTGCTTGTCAGTCTCACAGCTGTCAGCCAAGCCCCTGCGTACTGAGCAGGAGCACACAGGCGAAGCATGCTAACTTTATGGTTAGCCGATGCAATAATGTTTACAATATCCATCTGTTGATCCTCTCCATTTAGAGTCTGCTGAACGCATATAGTTTTGAGTATTGTGAGGAACATTGCGTTTACACTTTTTCATGCTATCAGTATTAATCGGAAGATGCCAAGCACTTTATGGTGACTTTATCAAAAATGTTTTTACGTTGGGTCAACATAACAGCACTTGGTTGCACTGCATGTTCAATAATTTGGTGGCATGACTAACATTGCATATCTGAAATGCATGATAATTTCAATCATTGATATTATGATAATCTATATGCAGTGGTGGATGAAGCATTCAGATCCTTTACTTAAGTGAAAGTACTAACACTGGACTATGAAAATAACGCACTGCAAGTAAAAGACCTGCGTTCCAAACTTTACTTAAGCTAAGTATCTAAGTATAATCAGCAAAATGTATTTAAAGTTTCAAATTGAAAGTACTCAGTGCAGTTACATGGTTCCTCTCAGTGCTTTTCGATAACTATTACTTGATTAACTCAACCTTTCACTGCCATAGCAGTGAAAGGTTGAGGTAATCTATTTGCGTCTTCTGCGGTAACTAGGTTCAATTCCAAGATCTTATTTAGGTCATCTCTGTCTTGAAAACCACATATCTCTAAAAAGCCAATATTAGATTAGATTTTCAGCTTGGTGGCATTTTCAAGATAATCCAATATAGTTTTTGAGGTTTATTCATTTGCTTATATTATCTATTTTACTTCTGAAGCAACCACATTTTCCCAACCCATAAAGATGCACTTAATTATTCAGTTTATCACAAACAATTAAAATAAATAGATTTAGACATATTTGGTTTTCACTGGACATGGAGGGTATGAACCAATTGTTTTCTGAAAAGTAACTAGTAACTAAAGCAGTTGGAGAAATGCAGCGGAGTGGAAAGTATAATGTTTCCCTAGGGGATTTAGTGGAGTAGAAGTCTAGCAGAACCTCAAATTTGTACTTAAGTACAATACTTGAGTAAATGTAGTTAGTTATTATGTACCACTGTCTATATGTTTCTATTGATGCTGTTGTTGGATAGCTTTTTCTTTGTGTAAAACTCCCAAGAAACTATTCCTTTTAACATATAGCCATGTCATCTTTCAACAGGTATAAGGAGCTGGGAGTTTTTCTCTGAAATGTCAGTGAGTCCCCCCGAGACTGCACAGACTTCATCAAAAAGGTTCATGTCATTCTTCATTTCGCTCTGTCGTAATCTTTATTGATAGTAAAGCTATTTATTTTTAATTGACAAACTGATAACACGTTTAGAGGGGCAGAGGCTATTGGATGTATTTCACGTATTTATTCATGTCTTAATATATCTACACGCCATAGTAGTGTTTGGCTTAAATTGACTAATAAGAGTCCTGCATGGACCCTCTGTGCACTTTCTGTCGCAATCAGGTTTCTCAATGAAATGTGGGCTGAGTTTAGCCTCTCTGAAAACTGCATCTTTTTTTGCCTCTGCTTTTCTTTGACGTCCTGGGCTGTCTTACTTTGAAATTCCAAGGTCACTTAACACACAGCCTTTTTCAGGACAAATGAAATATCACATAAAAGTAATATTGTAATACTTTGTGTGAATAGAGCACTACACCTTGAATTTAATGTAAGGGAATTGACCTCACCACTAACACAATGACTTACATAATTTAACTGCTTAGTCAGTATCAGCAATTCTTAATGTTTATAATGAATAAATCCAAACGGACACGAATTAGAGAGAAAAATAAGATTCATGGTTTCTTTTCAAATTATGTAACTCTTCTGTTTAACCAGGTTCATTCATAATGCCAATTCTTATTCATTTAAGTAAATTATCACTGGGAGCATATGCGACTGGGAGAAAATAAGTACTGTGGTAATATGATATACGTGTATAAACATTTTATTCTCAGTTCACTCTGTTGTTTATAGAATGAGGCATAAGCTAAAGGCTTAAAAAATGTGAAAATTTCAATAGTGCATGATTAGGTTTTGAAAGGTTTGATGATCTATTTCCAATGCAAAGGCTGAATTGGTTTTCACTTGTCTGTCATGATGCATGCACGGGGAAATCTGAGCATTGCAATCTTAACAGTTGAATGAGTCACTCTCGGATCTGTCACAGATAGATCGGTGTTGAGTTTTTGCTACTTGCAGTATGAAACAGTTGTTTTCCATATTGAATAACTTAGATTCGTGCCTTTTATTTGAGTCTTTCAACGTATTTGAGTCGTGTCCCGGTATTCCAAAATTATCAAATTTATTTCTCATAGCCACCGAACACCTAGTGAAAATTGATATTGTGGCATCCCTAGTATGCGAAAAAATAATATATTAGATATAAGAGTGAAAAAATTGTGAGACTGCTCAAATATACAATAAAGAACACAATAGTTTATTTTGATTGACAAGACCTCATAGGACGTGTCTTTTTTCAGTTTTCATATGATTCAGCAGGCACCACTTTTACTTCAATAAACCATATCAAGGCGGACGGAGAAAAATACAAAGCAAATGCATGAATATATTACATTGATTATTTTATCTTAGTGTTTTGTTGATTCGTATCTGTGCCCTCTTTTCTGAGACCCCTTTGCTCAAATATATGCTCTATTGTACTCTTTCTCCTCTCACTCTTGCTGTTTCTCTCTCATTGACTTCAAGGTGTCAGGAGATGTGAGGACGGGTGTCGTCCATCGACCCCTGATCTACCTGTGTATCAACACACTCCCCCACCCTCACCTTCAGCATGAATGGGGATATGCCTCATGTTCCCATCACCACTCTTGCTGGGATCGCTAGCCTGACAGACTGTGAGTGACACACAGATTTGGTCCAACCATGTTGTCACTGTTTTTGTTCAGTCTCCAAGCTGAAAGATCTCTTCTGATTAGATTTTGATTTCGAAGTTTCTTTTGTTTCTTTATATCTTTACGGTATCTCAACATGTTGGTCCTTTCTTTCATCTTTCTGTTGTCGTCTTAGTGTTGAACCAGTTACCCCTCCCTTCCCCTCTCCCGGCTACCACCACTAAGAGCCTCCTTTACAATGGGAGGATCGCGGAGGAAGTTACCTGCCTACTGGGCTGCCGGGATGAGAATTTGGCTTCCCAGTTAGCCCATGGCCTGAATCAGGTCTCAACAGAGCACATGTGAGTGTATAAGTGAAAATCTATTGATTTTTTTTATCACAAAATATTAGATTATATAAACGAATACAGGATCTGACATTCCTCGAAAGTCTTGCTTGCGTTTATCAAAGATATGTTTGCATTCAGGAATGTTTAAATTGTAAACATTATTTTGTAGTTAAACAATGCTTCCATCTTGACTAGACCTCATCAGCTTATAATGCGACTTAACTTCTGTCTTTAGAGAGCTGAAGGACAACCTGGGTAGCGATGAGCCAGAGGGTGATGCACCAGTGCTGCTGCAGACCATGCTGGCCAGGAACCCTGGCATATTCAGGGAGAAAAGTATGAATATGCATAATGTAGCACTTAATGCTGCAAAGTCTGTCATTTTACTGCAGCAGATTCTAATTTATACCCATTTATACATAAACACATTTTGATGAACTATTATTACCCTTTAAGTTTTCTTTCATTTAAATTTTATCTGAGATTTATAATTGTTCATTGTTTAATCTGGTTTACTTGCTGTTCCTGTGTGGTGCTGTAACAATATTATTTCCATTTGGGAATAACATTCTCTTAAGTTGTTTTAAAACCACGGCGTTATGGAAATGAGATTCATGTCGATTTCCTAAACCAATTTACTTTTTTCTTTCATTTACAGATGTAATGCAGCAGCCAATGGTACCACCATACAAGATCACCCAAAATTCCATGCATAGCCCTGCCCAGTCGACAAACTTCCAGCCAGCTGCAATTTCTCCCAATCCATCAAGGTGAGCTTGGCTGCAGACCCAAACCTGACAACTTCCTAAGAGTATTCTGATCAGGTGCTTTTGGGACAATCCTCAAATGCTATAAGCAAATTTTTTGCTTTGTACTTATATAATTAGTTATCTGTAAACTGTAAAACAGAGTTAAGTAACACCAAACTCCGGATGTACCATCAAGTAGTACAGATTTGCTGTGCCCTCTGAGGCTATGTCCACTCGAACAGCGGCACTATTAAAAACTGAATTTTCTGCGTTCGTTTAAGTAAGGTAATCGTCTCCATACATGCATGGATGTAAAAGTACTTCCATCCACAAGAGAACGCTCAATCGCGCTGACGACTGTTGTCAAGAGTATATCGCAGGCCAACGGGGCGATATATCTTCAACTGAAATTTATCGTGACCAATCAGAATCAGCATTCGGGCGCCTCTGCTCCTTGCTATAGTGTAAGAATAATTTTTTTTAAATGTGCAATTTTAAGAATTTGGCCAGGGGCTGTAGCTCCCCCTCTCTTGTCTCCTTTCATTTTTTCCTAAACCGGACCGGAGGCCCTTAACTTCTTACCGCTGCAGACGTAATGTGAGTGGATAGTGAGCACATTTTATGGTGAGGTCCATCCAGCTCACTAAAATCAACTTGACGGCCGTGGGCGGCTGCTGGTCCTGGACTGATGGTTCCCTGGGAGTAGAGGCATGCTCTCAGGCCACAATCTAGGGAAGCGGTTAGGTTGGTGCAGGGATGAGCTGCTCTGGAGCTCCTGGCCTATTCTGCCAGCCTCCCCTGTGCAGTTGCTGGCAAAAAAGGCTGGCTGAGCTGAGTGAATCCTCTGGGCTGCCGGGCCACTCCATTTACCGTTTAACCTTTCATGAGTCTTCAGGTTTGCTTGAACAGCGAGGTTTGACGCTCTTTCTTTTTTTGTTCCAAATCATAAGTTTCACTCTCCATTTGTCAAAATACAAAACACTGTTAAAAAAAAAACGCAAACTCCCTCTCCATCTCTATAACCATGGTGGCCTCCATAAAAAGTTAAGATTGTGTGACCTGTATGCTCCTTTAGAGATAAAAAGGGCTTTTTCTAAACAAACAATAAAAATTTTTTTTTTACTTTCAGCTGAAAGTACATAAAAACCTAGCAAGGCGTCAAGAGGTATTTGCCTACACCTGCCATAATGGAAAATCACATAGTGTAAACAAACAAAGTCCTATTGCATTTGATGACATCACACCAAGCTGATAAGAACGTACACTGAGACGTTCTGTCTACACACCAGCGCTTTAAACAGAGACTCTCCACCCTGCAAGAGATATTTCAAAGTATCTGTTTACGGTGAGCGTGTATAGCGTTTGCATGTGGACAAAAGAACCAAATGCAGAGAAAAAGACGGGTTTTTATAAGTACCAATATACATGTGGATAAGGCCCTAGTCTCATAAGTGCCAGCAAGCTGTTTGTGCAGCAGTGCATGAACATTTCACAATCTTAGGGTCGTTTGTTTAGACTTCTGGCTCAGACTAATAATTTGGATCACCCTTCTACCGTTTAATTGTTATTTACATATTTTCTTGTATTTTTTTTTCTTTTTTGTCGGATTACAGATTCATTAAAAGATGATACAAATATATTGTCTTTGTAGTATGTTATGTTAAATTCACTGTTTTATCATAAGTCATTCATCCTTCTCGTTCATGTTTTTCTTCTCACCTCAACCTTGTCCAGCCGGTTTGTATCACCCCAGTCTGGTTCCAGTAGTCGTTACATGGGCCAGCAGAACAGCCCGGTACCAAGTCCCTACACTCCCCAGAGCCCTGCTCCAGGTTACATCCAGACGTATCCCCACCAACAACCTCCTAGTTATAACCAACATCAACAAATTCAACAAGGTAAGTGTGGAGGTGTTCATGTACACGTGACGGATGTTTTTCCTTAGCTATGGAATCGGTGCTTCTCGTCTTGTGTCTTTTTGCCCATATGCAGGAACTAAAGACTTTGGAGAAACATGATAATGGTATTGCATTGCACAATTAGTTTATTAAGGATAAAAAGGAAAGGAAATTGTTGCCCTTTTTGTGTATTAAGGGCACCATTTGACCACATCTGAAATAATGGATATAATTTCAGGGGTCCATAGGGGAAAATTGTTGAAATTCGTTTTTCTTGTCCCACATGTGGAAATCAATTTATGATTTTTTCAGCTTTATATGAATTGAAATGGAACCTGTTTCTACCAGGTGATCGTATTATAAACATTACACTACATTCTTTCTTACTCTAAGTGCACCCTATTTTATGATTTTTAAAGTGTGTTGAATAGGATTAGCCATCGTTGTTTTATGGATAAGTAGATGAACAAAAATCGGTTTCGTCCTTGTTAAAGCCCCTCTTCAGTTATTACAAGGTGAAATTCCCCTTTTTCGCCAGATTGCATCAATAGAACTTTGGTGATTTTTTTTTGTTCCCTCTCAGGCAGATGTCTCACCAGAAATTTTCCAAACCTTTTATGAAGGTAACTAATGGAAAATATCAGTTGATAACAAGGAGACCACAGTTTAGAATTGGCAAGGTAGAAAAAGGTGGAAAATGTGTGAGGACTTTATTTGTGTGTATTTGAACCTCGTTTTTTTTCTTTTATTCTTAAGCTTAGTATCAGTTGCAGTTGTGCTATTTTTTATTAAAATTCAAAACGGTATGTTTGACATTAAATTTCTGTTCAAAGATTTTATTTTACTTTCAAATGAAACTTTCAAAGGATCTGATATAACGGCTTGTCATGAAAATCCCTTGAATATACGATAACAATTCAGTGATTATATTTAAATGATTAAAGCTTTGGCGTCTCTATTTACCTCTATTAGAGGTATATATTTTCTAACTTTAATTTATTAGCAAATTACAGATGCCTCTGCTCTTTATGAAAGTGCATTTTCTTTTTCTCATGAAAACACTGGTGTGCCTCTCTAAAGGATATTCAAATTCTTTATCTAGCAGTGTCTGTGACCAGTCCCATGGTTCCAGGAGGCATACGAAATATCCATGAGGGTAAAGTATCGGGGCAGATGGCAAATGCTGCCAATCACCACTCAGACAGACATGGCACAGAGGACTACTTGAACATCGTCAATCGGCTGAGCAACGAGGTACGCCTGATAAAATATAGTTCTACTACTAAAACTTTAAATATCTATTCTTCTGTTGACTTCAACATCAAATAAAAAAAGATACCTTTTCAAACTGCAGAAGTCTAAAGTAAATCAAAGTGACGTGATTTCAGGAACAATAATTCGTTGTTAACTAACCAGCTACAGACAATTCAGACTCAAATCTTTTATTTACACCATTACATTTATGTGTGATTAAGTTCTGTTATTGTAATCATTTTATTTACTTTTTAAGTGGAGGATGTTTGTCTGACTTAACATACCAGCTTCACAAACTTCACATATTTGGGTTATAACTATAATCACTTTTAGAAAATGTATTTAACCTGGAAATATCCCATTGAGATCAGGCATCTCTTTTGCAAGGGCGACGTGGTCAAGAAAGCACCGGCACATAACATACATACAAATAGTTGTGCATTCTAAAATTTTTAACTTTGTACTATTTCATTATTATTGTATTACTTTTTTCTAATTCCATTTAAATGTGATTTTAAGGTTAGCCTTCATGGTGGTCATCACGTCTTAACACTACACACAAAGCTTCACCAAACATTTCACACATATTAACCATTATTCTAGGAGACTTTAGTGACTAGTCACTAAGTCTTAGTGTCTGTGAGATACTTCTGTCAAGGAAGGATGTTATTTTTTCAACCCAGTGCGTTTGTTTGTCTGTGAGCAAGATTACGGTAAAACGAATAGACTGATTTGCTGTCTGAAATTTCAACCATAGGTAAGCTTTGGCGTTTCCTAGAGATGATAAAATGTTGGTGAAGTTACGTGTTTTCGAAGCACTAAAGTTAAAGATAAAATATAATAATAAGCCGTTTGGAGTGGCGGCTTTACAATGTGGCATGGTGCTTTTTTGAATTTTCTTCCATTATTGATGCCTTTGTTCCTTTTATGTTTTACCTCCGCCACAGAGGTAATTTTTCCACTCCTCTGCGTTTGTATGTGTTATCGAGATGATTACATTTTGATGACGTTATGTGTGTATCAGCATATGAAAAAAATCAAATCCAAACTATTGGCATTTGACGGTCTGGTGAAAGTGGTGTTTCGGCTTGGTATCCATAGACAAATTTAAACAAAGATAAAGAGTATCTGCACGTCATCTTCCAAATAATTTGATTTAATGTATTCTAAGGTCAACGTATTGTACTGTAATGCCTTGGCGAGGTTTGCACTGAGTGTTAATTCTAGTTATTTTCATATTTGAAAAAATGCCAACTCAAATAAGTAGAGCCAGAGCAAGCTTTCACTTTCAGTGCACGTGTGACACGGAGAGGAAATTTGTCCTCGCTCACAATTCCCCAGCTGTTGTCCCTCTTCCTGGCCTACATTTCAATATCACTTTGCAGTTTTATTATTTCAATCTCCACTCTATTTGGGAAGGAAAATGCTTCTTACAACTTGGCAGACACAGTTTCAATGTCAATGGGAAGGAAAGGACTTGTGATGAATTTGATAATATCCTCCATGCATTTAAGAAACAGTTGTCAAATATAGCACCCACTTTAACCAAATGGGCACAGAACTGTTCACGTTAAGTGTCTGTTGCATTCTGTGCCAGTCTTACAGTTTTTGGAAGTGTGTCAGTCTCCCATTTCTCAACTAAGAGATCCAAAGACTCACTTTGACTTTGAATGACCTGATAAAACTAATCTTGTCTCCAACAAGACTGGTGAAGGCCAACAGCCTTCAGCAGACGTAAGAAAGTCTCCATACGCAGCATCAACCTCTTCCAGTAAAGATTTGTGCAGCAGTCTTTTTTTCCAGTATTGAGTTAATAATGCTTACAACAAGCGTCATTACAGTTGAAAAGTGGACAACTTTTCTAGCCAGCTTCTGTTAATGGATCGCGTAGTGAAAGCTGTTCAGCACATTGCAGTGTGAATGGGTGCCGAGGAGATTTGCCATCATTTGTAATCGCTTGTAATTTATGAATGCAGATTTTGTTGTCAGGCATCTGCCATTTGACCTCAGTATTGATGTCCCCACCTCTCGCTCTACGTTTAAACAGCTGAAGTGTGAAAAAGTCTTCCTTTGCGGATAAATCCGTATAACAAGTCTGAGCAAACACCATGAACTGTGCAGTGTACCATCATGTCCAAAGATTCATCAAATTACAACGAGGATCAAGCCGTCGACAGCGACAACAGGTCCAATTCAAAACTTGAAAAAGTCCACGGAGAGTGCAAACCTCCCCCAAGGCACAACAGTACCCTAGAAGACATTATTATGATCAGATTCAATTGGATCACTTTATTAAGGAAAATTTCATTCGCATTCTTCTGTTAATTTCAGTTATAACCAGCCTCTAAATCGAGCGGAAATCCAACATCTCTCAGTATCCCTCAAATACTCTGCAACTGTTTCTGTCTCCCACTTTGGCGTCTCTGCTAAGCGTGCTGAGAGAGCAATTGCGCTGCTAGGTGACGTCATTGCAGTTTATTATTCTGCAATGTCAGTTTATTTAATTTTAAATGTTATCCCAGCTGTCATAGTTAAGCACATGTGCAAAGATGAAGTTTGAATGAAAGTTGTTGGGCTCTCTTACGTGTCGCCACAATGTGCTGCCACCGCTCCGAACGGCTTATGATTGTTATTTTATTTTAAATGCTGCTACACAGATAAATTCACCAAAATTTTTTATCACAATCTAGGATTGCCAAAACCTATCTCTTGGTACATATTTGTGCGAATCCTGCAATTTTCCCTAAATATTGCCCACGAATAAAAAAGCAGACGAACTCACAAAGTTGAAAACCTAATCTCCTCCCTTGGCAGAGATACTAAGCAAGATACTACACCTTGTTGAGTTCCACTTCGCTACATTCGTCTTTCTCAAAGCTCAGATGGATGTCATCAGCTCTGGATTTGATGTCTTTGAATGTGAATTACTCTTGGTGGTTTCCATCAGAACAGATCAGAGTTTAAATTGAAATGTCTATTTTATGCATTTTCTTACTGCGGGAAGATGCCTTTTAGATAGTTAAAGATGTTAAGAGCCATGCTCATACATGCTATATATCTTTATATCTATATCTATATCTATATAGATATAGATATAGTTATTTATCTATATATAGATATAGATATATCTATATATAGATATATATAGATATAGATATAGATAGATTACAGTAGAGACAGTTCAATAAAAACATTTCACATTTCAATAACTATGTGTAAATCAGTGAAAGACCATTTGAACACTTATACCTGGTTACCTACATCTGTCTTGTGTTTTTGCTGTACAGGACAGTGACTCCACCATGAGGAATCCTTTCCCTCTGAGGTCTCCACAGTCTGGCTGTTCCCCAGCAGGGAGTGAAGGAACACCCAAAAGTAAGTACACAACATGAGACTGAATTCCATTTGGGGTAAAACAGCTTTGAGTTATAACCTTTCCATGCAACTAAAGATATTTTTTTTATTATTGAATAATGTGATGATTATTTTCAGTATTTATTAATTGATTGCTGTCTATGAATTGCCAAACTTTAAAAATATCACAATTTCCCAGATTTTAAAGCTTTAACCAACTGTTCTTAACTTTTCATTTAGTATCAAAAATGACAAAGAAAGAACATCTTAAAATATAATAGAAATTAAACCAGGAAATGTTTGATATTTATGCTTGACAGAAAACCGAAAATTGAAAATAGTTGTCAACTGATATATTTGTAATCACATTTTGATTAGTCATTATATCTCAGTAGGGGAACAATGCCAATATTATTTTCTTTCTTGGTGGCGGTCATCCTAAATTGTATTGCACATTATTAAAGTGGAATCCCTCCCATAGATAAAATTCTGCAAACGTTTTCCTCACAGTTCTGTTTTTATGTGCATTTTCTGTATGTGCCTTTAAAGGACGGCTTTCTTCTCTATTTTGTTTTTCTTAATCACAGCCGGCTCTCGTCCCCCGCTGATTCTGCAGTCACCACCACCCTATGCTCCCTCACCTAGGGAAGGAGGACTTGACCAGAAACAGCAGCTCCAGCAAAGGAAGAAAGTCCCAGTGGTGAAAGAGGAGAAAGATATGTACGATATTGTAAGCTCTCCAAACAAGGACTCGACGAAACTCACCCTCAAGCTGTCCAGGGTCAAGTCAAATGAATCTGATACCCCAGGTAAATGATTTATTGATTTTATCATTCCCATCTTATTTTGATCTCCATTATTTTCAATTTGTTTTTATTACACTAAAAAAGTAATGTGTTACGCCCGTCTTTTAAGAATGGAAAAAAAACGTTTGTCAGTAATATCCCTAAGAGTGTAGGAAACCAGCTTTTAGAGACAAACTTTAAAAAGAAATTATTTTTGTTTCATATTACAGGTGATGTTGCGCAAGGCATGGACCAAAACTCTGACAATATGGAAGCAGAACTGGGTTTTCAGCAGATGCCGACTCTCCAGCAAAACCTAGGGGCCCGGCTGCAACTGCAGCAAGTCTCTCAGCAATTAGGTGGTGGCAGTGGCCTCCAGCCTCCCAGTTCCCCTTATTATGAGCCAGATCTGGATGCCCTTGCTGAAATCGAAAGGATAGAACGAGAGGCAGCAAGTGAGAAGAAGGGGGTGCAAGATAAAGGTGTGTAGGATTTCTCCATGTCAATCCATGTGGATAATAAAAACGGAACAAAGTTTATAAAGTTGTGGAATTTTACAACATTTATTTTATGTGAACGTTGTTTTTTTTTGTTTTTTATCATCTTTTTTTTTTTTACAGACAAGCCTCTCAAGAAGAGAAAACAGGATTCCTTTCCTCTCGAGCCAGGCGCAGGGGGACCAGGTGGCCCCACAGGTGCCCCAGGCAGCGGATCAACAGGAGGGGGCAATGCTGGCAAACTGACCCCGCAAGAGGCCACTGCAGCTGGTAACGGTGCCAGCCGCCCTCCCCTCATGGTGAGCATCGAACTTCAGCAGGCAGGCCGAACTGATGGCCAGCTCGACCCTTGTCTGGCTGCCCCTATTCCAGCCCTTGAGGCTCAGCGCTGGCCTGAAGAACCAGCAAGCGGGCCGGCGGCAGTGGAGGGTTCTGATACGGCTTTACGGTTGAAACCAGATGGTCGACCAGAAGTCATCAAGAACAGGGTCGATAAACATGAGAGCAGGAGAGATGGCCGGGATTCGTCAAAGCACCGACATGATGAGAAATCCTTGGACAGACGGGGAGACATGCCAAAGTCATCAAACCGAGCGGAGCATGGACGAGACAGGGACAGAGAATCTGACAGAGATAGGAGGCATCGGAGTGAGACAGGTGGTCGAGACAGGCGTTCCCCCGACTCTCGCTGCCGAAGTGACCGAGATCAGCCCGGTCACCGTGCTTCTTCCACTGGAGAGCATGGTCGTAACATCAATAGGCAAGATGGTTCCAAACCAGCCTCTTCTGCCTCTGGTGTGAAACTTCCAGATTCTTTCCCTGCTCATCTCCTGGGAGGCCATAGTGGTGCACTGAAGAACTTCCAGATCCCTAAGGTGATCTGGGTTGACTCGACGCAAATAATCATCCTCTTAACAATCATTCAACTTTCACTGCCTGCAATCTCTGAAAATCCAATCACACCACTGCTCACTCTTGTTCACATTTTTGTTTTTTTTACCATTTGTAATCCTTTAGTTTATTGTTGGAATTAGGTTTAAGATTCTATTAACACATTAACACATACCTACTTCTATTTGAAGAAATTGTTTTAGTCCTGTGCTTCATTGATTGCAAGTCCCTTAAAGAAATGCTCCACTACTGTTCCTCCACTAAAAACTCACAATAAAGCTTAAAAAAGATAGCAAGAAAAAGAAAACCTTCCAAATAACCCTTCCATTTGTCTCATCCTTTTAGAAGATATTAGTTATCATTGAAGTGTTCCGGTATCTAACCACCCGTCACATGTTTTGACCTTTATATATCAATACACCGCAGTTAATTGTGCTGATGCTTTAACGTGGGAGCAACAGTTTTCCTAGCAGATACTATGTGGTAGCCACACTTTGCAGCCAAGCAAAGATTATATTACAAGTCACAGCCAAAGTTGTGAATTTATCATCCACTGTGTGAGTAGCTTGTCAGTTGAAAATGTGGCTTTTTCTGCAATAGAAAGGCTTGAGTCATTCTGACTGGACCAGCGATACTGCCTCTGGGGGATGTCAAAGTCCCAGCTGTCACTGATTTTTTACAAGGCCACTGGCATAGGATCACACAGTAACAATATTTTTTTATTGTCGATTTATAGTTTTCTTTAGTCTTCTAGTCGTCTTCTTCTTTCATTTGGAGAGCTCCATGTTATTTTTCCTCAATAAGCTAAGTCGTGGTTAGAATTTTGATCGACATCGTCCGTCGTTGTTAAATAACATTCTGAGAAATGTTATTTGCTTGTAATTGAAACGGATGGGAAATGTAAGCAATATTTTTCAATTAGTGGTGAAGTGACAACATCATGAATTGAGTTTTCAGAAAAGAGAATTGCTTGCAATACTTGGGCCAAACTTTGCTGGCTAGTCAAATGCTTTCTGCTTTTGATCAACTTTGTTTCTTTTAAATGGCATGTTTTTGGTTGAAAAGTCAATTAAAATACATTGCTCAGCTTTTCATACAGCCCCTTAGTAGAACAAGGCTGCAGCTCTGTCGAGTGACGTACCGGTCTATCCTGCAAAGTTATAATTTTTACCAGGCACTGATGCATCTAACTCAATAGCAATGCACCAGAAAGGCATACAAATAATAAGCAAAAGAGAGTTTCACTATATAATATGGAATATTGTGTATAACTACAAATATTGATGTGTTGTGTGATATTTTAACTTCTTTGTTGACAAGCGGGAACAGCACAGCAAACCTCATACCCATTATTACAAAGCCAGTAGGGAGTAGCCGTCTACTGGCACTGCAGTGTTCATAAGATGATCTGTTTGTTTTGGAAACAACTGGAATAATTTTTTATTGACCATTTCAACATTTCTGGTAACATTTTGGACAAATTGCGGAGCATTCCTTTAAGTAACAGTAAGAACAATGCTGAAAACTGACATCAAAATCACTATAATCACTCATGTCAGTCAGTGTGATGGTTTGTTTTCATTTGTTACTTGCATGCTTTTTCTTTTCTGCGAGCAAAAACCCTGTTTTTCTGTTAAGAACTAAGATGAGAAAGGTGTTCGTTTTAACTTCTCTGGAGGTTTCCTGACTCATCTACTGTTACTTTTTTTTTCTAGATCAAACGTGATAAGGATGGCAGTGGGTCAACTGACACTCAACTGTGGGGCCAGCCCAAGGTTAAACTGGAGAGGCTGGGCTTAGTGCAAGACTTTGAGAAGAGACCCAAACCTGTAGTGCTTGTGAAAAAACTCTCTGTTGACCAGATCCAGAGGATGATTCGACACAGCAAGTCTGGAAAGAACAAAATCTCCTCAGGAAAGTCTGGCAAAGGTAAGAAACAGTAGTTTTGGATCTGCAAGTATTTTTGAGGATTTCATGCAAGTAAATCGACATTGGTACTTCTCAATGCTCTATGGTCTCCATGTAGTTGAAAACGAATGGGAATTACCTGTTTCTGAATGTCGTGACAATGTTGCTGTCAAATGTTCAGGTGGTATGGACCCGGCAGTTCTGAAAGAGCTGCCCCCAGAGCTGCTGGCAGAGATTGAGTCGACCATGCCTCTGTGTGAAAGGGTAAAGATGAATAAGAGAAAACGAAGCACTGTAAATGAGAAGCCCAAATATGCTGAGGTCAGCTCAGATGAGGAGTTTGATCCAAATGGAGAGTGTAAGTTAAATAATAAGTAATAATAATATAATAATAATAATAATAAGTATAGTAATATAATAATAAGTTCTTGTAATTTTTTGTTGCAAATCTTTGCTCTAGGTTCGATCCATTGATAGTAATATTCTCACCGTTCCTATGAATTGACAGTTAAAGCCTGTTAAAATTCTACATGTCATTTCTTTGTACATTATTTTTATGCAATTGCACTGGGCCTGATTATTTATGTTTAACCTCTAAAGCTGCAAGGAAACGTCAACGTCGAGAGAGAGACAGGGCTTGGGAGTTTGAGGAGAGGGAGCGTCGTGGCTCGGGAGAGCATCGGAAAACTGGGCAGCGGGACAGCCGGCGAGGATCAGGAAGCCGCTACCGAGACTCCTCCGACGAAGATTCACCACCACCCACTATAAGTGAAGGTCCGCATTCAATATGTCTAAGAGTTTCAAATTCTGTTTATTCTGAAATGTGTGCGACAGTCTCTCCACTACTTGTAGTATCTTAGTTTGGAATTCAGAGCTTGGAATTACACCACAGTTATGTTTCTGTATCCAAATATAGAAAAATAAAAAATAAACATAATGTCAGTAGATTAAGAAAATGACTGCATATTTTGCTTGTTCCCATGCTATATATGAGAAATGTAAGCCTAGAAACTGAGATGACTTCTTAAAGTAGTGAAGATGTTCGTGTCTGTCACATGCAAAGAAAACATACTAAGATGACATTTCTCTATTTCAGTTGCCAGAAAATTGAAGATGAAGGAAAAGCAGAAGAAACGGAAAGCCTATGAACCAAAGCTTACCCAAGAAGAGCTGATGGACTCTTCCACGTTCAAGCGGTTCTTGACGAGCATTGACAACATACTGGAGAATCTGGAGGATGTAGATTTCACTACTATGGGTAAATATCAGTTTGCTTACAAATCCAAATCCATCCACCTCACTGTATGTCATTTTGATACTGTTTAACGCTTTGCTTTATTCGACAGCAGATGACGATGAGATACCTCAGGAATTGCTGCTCGGTAAACACCAGTTGAATGAACTAGGCAGTGAGTCCGCCAAGATTAAGGCCATGGGCATTTCCAGCAGGGTAAGGATTGAGCTGGCCTTCTGTGCACGTTGTGATGCTGCTTCAGATTATTGGTCTAAATGGTGGTATGTGTCGCCCTTCAGATCCCTTCAGACAAGCTTGTCAAGCTGCTGAACATATTGGAGAAGAACATCCAGGATGGATCCAAGCTCTCCACCTTAATGAACCATGTGAGCTCCCTTCCTCCCTCCCTCTCTCTCTCTGCATTGAATATTTTTTACGGTAGTATGTAACCAATTTAATAATTTCTGGTGATATATTGCAGAAATCCATACAATTTCCACAAATCTTTAGATGATTGTTATTCACCAATAAAATACTACAAATAATGTGTATGCTAATCTGAAGACCAACCTTATGCTTCCATATGGTTATTCATTCCTCTCTGTCCCTCAGGAACTTGATGCTGAAGATGAAGAGAAACTCTGGAGGGACCTGATAATGGAAAGAGTCACAAAATCAGCAGACGCCTGTCTCACAGCTCTTCACATCATGACTTCGATGCATATGCCAAAAGCCGTGTATATGGAAGACGTCATAGAGCGGGTGTTGCAATACACTAAGTTCCATCTTCAGAACACACTGTATCCACAGTACGACCCAGTGTACAGGGTGGACCCACACGGCGGTGAGGATAAAGAAGAGAGCTTGATTTAATTTAATAATTGAATTTAAATGGTTGTGACTTCTGTTCATATCTTAGCGGAACTATGAAGGAATTACCGTTTTTGTGTCCGAGAAATGAACAGACCTGTCAGCAATTGATTCTTTTGCTTCCTGATGCACAGAATTACAGTGTTGTCAGTTAGAAGTGTTGTCTTTGTATTATTTTATCTACATGAAAGTACAGTATCAGTCAAAGCTTGGACAGATATGGATAGAAATACCAGTTATACAAAAAAACAGAAAAACTAAGCCTCACAGTGAGCAGTATTCTTTATAGTATTGGAGGACATGAATTACTCACTGAAGTAAACTTAAGAAATGTCTTTATGAAGCTGGTACTTCTGTCATGCAAAGAAATCCCTGTAATTCCTGAAGAGTTTAATCCAACAGTGTGGCTGCTAAATACATATATTTATCATAAGTATGTACAATCAAGATTTTCCTGAGGAAAGGATTTAACAGGCTTACGCCTTTCCACCTAGGTGGCCTATTGAGTTCTAAGGCGAAGCGTGCAAAATGCTCCACACACAAACAGCGTGTGATTGTCATGCTGTACAACAAAGTGTGTGACATTGTCAGCAACATCTCTGAACTCCTTGAGATCCAGCTGCTAACAGACACGACCATCCTCCAGGTAAAAACTGAAAATCCTGCGACAATGCTGGACTGTGGTGATCACTTTATTAAGTAGAAGGGTTCGTTGCAAACCAGAGGATGAACCATGTCATTCACTGTTTTTCTTCCAGGTTTCCTCTATGGGAATCACTCCATTCTTTGTGGAGAATGTCAGCGAGCTGCAGCTTTGTGCTATTAAACTAGTTACAGCAGTAAGTCTCTCATTTTATCTGGTGCACTATATTGCAGTTTTGCATTGTGAAGCGTTTCCCATGGGTATACAATCCATGCGCTCATCAAAGCTGATGGTAGGCACAGACCACCTTTCTTTTTTCTGTCTTCAGGTGTTCTCACGTTACGAGAAGCATCGGCAGCTGATTTTGGAAGAGATCTTTACATCTTTGGCCAGACTGCCAACCAGCAAACGCTCCCTCAGGAATTTTAGGTATGGTCATTTGATTTATGTGATTCCAGCCGGAAATGATGTATTATTTTTCCACTTTAGACAGAAAAACAATCAAGCTTTTCATTTGATGCCTTTATAACGACAGAGGTGATTTCAAAGTGTGCAAAATATCTTCCCTAATCAAGGTTTTTGAGTATTCTTTGTACTAACTTATCATGTATTCTGGCTATTTGCGTCCTTAGGCTGAATAGCTCAGATGATGATGGAGAGCCATTGTACATCCAGATGGTGACTGCTCTGGTGCTTCAGCTGATCCAGTGTGTCGTCCATCTTCCAAATGACAAAGACATTTTTGACGAGTGCGACAAGGTTGGACTGGATGTCAGACTAAACCACCACATAAGCATGGAAAAATGCAATATATACACCATTAAAGTCTGACTTAGTTCAAGCATTGTTTTTCATCTGTTTTAGGTTGATCAAGATGTGTTGATTACCAATTCCTACGAGACGGCAATGAGAACAGCACAGAACTTCCTCTCTGTCTTCCTCAAAAAGTAATTACATTTCCATTTCTACTACCTTGAAACATGCTTTAGCACTTTTTTATTTCAGAGTTGCCATGTACTAAAGTTGTGATCGCTGAGCAATATTTATCGGCTTGTTTACAGTGAAGGGACATGCTTAATAAAAAGGCTAAACAACTACTCTTTTTCTCTCTTAGACGTTCCTGTCAAATGCATTACTTAAACTGTGTCTCATGTCCCGTTGTCTGCGGAAGTGTGTATAAAACCACATCTTCCCTGGGGGATGTTTGTTTTCCCAAACGCATGCTAGTACTGCCTGAGATATGACTAATTTAGGTCAAAACATTATTCAAAGCCTGTCAAGTAATTAAGCTCTACTGAGTTAGGGGGATTTATTATTGGATAAGATCTATCCAACCTATGCTTTTCTTTTGTTCTTCCCCATAGTCTTTGTTTACCCCTTTTCTTACCCCTTTTCTTCCTCTCCCACTTTCTTTGTCTTACTCATCGCTCAGGTGCGGCAGTAAGCAGGGAGAAGAAGATTACCGGCCGCTGTTTGAAAACTTTGTCCAGGATCTGCTGTCAACAGTCAACAAACCAGAGTGGCCTGCTGCAGAGCTTCTGCTCAGTCTGCTGGGTAGATTATTGGTTAGTATGTGAGAGCCCTTCTTTACACAGCTATTATTTAAGTGTTTCCGAGGATTGACTAACATGAGGAATAGCATCTTTACCCCTGTTCGAAATGAGGAACACTTTTATGTCGATGTAGTAATCGATTATATTAGTAATTGAGTACTCGTATCGATTATTCTGGCGATTAATCGAGTAATTAAATAAGAAAGATTGCATTCTCTGCAATGTTTTTTAATTGAATCACTTGTGCTTTGTTCAGGACCAAGAATAATACAGAACAGAAAATACGATGGGTCTATTGAATGAACAACCACATTGTTCCCCTTTTTAAAAAAATAATGTTTTTTGCTTGAATTGCAATAATAACGGTCAACAGCTTTAATAACAAATTATATTTCTTGTTGTTACATTTATTTTTAGAATCTGCAATGTTTTCCAGCACTTTTTAATTTGTTCACAACATCAGTCTGTCATGGCTCCTGGTGGTTTTTCTTGGACGTGTTTCTAGGGTTCATTATTTCTTACTTTCCCATATTCTTCTTTTTAGAGTTTGTATTAAAAATCAAACTCTCTGTTGTTGTCTAGATCTCAACTGGAAAGGGCCTTCTCATTCGGAAAAGGGATATTTATGTGGCGCATTTCTTCTGATTTTGTTCGGAATAAGGGGGCCATGTAAACCCTACTACAAGTGAGTGACAAGTGAGAGGAGATGGGGGACCTGTCATTTTTATAATAATAATAACTTAGATTCATAAAGCCCCTTGTAGAGAGTTGATCCAGTTTGCAACGACTAGATAGCAGAACACGGACTGCAACACGATGCCCAGGGTTAGCATGCTACCGGCGAATAGAACGGGATGATCTTGGCCACTTCCCCGTTGAGTGTCGCACCATTGAGTGACTATCCGTTTCCGTATTTATCAGACAGCGTTTACGTTACGTAATGGTTAGGTGCGGGCGCAGCGCGCCACAACGCTGCACTTAATAGTCCAGGATTATAAAATTATCAAAATAAAGAATTTGTCTCGAGGATTTTTATTTATCGAGTTAATTATTCGAGGAATCGTTTCAGCCCTACTTTTAACTAGGGCAGGGCGATTTTTTTTCATCTTTTCTTTTTCACTTTTTTGCATCTCGGCGATTCTGGCTAAGAACCATTTTATAGCCTATTGCACTTTGTCATGTACATGAGGAATGAAAAAGCGCCATGCATAACAGAGAGATGTATGAAGGCACCAAAGGGTTAACTCCCTCAGCTATCCTGCTAATTAGATCGCAGCCTGGGTTAGTATTAATGTCAAAGCCTGGACGAGTCCAGAAGACTACTGATTGAGCCAGGCCCAAACCCATGTCCGGATCCGAACGTTTCCTAACACTAGCTGAACCTCTGAGTTTTCAAGCTATAACACAGTTCTTGTCACCATGATTACTGCTCATCTATTTACATTGATTACTCATTTTGGTAGAGTAAACAACAGTTTACAGCCCTTATTGCTGGTGTTTTCAACACATCAAACACAAACATTACTCACTCATCAGTTTCCCTGTATGGATTTCAGTAGATTTAAACTTTATCATGGGCATGTTTTTACTTTAAGTCTTTCATAGTTTATAGCTTAGTTACAGGGGCTAATTGCACTGTCACATAAAAAAAACAACTCCATAACTGAAAGATTTCATCGGCCACTACAGAAACCCTTTACTTTTATTTATTGTTAGACTGGGCTTTAACTACGTTATCTTGAAAGAATAATGTTAAATTGGCTATTGTGACCTAACCCAACTTTGGCTATACCTGAAGCGACAGAGCCCGACTTGAACCCGAACATAATTTCTAAATATTAGTCCAAACCTGGCAAGAGTCTGAGAAACTATAGAAGGAGCCTGGCCCAAAACCAGACGGATCTTATGTTTGTTTTTTTTTATCTACAATCAAAAGGGCACCATCTCCATCCTCAGAAGAGATGAGTTGCCATCGTGAAGCAACTGAGAAATTAAGTTGTTGAAAGAAAATGGATGACATGAAGAAGGAGTTAAGGAGTAACAAGAGACTACCACTGCTGTTTTGTGCTTGTCCAGCAGTTTCGTAGACCTCCTAGTTAGTTGAAAATCTCTAACCTAGCATTTAGCTTAGTGCTTGGCTTGGGCAAGCTAAAGCCAAAGTTAGCACTTAGCAATTGACATAATGCTCTTTGGCAAAGATACACAATACCCATAAGGCTATTCTCTTAACGGGACATCACTTGTGGTAACATAAGCTGCGGCTAAGCTTTTGAGCTTAGAGTTTTGTTGCAGCTCATGTTATGAATAAAAATGCTGGAATATCGCGCTATATCAGAAATGATATCGTATAGCCGTCCTCTGATTATGCATATTCCACTCCTTCTAAGCAGGGACGTCGTCATACAAACATCTGTCATCAACAGAATTGCACCGTAGTTTTTAATAGTTGACTACTGAAGAGCAAAGGGATTTATCTCAACTGCACTGACGTGTGGGCTCTAAAACACCTTTGTTATGTCTGTGTATGTACCTTACCTAAAGGGTTATGTATGCTTTGTACTGGCCTTAATTTGTGCATCTCGTCATTTGCTTGTTTTTCTGCCCCTGTCATATTGGGCATATTGGGTTACTTATTTCTGTCCATCCGAATGCAGAAGGTTATGGTCTATGCACTTCTCAAAATCTGCAGGACAGCATTCATTGAAATTTCACACATGCTCTATCGGGGACTTAAAGGCAAGGATCTCATAGGCTATCATCACATGACCAAGCTGAATTGACACAAATTTGATTTATGCCCTTAATATAACAAAGATCAGAATTTTCAAGGCCGTGTACATGTTTTCAATTTGTGATGATGTAACATCAGTGTCAATGGTCCGAATGGAATTCATGTGGCTCTTGCTAAATATGCTTTGCAGAGCGCTCTCTTCTACAGCCCTTACCGCCAGCGCAGGAAACAAAACCGGAGAGATGACCACAATGCAGATGGCAGTATGCTCTTGACAATCTGCTCAGAAACAACTGATCATATTTCTTGTTGTCAAGAGCAAAATGTCAGACATACATTCATTACTATTATGACAATTTCAGTTTGAAACACTATCTGACGTTTTTTGTTTTTGGTAGTGCGGATGACCTCTCAAAAAAGAATTTCAATGTGTGCATGTCCACCATTTAAAAGATGGATATGTTCACATAATAGTTAGAAATAATGAATGTAAACTGTTAATAATAACCAGGTTGGATGAAATTTGAAGGAGTTGATCAGACTTTAACATTGTGGCCTATAATTTGAATATAGCCACGATTTTGTTTGTTTTACTTGTCTTATTAAATGTTATTTGAATTTAGGTGATTTTCATACGAGTTTGCTCATCAACCCTAGTCTTTCCTGTAGCTGGGGTATCTTGGACACAAATCTAGTTTAGTCTAACAAAGGTGCATCACTTGCAGATATGCTTTGTTATTTATTTGATGTTGTTTCCCTCTCATCAGGTCCACCAGTTCAGCAACAAGCAGACAGAGATGGCACTGAGAGTAGCATCTTTGGATTACCTGGGCACAGTGGCTGCGCGTCTGAGGAAGGATGCGGTCACCAGCAAAATGGACCAGAGATCAATTGACCGTATCCTACAACAGGTAGAAGAGTAACTTCACATTCGCTGACCTCACTATCACTTTAAAAATTATGTTTAAAAATGACAAAGTAAAGAATCTGTGTTAGTCATTTCATTCCCTTCATTGAAGATTTGCAGCCCAGATGTATGACTGAATCTGGCTTGTTTTTCTTTTTTCTCTCATGATCTAGTGTTCTGGTAACGATGAGACCCAGCAGCTGCAAAAAGCACTCCTGGACCATTTGGATGGGAACGCTGATACAGATGCCTCTCTCGTGGTGAGTCTCATTCGACTTATTTCGAGTAAAGAAATTATTATTTTCTTTTTTATCAGTTAAATGTGACAATGAGAGTGACGCTTTTCTTTTTCTTTAAGTTTGCCAGAAAGTTCTACATTGCCCAGTGGTTTCGGGACGCCACCACCGAGGCTGAGAAGTCCATGCGGAGCCAGAATCAGAAGGATGAGGATTCTTCAGATGGTCCGCAACATGCCAAGGAGATGGAATCTACTGGTGAAATTATGCAGCGTGCCGAGAAGCGGAAAAAGTTTTTGCGCAACATTATCAAGACCTTACCGGCTCACTTTACCACCCTGAAGTAAGGATCTGTCTCTGCCATATTCCTCACATCACTCATAGAACATTGACTTGATCATTTCTGCTATTTAGTGATTGCATGGTTTCTGTTTCTCAGCTAGCTAGTGTCAGTTATTTCACTGTGTAGTCCAGTAAAAATCTCCCTCTTATCCCTTCCCCTCCAGGATGAACTCTGACACTGTGGATTATGAAGACTCGTGTCTGATTGTGCGTTATTTGGCCTCTATGAGGCCGTTCGCTCAGAGTTTTGATATTTATTTAACACAGGTAAGATTTGAATATGTGTACGGTTTCATTGACACCAAATGAGCCGTGTCTTATTCACACAGCATTACAGATGTATTTGAAAGGCTCACTGGTTTCTCTTTGTGTGAAAACAGTCAAACTGAAAAAGTAGTTTGTGCAATCATAGGCTGTTCTCTGTAATTTCATAACCAGATCTTACGAGTTCTTGGGGAAAGTGCCATCGCTGTGAGGACAAAAGCCATGAAATGTTTATCTGAAGTTGTGGCTGTGGATCCAAGTATTCTGGCCAGGGTATGTTAGAATCTGTCATTTCAATGACACGTTGCCATGCCTGAATTGTACTTGATTTTTTAGTGTAGTGAAATACTCTTAAGCTCTTATAATCTTGCTTTGTTAACATCTACTTCCTTTTTCTGTCCTATTTTATTATATGTTGTTTGCAATTATTCTTATATTAGCCTTATTATTGTAAAACTTCTCATGTATATTGTCACACTCTTGTCCCCTTCTGCAGTCCGACATGCAGCGCGGTGTACATGGTCGTTTGATGGACAACTCCACAAGTGTGAGAGAGGCAGCTGTAGAGCTTCTGGGTAGATTTGTCCTTAGCAGACCTCAACTAACTGAACAGTACTATGACATGCTCATAGAGAGGATACTCGTAAGTTTCCCCATTCTACACATTGCACTGTGAACTCTATCACTACCCATTAATAGCTTTTCATTCATAAATTCTGGGTATCATTTAAAAAGGTATGATGCCAGTACTAGTACTGTACCATTAATGTGATTCTGATTGTAAGATCAAATCTTTCATGTGAATGGAAACAGTCAGCTTTATAAAAGGCCACCAACAGTTATCCCTAACATTTTCTAAATACTTGAAATTAAAAAACTTTCATTCACCGAGCTAATATTTCAACCTCCAGCAGCTTCAGGGGCGCAGTGTCTTTTCTGTATCTGAGTACAAAATGGATTGAATACATTTATTGTTTAACTGAAGAAGTTTCAGTACATCTTACTGAAGTTACATTTTAATACGGTCAAATATCTATACCCAACTGTATTGAGCACTGGCTATCGATGGATGAGTATTGTTTACAGATATGTTACGATAAGCTTTGTCATGAAAATGTTGATCATTATGTAATGGTTTGTCAGTTCAGTTTTGAGCAAAAAACCAAAGTATCCTACCGCCACCTTGCACGGTTACATGTTGTACTCATAGATGATAGGTCCTTAATTCTGTTTACACCACACCCTGCTTCTGCCAATGTAATGTAGATAGATTTGTTTTTATTTTGGCTGCAAACCCACGTGTCTCCTTCATTTTTAGGTATCTCTGAATTTTGGTCCACTACCCATAAAGGTTTTAAGAGTTGTACCAATGAAAACCTTTTAGTGGTATCATTTTAAACTGTTGAAATATGCAAATGGCACTGCTGTTGCATGTAGCATTTCAATAGACAGTTCAATTAAATAAACTGCCTGGCATCTGTTGTGGGACAAATCTTGTTTTCTTGGTTACTGAGGTAAAACAGAAAGAATTTCAGGGATTGAGTTTGTCAAAATGTTGGTTATGGTTCGTTTTTCAAGTTTAAATTTTGAGATTACAATACGTAATTGAATGAGGAGTTGTTTAGTACCAGTATGGCGCCCAAAATAAACACTAGTCATTGTGATGGTTATGGTAATTAAATGTATTGTCCAATGCACAATCGTTGTGCTTAATATTTGTAGTCAGCGTGTAAGAAGTGACACTCTGAAATTGTTGTGCCTGTTGTTATGGAAACGTTCAGGAGGGTTCAAGAGAAGTTCATTCTTTATTAAGGTCTCATACTGCCATCTCTTGGCAGAAAAGAGCTATTGCACTCCATCTGTATGTCTGCAAATGAGAAGAGCCTTGTGATTGATAGAATATTTGCCGAGGATTGTACTCATGAATTGAATTGGATCTAATGTACAGGACACTGGTATCAGCGTAAGAAAACGGGTGATCAAGATCCTCAGAGATATCTGTCTGGAGCAGCCAACCTTCAGTAAAATTACCGAGATGTGTGTGAGGATGATCCGCAGGGTAAATGACGAGGAGGGTATCAAGGTATGGATCATCTGCAACCTTTGCTTTTTAAATTTTAAACTATTATGAGATATGGCTTCAATTCTTCGTCCATTATTGTTTTTTTTTTACGTGGATAATTTTATTGCTATTAGTTGCTCTTTTTGGATAAATCAATCTGTATTGCATCATATTAATCACAATCTAATCAAATCTAATGTGCGATGCATGTGTACTTTATAGAAATTGGTGAATGAGACATTCCAGAAGTTGTGGTTTACTCCAACCCCAGCACATGACAAAGAGACAATGACCAGAAAGATCCTCAACATCACCGATGTGGTAAGCCAAACTGACATTCCAGTTGCAGTGTCCTGCAGTGAAAATAATGCATGCTTATCAAAATCTCTCATCAACGGTGTTTGTCTGGTGTATTCTGCCAGGTTGCAGCGTGTCGAGACACCGGATATGACTGGTTTGAGCAACTTCTTCAGAATGTTAGTATTTCATTTTGTGCTGGGCTTAAGGGTTGTGGGGCATGCATCAATGTTGAAAATCATTTCTTCTTGACTAACACTACTTTTGCTGATCTAGCTTCTCAAGTCTGAAGAGGATGCATCATATAAGCCAGCTAAAAAGGCCTGTGTTCAGCTGGTTGACAACCTGGTGGAGCACATCCTTAAATACGAAGAATCTCTTGCAGGTTTGTCAGTTTATCCTTTGACACCTTTGTCTCGATTTTTTCACAAGATATTGTCCATGTGATAGTTTAATAATCCGCTGTAGTAGGTTTGATAGAATTAGACATTTAAATATGTATTCATACTTGTTTCGTCCTTACTCTGCAGAGAACAAGGGTGTAAACTCAACACGGCTAGTGGCGTGTATCACAACTTTGTACTTGTTCAGCAAGATCAGAGCTCAGCTCATGGTCAAACATGCCATGACCATGCAACCCTACCTGACCACCAAGTGTAACGTAAGTTGTACTTAATACTTAATAAATCCATTATGCAGTTGCTTTTAATTATTGGGAAAATACAATATTCTAATTGGATAACTGACAATACTTGATATCATCCTGGAGAAATTACAATAAAATTCACTGACTGATCTCTAGATTAGATTGAGCTGTGCTCCTTTGTTTCACCTCGTTTGATTTTTTTCTGATTGGTGAAATCCTGGTTAGTCAATCAGCTTATTGTTTGGAATCTGACCTCTTGAAGCGATCCCAGTAAAATTTTTGTATTTTTTCCCCTGAAGACTGCCAATGACTTCATGGTCATCTGTAATGTTGCGAAAATCTTGGAGCTTGTCGTTCCTCTGATGGAGCATCCCAGTGAAACTTTCCTTACAACCATTGAAGAAGACCTCATGAAGCTCATCATCAAATATGGCATGACGGTATGTGACAGTGACTTTTTAGAAATCTGGCACACCACTGTATGTACAACCAGGTTTGCTTTGTGAAAGTGCTGTGAGTGTTGTTGGAGAGATGAAATGATGGTCGACCTTCCTGTCTCTAGGTGGTCCAGCACTGTGTGAGCTGTCTTGGAGCCGTTGTCAACAAAGTCACACACAACTACTCGTTTGTTTGGGCTTGCTTCATGAGATTCTATGGTGAGCTATACACGTAGCAACTTGTTTTTACAATCCATGTGGGTTGAATCCAAAACAACTCGATTTCAGTTTTGACTTGAAGCCAACTGTGTGTTTTGGCTTGAAGCCAAAACAGAAGTCAAGTTGCACTGGATTCAACACTCATGGATTACCATGACCCGGATGAATGAGAGTCTTGCAGACTTGTTTTTGACAAAGACTCCCATCCCATGAAGGATGCTGACGGCTCTGGAGAGCTCCTTCAGGGATAGGCTGACTCACCTCAAGTGTGTGAAGGTCCTTCCTTCTTGCAGCTGTCAGATTACACAAAAAGCATGGCTCCCAGTAGACCACACACACCAACAACTGTCCAGAGTTTACATATATTTACAAAACACGTATGCACAGATACTTCATATATTCCATAGATCCCACTTTTTTTTCTCTTTTCTTTTTTTTATACCTCCCCTATAGTTTAGTTAATTGTATTAATATCTTCACTGGTTATTTTTGCATGATTCACTGACATTGTTTCCCACTATTGTTTCTGCCTTTTCTTACTGTGTTACTGTAACGCTGTAATTTCCCAACTGTGGGACTAATAGTATATCTTATCTCTTTTACAAAGTAAACCCAATCATTCAGTGTTGGGTAAAATTCTGCCACTTCTCCAATCTTGTACTTGACATTTCCAAACGGATTCACTATTATTTTGTATCCCATTTCTATGTTTAGAAGCGGTGTAGACAGTTTTACCTAGCCACCTGTGTTATTAGGACCCACTAATAAAAATAAAATCTTTTTTGTATTTAGGTGCACTTAACAAGCTAAAGATTCAGCACCATGAGGATCCTATCAGCACAACGTTGGTAGCAAAAAAGCCTTTCCTGCTGCGGTCGCTCTTCACTGTTGGTGCACTGACCCGACATTTTGACTTTGATCAGGAGGAATTCAAAGGCAACCTCAAGGTACGATGCTGTTGATAATATTCAGACTATGAATGTGTGTCCTATTAATTTTGCTTCTGATAAATCTAGACAACACAATACCTCACACATTTACTTTAAAAAAAAATCTTCACTTAATATTATCATTAAGTCAAGAGGATCTTTTAAGATCTCTTTTAATGTAAAAAAACATGTTTGGTAAGTAAACATTTCTGGATGCCCCCAGTACGTCGAAAACACTGAAAATGTCGGTGATTCATGCAGCATCAATGCAACCTTATGTTGCAAGACACCATCGATGTGGAGCTAGATAGATAGGGCAACCCCAACGCAAAATACCCAAAAGATGTTCTGTGTGACAGATGTCTGAACATAGTGTTTTGAAGTAGTGCATCATTCAATCCTTTTTGAGACAGTGCTTGAAATGAATTAATCCAGTTAGCCACACATTGTTCGAGTAGTTTGTCATGGTAACCACCTCTAGGAGGCAAGGTATCCCGTTCGGTGAGCAGATGCCACTGTGAGCATCATTGAAAGGCACAACTGGAGGATAATCCTGCTTGTTTACCTTAATTGTGCTTACTAATCCTCTGTTTCAGTTTTCTGGTAGTTTTTCCAACATTTGCAAGCCCACAGGGTAAGCATATCATATAGATGGCATATGGAGTCACAGTTGATGATGCTGTTAATAGGAAAGATTTTACCTGCATGGGGACATTCTGAGCTGTGCATGTTTTCAGGATTCTGAAAATGCGATGTTGACTATTGCAAGCGATGTTTTGTCGTAAGAGCAGTACTGCATATGTATACAATAACTTTAAATGACACCACAAAGTGTCCCCCTTGTTTCACCGACACAAAAAGTCAAAAGTGTAAAATTGTGTCCTCTGTTTACTACATTTTGTGAACAGCTTATGGGCTACTGCTGAACAGGCAGAAAAAAGCTGCTAAACAGATGTTTTAGCTTCTTCCACGGCTCACTTTTTACTTTCTACCACATACTTTCTCTGTGGTTTCGCAAAGGCTTCTCATGTCTTTCTATCTCAGTTCAGTCTCCTGCTAGAGATGTGGATAGCATGCTCAGCAGAACACACAGGGTTCCACACAGAATCATGCATAGCTTTATATAATTTCTCACTTGACACCGCTTGGCCTCCCTAACAAAGTGCAGTATGAAGCACATTAGGGAAGCTTGATGTTCTGGTTCTATAGCACTTTGTTGTATTTTGCACCATCATATATTCTGTTTGTCTTGTTGAACCTCAATTCAGGTAAATGAGCGCAAAAGAAACATGGAGGGAATTGGGATTCATATTCAAATTAAAAAATGATGCTTCGCATTTAGCCTGAATCGAAGACCCATTGTTGTTGATGCGGTTTAGCAGATTGTTATGAAACTGGAGGGTAGTATCACTTAGTTTACATTTGACTTTGTTTCCTGTTTGGAGGGAAATATTTCCCACATGACTTTATTCAGCAAAATTCTTCTATTCCACCTTAACAGATCAAGAGAAACAGTTAGCAACATGTATTTGTATGTGTAAATAAATCTTTATGCTGAAATGCATAGCTGGTCAAATATGTTCTTGGTGGTTACTGTTGACATCCTTAATTGCAATTTTTTAAAGGCAGTTTATTTTCTCAATTTATTTATTATGTTATTGATTTTTTTAGATCAGAATCTCCTCCATCAGTAAATAGGATAGTGCAAACTAAGTATGAGTATGCAATCAAAGCCAGTGGTCTTCCACTTTTAATTCTCCTATATCAAATATTTAAATAACATTAAATATGTGTCTGTGTTTTGGGTACAGGTTGTTATCAAGGAGAAAGTACTCGAGCTATTGCTATACTTCACCAAACATGAGGACGAGGAAGTCAAAACCAAAGCCATCATCGGCTTAGGTAAGTCAACAATTTCTAAATATTATTAAGTGGACTAATGTAATTGTTACCTTATTTTTAATACACCTAATGTCAGGGAATATCAAAAAGAAATGAGCAGCATAAGATGTTGTATTACTGACACACTAACTTTCAGTGTCAAACCAGAAGCTGCTCTACAGTTGTTCTTCCCTCTGCAGGTTAAGATAACATGGAGTCTGTATAATTTACTTTTTATTACATGTTTTTATTTTGATTCAGGTTTCCTTGTGATCATGCATCCTAGCAAGATGTTTGTGCCAGAGGTGAAGTCCTTGTACAATGGCATTCTGGCCGACAGCGCCTCTTCCATCAACCTCAAAATCCAGATCCTCAAAAACCTCCAGACGTACCTTCAAGAGGAGGACACTCGGATGCAGGAAGCAGACAGGGAATGTAAGCAGAGCTGTGCTTATTTCTGTAGTTTAGCGGTTCAACTAATTTTATATCCTTCTGAGCCAGATTATGTGGTAGCGCACTTTGAACCTGCACTGATCTCAAAATGTATTTCCTCTCAGGGAAAAAACTGTCTAAACAGGAGGATCTGAAGGAGATGGGAGACATTTCTTCAGGGATGAGCAGCTCTATTATGCAGCTGTATCTAAAGCAAGTGTTGGAGGCCTTTTTTCACACTCAGTCCAGTGTACGGCACTTTGCCCTCAACGTCATAGCTCTCACACTCAACCAGGGTCTCATCCATCCTGTACAGGTGAGTTTGGAAAACCAAGCTATCCTATCAGAATATGTGGGTGTGTGTGTGTGTGTATATATATATATGTATATGTGTACATATGTATGTATATGTGTACATATGTATGTATATGTGTACATATGTATGTATATGTGTACATATGTATGTATATGTGTATATGTGTACATATGTATATATATGTATGTATGTATGAATTTCTATATATTTGTATATATATATGTGTATATATATATGTGTATATCTATATATGTGTATATATGTATGTATTTCTATATATTTGTATATATACATATGTATGTATATATATGTATATCTATATATTTGTATATATGTGTGTATATGTATGTATATATGTATTTATACATGTGTATATATATATTTATATATATATATAATAATATATATATATATATATATTTATATGTATATATATAATTTTTCAATATGCAGTTGGTCAAAGGTTTGCACACAGTTTGCTGATATTATTTCTGAAAATGTTTTGTCTCTACGCATCTTCTCGCGTAAATTAACTACAGGTGCACCGATTGCAATTTTCTTGGCCAATCAATGATTTTTTTATAGTCTGACCGGCCACTACTGATTTCTTCTAATTCGGATTTTTTTTTTCTTGAAAGTTCTACAACCATTGGCAGCTAACATTCGTACAGCGGGCTCGTGGCTGGCTCTCGTTAGCTTTAGTCGCTCCGCTTCTACGTTAGCTACTTGAAACCTGCTATGTTCCTCGGTACGATTCAATTTGTCGTTCCAAATGTTTTCGGGGTTATTCTTTTTTTGGCCTGATACGTGTTACAAATTGTGAGGTTTTTTTGTTTCCTTTTATTCACAATGAAAGATTTCCAGGCTGGTGATTTATTTCTAGCCATGATAGCTCATGCTTGGTGTGTTTTTCGCGGCATATGCGTGTAATCAGCACAAAGTGGACCCTTCTGAGACTGCTTGGGCGATGACCGATCGTATCAAAATAAGCGTTGCGGTGCCGATAGATTGGTCCACCTCTAAAATTAACCAATATTTATTTATTCATTTCTTCTTTTTCATTATAAACTTGAATACAAACACATGCATGTGAATGTTAAACATCTTCTTTGTCCCATCCATGCAGTGTGTACCCTACCTCATTGCAATGGGAACAGACCCAGAGCCCAGCATGAGGAACAAAGCTGACCAACAACTGGTGGAGATAGACAAAAAGTACACAGGATTCATCCATGTGAGTCCTGGCTCTGTTGTAGCAATTACCAAACTTTATGTTGATCCAGTTATTTGATGAATTAAGGAGGAAATCCAACTTCATCACCTTCAGTCCTCAAGCAACATCTTAAGACCTGTGTTTAGACTGTGGGAGATGATCTCTACC
Source organism: Lophius americanus (assembly GCA_037951165.1). Taxonomy (NCBI): domain Eukaryota; kingdom Metazoa; phylum Chordata; class Actinopteri; order Lophiiformes; family Lophiidae; genus Lophius; species Lophius americanus. The sequence continues at coordinate 8,993,011 of JBBDHG010000032.1, read as the reverse complement.
GTGATGTTATGCTATTATCATATAATAAAGGAAAAACTACTTTCTTCAAACAACTATGTTCTGCGCCTGCAACTTTATTTTTATTTTCTGTCCTTTGATGAAAGAGTCCAGATGTAGTAGGTGAATCAACAGTTGTCTGAAATGTTAAGTTTGTAATACACTTTAAACGTACTCTCTTATAGATGAAGGCTGTTGCTGGAATGAAGATGTCGTACAACTTGCAGCAGGCCATTGATATGTCTCGTAAAACAATCATAAGAGGTTTCAGACAAGACGAGACTCATTCGGCACTCTGCTCCCACCTCTTCACTATGATCCGGGGGAACCGGCAGCACCGGAGGGCCTTCCTCATCTCACTACTGAACCTCTTTGACGACAGCGCTGTGAGTTAACCAGCACTGATCCCAACAAATGATTGACACTGCAGTGTCAAGACTTACACGAGTACTGTTCTAATTAGCTGCCCACCTAGTTCTCCTTTGTGCTTGCTTGCAAGCATTGTGTCTTAAAAGTGTTACTAACGAAAGCATTGATTTTAAATACCTTTTATAAAAAGGAGACCAACATGGAGTTGAAATATGTGAAGACGTCATTATTTTTATTGTCTTGCTAAATTAATAAGACTTGGTAAAACATGTATGAATACTAATAAGAGATAACTGTAATGTGAATTTGTAAGTGGCACTGACCTTTGATCATGTTTTCTCCCCTTTTCCTTCTTTATTTCCTTCTGCAGAAGACCGAAGTAAACATGCTGCTATTTGTAGCGGACAACTTCGCCTGTTTCCCCTACCAGAGCCAGGAAGAACCTCTTTTCATCATGCACCACATCGACATCACCCTGTCTGTTTCTGGTAGCAACTTGTTGCAAACCTTCAAAGAGGTATGGCAATAGTTCTGGTCGTAGCAGGCATGTAAAATGCTTAACGGAGATATAATACATTGAAAAGCAATGAAACCAACAGTGTTTTTAAGACAACATCCCATGTCTTACAACCAAAAGAATTTATTTGGTTCTAAGACATATTATATATATGTATTTCTATTCATTTGCTTGTCAATTTCTCCTGCTCAGCTTTTGCTAAAGGAGCCAAGACGTAAGGAGAAGAAGGAGCGGAAAAACGTGTCGGATGGGGAAAATGAGGAGGAAAAGATGAACTGCGATTCTTCCAGGAGTGATGGGGAAGAAAACAGTATCAGCGATGATAACGAGGTGGTACGGCGGACGAAAAAGGCCAAAAAACCTGTTCACAACACTTCAGAGTCAGAGTCTGATCTGGATGATTTGGATTTGGGGGATGTAGATAAAGTAATGAGACTCCTCCCAGAAAATCCCATAGGTCTTTTGGACTTTGCTAGTGCTGTTCAGGGTATCCTGTTGCTACTGGTGCTCAAACAGCATCTGAAGATTCAATATGGATTCTCTGACAGGTGGGATATACATAATCTTTATTTATATACATCTTTCATCTAATTTAAAACATCTACATTTTCTACTGTTCATCAATTCACACGTCCCCTTTTTACTGTCTTCCAACAGTAAAATTCAGAAGTATTCTCCGACAGAATCGGCGAAGGTGTACGATAAGGCAGTGAACAGAAAACACAATGTTCCCTTTCACCCACGACAAACCATGGACTTCATCTCTAACAACATTGCTCACGCCTCTCTGACGAATGAAGTCAAGAGGCGGGTCGTCAGACAGTACCTTGATGTAAGTAAAGTAGTTACATCCGCTTTGGGTTCAATGCCCATATTTTACATAAGTTATATTTTTATACACAGCTCTCTGATGCAGTGCACCTTTAAGCGTCCTTGAATCCAACTCTTCCCTAATTGGAGCTGTTGGGAGAATATCCCACTGTTTATAGTCAAGTCTTATTTAACATTTCTCAAGTTTTATCATTTGATTGCTTTTACAGTGTTTTTGTTTTATATAATTTGTGTTTTCCATCATAATAACACCCTGAAATGTATACATCCTTTCTATTTCAGCAATATTTTCATGATTTTTAACATAATATTATATACTTTGTTTTTAATTAAATTCTGGCAACGGTTTCATTACAGATAATTTCAGAAAGCTAATTATATTCAAATGTTACCAGACCCATATTGATTAGTGTCATCAATTTGAATTTTCTGAAGTAAAATAACTTCAGAAAATAACTGAAGTTATTTCAGTTATTTTCTGATTATAACTTAATTTCTTCCAATCGCTGATAGTTTGTAACACTCGAGTGTAGAACTTGGACCTCACTGTGTTTCTTGCACACACAGTTCAAGGTTCTGATGGAACATCTTGACCCAGATGAAGAGGATGAGGAGGGAGAAGCGTCTGCCAGTGCAAACATTAGAAACAAAGCCATAAATGCCCTACTGGGAGGCTCAGGCCCCTTGTCAGGACCCAGTCCGCGCAATCAGGCAGGACCAGAGACAGATGACGACGATAGCGATGGCGATGAAAGGACCCCAGGGGTGAGATTGATGTTTAAAAGACGTATTTACTGATACTTAAAAAAATGTGGAGGAAAGTAGTGCAACTTTCTATTTTACTTTTGTCGTCCTCTGCAGTCCTCTCGAAGGTCAAGGCGAGCAGCTGACCCTTCGGACCCCGGCCGTATGAACGAGACAGTGGAAGCTATGGATTTGATTGCTCTCTCCTGCCCCAAATACAAGGACCGGCCGCAAATTGCTCGAGTAACGCAGAAGACCCCCAGTGGATACAGCATCCAATGGATGGCAGGCTCTTACTCGGGGCCCTGGTCAGAGGCCAAGAAACGCGATGGCCGAAAAGTGGTGCCTTGGGTAGACACTATCAAGGAGTCAGACATTATTTACAAGAAGATTGCCTTGACCAGCAACCACAAACTGAGCAACAAAGTAGTACAGACTTTACGCTCACTGTATGCAGCTCGGGAAGGGGGGGCTAGCTAATGCCTCCTGTGTGGGTTTTTTTTTTTCTTCTTTTTTTTGGGTCCCCCTGCTCCATTTCTACTTTATCAGACTTCTCCACTTCCCTGCTCCTCCTCCTCCTCCTCAACCTACCACCTCCAACGATACAGCCAAACTTCACTGGATTCCAACCCTCCTCCTCCTCTCCTTCCTCATTTTTGTAAGAAAACACGAGAGAGCAAGAATATTTGACACTACATAGACTACATACTTTTACATGAAATATTCTTGGAAAAATGAAAATGACACAAAACATAAGACTTATATTAGAGGGACTGCTCATAATTTGTGTACAAGTTCAGAGGATAGAATCCAGAAGGCATTAAAGGAATAATTCACCCAAATTATACCTTAAAAAAGGCTATCAGAAAAGAGACCTGGAGGGAAATGTTTTGTCAACATTGTTGTGGGAGCTCCTTCGCTGTTGTGCAGCAGATTCTAGTCGCTCATTTCTACTCCCACTGTATCATAGTTTAACACAACAAAAACTAAAATGTTTATATCTCTGAAGACAAAAAAGCTGTAAAAAAAGAATAAAACCTTAAGTGAATGTTGGAAATTAGTCTTTTTGATGTTCTTATTAAAGTGTTTTTGGAGTTTATTATACTACTAGCACCCTGATGGTTTTTTTCCTTTTAGCTTTTAGATATTTGAAGAAAAAGAAAAAAACAAGAATTTTTATTTTTGTTCACTTTTATTTGTCCATGCTGTACAATGGCAGAGTCCTCTGAGTATAATTTATTCTATTTCAAACTACGCATGCAGTATATGTGGCCTATTGCAGGAGGATATTTTGTAAATGTAGATTTTGTTGTATTAGGTCACCCTAGTAATAAGAGGAAAGGGGATTCACACCCTTTCAGTGGAACAAATACTGCAATAAATTTTTTACTTCTCTTTGTCACTTGTCTGCTCAAAGTGTTAATCTGATCTTTTCATTTTAAATGAGGGCCAGTACAGGACCTGGAACCTGCTAAATCACAGACAGAACTAAGAGACTACAAAGTGATGCCAGACATCTTTTTATTAATACCTCCATGCAAAGATTAAAAAACCAAAGGGTTGTCATAATTAATGGTTTTAATGGCTTAATATCTTAATGGACGTAGAAGATTGTTATTTTTTTGATGAGCAAAATCCACATTTATATGTGAGCTGTATTGAGTACAAGATTCTCTGTCGTGGTTTATTTCATAGAACACTACAAGAAATAAGTTAATTTAGTTGTTCCTCTTGATTGAAAGTTTTGGTAATCCATCTCTAACAAAAAGTTGAATTTTCGAAAATTGAATAAAATGTTTAAAATTACCTTAATACCAAAGGACACCCATCAAACACATAAAGAGAGGTAAATAGATTTTGTGAAAATAGATTTAATGTTTGAGTGAAGACTACTCATTAGAGACATATCCCACAATATAGAAAGAACTGAAATTTTATTTGTAACCATGGAAATGGGGGGAAATATTTTTATCGCAATCAACATTCCAAAATAGCAACACGCATTGTCTAAGCGCTTGGTCGATGAGGGAAGGACATTTCACTGAAATATACTGAATAGTATCTGTAAACCAAACCAACTACCAGAGTGAGTCAAAACTTTAACCGTCACTATCGAAAAAACAACCTATACCCTACTTTTAAGGAGATCAATAATGGCGTGTAACTATTTAGTAATAGGTCAATAATAATAATAATACATTTAATTTATAATGCAATTTACATTTGGATCAAATCTCAAAGTGCTACAAAGTAAAAGCAGATAAATGCATCAATAAAAAATAAAATAACTATATAAAAACCTGACCAAAAAGCTGCAATGTTCCCCAAGGAAAGTTTTGGGTGAAATAAATAACCAGCCTACCTCTTAACCTTTGAAATGTTGAGATATTATGTGTTATATATATATATAACACACGTTTATTTTTTTTCTTCAAATATTAGTGTGTGATGCTATCTCTTTATCAATAATCAGTTGATGTAAAGCTGTAGTCGTTGCAGCGACACGGCGCCTTCTTGGACCAACTAGCTCTCCGTAGTTTGATGACGTCATCGCCAACGGGTGGTTTGTATTGTTTTGGCGGGGTTTACAACTTGGTCCGTTTGGAGGCTGTGTACATTTTGTAAACATTAGCGTTCTACCAAGGAAATATGGAGCGGTACGTATATAGCTCGCTAGAATACTACTTAAATGTATTTTTTATCACTCAAAATTATCCGAATATCACGTTTCTAACAAAACTCGATGACTTCAGTGAACTGTATTTCGAGACTGTCATCCTTTTTGTCGCTTAACGTTAGCCGCTGTTAGCTCATCTTACCTTCCGATAGTTTAAAACTATTTGAACGACCGCAGTTAGTTTCTTTAGGGCGGAATTTTCCCATATCGGCAAAAAATATATTTAGCAATAGCAAAGCCAATTTCGCGTGCTGAGTTTTGTGTAGTTAGATACGTGAAACTTACACCGCTATTGAGACAGCTAGCATGGAGGATCTGCTACCACTTTGCAATCATACAATGAGGCTCTTTAACTGTCTAATGTTTGGTGATTACTTGTCTGCAGTGGAAGGAACAGTCGAGCAACTGGCAGCAGGACATCGGAACTGCTGCCAATGAGAGTGCAAGACAACAACAGGATGAGCATGGCGTACACAACGCCCCAGAGGTTTGTCTCATCCCAATTACAACTTTAAAAAAAACCTAGACCTGCGAGTAATCCCGAAATTCCCTGCGTTGTACAAGCAACCTTCCTGATTGAATTCCTTAAATCGTGAGTTATGAATAATCTCAAACTGTCCATATTGACCCAACATATTTCTATGTCAATATATATTAATATATCAATATAAATATACTTATATTTTGTGAGCTCAGTCCTAAGACAAGACAGATTTAATTGTCTCAATTCATATGACCTGAAACCCATCTATTGAGTAAGATATGAACAATGACAGTGATATTTCTGTGGCGACAATGACAATTCCATAACTTCAATTGTATTATTATTATTATTATTATTATATCTTCAACTTTTCAGGGATATAAATACAGATTTAAATTATGCCGCTTTTTTAAACCACACCTACCAACACTCAAACAAACACACACACGTGTCTCCATTACACTGAGATAATGGATAATAGAGATAATAGAGAGCGATTGTTTTGACTACACTATCGAAAGAATGGGAGCGTATCATGGTATTGCTTTTGTAATGACAAAATCTGTTATTAACATCAGAGGCTGCATCGGTGAGGTTTCTATTTAAATTTGGCGTGGGTTGATATGAATGGATTTGTGTGTTTACTGCAAATCCATTTGTTAACAATTTTTTCGTCTCAACAGAAAACAACCTTCTTTTGGGAAGCTCAACGTACCCAAACCACAATCTGTGACCTCTGAAAGGAGAACCAGCTTCTTTGGTGCCCGGTATGTAAAAAATATTTTAGAAACTTGCGCATTACAGTGATATTAACATTGAAGTTTAAAAACTACAAATGAGCTGAGAACAAACAGTATGCAATTTGTTTATGGAATTAAATGAAACACAAATTACAATTACAGTCACAATAACATGAAGTAAGGTTGGTAGTGACAGTATATAGTCTTTAGAGGTTTTCAATACATCTGAAATAGCATGTTAAAACCATTTAGACTAATAAGTATCCTGTGAATAGCATCTCTAAGAGAGTTAATCCTTTGTGAAATACGCTCAAGTGATTGAACCTTTGCTCAATTTAAAACAAATTTTACAGAATTATTTTTTTTTTTATTGCAAATATAATGTACAGGAGATTCACTAAAATATGTTTATGTGTATGTGGGATGAATTCTGTATGTGGGAACAATGTCTGTCACATTGATTGTATTGTATTACTATTCTTATTAACGTTCATTTGCTTTTAAATTTAAACATTTCCGCATTGCAATTATTTAGATACAATTTAAATAAAACTGTCTTATATGTATTGCCATTTAACAAATCTGATATTTAATGATGTGGTGATATGTTTACACTTCAACCACAGGATGAGTGGAGCCGGCATGCCTCGTAACAGCACCATGTCAGGTTTCGGGGGAGCCGAGAAGATTAAAGATTCCAGACCTCTGCATGATAAATCCTATGTGCAGCAGTGCATTCGACAACTGCATGAGGTAAAAAACCCGGATGAATATTCACCTCGTAGCCATCTTGCTCTCGACCCCTTTTTTCAGTGCCTAAACCCACTGTGTAGAATTTGAAAATCGTGTATCCCAAAGCGATTGTACACAAACGTTGAGAAAACATGCTTTTCAAGTAGTACTCTTGAACAAAACAGAAAATCTGAATCTAAAGCAGCTGAGTGATTTTGTGTGATCGATTCAGCTAATAATGGACTAAGTGCTGTTGTTTGAAAATTAGAGCTGAGTCTTAAAGTTGTGCATTACATTATATGACATATTTTTCCTAAAAAGCTGTTTAACTGTCTCCTGACCCATATGCAGTATCAGCATCAGTAGATGAATTCCCATGTTAAGGAGAGATGAAGGACGATTGGTTGACTAAATATCACTTTTGTTGGTAATATCTGACCTCTCTATGAAATTTAATTGTGTCTTTATAAAAGTGGCATTGCTCTGGGTTATTATGAGTTGGGATCCAAATTTCTATGCGAGATAATACTTTCTCTTATTATCATATTTTTATTTTTTCTAGTTTTTGACAGAGCAGGGTTATCCAGCTACTTTGTCAGCCAAGACCCTTCAGTCTCCCTCCACCAAGGAGTTTGTGAAGATGTTTGAGTTCATCTACTGCCAGCTAGATTCGAGCTTTGAGATGCCAAACTCAAAAGTTGAAGAAGAAGTTCCAGCTTGTCTAAAAGCTCTGAGGTAAAATCATCTCTTATTTTTTTTTTATTATTAATTTGTATGTATTACTATGTTTGTTAAATTTATACTGAACAGAAATACAAACACGTCACTTTCCTTTTATTCCCAAGATCTAATACATCTCCTGTGCTCAAAAGAAAAAAAAAGTGAGATAGTTAGAACTTTTTTGTTATGACAATCTGTCCACCTGACATTTGTAAACATACTAAGAGAGCTGGTGAACCAACACTAGTCCTTGCCGCACTTATCTGGTTACCGGTGAGTTTTAGAATTGATTTTAAGTTTTTAATGCTTGTGTTGAAAGCTCTGTATAGACAGTGTCCCACCTAAATATTTGATCTGCTCACTCCTTATGAGCCATATCACCAGCTGAGATTGGGGACCAGGCTTTTGCTATACCGACATCTAAGCTTTGGAACTCTATTTTAGTGAATTTCAGATGGGCAGCTCAGTATCCTCTTTCAAATCTCTTCTAAAGTCATATTTTTTATCATTTGGTGTTTTTGGATTTTATGTCACTTATTATTTTCATTGTAAAGCACTTTATAACCTTGATTTATAAAGTGCTATACAAATAAAGTTACTTTGTCATTTCTTGCGTACTAGGCCTTATCTGATTAAATCAGTACTTGCCTCATGCAGTGGATCATACCTTTTTCTCATAGAGGCGGCCCAGTTGTTAATTTTGGACTGTGGAAAGATCTAATCTTCAATGTGTTTGTGGAGTTGCTGGATTATAACAGTAACCAGGACATGCTGTCATGCCTGTCCACCCAGCGTATGCTCAAGAGTTTTGGGTCTTATGAACATCCAAGGGAAGAACTGTGATATTTTCCCATTTAACGAAATTGTCCAGAAACTTGCAATTTAGGGTTGAGCATTATAAAGCTACAAGATTATGGGAAATCATCATATAAGAGGCGCAACACCAGTCCTAAGGATCTTCTCATGGTATCTATGCTTTCAAATGTACCTGTAGTTTGTCAGTAGCTCATGCGATCCCACACCATCAGCCCTCATCTGCCACGTTGCACCCTGGTATGCTCTGATTATCAACATGCTCGCCCTGTCGGCTTCATTCATGCTGTAACATCTGTGTCATCGGGTTGTGAGATATAACTGCTCATTTAGAAAGATAAAAAAATCGAGACAAATTTGAAGATAGGGCTAGATAAATCAGTGAAGGACCTTGATGTAAGGAAAAACATGGAATGTATGTATCACAGAAAAAAAAACCCCAAACTATTTAGGAAGGAAATATTTTAAAAGGATACAGCATAATTGAGAGCTTGTTTCTAGGCTGCTCTCCTATACCTGAAGAAACATTACTGACAACAGACTTTGTCTCTGCTATTCTCTCCTTGTTTCTGCTGAAGGTATCCGTTTGTTCTCTCCAAGTGTTCCATGTATTCAGTGGGAGCCCCGCATACCTGGCCTCAAGCCCTTGGTGCTCTGATGTGGCTCATTGATAACGTCAAGGTAAGTAAACTAAATCTACTTTGAAAAAACGGAAGTATTTTTTTTGTTTATTTTGTTGAAGTGAATTCATTGTTGTGCTTATTCTGTGTGTCAGATCAAGTGGAGTTTGAGTAAGCAGGAGCTACTTTTCACTGATTTCTGTGAAGACAGTGACAACATCGAGGAAGGGGTTGAGTATAATAAGGTACTCTGACTTCTGTAAACGTCATCATGAGGTATAAACCCTCCACTACTAAATGCTGAGACAGATGTTTCAAGATGATGCGCTGCAAATCTGTTGCTGGTAAATGAATTGCTCTGTTATTGTAAATTCTATCTTTCACTTTGCTCCTTCTTTCTTCAGCTCTTCCTAGACTACACAGCCGAGACATACTCCAAGTTCATGCAGGGCGACGACACGTTTGAGGATGAAGATGAAACATTCCTCTCTAAACTGAGTAAGCATGGTGTCTATGCATAGAATTAGTTGTTTTAACAATGAATTTGCTTCTGTGTGTATTCAAGCATTTTGGTGATTTTATTGGTCGAACTTATTTTGATTTTGTCAATAAGAGGCTTGCTCTTTTTTCTTTTCTTTTTTTACAGAGAAGCTTTACAATGTCGATGAAACCCTGCTCTCTGCGATGGAGCAGAAACACAGAATGCTCACTGATCAGGTTGAGCGGCTGAAAAAGGAGAGCCAGACGGTCAGTGGGTCCGTTTTGGATTATGATGTTAACATCGTCATACTTCCATTACCGTTTATCAAATATCCTGATAAAATAGCATTTGAGATGGAAGGGTGATAGCCTGACAAGAAAATAAAAACTACAGCCAAAGAAAGGAAACACTGTAGATGTATTCAAGACAATATTTTTTGGCTCTCTGTGATCTTCTGCAGGATCGTCTAATGACCAAGAGAATGGAAAGGATGAAGCTTCAGACGGATCTCAAGCAACTCCAGAATTATCGGAGCAGTCTTGAGAGCTTTCAAGCCAAGCTGCAGAGCAAAGCTGTAGAGCTGATCAATGAGCTAGAGAACACAGGTAAATAATCACCTGATAGTTCGTATGTACTAAGCAACCGGGATGGCACACTTTCTTCCCTGCTCCAGAAAAGCCTGCCCCAAAATATAGTTTAATATGACATAAGCAGTATTCATGTTCAAGAGAACAGAATTCACATACATACATTTGTTGTTCTGTCTTCTTGCAGTTAGTCATCTGGAGTCTTTCAAACATGAGCGAGATGAACTACAGCGCCAGCTGCAGAACCAGAAGTTTACTCCAGCCGATGTAGAGAGAATCAATAGAGAGAAGCGGGAACTCCAACAGACCGTCTCCAATCTCAGCAAGTCTCTGGAAGATGCGGAACAGCACAAGTGGAATGAGGAGATCGCTATGGCCAAAGTGAAAGAGAAGGTAGTTTATCTACAAACTAACATGTGTGTAGGAGTAATATTTCAATATGATATTAACTGCTGCAGAGGTTTTTCTGTTCAGCGGCACACATCTTGACCTTTGATTTGAAATGGTTCCTTACCCCTGGGGTGTTTGTGCTGTGCCTCTTCTTCCCTTCCATTACAGGCAGAGCACAAGCTATCGGAGTACCACAAGCTGGCACGTAAACTGAAGCTGATACCGCTGTCTGCAGAGAACGCCTGTGGTCACGATTTTGAGATCAGGCCATTTGAATGTGGAACCGGCACCATGGTTCAGCACAAGACACAGATCCAGGTACTCCCAGTCTGGGCTGGATGATAAAATGGTCTCTAAGGGGCATAGAGGGAAAATTTAAATACAATTTCGATAACGAGAAGAAACCTTGGACATTTTTTCTTAATATGGACGATCTAGTTCTTCACAACAGCAGCATATCTTCACATCAGAGGTGTTAAAACCGACTTTAGGATAAACTTAGCTGGACAACAACAGCAATAGCCTTTGTTTGCCATGAGAAGAGAATATGAAAGAGAAGACTCTCAGTCCACTCCGCAGCACTATCCTCCACAGCTGAGGTGGGTGTTAAGTGAAAAATGTTGCCATCGCCTGTGAAGGTAACAATCAAAAGTCAACAGTAGTTCAACAAGTTACAAGGCACATAAACTTTTGTTTAGACCGAAAAACAGTGTATGTATATTGCCTTTGGTATTGTTTTAGGTAATCACATAATTTATTGTAATCCGAGCAGCGTTTGCACAGTTAAATATTTACTGTATAAAACTTATTTTTCTGAAGTATAGCTAAACAGTATAAATAGTATGGTCTGTATCCAGGCTGCAATATGAAATTATAACAAATACTGAATTGATCAATATATATATAAATATTCAATTTTCCATATTGCGCAACCCTTCCTTGATTATTATTATCCGACATCTGTAGATATTTGTAGTTATCTCATTTTATTCACATGATCTCCTTATATCACACAGTAAAAGTCAAATGTTTGGACACACCCACCCCTTCACTGGAAGAGGAAACTTTTTTTTATACTTTTGACCTATACTGTATTCAAATGTTCTCTTTTGGATGTTTGTTTTTGATTGTGTGACGGTAACTTTGGATGGTGTGTGCTAATAGTGACCCACGTTGTGTGTTGCAGATGCTCCTGAGAAAGCTTATCAGTAATGTGGAGGAGGAGAACAGTCGATTAGCCAACATGAAACTCAGTCTGGAGGAATCATCTGAACAAGTAACTAAATTATTAGTTTGCACTGACAAACCGTACGAATCCTTTTCACTTATTAATGACATTAAAAAGTTTGGTTTGACCACAACCCTCTAAGAGTTTTAGATAATAAATATCATACATATTTGTGTCCGTGCGCCCTTTCAAGGTGAATTCTAACATCCTGGACAAGTCCAACGACATGAAGCAGCTGAGAGAGCAGATTCGCAGGCTGGATGAACGGCTAGATTGTGAAATGCAGGTAAAGTCCGTTGGTGGTAGAAAAGACACATTTCTTAAAATCCACCATATGCTGCACATGAAGCAGACCTAACTGCACTTAACTATTTGTATTTTAACATATTGGATAAAATGAACAAGTACTTCATACTAATGATGGTTTCTTTAGGAGCTGGCCCGAGAAGAGGAGGACTGGGCGGAGGAAATGCAGTCAGTGGAGAACCACCGGAAGCTTCTCGAGAAGAAGGTTAACTATGGTTACGACGAGGCTGTGCAGCAGCTGAAGGCAGCACAGCAGCAGTGAGTGTATATTATACTTATCAGCAGTAACTTGAAGGATTCGTCCTGCTGGAACCATAAATAACCTCCTTTGTCCCTAGGGAATACTCTTCGAATTTGATAACATATCTTCGTGTGTGAGTGCTAACATCTTCCTCTTCCTCAGGTACCACCTGGTGCTCCAGGAGACCAACGAGGAGAGGAGAACTGTCGCCAACAATCTCGCGTCGGTATTTACCACAGCGGCAAACCATTTGTCAATCACCGAGGTAACCATATTACAGTTTTCCACCTTTACCTCACACTGCAAGGTGGCATCATAACTATGGAGAGGGTTTCTTTGAGTCTGCAGGGTACCGGCATCTGCATTGTTTTTTTTATTCTCTGCAAAGACATCATAAGCATACAACTGATATAAAACATGTGACACATTTCACTGTGGTTTAGATGTGACATGGTTAATATCTTCAGGCTCTCCATGCAAGAAAATTAAGATGTGGTTGTGTGAAATTGTTGCTAAATGACAAAATAATCACAATCTAATTATACTTAATAAAACTTTTCGTTCTGTATCCTGAGCATGCATGGGCTGAAAACTACATAACTCCTATTTCAGCTGTACCGTTACATTGTCCTGAAGCATAAATGGGATGTTGTGCCTCCTTTACAACAGAAGTGTCTGGAGGATTTGCACAGCAGAGTGCAGCGCGTCTGCCTCAAGGCTGTGGACGAGGACGAAGCCGCTGTGCAGAGGCTGCGGGAAACTTTGAAGAGCTTTGCATCCAAGGCAAACCATGTATAAAGAAGATGGAAGGATCCGCAGTGCAGGGCCATTTAGATAGACCATAATCTATTAATAACAGTCACATTACTTTGAGTTGGTTTCATGATGATATTCTTCAAAAGACACCTCCACATTTTCGGATAAGTGGCTCCAGCCTCACTCTTCATGCTTTGCCTCCTTAGATTAACCAGAAACGGTTTTGTACTGAGGCCAGTAGATGGCAGCAAGCACCACTTACTGCACATACTCCAGAGGTCATGTTGTTTATTGGCTGATTAAAGAAAAGATCAATAAGACTCATCGTTCTATTTTAAACAGTATGTTAATTCTTGCAAATTCCTCTCCAAACGTTTGACCTCTTCATTAATGTTCAATTAAAATTTTATCAATAAAGTATTCAAACATTAACCACAGCTCTGCAAAAACAGCTTCACTTTTTCTGTCCGAACTCTATCCAATACTCACATCTAACGTCATTTAGTTAAGTTGCTGTTTTAGGGTTTGCTATGAAGTCATTGTTGAATCATTCTAGATAATAGATGAGCAGAAATATAAACATTTTCTTTTCAAAACAAATCCACTTTGTCCTTTGGGCCTTTCTATTTTCTCACACACTTGCACATCTTTGAAATTACTTCTCTGAATTTGACCCATCCCTGGGGGCGGCCCTTGTAAAACACAAATTGGGGATTGGGGTCTTGCTCAAGGACCCTATGACATTCCATAAACCCCGTAAGTCATGACTGAATGTGAATTTAACAGAAGATTCCTGGTTCAGACAAACAGGTCAAGTAAGATGTCAGGCCAAGTTTCTATAAGTCCCTCATTTTCCTATTTTTGCTGTGCAGATTTGCACAAGCACCATATATCAGCTTGGTGGTTCAGTGAGTAGCAATTGCTCCACTGCATGAAGGTTATGGGTTCAAATCCACTTTGTCCTTTGGGCCTTTCTGTGTGGAGTTTGCTAGTGTTCCCTGCGGGTACTCCGGCTTCCTCCCACCGTCCAAAAGCATGCAGAATCTTTTCCCTAAATTGCCCTCAGGAGTGTGTGTGAACATTTTATTGTAAGTCTGTCAGCCCTGTGATGAACCAGCTACTTGTCCAGGTTGTACCTGGGATAGGCTCCAACCTGGACCTCCTGACCCTGAAAAAGGAAAATCATTGAACAAAGAATTGAAAGAATGTCAGCCCAAACTATTTGGCTCATTAGAAAAAGAATGAGTGTTTTCTGTACCTCTGGCAGGGGATTTACTGTAAATGATTTGGACAAGGCAGCGCAGGAAAGGAAAGTATTTGTTCATCGTCTATGTCTCTTATTGTTTCTGTTTCCAATGAGCACTGAATGCCTGGCCTTTTGTTTGAGTATTTTTTACATTCACTCCAAGCCACAGATTTAATCCAGATATTTTGTGGCAATATGTATACAGGTCCAACCACTGTTGGGATTACCCTAGGTCCTAAACCTTTAACATGATCCCTGATTTGGTGTTTGACTTATGAAACTTGAAGGTTCACAGGCACACAGGATCTTGTTTGGATGAAGATGTCTGTTTTCTGAAGTCGCTACTCTTGTCGACCACCATGGTTTGATTCATGAATTCCTGGTCTGTCTTTCCCTTTCACTCACGTTGTCCCTCCTCAAAGTGGAGTACGCTCTAAACCCTAATGTACACAAGCGTAGCATATATCAGTGTAATTAAACTAGCTTTTAAATGAATTTTCCTGTAAATAGTATGTTTACATGGTTCAGGGCATCATTTTGTAGCAGCAATATATTTCTGCTGTGATTTCAATTGATCAATTTTATATTTCTCGGCTCATCTGTGATCCTTTTTATCTGATTTTTCAGATAAAAAGGATCTTTTTTATCAACAACAACATTAAAACAACTAAAACAACATTAAAAACAACATTAAAACAACTATATTGCTTTTTTTTTTAAAAAGCAATATAGTTGGAAAATATTGATTCGAAACGACTAAAACATAGGACTTCTAATTGCATTAATGGAATCTGAAAAGATTTTGGCATTACATAGTTGTGTTTATCATAGTCAATATTAATTTATTACATGCACCGTAATGGTGTTCAGTAAACGAAGCATTGATCCCGTTTGCACTAAATTACTTTTATTTGTTGAAAGAACTAAGTTATTGCATCTTTGACAGTTAGAACGATGGAGTTTGACTGTTTTCATGAAACAGTAAAATTTATGCCATGACTTTGTTTATTAAAGTTAACATAAGTGTTGCATG
This sequence comes from Lophius americanus, assembly GCA_037951165.1. Classification (NCBI taxonomy): domain Eukaryota; kingdom Metazoa; phylum Chordata; class Actinopteri; order Lophiiformes; family Lophiidae; genus Lophius; species Lophius americanus. The sequence goes on along the minus strand of JBBDHG010000032.1, from coordinate 8,977,499 downwards.
CAACATAATTATGTTCAGTGAATAAAACATAACTTTGTTTATTAAATAAATAAAAAACTGTTTGATGTAGCTTCTTAAGTAAAACATATTGTTTTACTTGAAAGCATTGAGTAATAATTATTTTCCACATTTATTCCGCCTACATTTGTGGGATGTACAGTATTTATACTTCATGTCTGGAGTATAAATACTAAGAATTCCCTTGTTTCCGGTTTTTGTGTTTCTTTATTTTAGATCTGTTTAAATTGAACTTCTGAAGATCTTTGCGTTTTTGACTTTGGGTCAAAGACCAAACAAGAACATAATCCGCACATAAATCAATTCTGGAAATGTTGGAAATTCACCAAGTGCTTGAACTAACGACGGCGATTCAAAATCACAGATGATGTCAACCAAGTGGATCATCCCAGAGCTCCGAGTAGGACTGAAGAATCGCCTCCAGACCGAGGGGCGATGGCCGGACCCTAAAACTCAACAAAAGTGTCAAAAGAGCAGAGGAGAGGTTTTCACAGAGGGAAGGGTTGAAAGCCATCAGGGCTGCAAGCGTCAGAGAAATGTTTTGGCAGATGTGATTAGGAGAGATGAGGTGATTGTGAGGGGCTCCACGGAGCGAGGGAATGAAATATGTGATGGATAACTTCCACCAAAGCAGAGGCAGCCCGTGTGTGTGGGTGTGTGTGGGTGTGTGTGTGCGAGGGAATGTGCAGAAAGTTAGAGGAAAAGAGAGAAGCCGGTACCTTATGTTACCAGCTACAGAGACTTAACTAAACAGGGCAGACCTCGTGTGTTTATCAGATCCCATGAGGACAGGTGGCATCTATAAAAGCCGTTCTCCCAGACTGCAGTCTGTGTGTGTGTGTGTGTGACGTTGCATTTGTGAGAAAATGAATGTCAGGATTTGTGTATCTCTGAAAGCCCGGAGGCGTGTGCATGGTGGCCCAAACGTGTATGTTTACAACTCCTTGTGCAGGAATTTAGTTCTGAATAATTTATTTCTGTTTGTTTCTTTGCAGTGTTTTTTTCTTTTCTGACTGTTTTCTTCTTTACATGTTTTGTGACTATTTCTTGAGTGTGTTTTTTGTTCCCACATGGAGCATGTGGCCCCCAACCTACTTCATCTTGGATCATTGGCATGTAGCAGGACATGTAGCAGGACATGTAGCATGAGTTCTCCCCTGTATCTCCCTTCTCTCAACCGGGGGGAAGTCAATTACAAGCAGCCAAGGGCAAAAGCCTAACGCCTCCATGGATTGTTTGTGCATCTCAACTCTCTCGGGGTATCTTGTACTAAGACAGATGTGTGGACGTGTGGCGCCCATGCATGCAAAAACAATGTCCTTCTTGCTCCTTGACCTTGACAAGGTGTGTGTCCAAAGGCTTTCTTAGAGCAGCCAGCCTGTTCCACTAGAGACGGACAGACACAGTAGAGCAGCGATGTGTTAATGTGGAATCTTATTAGGACTTAATCTCATCCGTCTGCCATCAGAATCATCTGTTCTACAGATGTGGGGAGCAGAGAGGAAGAGGAACATAAAGAAGCCAGCTTTGTCTTTTGCCCTGTACTCTTTTTCTGTCTCTCAGCTAACTGTCAAAACAGCGCTGTGTAGCTGAGATCTATCTTCCTCAGACCTACATTATGACTAGCTCCGGCATTCGGATCTCTGATCCAGCATATAATTGTCTCCAGATTTAGCGGACAAATGAGCTTCAGCTATAGAGCAGAGATGACGCAACCCTTGTAATAAGATTCACTTTTGAAAAAGCTTATTGTCTATCTGGTTACGGACAGATAGGGGTTGTTAATAACACCAATGTAGCAGTTATAGAAATATTAATGCATTCTTCTGTGTATGTGTGTGTGTGTGTGTGTGTGTTTCTTGTCTCGTCTGTAGTGTTTGTTTGAGCCGGAGTGGAATGTGTTGCTAATGTGTATAACGCACAGCAGCGGGGTCTTGGTTAAGGTTGGTTCCGCGCTGGAGAACATGGGCTTATCGGCACCCGTTTGAAACGAATTAAAGACGATAACTTGCAGACAGACAGAAATTTTATAAACGATAAAGCTTTGTATACAAAACACACAAATAGGAGAAACATTGAATATTCAAGTTTATGCTGCCAAGATCACGTCAGCCCAACTCCCGTGCAGCGACCTGTTCTCCACATCATATCTGGTTTCTCAACTTCTTTTGAAATCCCTCAGGATTTCTGCAGCTTATTAGTTCCGTCAGTTTTAACCTGCTGTGGTTGTTTCCTTTTATTGATTAGTTTGTTGTGCAATGACTACTGGGGGAATTTCCAGGAAATGTTGAAAGATCACACAGGCAGGGCAAAGAACAACAATAGTTGAAAGAAGCCAATTATTCTTAATCGTAATCGAATTATGTTTTTTTTTTGGAAAAAAAACTCCCAGTGGACTGAGAGAGTTTTCTTTGGCTGGAATTTTTTAAACAAGAAGAAAAGTCTAGCCACTGGAAGACCATAATGGACCTTAAAACTAGTCAAAAATGTCAAAAGATTGAAGGAAGTTGTGCTTGTTACAAGAAATAACAACACTATTACTCTGTAACTGGGGCTTAAGGAGTGTTTCAGCTTCTTGATTGAACTGACTTTCTGTAAGATGTCTTACTCTCTACATGAGGAAATCAAACTCTTTCCTCCGGTGGGATGTTATGCCAGGCATTGTTGTACTTTGTTACTGCTTATAATTGCTATTATCTGGGAGATAAAGTCAGACAAAATTTTCTTAAAGTGAGATTACCCTCTTTTTTTTTTCACGGGGACAAGCTTTTTTTTGTTACCTCCTTGAAATCCATTTTTTTAAGAGGCCTTGGCAGATGAATTAACTCTCTGTAGTGGGTGTTTCACCGGTGTTACATTTTTAGGCTCATCTTGCCATTATGATCAATCACACGAGGAACTTTTCTCTGTTAATCTGCCTCTTCCTCGGGAAATAAAGTGCTTAGTCGAAGGACGAAGGCTAGCTATCTTTTTTATACTCTGGAACACTGATGAGACTCAGTGTTTATCCTTGTCTCTGTACCTGTTGGACTGTGGCTCAGCTTTAAACCCAATTAACCCCACTAAAGTTGTTATAAAACCATCTAATCTTTTTCTGCCAGCATCATGTCCGACTGGATTCTGGATTTTCTCACAAGGACGTGTCTGCAGAGTCTCCCCGGGGCGGCCGTGCTCTTTTCACCACAAGCACAATGCTCATTCGTTCATTCATTAAAAGGGCAGGACACCAATAATCTAAAACACCAAGATCAGATTACTCATCATTATTCAGCCCTCAGATTCAACAGCCCTCTAGAGAAAATAACCCTGATGACGTCATAGCTATGTCATCAGTGTTTTCTCTTCTTGGGCCTGCTGACGGCAAAATCACCACAGAGATGATAAATTACTGACGGGTGTGCAGCATTTCAAAGATGTGGCTGCTTACCAGGCAGGTCAAACAGACAGATCAACTGGGTTGCATTATGGGAAATGTAGGCTCCAGTTTTGAAGGGTAATACAAACTAGGACTTCTCTCTCCCCGCTGCTCTGATTTCAGTCAATATATATATATTTTTTTTCAATGTGTAACTGTAATCCTTAATAAAAGTACAACACTATATTAGTGGAGCACCTCCCTAAAGCCTTAAGGTTATTTTAAGTGAAGCCTAGCCTGAAATACATACCCAAAATAAACTTCACAACTGTCAGACGTATTTGCATAAACTTGGTGTCTATGAACAGGTAAGACCTAAAATCATTTATTTTCAGTGTCAGAAACATTGTACCTGTTGCCCTTTTTTTAAGATTAAAAACGCTATAACATCATAATATTACATTAACACTATGAAACAAAACAATCAATAATTCCCTCAGACACTCTGAGAAAACAGCTACATGGTATTTGATAGAAATACCACCAAGTTCATGCTATTCTACACAGTTTTAGTGGAATAGGACCAGGAGGACAGATGACAGTTTGAGAGTATATGTGCATACAACAAGCTTTGGCTGTGGCATGAAAAGAATATTTTTTTCTTATCAAAATCTAGCATTGTCAAAACTAGAAAAAGACAAAAACTTGGTAGAAGCCCAATCATGGGTCTTGAGGTGGGAAGGATCACACTGATGGGCTGAAGTTACCTGTGTTACATTGATAAAGTTGTGTTTGATGTGGAGTGAAGTAGGTTTTCTCAGGTTACAGATGGAGTCAGTCATAGCACGGTGAATGGCGGGGGTGTTATTTTGGGGGTCATTTTTAATTGCTTGCGTAAATATAAATGAACAAATAACCTTTTGACTGCTGTTTTATGAGCATTATGAGATCATCTTTCAGGTAAATTAAAAGATTAATCTCCACAGTAGCATAAGTTCTATTGGTTGAAGATTATTTCTTGTTTATTCAAAGGCTCATATATTGGTCTTTAGGGCTTCTGAGGTTACAATATTTACTGTCCTCAGTTCCCCAGTGTCAGTGTCACAAAATAACTCCTGAATAAAGTTGGACAGAATAGGAAGCACTTGTTGTAACTGTGGTAGCGCACCATCTACTCCTGTCATCACAAGTGTGTGCGTGACACGAGCTTTTTCCACAGGCTCTCCCGCTGCTCCTGATGTATATTCAAGAATCAGCAGTTCCCCCTTGCTATGGCTGCTTTGATGAAAGTGTGCTGTGTTGAGATTATGGCAGCTTCCTGTGTGACTGTAGTGCATGTTGACAGGTTCCTGTGTGTTCAGCCTCAGCCTGAAGTGCTGTAATCAGGGTATTAAATGAGTGACCGGCTGAGTCGTAGCATGTTTTTCCATTTGGGATTGGTTATAATTCAGCAAAATGAAGAATAGCATAACGTAACCATAGAATACACAGTAGGCTAAGGGAGAAGAAAGAAAACAACAAAGAAAGTGTGTCGCACACTGAAGCCGGTAACCGACCTGCTTTAAATTACTCAAGATGTCTTTATCGGAATCAGAGCACCTTCTGTGACTGAGAGCTCTTTTCTTAAACTCTAACTTAATTGTCCCCAAATTACATTTATGCATTTATGAGCATAACATGCACACTTACTTAAAAATAAGTATAGTAAACACTATAAATTGATAAAACATTTAACCTGATTTACTTTTAGTTGATTTAGGAAATCTTAACGTTTTCAAAAATACTTATATCAGCTTTATATAAAAGCAATACTAAAAAAAAAGTCCTGACTCCAACAATCTCACTGAATATCTCTCAAAAACTCTGTAGCCGGTCGTTTCCAGTGGCTTCATGCAAATAACAGTAAGGCAAGGGTGTTAAAAATGAACATTTCTTGACTTCATTTCAGATATTTAAGTTACAAATGGCAAAATGGAATCTAATATATTTAAATCCAATGAAAAGAAACTACAAAAAAGGAGGGCCCTAAAAAAAAATGCTGTAACTTAACACAACAGAACTGAACTCATCTAAACTTAGCGTAACAAAACCGAATGACTCCATTAAAAGAAACATGGGGTTATAGAGACACTAACTAGTCCAAGGCTCATACAGAGAGGGAAAGTCAACATTAAATATCTAGTCAAAATTAGAAACATTTACATTAAGAAACATAATTAGTAAATTCAACATATTCACACACATATTTAACCCTTGTTTACTTGAGGGTTAAACCAAGTTTAAGAAATTCATCTTTCAAAGGAAGTCCCCTGTGCTCATTCTTAATGTTGAGCCCCTCTACTTCCTGCAGGTTTGGCTAAAAAGGTCTATTTTCCCTTCTGCCACTCTTTTGTCACATGGAGTTTGGTAAGAAACACGAACAAATTATATGCAACATAAATGACAAAGATAGAACTAAAATGTGTGAACCCAAATTAGTTAACAACTATCCAATGTTGAATAAAGTGTGTCATTACTTTCTCGACTGGTGGAGCTCTATCTTGTATACATCATATATCACTCTAATAGATCATAATTTACTCACTAGGGGGATTCTAACTCCGTTAATGTGTGCTGATGCTTGTCTTAGCTAGGCTGCTCTTACAATAGACAAAATAAAAAAAAATGGTGAGAACAAGATGAGAATTAAAGAGGCTGGTTGATGGATTTGTCTAATCTTTGCCATGAAGCAGATTAAGATTCTTCTGTGTCTTCTGTGTTTTCCTTATTAACATAAATACCTAAGTTATTAGCGCTGAGTTTCGTGTATCCCCAAAGTAGCGTCTGGTAGGAATCTTTTTTTTCCATCAAAAGCAGAGAGCAGAGAACAGTTGTTTTTACAGACCGCTGCTGTTGTTCTGTGTCCCTCAAAGGTCAGAGTATGACGGGAACACTTCAGAGGTCAATGGTTTATTTCCTGTTCAAGTAGACTCTGTCAGAAAATGTGCCCATCACACAACAGATAGGAGTACAAGGTAACTCAAAACCATAACAGTAGCCATCATTCACTGTGTGTGCTTGTGTGTGTGTGTGTGTGTGTGTGTGTGTGCGTGTGTGTGTGTGTGTGTGTGTGTGTGTTACGTGATAAGAATGCAGGTTAAGGGTGTGAATGAATTACATGAGCATGAGATATCCAATTTCCACCATTCCTGTTTCTCCTCTCTCAGGTATGGGTGAGGGTTATTGAGGCACTACAAGAGGCCATAAGAAGGTCATTTTAGACTAAAGGAGGTTATAAAGGGGTTATAGAGGGGCAGTGAGTCAGAGGTTTGAACTGTTTGCTCTCTGCTTTTGCTCTGTGAGTCATTTTCTGGCTTAGTGGGATCTATTTCAGGGTTCATTCACCCCAACAGGGAAACAGATGTCTGCTGGAGGATCAGAGGCTTACAAATACCCATAAGTTGTAGGTATTTTTGGAATCTTACACACCAATGTTTGAAGTTGATCAAGAGCTAATAATTGAAATGCCTGATGGAACTCTGTCCTTGACGTGTAATCACGGTGTTGTGAGTCAGAGGCTCCTGCTCTTTGTGGAGAAACATTCAGGCCCCTTTATTCTCTGCAGCCTTACTCTTGCCTTCTCTTCCCTCTGCATGCTGGCAAGTACAGCGATAACCAGCATTAACGCCATCATGTAGAGTGAAACGTTGCTCAAATATTGTGATTTCGTTGCAGCGTAAACCTGTTAAAACAATCCCTATCTTTTGGTTTTCATGCTGAGAATATTTTTAGGGACACAGTTGAAGAAAGAATGCTGCAGCTCTCACCGGAAAAAGATTTCTCACAACCCATAATTTCTGCATCCCGATGAGAGGTAGATTTATGTAGGCCGAGACACATGTGGTCCGGCACACCGCAGTGTTGTTCTTTCCATTTGAGCGGTGTTCAGGTTATTGATGTGGTTTGTGTTGACAGGAAAGCGAGCTTATGTGTCTGTATTTGTGTGTATTTTACACTGTCAGCGAGACACTTGGGTCAACCTGGACGCTGTGGTGCTTCTTCTTTTAACCACAGAAACCCAGACCCCGTTCTTCTCAGAGGATGGTTATTGGGGATATTATTGGGCTTTTTCTTCCACACATCAAAAAAGTATAGTGTAGTAATAGTATCTTTGATGATTTTGTTTTGCATCATGAAAACACGGCGATATTTCCCTAATTTTCTTTCTCATCGTAATGTCTGAAATCAAGGTTAAATGTTACATAAGACCTGTTATTAAGGCATTAGAATTGTTAATAAGGTTGAAGCTTACCCTTAGCGACAGGGAGAGAGGCTGAAAATGAGCGCTGGAACTTGTGTGTCGTATGGTGTAATGCTGTTCATCCTGTTTATATGAAGAAAAAGAAAGATTAATCATTTGATAGATATTCATGAAACTCTTACTCAGCTGCTGATAAGTAACAATAATCAATTTAATACAGGAAGCCAAACAAAACTCCTTGCCAGTTATGATTTATACGTATGCGTCACAGCTGACTTTTTTATTTACGTTATTAAGATTAGATGTCCAATAAATACAAAATCCAAATAGAGAGTAGAAAGAAAGAGACATAGCAGAAAAGAGAAAAGTTGTACCTCATTAAACATAACCTTCAACCTTTTTCCTAGTTAGAAGATAATCTAATTAGCCAGTCTATGTTCACCCTAAAGGATTTAATGACATGTAACTGATGTGTGAGAGTTTGCATTCGTCTTATGTTATAATGGACATGCCACGGAAACAGAAAGGGTTAAAGCAAAGAAATGCTTTACTAAAAATTAGTCAGGGAACTTTTTTGTTTTCATCACGGTGGATGCATGCTGTCCAAGGGTTTGAACTCAGCCTGACCTCTCCAGCCAGAAGCTTTCTCAGTTAGCCATTCAACGTAGGCCATTTAAAAAAAAAATCATACCTTTATTTTTTTTATCCTTTCTTTTATTCCTTTCAATGATGGAACAATCAAAATGGAACCCAAAATTTTTGGACGTGTGTAATTCATGGGACTTAGAAGCAGTTACAGGAGGCGAGGAGTGTGAAGACAGATCCTAGTCGAACCACGGAGGTGTTTACGGAGAAAGTGAGTGGTTCCTCCCTTTAACACCAGGGAATAGACGGACACAGACGTTAGACTCACACAGATTTACACGCATAAACAAAGGAAGCTGCAGACACCAAGTCAAGTCCAGCAAACATTCACAAAGATTAAGAAGAACAGAGCACAGCCAAAGGGATGGAGGTCTAGGGGGCATCTACACACTGGGGTGAGGACAAACTGGGAGGAGGTGGGAGGATATTTAGATACTTAAGTGAAAGACACAAAGGGGTCAGAGGAATTGTGAAGCGCGGGAACAGGATGATGGAAGCCTTGCTGCTTCCTCATGAGGGGAAAATGAATGGTGGGCTAGTGGTCTGGTTTACCTCCTGGGATGTTGGACACACATATGCACACATGCACACACACAGCCGTTGTGTTTACAAAGGAGATTAGAGCAGTTCCACTCTGTACCGCAGTGCAGGAGAGCCATGTGTGTAAACCATGAGAGGAATGTACGCTGATGTGTTGACAATGTATCCTATGTACATTTGTTTTAATAACCATTATAACCCCTGAGGGAAAAGCTGTGATATGTTGTCAAGGTAAGTTCCAAACTCATGTTTGTCTATGTTAAGTGACACAGGGTTACTTATGGTAGCAGCTAGGCTATATATTAAGAAAAAATACTAGACCAGCTACAGCTTTTTAAATGTATTCATTTACTTTTTGTTGTTTCTTGCTATACATTCATTGTGAAGAGCAACCTGGTTTCATGTCAAGAAAGAGTGATAGTGATGTGGGGTTTGCCCTGAGAGTGCTGAAGGAGAAGGTCAGAAGGAGTTACTTTGTGTCTTTGAGTACGACAGAGTGCCAAGGGAGGAATTGTGATGTCACATGATGGTGCCTCAAGAGACAGAGAAGTATGTCAGAGTGGTACAGGATATGTATGAGAGCAGTTTGACAATAGCAGGAGGTAGAAATGGGTTAAGGTGGAGGTGGGGCTGCAGCGAGGATCAGCTCTGGGCCCCTTCTTGTTTGCTATTGTGATGGACAGGCTGACAGGTGAAGACAGACTGGAGACTCCATGGACTATGATGTTTCTATGAAAACATTGTGATCTGTAGTGAGAGCAGGGAGCAGGTGGAAGAAAACCTGCAGAGGTGGAGCTATGCACTGGAGAAAAGAGGAATGAAGGTCAGCTGCAGCAAGACTGAATACAGAATGTGTGTGAGTGAAAGGGAGGTAGATGCAACAATGAGCATGGAAGGAGTAGACGCAAAGAAGCTGAAGGAGTTTAAGTACTTGGAGTCAACTGTTCAGAGCAACGGGGATTGTGGAAAAGAGGTGAAGAAGCCAGGGCAGGCAGACAGGGTGGAGTCGGGGGAGAAGAGTTTTAAAGTTATCTGTGACGGAAAAGCAGCAGCAAGAGTGAAGGGAAAGGTTTACAAGACGTTAGTGAGAGCGGCTCTGCTGGATGGTTTAGAGAAGGTGGCTCTGACCAGAAGGCAGGAGGCAGAGTTGAAGATGTTCAGATGTTCTTTGGGAGTGACGAGGATGGACAGGATTAAAGACGAGCACATCAGAGGGACAGCCCAGGTTAACAATCATTTCCCTTTTATTTCATGGTTTGATGCTAATAACTCTCCCAGGTGAATTCTTCTCAGGGAAAGCAAGAATAATAATTCATGCATTGATTTGGATCCACAATCAAGGTGTTTGTGTTCCACCTTGGTCAATGCTACACATTTTACCAGTTTTGATGAGAGTTTTTCCATCGTTCTGCTGGTAAACGGACGAACGTGCTGGGATGAAAGGGTGGCCTTCTTGGCAGAAGTGACGAATCAGTTTCTTTTCTTGAGCTGATGATGCAAAGACAAACCCTGTTCCATGAAACTAGCCATGAATGAGCCATCTTGTCTTCTCTAAAACTCTGTAGATGAGAGGGAAGCCTTCAACAAGGTGCACTGTAAAAAATAGGACTTTATAGAAGATTCTTGCATAAAGATTCTGCTTTGCCTTTTAAATTGCATACGAAAGCTCAAAATTACAGACATCGTCTGTGATTGCCGACACCGAGACAACCCTGTAATCAGCTTCTCATGCAGATCTCCGAACGAACCTTTACGCGTTAGAAGATATGAAGAAAAGGTTTGAAAGTACGGATTGGTTTGAATCCACATGGGAACATAGGTGGCACGTAGTTGTGAGTGTGAATGATTGTTTGTCTCTGTCAATGCCTGGATTTTTATTTCTTCATTTCATTTAACCTTAATTTAACAAGGAAATATCCCGTTGAGATCAAGCATCTCTTCTGCAAGGGGGACCTGGCCCAGAAGGCAGCAGCACCCGTCATTCGATCAATGCTTGAACTGAGTCTCAATATCTGGGAAAGATTATGGATGTGATTAAAGTAACTTTAAATTCGTTGAAGCTGTTGATTGTAATAATGTGCAGCTTTTCTCTGGGTCAGGCATCTGATTAGGACGCCCCCGGGTCGCCGACTGTTGGAGGTTTTCCCGGGACACCAGACTGGCAGGCAACCCCCGGGGCAGACCAAGAATTTGCGGGAGAGATTATCTCATCTGGCCTGGGAGCACTCCAGGATCCCCCTAAAATAAACTGGGTATCCTCGCTGGGGAGAGGGACGTCTGGAATACCTTGCTTGGCCCGTTGCCAATGACACCCGACCTTGGATAAGCAGAACTAAATGGATGGAGAATGTCTGTTAGTATTTTAAAACTTTTTACAAAAACTTTATTTTACAGTTTCTGTTTGTTTCCTTTTTTGGATTTCTTTTTCTCACGGTGTGAACAGATGTATCGTGACAGCCAGCCTCGCATTTTATCAAGGCATCGTGAATACAATAATAAAGGTCTGTGGATTATGTTACATATACCATAACGTGCTTTGACTAGAAGTTAAATGAGGTATTGTGTTATATTATAATATATTGGTCAACTTCTCAATGTCAAGTATTCTTGGATGCATGTTACATTTTACCATGTATCAATTAACTGGCTAAGGTCACAGTAATTGTACACAGAATCCATGAGTCTAACCACAACCAAGTATATTGAATGCATAAAACATATGTACTTCACTGATGTAAGACCTCGATGGTCAAGTACAAAGTGTCTTTGGTGGTGTCATTCAGGATGACGCCCCTTTCAAGCTGGCTGTCACATCACCTCAGCAAGTCCGTCTGTGCTCGATGTCGTGTGTGTCACAGCGAAGCATACAGCTTCAGCTCCCGGGGCTTCTGTCTGTCCAGTCTGTCTGTGAGCCCTCTCTCATCTTGACACTCTAGGTGCGGATGGAAGATGATGTCATCAGTGATGTCAGCAGGCCTTTCTTTCTTTCTATCAACGGATTTTCAGATTTGACTATTCGTGTGAGGGCATAAACCCAGAAAAGGGTTTTCACATGAAGTCCCAGGAGCAAAAGCAGAACAGCTATGGTAAAATTTATACAGGAATTACAACTACTTTGCTTTTAGTTTCATATGAGAGGTGGTTTTTATTTTGTTTGTTTTTTTACATAGGATGAAATACGGCCATTTGATAAATGAAATGGCCGTCTCATATGCGACAGGACTCTAGCGTAGAGATGTACACACAAAAGTGCGAGGCTGAGGCACACCCTTGTGTGCACATTATCAAGTTGCACCTGAATATTTAACCATTGCCGGGAACACCTTTCACAAACAATCACGCAGGTGCTGGCATTACGTTTATATTCTTACTATTTCTTTATGAACACTTAAAGTCGTGTGAACAATATTTGATCTGCCAGAGTCTATTTGTGTCAGGGCTGGTTCAGACTTACCCAAGTGACGTTAAGGAGAAGATCAAGTTATTACATAACACACACATGAAAGCTACAGATTTATCAGGGCACTGAAAGGTTCACCGAAAAATACATCCTTTCCAAATTCGAAATATTTTCCTGAGAAGATGAAATTTTACAAACAGAGGGATTTAGGATTCAGAGAACTGATTTCGCGTTTCACAATAGTGTCAATTGTTCTCTCTGTCTGTCTGGACCCTGGATGAATCAGAGTATTCCATCTGCAGCTCACTATGGTGATGACTGATGACATGTGTTTATATGTGGTAATAATGATGGGTGGGGAGCCTGGAGATAGTGGTCCAGACTGGAGGTTTGGCCTTTGGCCAGTTTTTGATGATGATCAGTGCAGCGTGGTTAGATGCTAATCTTCTCTGCCTCTGCTTTGTGTTGCGGCCCAATCCTCTGACAGCACTGCAGCTTTTTCCTCTTACACTACAGCTCAGAGCACCGAACAGGTTTTAGACCTGTTTCTTCTACCCCTTTGATATACTTTGGGCATTTTATTGTCTATTTTAATATAGCATAACACTTCAATCAAACCTCTCTCCTGCCCTCCTGTTTACGTTTATGACCTTCATGAAAGAGCATCCTCTGATGTGGGTTGAGACAGCGTCAGTATTATATTGTCATCCTTACTTTGAACTGCGTTCTTCATCTGCGATGCCCTTTCTCCTTCTGTGGTTGTCTTTAATCGATTCATCCGTACAGTCACACTGACTCTGGCACAAAGGGCTTCTTGTGGTTTTCACAGATCTCTCATGAAGACCCATGACATGTACAATAAAAAGTTTGATTACATTTTAGTTATTATTTTTGTCTTTTCTCACGCCAGCTTGGGATATTGAGAAGTCGCTGGCCACAAGCAAGCACTCTGATTCGACCTGAATGCAACATGGGTGACCAGAGAACTTCTTGCAAAGTAGAATGTAGTGACTGAGATGCAAATGAGGGTTGCTCTAGCAAAAATATCCCAAATGGAAAATATCCATATGAAACTTTAAATGTCACAAATACACTGCAAAAACTCGTAATCCATCTATGTGTGTTTGTCTCATTTCTTGTGTTTGTTTCTCCTGATATATGATACAATCTCTTAGACCCCTTTAATGTCCTCTCAGCAACAAGAGAAAAAGAAATCTTTGGAAAAATAAATGTTTGGTCAAGCATGTTTTTAAACAATTCAAAAAATCAGACTTGTAAAATTATTTCATGATTTAATCTTGTATTTCATGGAAAAAAGTCAATTCTAATTAGATTAGCTCAACCTTTTGGTGAAACATGATTTTAGAAAATGACTTGTTCCTAATTAGCCCTTTTTTTGGATGTATCAAGTATTCATAAGTATATAATTTTATTCAGTAAGTCTTCAAATGCTTAAATATACCAAAATACATCCTTCTTATAGAACTATCATATTATTTGTTACTTCAATGCATTCACATTTAAGATTTTTTTTTCTTGACTTGGATTTCTTCTTTCACACTGACGCAGAGCAAACAGATGAACTGTGTGTGCGAAAATCCCAGAGTAATTCATTTAGAACATTAAACAGGAATAGGGAACTACTGTAGATTAGCCACAGATCTCTGCAAAACTTCTTATTTATCAAAACTACTGAAAAATCCCTTTATATGTTATATTTTCCAAAGCAACCAATACACTAGGTATATCTTGAGGGTACGTTTTTTCTTTTCACATCCACCGTATTCAGATTTAATTGAACTACATCATTTTGTAATTTCGCTGAAGCGACCCCTTTAATGTCATCATGTAACATCAGTGTGTCAACGTCTGGTCCTGCCAGTATCCAACACCTGTGCGGAACCTCATCCCTGAAACCTGTGACACTTGTGTTGTATTACACTCCGGGGGAACATTATCCCTCATTACAAGCTCTTCTCACACCTCCAACAAAAGAGCTGTGGCCTCATCTGACTAATGATGCTATCCTCTGTCACCAGGCTCCAATGCTTACCGGCCAAACGCAAATGGTATGTATTCTCCACACCAGGACCAGTAACAGAATATGCAGCAGGAATCAATAATTTGCTCCGTAGCAGGCATTACACTACATTTCATGAGTGCTACATTTTGCCTTTGACTCCAAGACAAACCTTCGTCTTTCGTTTAAAAAGTAGAGTAGAAGGAAGACTAAAAGGACGTGACATGGAAACCTTTGGCTCCCTCTCTGACTAAAAAAGAAGGAAGTTATATGTATATATGATAATATAGGAGCAATTCTGAAGTTTTCCTATCATATTTCCTATGCAAAGACACTTTAATGTTCAGCATTTTCTCTTGATTATTTTGTGACGCCAGTAGAGGAGACATGCAGAGTTCACAAGACAAACTGTCAAACTCTCTTAATCACAAACTCTGAGATTGACTACAGTTTCGCTCAAAACATTTGGACATAGTTTCCCATTAGAAGAGAAGTCATCCCCAAAGTTTTGACTGGTTCTGTACACTGATTAGCCCTAATCTGTGTAGGTCCACCCATTGCCGCCAAAAAGATTCAACCATCTTCACAGCATCCATCAGGCTTTATTGTGCAGCACATCCCACAGACGCTCGATTGGATTGAGAACTTTCGAATTTGAACTGTTTGTTGTGCTCCTCAAACCATTCCTGAACCATTTTTCCAGTGTGGCAGTGTGCAATATTCTGGTGGAAGAGGCCCATGCTGCTAGGGAATACGTTTCCACGAAAGGGTCTGCAGTCACGTTTAGATAGGTGGTACACGGCAAAGTAAAATTCACAGAAATAGCGGGAACTAAGTTTTCCCAGCAGAACATTGTCCAAATCTTCACACTGCCTCCCCCAGCTTCCATAGTTCATCTTGGCACCATCTATCTGGACGAACGTCAGCATTGGCCCTCTGATTGGTCTGCAGCCACTATTGCCTTCTGTTTAATATATCCTACCCATTCAACCGGATAACCATTGTTACTCACTTCATATGTCAGTGGTTATAACGCTATGTCTCATTCTGATCAATAACAAATTAACTCAGTAACTATACGTTGGAAACACTCCTGTTTGTCAGTAATTTGATCCAGAATACACTGTGTATAAATGCTTTTATTAATAATCAAACAAGTCAACTTAAAAGTGATTATTGTAAAAAAATAAACCTGTAGTTACTGTTTTTTACAGTGAGGAAATGTTTTTGTTTCCTTTAACAGCAATTCATAAGAGAAAACATGAGAACTGAATAATCATTCTTCTCTTTGTGAGAACCAAATGTTTTGAGAAAGCTTTCCCATCTCATTCATAAAATAGAGGAAACAATGCAGTCATATTGTAGAACAATGTAAACTTTTCCCTGTGAAGAATAACCTCCGATGTACCGTGTGGAGTTTTTGACCACATGTAGCGTGTTGTCAGCGTGTAATGTTACTACGAGAGGGTCCATGTTTTTGTATTGTGTGCACACACATGGCATACATTTCACTCTTATGGAACACCCGCAACTCATATATTATATTTAATTATAATTATAATTATTCATTCTGCATTTAAAAAAAAAAAAAGTTTTTCTCAGATAAATATATTTGGGATCACCTGCTTTGTCGGAGAAATAAAAGGTATACTTAAGTGCAGCACTAACTTCCTAAAATAATTCACCACTTTTTGAATTAATTTGTGGCAAAGTGCCCCACAGTCAATGTGTGTTTGGTGTAGGCACATTTTCAAAATAATAACAACAAAAATTTAAACAGAGAAACAATTACAAATGTTTCTTTTAGAATGTCTTTAGAATACAGATGAAAGTAAAGACCCAACTAACTTCTTAGACTTAGATTTATTATTGTTATTCATGTTGGCCCTGATCATCCTGTACATTTGAAATGTGAATACTGAACAATATATATATAATAATCATCTATAATTGCATTTGTAAAATTGAAATTATTACAGTAAAATTATGCATGATTGATATTTTTCAAGATAAACTCATTTACTGCCTCTGCAGTACCCCAAACTACCCCTAGTGGTGGGCCTAGTCTTTGGCCCAGTGAATCTTTGCTACTTCTAGGGTCTAATGCAAACTTTTCTGAATGGTTTACATTTACACGTCCTACAGGTGAGGCACACAAGCAAATAGATGTAGCAGTGTGACAATAGAGGCATTGAAGAAGACTGAAAGCTGGACTACATGCACAACTTGAAAAATTTCAAGTCAGCAAAAATGCACTGAAGCCATTTGTTGCATGACAACGTGTTTTGGTGAGAAATACTGAATACAGCACAGGACGCTTGACCAAGGAAGATTTTACAGTGAAGGTAGCGCCTCGAGTAGTGTTGTGTTAGTGAGTGTGTCCCAATACCGTTTAAGGAGGACACACAAGCTCTCGAGCATACAGATGAAGAGATACACATTTCTGGAGATACAAATATATATTTAAAAAATGGATGCTTCGATAAGAAAAGGATGCAAGTACGTTTGTGAACAACAAAAAAAAACCTCCACTTCTTCACAGGGAACCTTCAAAATGTGTAAAAGATCATTTTGAAACATAAACCTGGTGTATTTTACTGCATTTATATGGAAATATAACATGAGCTTCTATGATTCAAACAATTGGCACACTCAGAGATATGACATTATATTAATAAATAACATTTTTCCCTTTCGTAAAAAAACTAAATAAATATCAATAAATTAATTAATTCAAGACATCTTAAATACATTTCATATATACGTATATATATATATTTTTCCATGAAAAATATGTGCCATACAGTAGAAGGAGTCTAGGATAGAGGCAATTACATGACCACACCTTCAGTGCGTCTCAACTCCTATGACAATAAATTGTATTGAGATTTTAAACAGTTCCTGGTATACCACAATAACAATCTTGACTTCACCACCAATGTTCCATCAATGTTATTCTGTTTACCTTCTCCTCTTTGCTCTGACTCACACACACATTGTATCTGCTGCCAGAAAATGACAGAGGCAAACCAATGATTTATTATTAAAATAAGTTGCAGAGGAGCTTTTTGAATCGTGTAAAATCTCTCTAGTCTTTCGCAATAAATGGTTGACAAAAGGGTAGCTGACTTTCACCATGCGGTCAGAGTTTTTATAATACAATAAGAGGAATAGGAAGAAGGGGGAGAGGGTGAATGGATGTAATCTAACTGAATATTTCTGTGTTTTCTATGAGTCAGTATTCTCTCACGATGAGCTGAAATGAAGTCAGCGAGCAGCAATTTATTAAATAACATAATTAAGATATCTTGAGGATGAGGAAATAGGTGATAATTCTTAATTTCTCTTGTTTATGTCACAAATGGTCTTTTTTTTTTTACAGCTGAACCATTCTTTGTCTGTCCTTTTGGTAAACAACATTTAAATATCAGACGGACCACATGAAATATGTGAGGTGAATACAGTGAGACAAGGATGAGAAGATGATGATGATTCTTCCTTTTGATGGACACATATGGAAACAGGCATTGCTAATTACCTCACAGAGAGCAAAATTAGAGGTAAAAAAACCACGCAGCATCATACCGATTTAAAATGAAAAGAAAGAATGATGACACCAGCTCACGTTCCCTACACACAACCACATCTCCTGGCAGAGTGCTTCCTCAGGGTGTGATAGACAAGGTTGTCATCAAGAAACGAGACGTCATCATCAAACGCAACTGGCCGACAGCAGGCCTGAGGGGGCGTGTCTTTGGGTGGAAGCCTCCTAATGTGAGCGAGGTTGTAAAGGATTTTGTCGTAGTTGGTCTCAGACTTCCTGCAGAGTCCGGAACAGTACCTGAATATCATTTCCTCACTCGAGCGGTAGCCCAGACCAAGGTCCGAAACATTGAGGTGGATCTGTTTGAGCATACAGCCTTGTCCTCGTCCATTACCCCTACCTCCTTGGACCCTTCCCCCTGTCCTCCTCCCTCCAGCTACTCCTTGTCCTCCTTTACCACTCTGCTTCTTCCTCTCCCGTCTTCGTCGATTCCTGCTGTTCAAGTTTTCTTTGGACATGGAGGAGGTGGCGGAGGAGGAGGTAGATGAGGTCACGGTGGATGAAGGAGAGGGGTGTGTCCTACTGATGGTGACTTTGATGAAGTCCACCACATCTTCTAATTTGGATAGGGGTGACTCTTCCATGGCGTCTGAAAAACATTAAGGGAAATGGCACTTGCTCAAAGGACATATCACAGACTGCACATATTGTTTCACTTGGACGCGTCGGATTAGTTATTGGACAGATGGAGTGTTTTGTCAGGAATGACACGTGCAGAGGTGGAAATGGTTGTGTTTCTGGAGCATTGATCAATGGATCACACTCCTATTTGTGCGCTGAACTATTTTATGTTAAGGCCAATCGTTTCGATTTAAGACAAATCAGCAAAGTGGATACAATAGTAATTGATAGACGGATTGCCAGAGGGCAGTGTTTGGTGTAGGGGATAGTACTGTTGCCAGAAAGAAGGTTCTGGATTGTAATCCACTTGGAGACCTGGGACCCTTCTGTGTTGAGTTTTATTTTCTCCCTGTATTTGGGAAGTTTCCGTCCGGGTACTCCGGCTTCCTCCCACACTGTAAAAACACGCAATATAGGCGAATCGGTAACAAAATTGGCTGTATGTCTGAATGGGTGTCTGTCTCCAAGTGTCGTCCCTGTGATAAACTGGGGAATTGTCCAGGGTAAACCTCGGCTCTGGCCCGAAATGAATAAATAAACTCCAGGCTCTATTTTAACAGTAGATGAATTCACTGAAGTCACTTTGTTTCAGCTTCTCAGTTTTGAGGATTTGCTGCATTGTTTTATCCTTTGTAATGATAAACAGAATATGATTAAGTTTTAGAAAATTAGAGTAAAAAAAAACAACAACAAAAAAAAACATAATAAAAATGGCGTCGTTTTTAAATCTAGATTACAAAATCTACACTAATTTTAGGAAAAAATAATAAATAGATGAATAAAAAAATCAATGATTGTTAGGTTTCAATTTAAATAGCCCACGACAAATGAATTGGCAAAAGATTTATACTTTTGATGAATGTTGGAAATGTGGGGAATGGAGAAAGCCAATATAAAACATCAGCTTTGTATCAAGCAAGTCTAACTGGGTCCAGACTGAGACAGCACTGTTTCAACGACAGGATCACCAACGGAAAAATATGTGAATTTTAGTCACTTGTTTTGGTACCAGTTGAAAGTATGCCAAATAATGTGGTTTTTTTTCCCCCCCTAATGCACGCACGACTATTCCGCTGTTTAAGCAATGGAGGTTAAAAAAAACAGAAAACTCAACGAGTGCACATAACTTATGATCTTTGGCGATCTGGATAACCCAAACAAACCACATACATGTTTCTCCTCCAAGCAGCGTCTCCTCCCAGCCCTCGCTGTCCGCCTGAGGGCGGCTGATGCCCGCGGTACTGACTGACAGGCGGACCTCAACCGGCGGCAGCTCCAGAGGACTTTCGGCCGCGCGCTCCCTCCTCTCGGTGGACGAGGACTGCCCTCGGCCCCAGAGCAGGGTGCTGGCGTGCACGGCGCTCAGCAGTATCACACAAGTGGTCAGGCTATCCCATAACTTCATTGTCCACTTCAGTCCGACGCCAGAACATGGCGCGAGGCAGAATCAACAGGTATCACCTGGCAACCGACGAAAAGACGTTTGATATGTGGAGATGGCAAGCTTGAGCGCGCGCGCTCAAAAATGCAAGAATGAAGGTTTTATTGCCCTCCTATGTGCACCCTGTCACCCACATGTCAGCTGGTGGCGCAATATCAGAGGCAACACCGACAAAAGCGCAAAAAAACAGAGCTCTCTCTCAAGTTGCTGCAAATCCGACGAATCCAACAACAGTTCGAAGAGATTTCCTCCCAGGTTAGAGTCCCTCCCTCGTGTTCTCACAGCAGTGACTCCTGTGTGTCTCCTCACCATCCATCCTGACTGAGGGGAGAGGAGAGGGAGCAGGCCAGGGTGCTGGTGACGTATGATGGTCCACCCTCTGCTCCCTTTGTCTCCACCCAGCAGGCAAGGATGGAGTCCAAAAGTCAGGACTGAGCTCCAGGTCCGGAGCTGGTGCAGATGAGGAGGTCTGTTGTCGGCACGACTGACTGTGTTCTCAGGTGGCGCAGAGGGAGAGAAGAGGTTCACGCTCTCCACTAACAACCCTCCACATTCATGTCTGGTTGATGTTGGAAGAGAAACATGTCTCTAATCAGCCAGCCGGGACAGACCAAATAGATCATGTTGCCACTTGTGGACTCAAAGTGCTCCCAATCACACTGTTTGAGCTGATTTCACTGCAAAACTTTTCACTGCAGAATTACAGCAGTTCACGTAAGCAGCTTCAGTTCAAAGCACAGTATTTTCTTACCGTTTCCTCTGCATTTTGGAACCGGCCTCATGCTCCCGCCCCCCTTATTGGACTCCTCAAAATAGATGTGAA
This sequence comes from Lophius americanus, assembly GCA_037951165.1. Classification (NCBI taxonomy): domain Eukaryota; kingdom Metazoa; phylum Chordata; class Actinopteri; order Lophiiformes; family Lophiidae; genus Lophius; species Lophius americanus. The sequence continues at coordinate 8,956,792 of JBBDHG010000032.1, read as the reverse complement.
GTTATGTTTGAAAAACAGTGTTTTTCATAAATATTTCCCCCTAGTGGGTAAAATATAACAATTAGATTGAAATACGTACAAGATAGATCGCCTCGAGTCGATTCATATGCGCCATTTTTGGATTCGATCCGACCCACAGTTGCGCAAATATGGCCTGAAGACGTTTGGAGATAATGCTCCCCCTAGTGGCTGAAATATAACACCAATCTTTCTTAAAATCAATTCGGTCCTTCCTCACGCTGAGGTCTATGTGGAAATAAAATCTGAAAATGATCCGTGAAACAGTTTCTGAGTAACTGCGTTTACACGAATGATCTGCAGTGGCGGCGATGACGATTCCATAATATTCCAGACTTTTCGGGGTCATGATGACAGTATATCAAGAATCAAAAGAAAACTTAGTGTATAATGCCAAAACAAATTGCTGAAAAAGTTAATGCAAGCACTGACAGAAATACGTCAGCACACACAGTGACAAATTCAAGCTTTTTTTTGGTGGGAAAAGAGAATCAGAGTACTTCAGTCAGCTGAAACCAGTGAATGCAGTCAGAGACGAGTATATAGATAAGTATGTATTACAGTGGATGATGTGTGATAATAAGTGTGGCCCAAAGTCTTCGGTACTTCGACTGTTAGGGGAGTCGAGGCGTCTAGTATCTCTTTTCCACTGAGCTGGTTCCAGGGCTAGTTCGGAGCCAGTGCTTGACTTAGCACCAGTTCTTTGCTTTTGGACAGCTTTAGCACCGGCTCCTGGCTCTCAAAACTGGTGTCAGACAAGCACCACCTCTTTGCTGGTCTAGAACCAAGAACCGATGATGTTATACAGGGACTTAATGGTTTTTGAGGGTATGGATGTAGATCTGGACAGTAAGGCCAAAGTTTCATTTTTCTAATTTTAGGTCCCCCCCATTTTTCTTTCACCTTCCCATGATGCTCCGGCCAAAAAGTAATTTACAGCGGGAATAATGTTCATTTGAAATTTTCAGCAGAAATTTTGCAGTGTAACATCTGTCATCAAAAAAACTAAAACTATTTTATTGGAGGGCTTTGTAAAATCTGAGGTTTACAGTAAAAGGTTTTCTCACTAGATTCATCTATTTTGCCAAAAATATAATTGGCTGAGATTGTGTAATAAACCCTTTAAAGGCGAGTTGTTTTGAATCAGTGAAAATGCCTCATGCATCACACAAATGTTATCAGATTCCTGCCCGATGATAATTGCATGCGTTAGATTGGATTCAAAGTTTGTTTCTGTATTGAGTGACATGACAAATAAGTCGAGACACAGACTATAAGACACTAACTATAAATGGATCAACGTGCTGCACATGTGTTTAGTGCATGACCCTGTTAAAGTAAGCACCCACAAATTGCCATGGGACGGCTGAGCTGTAAACAAGCCCCCGTTGAATGTCAACAAGAAACTGAGAACTATATTTTGGATTATGCTGCAAATTAAATCATCCTGTCATCATATTGTAGCGCCGCCTCAACAACAGCCGTGGTAAACGTCACCGGATGAATGAGAAAGTTCATTCCACTGTTTGATTGGTTCCCTCGTAATCACATCCCTACACTATTTATTAAAGGAGGTACACAGGGCAAAGATGTGGGAGACACTTGCATAAAAATAATTGAAACCAGAAGAGATGAGTGAAAGCGATCCGAGGAGTTTATGTGGTTGCGTGTCAAGTGCGGTGCTTTCAAGAACTGTTAAAATATTTTTATTTCACTTTAGATGCACCCCTGTAAATCTGACTGAACTGAGACAGCTGGGATATTTTAAGAGTTTTTTTTTCTTGTTGTTCAGGGTGAGAAGAACAAATAGCACATATCTAACCTAACGTTTTCCACATGATAATACTTGATTCCAAATGCAGATGTAACAGGGACCATTTCACTTACATGGAGCCGAATGACCGAATCCGAGCATACGCCATCACCACCATCCTTCATTCATACGTGTGAGTGATACATGCGACGTCCATGACTGTGCTCTCATTCTCTTCTCTGCTCTTCTGCAGGGACTTTCCTGCATAGATCGTACCGCCGTTGCGGTGCACACCGTCTTTCTTTCCTGACAAACTCGATGCTGGAAAATGATAAATGTCTCTCTAAAGCTGCAAGAATGAAACTCTTCCCTCTGAACTCCCCAACTTTACAGTCTGGATGCGAAACACACATCAGGCCGACCGCTCAATCGTATAAACATGCCCGTCAAGGCCGGCTTGACCTTTAAGGTTTCCCGATGAATCATGATTGTGTCCCTGCATGTACACACATTGTATTCTAATTATTTGAGAGCAAAACAAAAACATTTGAACATTCGATGTAGTATTATCTTAATATATATTTCACAGAATTTATCAAAAAGTTTTCAGACGCCTACCCATTTTCCCATTTTGTTATGCTGCAGCCTTGGGGTGAAGTTGCTTCATTTTAATTTCCCCTGGAGCCCATAATAAGAAAGCAAAAGCAGAATTTGAAACATTTTCGCAGAACCTTTAAACGGCGCTGAGGGGCCTCCCATTCCTCTTGATCATCTTTGAGATGTTTCTACACCATGATGGGAGTCAACCAGTGGTAAATTCAACTGATCAGGCATGATTTGGAGGCAAACATCTGTCTGAGGTCACACTGCCGACAGCGCATATCATAACCAACCCATGAACCATGAGGTCATGCGAACTGCCTGCAGAACTCAGATTGTGAGTGCGGATTCCAAGAACTCACTGGCAATGGAAGATTGGAACAACAAGGAATGTTGCAATCCGATGCCATGCTGGCTGAGCTGACTTGAATGCCTTCGAAATTCTCTGGAGAAATGTACAACTGGATCTCCACCGACGGTCCCCGTCCAACCTGGTAGAGCCTGAGAAGATCTGTGGATAAGAAAGGCAGAACATGCCTAAAAGGTCAAACTCAAGAAGACTGGTGACTGTGATCGCAGCCAAAGGTGCTTCAACTGGGTAAAGCCTCTGGACACTTATTTCTTTAATGTCCTGCCCAACTGTTTGGTTCAGCACATTTTTAGGCGCTATTTCATATTGAATAATGTGTGTCACTTGACTGAACCTGTTTAAAAAATGTCAGTGGCAGAAGGTATATGCTAAACTGTAAAGGGCTAAGGATGGAGCCCTGGGGGACCCCACCAGCCGGAGTAGCCGCCAAGCGGGAGGCATTACTCATGGCTATTAACAAGGTCCTATTCTATCTCCTACTAAACAAAGTTCTATAATTTGATACAACCAAATGAAGTCCAACAATGGTCAAATAGGTTTCATAAAAATACGCTTTACCAAAAGGTTGAGCTAATCTAATTAAAATGGACTATTTTCCATGAAATATAACATTTCATCATGAAATAATTTCATAGGATTGATTTTTTTACTGCTTAAAAACATGCATGACCAAAAAACGACATTAAGGGATTAAGTCAATGGATATTATATGTTCTTATTAGATCTGTAACATTTTCTAAAATTGTGTTTTCACCTGGTTTTTATGGGGCATGGAATGTCAACTGTAGGGTGACGACATCATAAAAAAGAGAAAAAAGTAAAGGGGTTTATTAACTCTCTGAATGCAATGTGTATTCCTTATGTGTTTTAATTAACGAATCTACTACTCATTACAGGGGGGATAAAGCTTTGGACTGACTTTTATCTTTAAACTGTGTGGAAAAACATTATCCACGAGGAAATACAGCGAGCAGATGTGAGCATGTTCCCTTCTTACGAAATCAGGAGCAGATCTGCAATTGAATCTGCCATATTTGGGGCTCAGTTGGACTTTCACGTTTGGGGCTAATTGCACGGGTCATTACACCCGTCATTATTTGCCAACATGAAACTGAAGCTCCAGAAGAGCTTATGGGATGGAGGAGCCGACAGCTGGAATGAATCTCTGATTTGAGACATAGCTTCTGGTGCAGTAATTAGCAGGAAGAAAAAAATATATATCACGACCAACCAAAACTGACAGGAAGAGGAGAGTGATCAACAATAATGTTTCCTGTAGTCCTGGTTTGTACATTTCACATATTTGGATCTCACATTTAAAGGGGAAGAGGATCGGCAATAGTTTTTAGATCTATTAAAAGTTCTAAAGTTGCAATGCAAATGTTGTCTAGCTTGAAAAATGTCAAAGACTACTTTGACTATGGTGATCATGTAACTGTTCCTATAATGTAGGTCAAACATTGACCTGTGGAAAACAAGGTAACATTTAAAAGTTGGAGTGTCACTAATTTCTGAACGAACATGGCAAATGATGCTCCAAATATCTCAGGAGAAACATTGATTTTTTTCCCCAGTGTTTTTTTAATTAAGTCATTATAAATAAACATTAGATGTATTGCCATAAATGTTGGTCCTTATCCTTATCTTATCTTATCTATCTTTTCAGGTAGAGTAATCCCCAAGTCCAATTTGAAACTCCCAAATATTGGTGTTTATGATTAAATACCTTCAAAAATGAATTGCTTTTCATATCCGCTTTTTGCATTTGATATCAGTTTTTTCACGAATCTCTTAGCAAACTAAGGTGAAATACTAATCTGGTAAAGAGAATACTGCCCCTGTGAGTATGCTGGCATGCTGACATCAGCAATTATGCGCTAAGTGCAGCCTCAAGAGCCGTTAGCATGGTTACTGTCTTTCATTCTTCGCTATACCAGGTAGATCTTTCAAACTCATATCCAAACCTGCACTTGATGGGTATATAAATGGGACAAAATATGAAGAAATTAACTTAACTGGTTTTTGAGTGGCAAAAGTTTGAAGCTAACTTGTTGGTGATTTTCTTACTATTCATTCATTTGGATGTCGCAGTGATCGTTGTATGTACATTAAAAATCCCATCTTTGGGGAGCCACAGTGGTGCTTAGAATGTAATCCACACCATATGTACATTAGTGCTGCTGGAGCCTCCGGGTGGGAGTGATCATGCTATGGGAGCTGTGAGAGCGGAGACCTTCTGCTGAGCAGAGCCGCTGGGAGTTGTCTGAGAAAAGTTAAGATAGGGTCAATAACTGTTACTGGATATGTTTGCATATAATTGGTTGCCTGCATGTTTTGTAAATAATGTTATATTGTCGCGGCTATGGTTAAATGAATATGTTTGATTGAATTCGAAGAACTACAGAAGTGTAGATTGGATTCAGTATCTCTAATAGAGACCGGAAACTAGGTTAAAACCAGCAATCCTCCAGATGTGCTGATTGCTCACACATGTGCATGCAGGACTTAAATGATGCCACTGGAGGACACTGTTTACCACTATCACTTATTATCAATGTACTACATACTCTATTAACAGCCCTAAGTGTCATTCATACTTAACAGTAACCTTTTTCACATCTTTCTAAAAATACATTTTTCAGTTTAATGATAAAGAATAAATACAGTAATTTGATCTGAAAATCAAATCAAATCCGTTGCTTGATGATAAAAAAATACTGTTGCAGAACAAGATCAAAATCAATTTATGTTATGATATTTTCATATTGTATAGTTAAATAAGTGAGTTCCTCACAAATTCAACAAATCAACCTTCACGCCTCAACACACGGCTGTTGGGGTAGTGAAGTGGGAAAACTTTGGAAGCCACTATTCAATGTATTTGTTTGCTTTGAGAAAATTGAAGGTAAAATGAATGTGTATTTGTACAAGACTAATGAGGCCATTCACTTCCCATATCAGGGGCCAACTAATGCCATTTCTACACACACCAGTTCTCATATACTGCATGTTTGTGGGCAGTGGGAAGATGTTGGAGCACCCAGAGAGATGCATAGAAAACTTCACAAGGAAAAGTCCCACTACGATTAAAACTTTCCAGTTATGAAGCCATGGTGCTGACCACTTTGCATCCATTATCATTCATATTACATAGAAATACAGAAATAGATATACCGGCAGTCAGTGTAGTTCTTGGAAAACAGACATATACATATTTTTTCTATTATAGCTGAACCCGTCGATACATAGGTCTCTGTTTCTCCATTCTCTCCCCTTCATGTCCTGTCTGTAAGGAAATGGTGGCAGTGGGTTCCCCTTTAACTCTTTAATGTCCTGCTCAGCTGTTTGGTCGGGTACATTTTGAGTCATAATCTCTTATTGAAAAATGCTTGCCACTTGAATGAACCTGTTATAATGTGACTCAGTGGCAGCTTTATTTTTAAAAGACTAAGTGACCAAGGATGGAGCCCTGGGGGACACCACATGTAAAAAATTTTTTTGTCATATTTAAGCATGTGAGGACTTACTTAACAGAATTATGTGACTTAACACGACCAAAATAAAAATCAAATAGTTTCTAAAAATATGTTTTTCCAAAAGGTTGAGCTAATCTAATTAAAATTGACAATTTTCCATGAAATGCAAAACTTTTATAATGACATAATCTTCTAAGTAGTCTGACCAAGGATGTCTTTGAGAGTTTTATAATAGCCTTTACAAATGGAAAGGCGCAGGAAGTGGAAGGTAAAAAGTGTTTGAGAGGTGAGAGTTTGATTAGAACCCTGTTCTGTCCTTGTTGGGGCAGCTTGGTTATAAGTGTAATTAGGGTGCCCAAAGGCTGCCCATAGTTTTCATTAAGACAATGACTCCATTTATGGACAAGAAAATCACAAGGGAGGAGTAATATGTTCAGTAGGTAAACAAACACATCAAACAGTGAAGTAAAGTAGAGCATCAAACACTGATTTTTTCATTTTTAATTGAAAAATAATTGTACTGTTCTGTAGCCGAAATTTGGTCGACTCAAATCAAGACTTTGTCGTAGAAAATCTTAAAGATAGGCTAAATAATCTCCTCCTCAAGTTTAAGTTGCGCAACCTGTTGCTGATCATTCACATTTTATTAAACTACCAATTGAGTTGAATTGAAGAACATCTAGTTTTGGCAAAAAAGATGTCAGTATGAGCTATTGATATCAGTATAAAATGTTATACAATCCCAATTGAATGTAGTGAACAACTAGGCCTATATGTTGTCAGAGACAACAGCCTATATGCTGTTGTCTCTGACAGCAGGGTTTTTCCTTGACAAGTACCTTGTCCCCTGAGTACTGCAAGCAATGCCAATGATTGAACTCCTCAAATTAAATGTAATGTTTGAAAAACAATGTTTTTTCATGAAAACAGCTCCTCGTAGTGATTAAAAATCAAGAAAATATATATATACAAGATAGGTTTAATCATACTAACCTTATTTGAATTAATATATACAAGATAGATTTAATCATACTCATCTATTTTGAATTCAATCGGACCATAAGTTAAAAAGTTATGTCCAAAAACACTTTAATTCAAGGTGTCACAGCAGACCAGTGTACAAAGCAAGATAAGAATATAGTGCATGATGAACAATAAATTAAAACATTAAAACAATAAAAACAAGTATCAATAAAGAAAACTGACAAGGCTCTGTTGCTGTCTCAAAGTCTTATTGGTATAATGGAACTCCAGAACCGCTCCCTCTTACACCTGGGCAGACTAAGCCTCTGGCTAAAGGTACTCAGCTGTCAGAGCTCGTTATGGAGTGTACGGGTGGGGTTGTCCAGTATGGTCCTGATTTTAACCTCTTCATTGCCACCACCTCCAGGCTGTCCAGCTCCACACCAACAGCCGAACTGGGCTTCCTCATGATACTTGTGCAGCTCCTCTGCCTCCATACCTGCCTCACCAGCATGTCACAGCGAACACTGTGACATGCTGGTGACATGCTGGTCAGCAAAAAGCATCATCGTTTTGCTGGCTATGACAAACGATGAGGATGAAAAATCCTCATCAGTCTGCTGCACACATTAAAAGATCAGGGCCTGCTGAGGACGAACATCCTGCTCTGTGCCTTCCTGTATACCACCTCCGTGGTGTCCCTCCAGACATGTCTACTGACTACAGAGAGCCCACTGTCTCCACTTCCTCCCCCTGGATGACAATGGGGGTTGGGGTCCTTCTGAACCGCCTGAAGTTCACCACAAGCTCCTTTGTCTTGCTGATGTTCAGCAGCAGATGGTTCTCTTCAGACCAAGATACAAATCTCTGCACTGCACCCCTTTACTCCTCCTCGCTGCTGCACCCCAGGATAGAGTCAGATGTATACATAGGGAAAAGAAACGGAGATAACAAAGTTTTCTGGGGTGCGCTGGTGTTCAAAAATAGTACATCCAAGTGGATGCCCAGCAGACTGACAATAGCAGTCCAGGCCACCGTGCTGTGGTGGGCCTGTATAGCAGAGAGTTCCTCTGCCAGCACGAAGAGCCGGATAGTATTAAACGCGCTGGAGAAGTTTAAGAACGTCACTCTCACTGTTCTCTTCGACTTTTCCAATTGCGAGAAGGCCCTGTGCAGATTGTAGATGATGACTGTGGCCTGATATGCAAACAGTAAAAGGTCAAGGTAGTTGCTCACCAGGGGCTGTAGTTGTTGTAGAACTAGCCTCTAAAAGACCTTTATGACAAACTATGAATAATTAGGGTAAAATATAATGAGATAGTTCTCCTCAAGTCAGTTCATATGCATCAAATCTGGACTTAATCCGACTAATGGTTGAGAAATTGTGGCCCGAAAACACTTTGAGATAAAGCTTCCCCTGGTGTCGGAAACATAAAGCTGACCTTTCCCCAAAATGAATCCAGGTGTATGTGGGCATTACATTTGAAAAGGATCCATGAAATAGTTTTTGAGTTATAGTGTTAACTCGACCCGTCTGAGAAGGACGTGGCAGACACTTAGGCGATGACGATTCCATAACATCTTTGAATTTTCAGGCGTATTAATATGCTTTCAGTGTTTAAATTGAAGGGGAACATAACCTTCATATTCCATATTCCATTCCAATCATGCATCCTCCATTCATTTTCATTTTTTCATCTTGGAAAGTCTGTTATCAACAAAGCAGGCTCCACCTGAGCATGCTTAAGAGAGGAAGCCAGGAATATTCTGGATATGATGTTGCAGCTTTAAGAAAATACACAATCAGGCAAGTAAGGGAATTTTTGTAAAGAAGAAATTGTGCTGAACAAGCAGGACCAAAGCAAAGAAAAATATTAGCTCCCTTGGACCAACTGTGTTTTATTATATGCTGTCTGATATACTGTAGTTCACCATAAAAACTATTCACTCCGGCCCTGGAAGACTATGATGTTTTCTTTGAAGTGTTGTAGATGAGTTGCAAACCTTTTTCTGGCCCAGTTTAGGTCCATATTTATTCAAACAATCTCATTCCAAAATGTTGATAACTCAGCTAAGCAGGTATCTAAGCAAAGACCAGACAATTCTACCTGACCACCTCCTGACCCACAAATTTGTTTGAAGTTGGTTATTCAAATTTCATTTAAAGATCTACTTCAGTAGCTCTTATATAATAATATTTTTTAAAAAAGAAAGAAAAAAAAAGAAGATCAATCACAAAATATTAAATAAAGTGAATAAAACAATCACTTATGGCCTTTTATCCAGGTTCTTTCCCAAATCTAACAGGTTATTTCCTCGCGAATGCATTCATTCACAACGTTTCATGGAAATCTGTATAGTAGTTTTCACCTAATCCTCCTGACTTACAATCAAACAAAAATATCAACCGACATAAGTGAAACAATATTATCCTCATTGGACAAAAAAAGATTAGAGCAAAATACACTTTGTAGACAGAGCTCAAAGCAATTAATATTTGAATCTGTTATTACACAATACTCAAGCACTTACAATAAAAATGTTTATTTAACAAGGACTAAACATGTTCTGATCATTATTACATAAAATCAGCCTCATGTTCCAGAATTTCTCAAATCTTTTATTATAAATATTTCCTTAATCATATCTCACCTCTGCAAATAAGCTCTGCTCCAGCTGCTGATGGAAAATTTGGTGATTTCCTGATAGAAGATGGAGAAAGTGGATAAATCATATTTTGTCTCTTTGCCCCGGAAACCATTTCATTAATTTAACTAAAGGTGAATGTGGCGAAGAATGGAGGGAATGAACACCACCCTGCATTACGCAGTAAGACCGATAATAATATAAATAATATTGATTTTCTTTGTGGTTGATACTTTTTATTAGATATTTACCATTTCTCCAAATTTTTTTTTATTTACGTTTCTCAAAAAAAACAACAACAGCAATATACATGGAACACTTCCTTCTTCCAGCTCTCCTTTGGCATTCATAGATATGACCATGAATTTATCTCTGCAGTGGTTACCATCATGGGGCATCTAAGGTAAAAATGTGGAGCAGAGGTGGATAAAAGGTTTTTGAAATTATTCAGTGAAAAGAATGGCCTGAGTAGTTGATAGATTTTACATTGGCATTTTGAATATGCCAGTCTAAGTGGATCTACAGAGATCCAGACCAGCAGAGGGAAGATGGAAATGGCTTAGAAAAACATCTGCTACACTTTATTTACTTTATCATTGTTTTTTTACAGTACCTCTAATTTTATATCATTAAGGAAAGACAAGTGAGTGAAGTAAAAATGATTAATGTTTAATACAACACATGATATGTGGTAGTCTGTTAAAAAAGTCTTTGGCACCGAGCGTATTCTCATTGGAATCTGGACACTGGTGGCGGTGGCTGATGAATCTGAGAGTTATGATAGAGCCATTGCTTAGAAGATGGCGGCCATGTGTAACAGGGAGCTAAGTACAGAGAGATGATAGGCTAACAATGAAGGTGTGTCCCTGTGCTACCTTTCCACAAGATAATACCGTTATGAAAAAAAGTTCAAATGTGTTCCTTAAACTGAAAAGACAGACACAGATGTGTTCAGGTCAACTGACTTTAACTGATGAGGCATTTTCATGCAGGCCAATCATCAACTTTGTCTTCTACTATTTATTGTTTACTTCTTTATAATAAAGATCCCTGTAATCCCTTTCTTTTGGTTGAACTGTCTAGCAAACACTATTCTCTGCTTACACGCACACACACACACACACACACACACACACACACGCACACACACGCACACACACGCACACACACAAACACACACACACACACACACACACACACACACACACACACACACACACACACACGCACACACACACACACACACACACACACACTCGAACAAAAACTCTCTCACACACACAGCCCCCCCTCTACACACCTCTACACACACACAAAACCACATTGGTTGGCGCGTCTGAGCGGCTCCCTGCGTCTGCGTCAAGACTCGCTCTCCATCTGCGTCCAGTGCGCGGATTAGAGGCTTATTATCCTCTTAGCTCTAAATGGCCCACGTTCCTTCGCTCCGCAGTCCGTGTCATTTGCTGTCTGAGACGCGGACTAGAGCGTGACACGGAGGCACGATCCACGCGTAAAAGTGATCCTTACCGTTCCGTTATTGTAGACATTACGCATGACGCGTGGATCGTCGGGTTGGTGCGCTCCGTCGTGTGTAGCGCGCCTGTGGGGCTCAGCGGCTGTGGGTCGTTCAGCCCACTGATCTTTAGTAAACGGTAATCTTATCAGTGTCAAACGGAAGCTGCCCTCTCCTCTCGGGCAGCTGCTGGCGCTCATCGGACGAGATTTACGCCAGAACAATTGGATATAAACGATTTTAGTCACATAAACCTTTTAACCGACAAAGAGATTGTTATATGGTTTAATTGACGTTTGAAAGTCAGTTATGATGAACGTTTGGTGGTTTTAACCCGTGACCGGAAGAAGAGATGGAATCCACATGTAAAGAAAGGAGACTTTTATACTTACTGCTCTTTGCACTATTCTCAGCCACTCTTTGCTTCTGTGCAAGAAGATCGAACGTTCGGAGATCTGGTGAGTTCACGCTTCATACAAGATTTGACGAGGTGTAATCATTATGATCCACAGTGAGACAACAAAGATTTGGTTATCATCTTTCAATTAGTTTGATTTCCACTTTTTACATTTTTTTTTTTTTTAATTTGAGCTATTACCTGAAGTATATATTTTATCTAACTTTCTCACAAAAAGTGACAAATTTAAACTTGTGCCGGCCTCAAGATGGAGTTTAAAGTAAAAAATGTATGGAGATGTACTTTGGTTGTTGGATGCTCATCATCAGTGATAGAAACTATTGTCCTAATCTCTAATAGACAGAATAGACGAACCTGCTGACAGGACAATAAAGGTCATTATTCTAGCGTAAAAGCCACTGAGCATCATGTTACTCGGACCAAGTCACAATATCCCCCCCCCCCTCTTTTACTGCAAAATGATTTTAGTCAATGACCAGAAGTGCAAAACTGCATTTTAACCACAACTGGTGAGCAACAAGTTAGTGTGACACAGCACATCATACAACGCTCTCAGACAGACCGGATGGTCTTACATCAACACTGTGTTATTAAAATTAGGTTATTTAAAAAAAACAATATTTTTATATTATTATTATTATATTTTTTTATCTTCTTATTTTCTTTTCCCAACTCTTTCTCTCTTCCCATCACTTCCTCTCTCTCACACTATCAGTGTCTGAGTCTAAGTCTCGTGTTTCTCCCTCGCCCCCCCCCAGACCCACAGGTCAGAGTCGGCTCTCTGTTTTGCGTCTGTCCGTCAGTCTTTCTGTCAGCGCAGAAAACTCAACACTGTTGGGACTGATTCCTCCTCATGACTTCCAGGGACATTTGTTTTTGTATTCTTTTGTTTCTGCTGAGTTCTCTCAGGCATCTTTCTGAAGGAGGAGAAGGTCATCAGGCCTCTATGTCCAGAAGAATCACATCAGCTTTAAAATCACAATACCGCCTCTACTAGAAGGATTGACTCGTCCGCTCAGAGTGGGCTGCTTTAGGGACAGCTTTATGCCCACTTAGAATAAACAACTGAATGAAGTATTAACTTGCTATGGAAACCATGTATTTGAAATATTACTTATGTCATGTCCCTCCGTACAAACAGCCCATCTGTGACACAGCTTCTGTCTTGTATAGTATTCACCGATCATTCACCTTTGGATGACTAAGACCTGAAATGTACAGCACTTCTATACGACTGACGCCAAATGACGAGCTGCAGTATCAGAGTCATAGAACAGGTGGTTTGTAGAGCAGCTATCCCAATTTAAGACTCAACCTCTGCTTGTCAGGAGAGAGAAGAATTATTACCATCATGAGGACCTTTTAGGTTTTGGCAAGAGTTATATAAAAGCATTTAAACATTGACATAGATGAAGCGCTCCTAGATGAGATCTTGTCAAGAGCCAACAACAGAAAAAAGCTCCAGGGTTCCATGGTAGAAAATGGTAAAAAGAACAGTGGGGTTAGTTAAAACAAGTAGCCATGTCCTGTTCAGGGTCGTGTGGCGGCTGGAATATATTCCAGCTGGCCTTCGGATAAGTTACACAAGTGAGCAATTCGTCACAAATCCAAAACATAGAGACAAGCAACCAATCACGGAGAGGTTTCTTGATCATTATGGCAACGTGCTGCTGCAGCCACGTTACAGGAAATGTGTAAAATGAGTTTGCGATAATGCAAAACGATTATTTTTATTGCACTGAAAAGTTGCCGTTGGTTGCTATTCTTTCAAAAACAATCATTAAACAACAAACCATTCAAAACGTCAAATATTCAGATACTATATTTGGACACATGAGTCATTCTTTTGGCAATACTTGAACCTAAGATGTGGAGACTAATTTGTGTTTTTACATGAAACGTCATAGAATTGTTGATGTGGTGTGTTTCTTCATCTGTGCTAGATGAGATGCTGGGGAGCATGGGTAAACGGTATTTTGACCACTTTGGGTCATTTTCTGAACATCTGATTTGATCTCATTCATTTATGGTGGGGGAAATATCCCAAAAATAATTAATAATCATTCCATTTGAGTGGAACTCAGACAAGTGGAATCCACATAACAAATGGAGTTGATGTGTTGTCCCTGTATCAGGTCAAGAGAAAAGAATCATTTTAATCTGGACCTCACTAATGAAGATGAGGGTGCCCAAATTCATCCTGTAGGTCGGTCTGAGTCAGAGCTGAGTGTTTCTGGAGTGGATTTGAATAGAGACATCTGAAGAGGGGAGCTGCGGCGTCATCACTGAGCATCTTATGAGCGGTAGGATAGTAGAAGTGGACGTGCCTTCCCTTGTGTGTTAGTTTGTTGTGCTAGACCAAAACATCTAATGAGCATAGAAAGAAAGAAAAATGGTGGCACTGACAAATAAAAACCCGTGCAAGTAGATTGATGTTAGTTTTTGGTTGTATCAAGTTACATGCTTTAATATGCAAAAACATATTCCTACCTATGGAATAGGATCTTCTCCATTGCCCCCTGCTTGGTGGCCTCTTTGACAAGTGGTATCCCTCAGGGCGCCATCCTTGGCCCCTTACTCTTTAGCATATATACATGCTGCTGCTGGGTCGTATTGTAAACAGGTTCAGTCCAGGGGCACACATTTTTCATTAAGTAACAATGAATCAGAATGTGTTCAATCACAGTTGGGCAGGATAATAAATAAGAGTTCTCTCATCGGTGTGACTACTTCTGGGAGTTGTGCTTTCCGGGTCACACACCTGTAGAGATGCAGAGGATTGGGGAATTCACTTGACATATTGAATCACAACCTTATAATGAAGAGCAGGGGGAAAAAAGTTTTCAGAGTGTGGAGGAGATTCTGACAGGAGAGGTTTCAGTGGCACAGGAAAGAGGTCAGGAAAACAAGAGAAAGATTAGATTCACAAAGGAATAAAAGGTGAGAAAAAGCTTTGATCTAAGCGCTCTGCACTGCTTTCTTTGATTCCCATGTTAGCCGATTTTGGGCAACCACTTCCTTCAAGGTCGATTGTGACTACAATAAGGCTCTCGAACTAAATACCAACACAGTACATTTCTGCACTTAGCAGACAGGTGAAGGTGGAACGTCTTCTTTAAAACCATAAATGATTCAAGAAACACATGTGGCTAAATTCTCAAATAAGAATTGAGAATTATAATTCATCATCTTTAAAAAGCTGTTGGATGAACTGGATGTGACAATCCTCTACTGTGTATTTAATTGCAAATGTTATGGTATTAAGTGTGTGAGTTTGAGGCTAAGGGTTCTTGTTAGTCCATGTTTTATCAATAAGAGCCGGAACGCGTATGGAGAAGGTGTTTTTTATCCATTTCTCCACTTGGTGTATGTCCTACTCAGATATGAGTCTTCTAAAGTGTTTTCAAGCCACAGTTGGACACTTTATGCACAATTACAAGTTCCTGAAGTATCACAGAAGCACCCAGGAGTCGGAGCGTGAAAATAAAGACATTTGGAGTCAGTCAGATATTAAAAATATCTAATCACGTTTCAGGTAGGAGCATCTAGACAGCAGTAAGGATTTGATCATTTTCATAAATGATTTTCTTTTTCAACCTTTTCACTAACCCTGCCAAAAAAATCAGTTTATGAATTTATGTTCTTGATCTAAGAAATAGTCTGTAAAAATAAACTGTAAAACTGTGCTGAACAATGAAATGCATCTTTATTATAAACACATTTTTAGCCAGCTTTGGTCCATTTTAGCTGTAAACAAAAGTTAGAATAAAAGAGGCTGAGGTCACATGAGCATTAACCCGAATCATAACCTTAACCCAGCCTTTATATACCAAATTCCTGTAAGTCACGTTTTTATCAGCATGTAGTTGTATTTTATCGCTTTTACTTACTTACTGCACTCAAAATAAGGAAACTATCCGACTGTTACATATAGCATGTAGCATGTATTTTAAATGAAATTATCTCATATATGCAGGATAAATGCTATTACATCATCTAGGACCTGCATGAAATTCAACAATTTAACTTTTAAAAGATCCAGTGGAGCTGAAATAGAATGATGCGTTCACGTTTCCACATCACATTATTTTATATTATGTCCCGCCTCCATGCAGACTTCATAGAAACTTCGATTTCTGTCACTGTTTTCATTGCCTGCACTCAATGCAGTATTCTTTGGATTAAATTAATTAAATCATTTGTATGGTATTTCCAAATGATTGAATGGTTTTAGGTTTGGGTTAGAAAAACCTCATTTAATAGGGTAATTTTAGGATTGCAACATTACCAGGACCAGCACAGTTAGATAAAGATGGACGTAATCTAAGCACCTAACTTAAATCAACCCTTATAAATTATGTTGGCCCAACCCAAGTACATCAAGTTAGGCAAACTTATTGCTTAAAACTGTAAGCAACGCGGCTTGTCACTGCTTATACGGAGAAAGATGTTCATCATTTTGAAGTTGGTTTCTGCCCACCGTGTGAATCTTAGTTTAATATTAAGTAGTAAAGTACATTAACTCAAGTATTAGACTTAAATACAGATTTGATGTTATTTTACCTTTATGCTTTTCTTGTTTGAAGGCTGAAGTAACAAGTTACGTCTCAGATTAC
Source organism: Lophius americanus (assembly GCA_037951165.1). Taxonomy (NCBI): domain Eukaryota; kingdom Metazoa; phylum Chordata; class Actinopteri; order Lophiiformes; family Lophiidae; genus Lophius; species Lophius americanus. The sequence continues at coordinate 8,940,419 of JBBDHG010000032.1, read as the reverse complement.
AAATATTCATACATTTCTTGTCCACTGAAAACTACGTATCTTCAAATCAGCTGATGTTGAATGTTTAAGATAAACCGATAAACTGAAGGATTAAGTGTTTCTTTAGGGGTCTTGAAAATTCTCAGACTTCTGAAGCTAATAAACATCTTAAAACTGTTTTGTATTAGCTGGTAAAACGCATCATTACAAAGGGTAAAAGAGGCTGATGTTACTCATAGATCTTTCTTGTAGCACAAAGATGCTATGGGTGACTTTAGCTCAGTGGGTAGAGCCGGTTTGATCCCCACCAAGTCTACATGTTGTAGGGTCCTTGAGCAAGACCCGGAAACCAAAGCTACCATGGCGCCTCCAAGGGGCCGCACCCTGCTCCCTCAGGGGTGGGTCAAATGCAGAGAAGTAATTTCACTATGTTGTGCTGTGTTTGACCATGTGATCAATAAAGGATGCATTATTATTATTATTATTATAATTATTATTATATCGAGATGATTTATCTAGATGAAACTACCCAACGGCTCACAGTATAAAGTTCAAATTACTCCAACAGATCACAGGTAGTAAAACACATGATTTATATTAGTAGGGGTGGTATTTGTACTTTTACTGATTACTTCGTCCACCACTGGCAAAATGATCTTCGTTTGCTGAATTTTGGTCAGACCATCGCCTCAGAAAGAATCATATCTGCTCTCACTCTACTCGCTGTAGTTGCTGACATTGTCTGTTGTCTGCTGTCTTGTGCTAATAGCAGAGTTTTCAGAGATTGTTTGCTGAAGACAAGACTGTAAGATTCATGACATGACAAGAACTGTAGTCCAGAAAATCATTGACAAAAAACACTCGTCCATCACAGGTAATTAATAATCAAGTAATACACTTATGGCTGCACATAGAACAGGGACTCTTCACTTTTCCCCTTCTATATCAATAATTTCACTGTTCCAAAAAATGTAAGTGACACGTATTAACCGAACTATAACAGAGTCAGGTAAACTTCTGGGATGTGGATCTGTCCAGTAAGGAAGCTTAAGTGACTTTGAAACAGTTTCACCTGCTGTGGTGAAGATGAATGCAACAACTGTTGGACAGGAGAGGTAGAAGCTAGTCAACCCCCAGAAAGGTTCTGGTTCTTCAGATGGGAGTCACAGTCCGATTCTCTCTCCTCATCCGTCCTGACTGATTTCTCTCTCATTTTGACATTTTGCGATTGTCCTTGTCTCTACTGGTAGCATGATGTGGATCCTGCAGCCCATTCATGTTGCACAGGTATTCCAGCTCCTCCAGGATGAAGCATCCATACGTTAGCTGTGTCTCACAGAACAGTTTCTGGATCACAGAGGAGGTATCAGAAGACGGACCGTTATTCTAGAAGAGCTGAATAGGACCGTAGAAGGACAACATCGCAGAAGGAGGAGCACTACTAGATCCCTACAAAAATGACCTCCAGCTGAACTGTTGATGTTGATGACCAAACTGTCAGAATGAGACAGTGTATTTCATTTCTCTCATCCAAGATGTCTTTCTGTGTGTTTGTATCGATCAGATCGTTTGAGTCCTCCATTAGACATCCAGCTGGAGAAAATCAACTGCACTGCCTTCAGTGTCCGATGGAAGATGCCCCGGAGACATGTGAGCACCATTACCGGATACAAGGTACTGATTTTACATTAAAGATAACTCAGAATGTACAGGTGAATTTGTGATGATTAACTGTACGTCACCATCTAAATCAGATTCAGATTGGTTTTAAAAAAGCTTAAAGGCAGATCGAGTACTTTAACTCACAATTATTTTCACAAGTGTGCTCGTTTTGCACGAGCACCTGTGCAGAAACAGGATCCGTCAGTCACATTGTGTATATAATATATTTCATCTCATAAGGGCATTTATTTTTAATTTCATTTAGTTTTATACATACAACTTTTCTACATGTAAGATACTCAATTGTATTTAAATCTTTGATGATCGTACTTCTGTCACCCTTGGGTAAATTAAGTTGCAAGAATGTCTCAAGCAACAAATATGGACCCAGAAAAATAGTTGAAAACTAAGTGAAAACGAAAATATTCAACCTTACAAGCCACAATTTAATAAACCTCCACCTACATGTTCTTTTTGTGACCCATTTCACACAGAGAGATATTAACCAAGCAAACAAATAAAAACCTCTCAGATATCTCATGAATCAAACGTAAAGTGCCGAATGTTCCACAGGGTGTCCTTGGGACCTTGTTGTGGAAGATTTCTGGTCTTTTAATGGAAGGCTTTCACTGCCAAAATGATGGCGTTTCCGCACCAACGTGGTTCTGAAAGCTCTGGAAAGAAATCACTTAGCATGGTGTCCTTTAGCTTTGAATTAGGTTTGTATTCCATCTATTTGGTGTTGTTATTGTGAGTGAAATACAAAACAAAATTGAAGTTCCCAAATTTGTATTTTCAATGTTGATGTTTATATTGTCTGTTAGTTGGTTCGTCGGCTGGATTACCCAAAAAAAAACTTTTGGTGCAGACCCCGATTAATGAGTGAATTCCGATTTTTTTTAATAATCTTTCTTTAACATTGGAAGATACAAAGTATTTATTTATTCATTTTCATTTTCTTTAAATTGTCAAGGAATGTTGGATGGATCTAGTTGAAAAAACAAACCAACAAACCACCAGGCATTAGTTGTTGGTTGGTATCATCGAGTGTGGGCAAAGTGGTGTATCTGACTTAAAGGGGCTGTTGGGCCTTTGCTGGTGTATGCAATCTATTCCATAGTAATATTCTTGTTTATTATTCCTTAATGAAGTATAACAGACAGCAGGACCCATTTCTCTCTTTCATATTTCCCCTCTTCCTTCCTTCCTCCTTCCTTCCTCTCTCGTCTTTGTTTTGAGCCAACCGGTCAAATGTTTCTCCCTATGACTGTGTGTGCTCTGCTTTGGGCCATATGTCTGCACTAAGAGGATTAGTCAGCTACCTAGCTCCGCCATGACTCACAGATAAACATGTGTGTGTGTTCATTCGACCGATGACTTCGGAAGTTAATACATAATTCTATCTGCCCAGTTTTCATTCATAATGTAAGAACATATTCTGGAGGTAGTGCTTAAATGTAACACGACTAACACGACTTACATGAATACCTGCTAAAACCAATGTTGCCAAACAATTCACCTAAAGAATGTGACACATTTTTTCCACATGAATACATGTTTATATGCGTCTTTCTTTGTCTGTATGGTGTTCAGGTGTTCTACACAGAGTTTAAGAACGGACGTCCACTGGATGTAGCATCTTTGATGGAGGTGCCTCTCAATTTGGACATGTTGACCACAGTGAGTACACCTGCTCCGGAAATGCATTGTCTTGTGTCTTGCACTTTGAAATGATCGTTCAGAAAATCCATGATTGGTGTTAATCCCAGCTGCGGTTGGCACCAAAGTTTTTTTTAAATTTATTATTATTTTTTTTATCAACTCACAGAAAACATGTTTTAAATGCAATATTACGCTTAAACCTTTATCGTCCTGCTCAACTGTTTGGTTGACATCATTCTGAGTCCCCATTTCTTATTGAAAAATGGGAGTGAATCTGTGTATAATATGCCCCAGTGGCAGCACGTAAAGAGTAAGGGACCACGGACTGAGCCCTGGGGAAGATCAAAGGTCGAAGTGGCCACTGAGGATGATGGCTATTAAAAAAGTCCTATTCCATTTTTTTTTGTGGCATTTTATGGAATGTGAGGTCTTGCTAGAGAGAATTATATAACTTGATACAAACAAAAGAAGGCTAATAAGGATCAAACAGTTTTTCTAAAAATATGCTTTACAGAAACAGTTTAGAGATTTCACTTAATATTGAGGCAAGTAACTGAAATCACTGCAATAGATTGTTTTCCATGAAAGTCAGATTGTTTTTACTGCTTTAAAAAATGCTTAACCGAACAATTTTACATTTCATGGTGAAGTAAGATCGTCTAAGATTTCAAATTAATAATTTAAATGAAATATGCAAAGAAATATTATTCTACATTTATCTTAGTTACTAAACTATTAAAGCACATTAATGAGTCACACAGAGACTCCAGGTGAGATTTAGTGAAGGTGAGCAATTTCATTTATTAAAGTTGTCCCTGTATACTTCTATTTTACTGACATACACAAAACACTACAGCACAGCACCATATGTTTTGTGAGTTTTATTTAGTCTTTTTTTTAATGAATCTAAATACTTTGAATCCAGTGGTGGGCTTTGGGTTTTTCACCTGGGTCCTCCTCCCACAATCAAGCTGCCCTCCAAAACTTTCACAGTGATGCTACAGCTACAGGCTGCTGTCAAACTACGTTACCAGCCCATATTAAAAGAGACGGTAACATTTTTCTGGTGGAAAAAAGTAGTTTAAACCAGGTTCAACACCAATGAGGGCTAAACACTAACTGCATAGACACGCACTGAAACCATCAAGAATGTAGCACTATTAAAGAGAATGACATCATGATACCATCACCAAGAAAGCAAAATGCCATAAAATGTAAATTTGATTCAACAGCGTCTTCCCACTGACTCAAGCCAAACTGCTGGGCATAAACATAGGTGCCATTAGGCACACTGGCACCACCAGACCACTGAATCACACTTTAATCACACCACAACAGCAGCAACCGTCTAAAGCGAACATTAATCAACACAAATTTAAGATTCTTAAAAATTTGTCTCACGAAAGCTGCTCCTCATCTGTGGACAGAGGCTGTCCTCCTTTCTTTCTTTAAAACACAGTTAAAAAACATGGACGTAGAGGACATTGGTGATTCCAGTTCCTCTTCCAATGGGATGGGGGCCAGTGCTGACAGCCTAAACTGCCCAGTCATATTTCTCCTATAATTTCTAATTTGTTGGTCAGCTGGAGTACCGGATATGAACCGGATAACGGATATGTTTATTCAATTATGAGTTTTTTTAAATAAGAACAATGTCTGTGCCAGCAGAGAATATGTTCTTGGCCCAGACGGCCTGCCACGGTTTAAACCTGTCTGTTAACCCCAAATAAACCCTGGTGACAAGATTGTCGTAAACCATTTAAAATGTTTGGAAAAGTTCTCACGACAGTTTTATCCTTCATTTATTCCATGTTTTCAGCTTGTGTTTGCTACTAAATGTAAGTTTCTATCAACTTAACAATCTTAATAGCTCAATGTAAAGTCGTGAATAACATTAATCCAGATCTGACAACTTCTTTTAAACCATTTCCTGTAAGAGTTCTATCTTTATTGTTGGGTTTTTATGTTGTAAAACTTAACAAGTAAAGTCACTATAACCAAACAACCATATCATTAAAGCCAGATGTATTATTGCAATGTATTCCATATCTATTTAATCTATTCTACATCCCGCCATAGTTTTATGAATTTTTCAATTGAGAAAAAATTTATTGTTATGGTTTATGTTTTTATTTTGTACAATTACAATCTACTGTTGGCCTCTTAAACTTTAATATCTGACAATGAAGTGAAATAAATACAAGTCAATTCTCATCTATTTCGTGCCAAATCACAACACACTTAATCTTATGACACTTGATAGAGCATGCTCTTCAATTTGCATTTTTCCAACATTTCTCTATCAGCAAGCCCAGACACACGGACAGAAGAGCGCAACAAGAACATTGATAATAATCAAACAGCTACAATAATAGAAATATCCCTGGTTATGGTGTTATCTATAATTACTACTACAGTAATGATCCTTAAGAACCTGAGAGATCATCTAAGTGACATGCATTAAAAGGTATGAATGTACAGACGGGGAGCTAAAGGAGGAGGAAGGAGCTCAGTGCATCATGGGAATTCTTTTGATGCTCTGAATTTGCAGCATCATAACTTGGGGCTAGTCAAGGCCCATCATAACTATGAGAGTCATCAGAAAAAAAAGTTTTAAGCCTCCTCTTAAATGTTGGGATGGAGTTTGCCTCCCAGGCAGGAACATGGTTTTCGCAGAGAGGAGTTTGAAAGCTATTTATTTCACCAATCATCATTTTTTGAATATATAAAAAACATAAATCTACATTGCCGAGATGATGTACGTATGTTTTGGACCTGTGCTGAAAGTGATACTTATACACCTGATACCTCTGCTCTCCTTTTCTCAAAGGGACAATTTGATGGACAAACAAGCTTCGTGAGTATTATTGCTTTTAGTTTTTCTTCATTTCACCTTCACTTCTTTCATATCACAGTTGACAGTTATAGTCGGATATGACTTAGACTCTATTTAGATGGAAAACAAATCCTTTACCAATGATTTAAATTCTTTTACCTCCTTTCGTCCTGCCTTTTCTTTTTCTGATGTGCTCCTGCTCATGTTTCCATATCTATCTGCATCCCCACCTCTAACATACCGTAGTTCTTCTTCTAGGACGTGGAGATCGGCAACTTGAAAGTGAACACTAAGTACCGGGTGAGCGTTGGGGCGTATGGTTGGGCCGGGGAGGGCAGACCCAGCATGCCCAGGGACATCAGCACTGCTTCACATGGTAAGAGTATGTGACCGGGAGCCATCCTGTTTATTGCTTATACTTCGTCTCTGTTGGGAATAACATCCGTCACTTACGTCAAGTTCTTCCTCTGCCATCAGATATGTGCATGCCCCCATCACCCCCCACCCAGCCTGTTGTCATAGCTGTGTCTGACACAGAGCTGGCATTGTCATGGCAGCAAGGGGAGAGCGAGGGAAGCGCACCTGTCCTTCACTTCCTGGTTGCTTACATCAGGTCAGTCATGAATGACTAATCAGCCTTTGGTTTTTTGAGCTCTGACCTGAACATATATGTATAGACACACACACATTCAGGTTCACTTGGATTTACACACAAACAAATCCTGGTTCAATAACTGTCCCTCGTTTAGTCCCATGTCTCCTCAGTAGCCACAGAGTTCTTTAGTGTCCATTATTACAACAAGTTTGTATGAGGGCCAAGCATTGGTCAAGTCCAAATTGAAGGTACGATTGAATAGATCCAGGAAATGAAAAAGGACATTTTGTAAGAATAATAATACATGAGTCCAGTACTAGTACTATATTAAGATATAACGATGCTACCATAAATAAAGAAGCAGTTAAGTTAAATTTTTGTTTGGAGTTAGATGAGAGCATGGTTATTATGGGGTGTCAAGAAAATCTTATTTATATAGCTCAAGGTATTTTCCAAAAAGATCATAAGTATAGACCGGAGAACAGTTTCAACAAAGTCTTAGTTTAACCCTGAGCTCCGGGTTAATCAATCCTGAGATGAGAAAGGTTGAGTTTTCCATTCCAGAACAGCTGATCTGAGTTGGTTTGATTAAGTCTGAGTGAAACTTGAGCGCGAGGACGATCAAAAGCCATCATCAATAGTGCTCCGACGCTGTGATTTAGCAGTGAGACGCTCTGGTTGCCACACTTAATGTCATTTGAACAGGAAGTTTTAATGCGCTCATTTTAGCATGTTCAGAAAAAAAAGTGAAACACGGCTTCAACAGTGAAGGAGAGAGAACTGGCGTGGGAGAAAATGGATGCCTGAGTGAATGCATCTGTTAGTTTTACTGTGTTTTCTCTGAATATTACTCCTGAAAAGGTGGTGGAAGGAGATGAAGCAGATGAACACGCAATACAAATACATAGTTAATCTGGGCCGGACCAAGATTAATTCCCAAATAAATTAATTCTTCTTAGCTGGAATAATTATTATATTTCATCTGAGATCGTCTCGGGACCCCCCCCACCCTCCGGGATGGAATATTTTGCATGGACTGCTGCAATCGCGACCCCTGACCCGGATAAACTTTATGGATGTCTGGTTCATGATAATCACTTTTGTTTTATTCATTAATATCCTTAACCACTTATCCTGTTCAGGGGAGTACCTTGCCTCTCGCCCAATGACTTTGGTTTTAATCATATTTAAAATATCAGTCAGTGGCTCTTTTCCTCAAAAGCTTTGAAAACCAAATATGTGCAAATGTTGTAGAAGGGGCTTCCATTTGAAAAGAAAAAAACAAACGAACTGAGAGCCGCGCAGAGACTTTGATTGGATGTGAGACCCACTGTGTGAGATGTTTCATACGTACTGTTGGAAAATTCCGTTTAGACAAATCATGGAATGAAAGCCGGTCCAAGGTGGGTCTTTCAGTCCTCTCCTGACGTTAATCTATAATATGACAAATGGGAGACGGACACGTCACGTCTGCCCGCTGTGCTTCAGACTGAGAAGGAGAATGAGTCAGGAACAAACTCAGGGTTTGTTGAAGAAACCCTGCCTGAGGGTTTACCTTACGGTGCTTTCTGAACAGAAAACTCTGAGCACTTCCTGGAATCCCTCTCAGGTTTAGTCTGTATACTTTATTCACATGAGCAAGCACTTGATGACAGTAACAAGAAAAGACTTCCTTTAACAGGCAGAAACCCCAAATAGATCCAGACTCAAGGTGGGTGTACCTCAGCTTTGATCTTTTCTCAACAATAAAACAACAACAAAAATAAGAACAACTAGTCCCTGACAGCAAGGGTATATAGCTGAAAAATCCCCAATCCCCTTCGCTGAACAAGCAATCCCCTGATTGAACCCCTCAAATTAAACGTGAAGTTATTTCCACTGTATTTTTAGTATAAAAGCTCCCGGAAGTGATTAAAATATGAACTATTAGATTAAAAAATAGGCAAAATATGATAGATACAAGATATAATTCCTCAAGTCAATTCATGGGCCGCAAATTCGGAATAAATCAGATAAATGGTTAAGAAACTTTTGGATATAAAGCTTTCCCTAGTGTCAGAAATATACAACTGACCTTTCCCAAAATCAATACAGTTCTTCCTCCCACTAAAATCTATTGGGGTATAACGTTTGAAAATGATTCATGATTATATTATTAAGATCATCATCATCATCGGTGGGCATCAAACAGCTATAGTCTAGAACAATCATGATCTGTAGTTAACTGTGAGATGAGAAAGTACAAAGACTTTGCGATAGAAGTGAGGTGGGTGACATGCAGAGAAGCTCAGGGTATCATGCAAAGTCTAAAGCTAAAGAAGAATAGCTACAGGCTAGCCTAAGCCAGCCTTAATTATAAGCTGTCTCAAAAAGGAAGGTTTAAAGACTGCTCTTGGATGTAGAGAGGGTGTCCACCTCCTGGACAGACTGGTGGATGGTACCACAAGAGGGGCGCCTGATAACTGAAGGCTCCACCTCACAAAACCTCAAAAACTCACTAATTTAAACTTTGTTTCACATTTGTCAGCTCCTCCAAAGAAGTGATGTCTGCCTGTAGGTTTGTTTGTTGGTGGGATTACTCAGAACGTTATGAACACATTATAAGGTCACTTTTATAACCTGGGCCAATGAAGAGTCAGTTAACGGCCGAGGTAGATCCAGGCACGGATGTGATCCTGGATCCCATCTACTCTTTCCTCAACATTGCCCAACACAGCCAAGGGCTCCACTGTGACATCTAGTGGCTATGAATGTGGTTTGAAAAACCAGTTTGTCAGACGCATTCAGGAGAATATGACCACATCTGGAATGCTCCAGAACATGGTCCAGTAGGAGAACACATAGTGATGGTACTGACCGGTAACAAAGATTGAAGTGAAGCTGTTACTCCGTTGATTCCTTCAGTTGTTAGTTTGTCATTTCTTCAAAAGTTGAAGAGATGGATCCTGGGAAAACTACATAAGACGTGCATCAGATAATACTGATTTACTTGGATAGTTAAACAACTAAAATCCATAATGATACTGTTATGGCCACGGCCGTTATCGGCCCGCTCCCCTGTTAATGTTAAGGTATATGGCTGACTCCGCAGTGTAAATTGGACTGTTCGGCCTCTTTATTTTGATTGGCTCTCGTGGATGGAGGCGTTACCCGGGCCGTCATGGAACACCTGATAGGCAGAGGACCTGCAACACGGAACGAATCCTGGTGGAGCATTCCTGGCTGAAGATGATATTAGTGATATGCCAGCTGTGGCTGTTTTATCTACATTTGTTATCGCCACACTATAGAATTAGAAACATGAGGTTTTGGTTTACTATTCGGTTTTGGTCCCTAGTGCGTGAAGTTTGTTTCTCGTTTTGGTTTTATTAAGTTACCTAGTGTAAACCGCACCTGTAGCCTTTCTCACCTTTGTTGATTCAGCCTAACGGTTATGTAATCCTCCTGCCACTCTTCTTCTTATATCTTATTAAAATTAACTTTATTTCACCACTACCATCTGGTTTCATGTTACTTCCCTTTTCCAGAACGAGCTGGGTCGTAACAAATACCAATATGATTCCCAAGTTCCTAGTGAAGTTTTCATGTTCATTGAGTCATGGGTTGAGGAACCTGCTGTCTTGGGTCAATAGTGTGAGCTCTGAATGCTGTCCAGTTGAATATGTGCAGATACTGTATTGTTACAGCAACAAGTTGTCATTTTCTGAATAAGGAGCTTGATTTTATTCTACGGCTAAATGACTGAAGCTGTCATATTTCATGATCTCCCCGAAAAAGTTGGGGATATTATAGAATCACGTTCGCCGTTGCCACAGATATGGTGGTAACAACGTGATTCAAGATTAAAGATTGAAGATTTGTTATTGTCATACACACAGAGTTCACACTGGGCAATGAAATTCTTATTTAGCTGTTTCCCTTCACACAAATAGAAAATACAATATAAAAGAATAAAAATAAATACAAAAATTAAAGGTATGTCTCCTAAAGTATTTCATGAATCATATATAAATGTCTCCAATAGTCTCCAATATCCAATAGTTTTTGGGCCATAATTTCTCAGCTGTTGTTCTGATTTAGTCCAAAATTGGTGTATATGAATCTAATTGAAGAAATCCACCTTAAATATATTATATTTTACTCACTAGGAGGATATTCTTCTTTTTTTCTGTTTTTTTGCACAAACAACTATGTTTTTCGAACACAACTTCCTGACTGTAGGTCGGATTTAGACGAGAAGATTTTACTTATAGACATCATATTTTACTCTCGTACTTCATATTTTACTCCCTTGCAGGGAGCTTGTTTTTCGGGAAAAACATTGTTTTCTGTACTTAAAATCTATTTCATGGTCATTCTCAAATCCTAGACCCAAAAAGACTTAAGTAGTTAATTAGTATTCCACTCACAAGTGGGAGCTTTTTCATGAAAAACGCTTATTTTTAGACATAACTTCCTAACCAAATTTGGTGCATATGCATCAACCGGAGAAGCTCTATCTTCTCAATATCATATTTTACCCTAAAGGATCATTTTTTTCACTCACTAGGGGAAACTTTTCACAAAAAAAAACACATAGCATCACATTTATGTTAGGGGAATTGCTTGTACAACAGAGTGGATCTTTGCCGTCAGGGACGACAGCGTAGACCTAGCTTTAATATGAAACTGACTACAGTATGTTAATTTTCAGGAGTGCCTGTCTTTTAACCTTCAGACTGATCCAGTCTAGCCGTTTCCCCCTGCTGTCAATCTTTACACTAAGCTTTGATTATAAGAGCTCCTAAAGCTAATAAGCAGATATGTGGTATCAATCTTAATCAAAGTCCTGAACATTTCATATTTATCAGCATTATAAATATGACTCTGACAAGAAGAGAAATGAAAATGGCTTCAATCATTGCACTCGAAAGGAACATTTTTTCATGCAACAAAAAAACCTGATGGTAATGAGTTATGAGCCGAGGAGTTCCTTTTGAGTGCTTTATTGGAATGATAAAAATAAAACAAAACTCAAAGTATAATCAAATTTGAAGCAGTTCTTTGTATTAATGGGTGTATGTTGTTTATGTATGTTTCTCATTCAGCCTCCTTTACCAGGGCCTCTGCATCCACTTACTGTCACATGACCATAATACTGAATACCCAGCACTCTTTCACAGTGGATTTCATGAGGCCTGTTCAATGTAACCGTTTGTGTTTTGACATGTGAGTCATTTGGGACACAATAATGAATTTCATTCTCTACATGTATCTGCACACACACAAAAAAACTCCTACTCCTGAGGACTGGATGAGTCCCCAGGCTATAATGTCAAGGAAATTGAGGTCAGAAATATTTTGCTGCGAGTCCTCTGAGGATTTGCCAGATACAAATTAAAAAAGGAAGATATAATTAATAAGGATGTCCTCATAATAACTGGAAATAAATGAAAAAAGGGAAGGGAAATGGAGAAAAAGACTTAAAGAAGACGGTAGAGATACAATCTATGGTGCAGAGTCAGTACCCAGAGTAAAGAGAGACAGATCCAGAGAGACAGAGGCAGAGAAGCTGTCCCTTTTAGTGACAGAATGGACATAAATCACTGTCTGTTTTTGTATTCAAGGACATTTTCCACACAGGAGGGCCATCTCAGAGGCAAATCTTTCTCCGATAGAATCAGGCCAGGCTGAAGAGAGACATTGAGCGGTGGTGAAGATGACCTTATTCAACAGATAGCTGGGGCTCCAGGCAGTCAGACGGAGCCCACATGGCAGCAAAGATGGAAGCAGGGGATCGTAGGCAGGAAAAATAAGTGCCAGCTGTTCTTCATTTAAGTTTTTTTCGTTGGTTGTTTTCTTGTTCTCAAAACAATAACTTTTTCTGATTAAAGCAAAAATATGTTTTAGGTTTACACTAAGGGGTAACATAATCTATTCGTTGTTTTGTTTTAAGCCTTTCTCATGCAGTGCCACAGTTTGTAGGTAGTCGACTCTCTTCAACCACTTTCCTGGGATGTAAATAGCAAATGGATCACAATCAAGTGAAAACCACATCAGAATTTCCGCATCAAGACAAAAGGGGTTTCGAGGTTGATGGTTCAAAGTGATTTTGTTGAAAAGAAAACACTTTAATGTCCTTTGAGTCAATATTTCTTCAGGAAAAATGTGCGCCACTGCACTGAGCCTGTTTATAATACGACCCATTGGCTTCACATATATATTAAAGCGGAAGGGCCCGAGGATTGAGCCCGGGGGGGAAACCACAGGTCAAATGGGCCACCGAGGTGGAGAAATTCAGCAAGGTTGTTGAAGACTTCCTATTCAAAAAGAGATTCTTTGGCATATTGAAGCATTGGAGGACTCACTAAATAGATTTATGTAACATGATACAATTGAAAAAGTGTAATAAGGGTCAAATAGTTTTATGAAAACATGCTTTACCAAAAGGTTGATCTAATCAAATGTAATCATTTTAATCTGATTAAAATGGAGTGCTTAACGCACAATTTTACAATTTTTTCGAGAAAGAATCTGTTAAATTAGATTTCTTTACCGTTTAAAAACACGCTTGACAAACAATTTGCAATTTTATGGAACATTTAGAATTGTAAAATATCATATTAATAAATGCCCCCGATGAATAAATATGTAAAGGAATATTTTTTTCACTGTTCTTTCTTTCTCTATCTTTCTCCTTTTCTTTTTTTTTCTTTCATTCAGTAATTCTTTCTTTCTTTCTTTCTCCCTTTCTTTTTTTTTCCTTCATTCATTGACTTTTTCTCTTTCTGTATTTCCTTCTTTCTGTTGAGGACATGAAAGGCTTTTAATGACCCACAGCTCATGGCACAAGTGGAAACATATTCACAAACCACACAAAAAAAGGAAAATAAGTATCTTTTGTGTCTCTTTTTATTTCACAGGCCAGAAATGGACACAGAGTGGACATACATTCGCGAGCCCATTGTGACAAACTCTATGGTTCTGAAGGGGTTATTACCAGAAACAGAGTACCAGTTTGTCATCAGGTCGGTCAACGTGCATGGAGCTAGCCCTCCCAGCCACATCAACAAGCCTGTGCACACTCTTGGTAAGGCCAAAAAATGAACTCTGAGCCAACAGGAGATGTGTGTCAGTCAGATTACTAGTAGTCAGATTACTAGTAGTCAACCTCATTTCAAAACAAAGTTAGATTCAGCAGCACATTCAAGTAGAACTAAACAGTCTGCGTCATCACAATAAAGTCTTCACCGACTTGGATAATCCCACTGTTACCATAGAGACGTTTAAAAACATTTTATATGCATCACTTTCCAAAATTTAGTACCTCCATACCCGGGGTACTAGGAAGAACTTGAATGATTTTGGGAAATGTCATTTGTATATTTACAAAACTTGGGGGAAGTTTACCTCCAAAATTTTTTGCGGGCCATAATTTCTCAACTATTCGTCCGACTTAGTGCAAATTTGGTACATATGAATTGACCCGCGAATATCTATCTTGTATATGCATTGTATTTCTTTAATAATACACACTTTACTCACTGGGGGGACCTTTTTCAAGAAAAATGCTGTTTTTCGCACGTAACTTCCTAATCGTTGTCTGACTTAGTCCAATTTTGCTGCATATGAAACGACTCGACGATAAATATATCGCATATTGTTCAAATAGTTCATATTTTACTCACCAGGTGGAGGTTTTTCCACAAAAACACTGTTTTTCAGAATGAGCTTCAAATTTAATTTTAGGAGTTCAATCGGGGATCGCTTGTACAAAGCAGGGGATTGGCGTCTTTCCTGGGATATACCCTTGCTGTCAGAGACGACAGGGTAGGCATAGTTTATCAGTAGATTTGACACAGAAAAACGTTATTCAATCTATCATTTTGCGTCGCTCATCGTTTTTGCTTTTGTCAGGATGGAGATAAAGAGCAACAGAGTCATTTACATTATCATATTTAACGTAGTGGGAGAGTCATGCCTTATTGATACTAAAACAAACACACATCCCCACAGGTGTATGTGCTAGATTACATAAGCCTACATGCGCTAATGTCTTAATTGATGGGGCGATAGTATGTTCAAACTATTCACCTTCGTATTTGTGAGTGGGCGTGAGTGTGAAAGAGTGAACGCTCGTGCATGTCAGACTTTAGGAGTGAGATTATTTACAAGCAAAGTAAGTAAGCAGTTTCTTTTGGCTCTTTCCCTTTTCAGGGGTCTCCACACCAGATTATCTCATTCCGTATCTTTATTTGGCATAGGTTTTTTATGTCGGATGCCCTTCCTGACACAACCCCTCCCATTTATCCGGACTTGGGACCGGCGTTAGATGTGGCTGTGTAGGCTGGTAGGACTAAGGACATTGCCTAAGGGTCCACTCTAGATTTCTACCACCCCTTCTCTGTGCTACGTGCTCTACTACACCAAAGTCAGTGGTGTAACCCACTGAGCTATCCAGCTGCCCGGGAGTAGAATTATATATGACTTTTATAATCACACAGCCACGTAGACACAATCACATTATCCTGGCTTTTGTCTCTGAGCCATATCTCTGACTCTACAGATCCATGTGGACAGGTGGCTCTTGCCTAACACGCTACGTTGGCTGTCAAACTGTTATAAACGGCTCTGATTGTGGTAAGTGCATGAGATCCTGCCTGACTACTCAGAGACAGAAAGATGGACAGGGAGGGAGGCATCATTGTTGAGAGAGATGTCAAAAGAAAGTTATATGAAAGAAGACAAACGAGCCTGTTCAGCAGAAACAGATGGATAGAAAGGAGGAGAAGAAGAAGAAGCATTGGTTTCCTAGTGGGGGATAAAAGCGGGTTACATACGAGGCTCATCAGACAGGATTAAGGGCGGGTATGCCAGACCCCTTCTCTGTCCCTCAGCAATCCTGACGGACACACACACACACACGCACACAAATACACACGCACGCATAAACACACGCACACAATAAACCACTGCTTGACTGAACAGAGCCCCTGTGTCCCCCAGCAATACTGACAGACACACACACAGTCACAGACACACACACTGACTGACATACTTTTTTTCTTGCTTACTCTTACATACATTGTCAGTGAGTGTGTGTGGTGTGTTGGTTTGTGTGTGTGGTGTGTGTGTGTGTGTGGGTGTATCGAAAAAAAATGATTGCGGGTGATTGTTACACAACAGAAGATTAGTTTGTTAAGCTTTTTGCGCTTCACCCCTCCTTGTATGCCTGTACTTAGATTTAATTTTATTATCCGGCTGAGCTAATTATCACTTAAGATCACGACATCCATTCTTTAAGGAGGTTTCTATCTCAAGCAGTTTCATTTTTCTGCATTTTTTTTTGAAGTATCAATCTGATACATCCTTAAATTGCTGTATCTTTCACAATGAGCTCAGTGATCATCTTTGATACTGTGGCCGCGGAGAGGCGGACCAGAGGGAGGGGATCCGGTTATGTAAGCTAAGTAGCTCAAGCTTGACTTAAGCACTGTGAACACAAACAATGGTTAAGTCAAGTCAATTTCTTTGTAATCAAAAAAAAGTAAAGACAACTCAAAATCTGAAGCCAACTGGTTGCAATAGTTTTTAATTTTTGAAGCCAAATAATTATGTTTGTTCAGATAATCTATCTTACGTATGCATAAAGACTTTTGAGCTCTACAAACGACATGAACTGTACCTTTACATCAATCCTGATCTGGAGCCAGCGCTCAACACCACACCCCTACAGCGGCGTCCTGCCAGTGGAGCAGACTGGGGTTCAGCATTCTGATCAATAAACTCTTCCCAACTGCAGGGGTCGGGGATCGAACCCCTGATGTTACCGTCTGAGCAACAGCTGCTGTAAGAATTGCAAGCATCACAACTAATTACTTTTTGTAAAAAATGACACAGAAAAGCAGTTCAGTGAGCATGTTTAATTAAACACGAGACAAATAACCCAACGGTTCTCCTCTGACGCAGCTAAAAATGAAGACATATTTCCATTTTCAAAGAAAACTGTCAGAACAGCAGCAGATGGACAGTTATCCATCAGGTTCTGTTCTGATACATGAAGACCTGTGCTAACGGTCCCAGAAATAACAACGTGTCTGTTAGTCTCAATGACATCACAGATTGGTTGAAGGGGAACGGAGAATATGGATCTCCAGAGGATGTGGTCGATGAAAGTCCCTGCAGAAACGCTCCATAGACCCGGTTCTTTGTATAAAGCATGAACTCATTACGGGTCGAGTTGGGTCCAATTACAATTAGTGTTTTGCCCACATAAAAATATCTAATGAGGCAAACTTTACTCAAGAAACTCAATGATGATGGTTTTAGGAACTCATTTGATATAGTTTATGATTCAACTAAACTAACTTAAAAATCATATTTAGGCCAACAATTATAAGTTTTCCTTTCTACAATGCAGCCGACATAAGTGGAGAAAACTCAACAAAGCTATTGCAGCAAGTTACCTCAAAGTTTGAAGTTGTCCTTACTTTTTCTTTTTTAAGTTGTACAGCTTATTTAAAATGCAACACATAGTTGACCTCTAGAGAAGGAGGTCATTCTGAAGTTCAGGGGCTGTCACTGCGAAATAAGCTGCCGGTCCATTGACCTCATCTGCAGACGTGAGGACGCATCAACTCCAACAGATAAGTTGGGACTGGTCAATTTAAGCATTTAAAGATTAACTACAAAATTCTAGTATTTGTTCTGGACTGTTTGTCATCATTTTTTGTATCTTACTATGTAGAAACACATTTTTTTCCCCCCTTATAAACCTTATATTTTATTTCTATCTACTTAAATACAGCATACATAAGATTCTATTGTCCAGCATGTATTGATATATCAACGAGGTAAGGCCATTGCAGAGGGAAAAAAACACACGATATGATTAAAAATGGTTAATGAGGTTGAATACAGCTACGTTCAGCTAACATCTTTCAACGTTTGTCTCTGTGCGTCATGAGCTGCCATTCTCTATCGCGGAGACACGTTTCAGTACGTTCTGCTGCAACCCGGGTTCAGACTAACAGGTAGATTCACCGGGCCAGAAACTGTTACCATCGACTACTGTCCTGTGTCCTGTGAGCACCGAGCCCATCATCAATCATCACATGACCGCTCTCATACCAGTTACCCTTTTTCTGTTCACTCTCACACCGATAGAACATCATTGTTGATTTTCCTCGTACCATCATCATTTGCCACTTTGACTTTTTTTCCTTGCACATTACAATGTGTTTTGCTTTTACATTTATTTTTCCAACTATGTATTAGGATTACCTATATAAAAAACACAACACTGGTCAAGCAAAAAGTTCAATTAAAGTCCATCTATCACAAAAGGACCATGGGCCTGATTTACCTTAAGTAACAAAACTTAAGGCTCATTTCTTGTGTAAAGAAACAAGCCACTTGATCTACTTACGGACTATTTCTGTCAAACGTGCAAAATAACACGTAACGTTTGCCTTAATGAATATGTAATATCGAGCAATCTTAGCCGAGTGCGAAAAAATTAGCCTGAAAATAATTGCGGTGCTTGTGACGTCGTCTTCATTTAATACGTTTGTAAGGAAGTTGCTAAACAGCATAGTGTTGCGCATAGGTAGTTTGACAGACTGAAAAGCCGGTTCCGCTGTTTGGCCGCACTGGCGGAGCATCCAACCTGTGATGCCAAACATTTCGGGTTGGAGCAAGACGCCAGGGGCGTGGAGGAGGAGAATGACCAGCGGTCACATGTGTGGCAACAACCAAATGCTGCAGGATTGCAAACAGGCAAAGACTCAATCTGACTCAAAGTCTTTCCTCACCTGCTGTTTGAGGTATGCATTTCTTTTTCTTTTCATTCAGGACTCCAACAAAGAGAAAAACACCAGGATTAAAGATAATTTCAGTGTGGCTATAGCCAAACAAAACTGAACATTCACAGCCACTAAAGAACAGAAAATTAACTAAAGTTATTTTTTTTAGATTAACATTTGTTATGTCTTCCTATTTCCCTTTTATCGCTAACAATACATTTTTAACTGGGGGTTCCCTTTTTGTAGGTTGCGCTTGTCTCCTCCTGTGCGCTCTCTTCCCTCCCCATTCCCCGGCTGCTTGGATGGAGACCCCACCACTGCCTGAACCCTGTCTTACCCCCTTTTTGGCAGGGCACTGACGATTTATTTATTTTGATGATTAAATCGTAAGGACACCTATATTCAGCAAAACGTTGCCGCATGAAGCGCGTTCATTTTTGATTTGGTAAATGGTGAATAAAAGGATATATATCCAGGGAAAAAACGTGTGTGTCTTATTGTGCGCCTACATTGTTCTGGAACTGGGTCAAGGGTGTCGTACCCAGTATTGCAAATATCAAATCATGGCAGAAAATTAGTTGTACCTGCTGCTGCCGCTATTTCTTTTTTTCTTCTTCTTCGTATATCATACCATCGTCTCTTCATTACATCTGTGGTTCTTCTTGTTTTACATACAGCAGTAACTTCTCTGCTGTGTCTCAACAATATGTTTACATGCCTCTTCAAATAACACCTCCAGTTCCATCGCAGTCATTGTCAAGTTTTTGTTTACGGTCACTCCGATCTAAGTCCAAACACTCCAAGGTGGAAACCAGTAACACCTTCATTTAAATAGAATGATCGCCTGAATGCAGCTGTTGTCCTTCAGGCGATCATTCTCAGTATCTCACCCCAGTAAACGCACACCAACCAAACATGTAATCTGTGCAATGAAGCACTCTTTAGTTGGGGTATTAGATAAATCAGGCCCCATGTGTCTCATAGTCCACTCTCCTATTGGTCCATTTCTTTTCAAATATTCTTCTGCAATCACATTATGCCTCGTCTATTAGGATGCTTATATAAAACAACAACTGACTGTAGGTTGAAGAGATCATTATGTTAATTATTATAAGGACTTTGTCAGCAGAAATTATTATTAATCTGCCAGTGTTAGAGCTTCTTGGTACTTCAGTCATTCAGTCGAGTTAATCTGGCCTGTACTGTGCATGTACTGTCCCCCCCGTGGCTTATTGTCTGTGCATTTAACAACTGCTCACAACTGCTGCTTTCTCGTCTATCCATTACATTCAATATGTTTATTTCCCAAGCGTCATTAATAATAATGTAATAAAGATCTGATTTCTTTCCCGGTACTCTGAGTAGCTGTATCCGAAGCTGGCAGTGGCGACTACGGCCGTTACATAACAGATTCGGGGTTCAAAGATGACGACGGCTTCGACATCGATGACTCTGATTACGACGTCTTTATTGAAGAGGTGGGTTTTTTTTCCCCCGACCACACTGAGAAATTTTCAAACATTTCAGCGAATTTTTTTAAACAAGCTTTAAGAGCTGAGCGCTTCAGTAGACAGATAATGAACACAAATGTGATGAGACACTGATTCTTCTTCTTCCTGTATTCTTCCTCCTCTTAGTTGAAGACATTTCCAGGTGTAAATCAGGACAACAGGAAGTCTCAGCTGCGCTCGCACCCTGGTCCACCGTCTGGACCAAACGTCATATACCGCATGAACACCATTCCTCCTCCCAACGTTACTGCCCCTCCACCTTCCTACACAACCTCATCCATCAAATCAGACTTCACAGATGTGGTTCTCTCAACCACCGCAGAACCCACAACTACTGCCCCTCTTACCAGCACCAGGTAAGATGGATCTAGTCGGCATCTAGGTATAACTATCAAGAGGGGGAAACATCAAAAACATAATTTTTTGTCTATAGAACATGACTTTTTCTTATTGCTGTTCCTCCCAATCTCTGATTACTTGATTTTTCATGTGTCCAGGCTTTCAGCTTTTTCCTCAAGGGCACCTACAATTTACCTTTTTCATGTTCTTCCAGTCAATTATTTGACAAATATGGAGACTGGAGCGGTGAAATGTAACATCAATTTAAGCTGTCACTCTCTTCAGTATGGCATTAGCTGTTGGAGGCTCAGCGGCCGTGATATTTCTTTTGAGTTAACATTTTGGGTTTTTTTTGCATTTGGAACGGTTCAATTAAAATGCAAATAGAGGGAAAAAAGAGATGTCTGCAATTATCTAACTCTTTCAATAAATCGCCGGGCGGAATTGATAATGTAATAAGAAAAAGGATAGAGCAGCATTTAAAAAAAAAAAATCACACATTTCAGTGCAAAAACACGTTTTTCAGAAAGCTTAAATTATATCCACTTATATTTCTAGCATCACTTTTCCCACCACCACCACCCCCCCGACCATGTCCCCATGGAAAGGTGAGGTACCTCGTGTGTATGACCTGAGCTGTGATGATACGGTATGCCCTCCTGACAGCTTCTGTCTCAGTGATTATGAGAGCGGAGGCTCACGCTGCCACTGTAACCTGGGACGGCGAGGCGACACCTGCTCTGAGGGTGAGACAAATACTTTGGTTGCATGGATGCTGTACTTTCATACAAAAATACACTTATCGTGATGTATCCCTCCTTCTTCCAGTGGTTGTGGTGAGCTTTCCCAGGTTCTACGGCCACTCTCACATGACTTTTGAACCCTTGAAGAACTCGTATCAGACATTTCAGATCAGTTTGGAGTTCAAGGTGAAACACCATGTCTTTGTCTTTTCCCACTGATTCCTGTCTTTCAAAGTAAAAGAGCTTTATAGCAGTGTCTCTGTGGTACAGGCAGACTCTGAGGAAGGCTTGTTGTTGTACTGCGGGGAGAATGAACACGCCCGTGGAGACTTTACTTCCTTGGCTCTAGTTCGAGGCAAGCTGCACTACAGGTGAAGGAAGTGATGACTTATGGGTTTAAGTTCTCAGACCCAGATGTGGTAGAATGAGTACAGGCATTCTTTTACAGCAGAAGTACAGTTACTTGTTAAAAATAGATTCTCGTATTGATTTAAACTTCTTGACTTGCGTAAAAGTTAACACCACAGGCTCAGAAATATGCTTAAAGTGTAAAAGAAGCCCTTTAAAGGACCTATGCAACAGCTGCTGGCTTTGTGCAAAACTAACTGAACCTCATTTTATATCAGTTTAATGTTATCATATAATAATTCAACAACTTATTTTCAACTTCTATACATATTATATAATTAGCAAGAATGCCTATTGTGTAGTTCTGGGGGTCCTCAACCTGTTGGGTGCTTTGATGACTGATATATTTAACTATATTTTGAAATATTCTATTGTCTTAAGCCAAATTACTCTGTGGAGTCTTCATCTTCAGGGAGGTGTACAAAAATGTAGACAGAGAATGCACACAGTCTATGATGTAAAGAGATTTAAAGAGGAAATTAAAGATGAATTTCGGGATAAATTGGTCTCATCACCGGTGCTTTTGATGTCTGCTGTTCCTCAGGTTTAACTGTGGTACAGGAGTGGCTCAGATAGTCAGCGAGAGTCAGGTTGTTGTTGGTCAGTGGCACACAGTCACCATATTCAGAGACGGCATGAGCGGCTGGCTCCGTATCGACAACGACACCCCCATATCTGGACGCTCACAGGTAACACATACATTCAGTAAATCAATGTGCACAAAATATTGGAGATATTTTCAATCAATGTCAGTTAAAGGACGTCTCACCTTGTGGACCAATATTTTTATAGCATTAATTCACCCGGTATATTTTGTCCTCGCTCTTTCAGGGCCAGTACACCAAGATCACTTTCCGTTCCCCTCTGTATGTGGGTGGATCCCCGAGCGCTTACTGGCTGGTCAGGGCCACGGGGACGAATCGAGGCTTCGTCGGCTGCATTCAGAGTCTGACCATCAACAACAAGAACACAGACATCAGACCCTGGCCTCTGGGAAAAGCTCTGAGTGGAGCTGACATTGGTGGGCGCCTGACTGCTGCGTCGCAAAATACTAAATTATCTGTTAGGAAAAATAATTATTATATTCTAACCATTGTGTCATTGACCAACTCTTATTTGCTGACATGGTCTAAAATCTCATTTCAACATGCAGTAATATTATTGATATGTTAATCACCCATATTACAATAGTATACTTTTATGTTCAATTTAGACACATTTACTTTTTAGTTATTGAATAAGAATATTCATGGGTGTTCTTCCAAGCACTGAAACTGGGTTTTGGGGTGACAGGACATCTCTTTTATTTAAAAGAAAATGACATGTTCCTGCTAGACCGTTGACTCTGTGACATCAGATTGGGTCAGAAAGGCCCTGACAAGTGTATGAATATACACATGAATATTGTGAGTTTTTGTCCAACAGTGAGTGTGACAGTGAGACGGTTATTAATGTTCTTTTCACTTTTTTGAACTTGTAATAACTCTACTGTCCATCGTACAGTCTGTCCCAGATATCACCTTTGACGAAGTCTGAAGACAGTTCTCCTACTTCACCATCATGATCATACTGACCTGGTAGTGGATCAGTACAGCTTTATAAAGCTTTAACATGAATGTTGTGAATTTGAAAGTGGCGTTGAGAGACATATGATTGATAAGCAAATGAAGTTGTCATATAAAGACAGTTATTACACAGATGACGGTTGTCCGACAAAGTGCATTGCACAGAAGATCAGGATATTGCACAGGGATATTGCACACAGTGGAGTATTGGATAATTATTACAGTATTGTAGATCCACTGTGTTTTGGAGTTTATGTGGATTGACGGGAGTCTACTGGGAATAAGGAAGGATCTATGTGTGTGTATTTTTTCCTAATTTAAGAAACATGTCTCTTTCTAGTATTCTTCTGCGAGCAAGCATGGAACTTAATGCAATAAAATAATTTAACAGCCTCGATGTAAAATTTTAAGTGTAGCTAAGCAACTCCTGCAACCGGAAAATCTCTACCCAAATTACTTATGAGATTAGTTAAAAAATAAAAGGTAATATTTTTTTTTTTTAGTTCAGGTCATGAACAGACCATGTGTGTTAGATCTGCTGGGGATTTGGCCCAACAGTCAAATCTGTCATCTATCTCAGAAGAAAATTCTAAATGTTTAAGTGTTGAGAAAAAAAAAATGGAAAAATGTTTTTCATTGCATATTTTATTTATTTTGGATGTTTATAAGGTATATTTCTTACACACAGCATGTTTTTAAAAAGTAAAAAATCAACCTTATGAAAATCCTTCCTAATGAAATTCTGTATTTCATGAAAAATAGTCAATATTAATGATATCAATCAATATGTTATTTAAATTAGTTCAACCAATTATGTTTTTAGAAAATGTGTTGTATCGGGTTACAAAATGATGTGTAGTAAGTTCCTCACATGCTTTAATATCCCCCCCTAAAAAAATGAATAAATCCTCCTTATCAAAGAGGATTCTATCCACAGCCCTTGGTAAGTGCCTCCTCCTCCGTGGCCCTTCTGACCAGAGGTATCTCCCTAGGGCTCCATCCTAGGCCCCTTTCTCTTTTACATGGACATGCCGCCACTGGTCATATTATAAAAAACAGGTTAAGTGAAGAAGCTCATATTTTCCAATAAGTAATAAAGACTTTAAAGTAGCTCAACCAAACAGTTGTGCAGAACTTGAACGAGATTAAACACTGCTGGGCACAGGAGGAAGAGGAGTAAACACATTAAGTAGCATCTTTGAACTCCTCTTCCAAAGTACACCTAATATTGTTAAGAGTATGGTCCTTGAATGATTATAGTTTGGTAGATACATGACTCTTTGTTTGACCTTAGTGAATTCTCCTCACGACCCTGTTCCAGGTGAGTGCAGTGACAGCGTGTGCGACCCAGTCAGCTGTGCCAACGGTGGCGTCTGCTTTGCCAACCGGGCAGACGGCTACATCTGCCTGTGTCCGCTCGGCTTCAGGGGAGATCTGTGTGAGGAGAGTGAGTTCCCTTTATTTTCCTTCTTACTTATGCCCCTATATACACAAAAACACACACTTCTTGTTTACAAGGCGGTTTAAAGATAATTACTGGAGATTTGAATACAAGGGAAAACTTATTCTGCTGAAGATTATTGTTTCCTCTCCTCTTCTTGTCCTTTCCTCTTCTTCGTTTCATCCTCCTCTCTTTTGCATCTTAATTTTCTCAAATCATTCCTAAATATCTCCCCAGGTTTTTCTCTGTCCTCACCTCTCTTTAATGAGACAGTGTTTTCATATGCCGTCATCCCGTGGCCTCAGTCCTCTCAGAGCTATCTGTCCTTCACGGAGTTTGAGCTGACGTTTCGTCCCTCCATGCCTGATGGGACCCTGCTGTACAGTGACGATGCAGACAGTGGGGACTTCCTAGCTATCAACCTTGTGGACAGATATGTAGAGTTCAGGTTTGACTGCGGCTCTGGAGGAGCTACAATAAGGTACTAATTAGATGTCCTCTTAAACATCCCCTTGTCTATTTATCTACCATTTATCTAATTACACAATCAGCAGAAGACTTGCAATTTTCATCTTCACATGCTTTCACTTACAATATGTTACGTCTCTTTGGCATCACTCTCACATGTTCTAACGGAGTGGTCTGCTTTGTACGTGGTGAACCTGTGCTACAGGAGTGAAGAGCAGATCAGTCTGGACACGTGGCATGAGCTGAGGGTGTCCCGCACAGCCAAGAGTGGCATCCTTCAGGTGGACAGCCAGAGACCAAAGGAAGGAATAGCTGAGGTGTCGTATGACCATAATTCACATTCAAGTATTTCAATGCTAGATCATTGTGATTGGTCTGAAAGGACCATTTGAATAATTGCACAAATAGCAGAAGAATTTTCCTCTTCATATGCTTTTATTTACAATATGTCACATCATACTCTTGATTTTTATATTGTGTCACGTGGGACTGTTATACATATACCGATTTTGGGATAATCGCTGTCATTAACAGATGAAAATATGAATATCATTCTAAGTAAACTACCCACAATCTTATCGTATTTAACAACAGCAACACCATTTTCAAATGAATGGGCTTTTTAGCGCTCGTTTCTCTCGGTTATGTTATCTCTCTTAACAACAACAGCATTTTGAAATGAGCCATGCGCACATGGTGTGTGACGTCACAGACCCTCGCTGTAAAAAATGGTGTAAAAAAGATTACGTCCCTGTGGAGGGTGATCCTGTGTTCAGGGAATGTGGGGATACAGTCGTGCGAAAGGAGGCCGTACTAATAGATGTTACCAGTCACCTCCGCATTCACCATCCTAAAACATTTTCTACCGTAGAGAGAGTAGGTTTTAACCACCAAATTGCACCAAATTTGTACTAAGCTGGACCAACGGTTGCGATTTCTTACCCAAAAAACTTCTGGACGTACGACTTATAGATGTTTTCATTGATGAGTAGTTGACATGTTGGGCTAACTCATTTTTCTCTTTTTACCTGAAGGGAGCTTTCACTCAGATCAATTGCAGTTCACCTCTTTACTTCGGTGGAGTACCAGAATATGATAAAACCAAAAGGACGGCAAGCGTAACAAAGCCCTTCACAGGAATTATTCAGAAGGTATCATCATTTTCACCACCAGGACCAAAGCACAGTTCAATGTTAACATAAAAAATGATTTAATAAATAACGGTAGTACCATTTCACTTTATATGCTTCTGATCGGTGGTATTTTTATCCCTCCTCTGACTTCCTCGTCTGTTTCTCCTATTTTAACTTACCCAGCTGGTTCTGAACGACCGCACCATCCCAATAACAACTGACTGGGCCGATGGAGTTAATGTGGCGAACTCAGCACACCCATGTGTTCAAAGCCCCTGTGCCAATGAAGGGACCTGCAGGCCCAAGTGGGATAGTTATGAGTGTGACTGCCCCCTAGGGTACGATGGCAGGCACTGCCAGAAAGGTTAGTCAAAGATGATAATCCAGAAAAGTGTTAGTTTTTGGCAGAGAGACTAAATATATCTGTTGGGATTGTTTCTGTGGTTTTAATTTAGTGAGTAAATATACCAAATGGATTTTGACTGGGATCTATGCAGCAGGGGGCAAATGAGACCGTTCCTATTGGTGTCTAAACTAAGCGCTGCTCGTCAGAATGAATATTTAGAGGTTGTTAAGTGCTTTTAAGAACAATGAACAAATAGTTTATGCCTCATGTGTAATTTAAAACCAAAACATGCAAGCGTTGTTCCAAACACAGCAGGCATGCAGTGTGAGACAGTTAAAAACAGAACGCGTGCAGTAATCATACAATCCTGAAGTTCTGAGGTTAACCTTGGCCCATCCTTGTTCATGAACGACTTCCTCCTGTTGAGGATATCTATTTCATACCCAATCAGGGCTCTGTTGCCTCCCGGTCTTTTTTCTCCCCTGTCTAATCTGGTTTGAAATGCGTTGCTGGCACCAAATTTAGAATAAGCATATATCTAAAAACATCAATTAAGTTGATTTGGTAAACACCATAAGATATATCTATCTGTTTTCATATACATGTAGCCAAAGAAGATCTGCATTTAAATCAAATGTAATGGAATCAATAATTAAAATGCTGCTTTTTGGTAATCTTCAATATGTGGCTTTGAACAGGAAGTATGATCTCAACTGTCGGGGATTGAATGTGGTTTTTTTTTTCAATTTGATCATGTAATGCCATATCATTTTATATATTGGACAACCTAATCCCTTAAGCCTATCTGTGCCTTCTTTGTTTTTAACACTTTCACTGAGCAGAGTGTGGGAATTACTGCTTGAACAGTAAGTTTACTTCTGTGAATTCACAAAGTAGATCTCAACACCCTGCACCTCATCATCATCTCCACCTAGCATTACCTTAGCTCCTACTGAGAACATCCTTCCGTCCATACATTTCTCCTCAGCTTAGTCCTTTAGCATTGTCTGAGTCCGTAGATGCGAGCTGATGTTTCCACCCTGTGATGAAAAGACGTGAACACAATTTTTTCTTTGCCCAGCTGTGACCGAAGCCATAGAGATTCCTCAGTTCATAGGGCGAAGTTACCTGACATATGACAACAGAGATATCCTGAAACGGTTGGTGCTTCACCTTTCACGCAAAATTACAGCGTTAATTCCTGTTTTGTTATTGTTCTGTCACAACCAAATATGAAAGTAATTCTTTACTCTTATTTGCAATACATGCATGCATTTAAATTGTTTTCCAGAGTGTCTGGGTCCAGAACCAACCTTTTCATGCGTTTCAAGAGCACAGCTAAGGACGGCCTGTTGCTGTGGCGAGGAGACAGTCCAATGAGGCCTAACAGTGACTACCTGTCCATAGGCCTTCAGGGCGGCGCCTTAATCTTAAGGTATTTGTCTATAAAATAGTAAAAGAACTTCTAGAAAGTGTTTTCTGAAATAACTAGCCTGTAAAGAAAACTTTGTTGTTAAAGCTTGAGCTCGCTCGATGGTTGGAGGAATGTAGAATGTGGCGATAATTAGGATGAACATTTACAAGAAGAGTGTGACAAGAGGGAATCCTAGAAAGGACCAGACCTGAACTCTGAGCATATCCTAGAAACCTAGAAAGTTTTATATGAGCACTGATAAAACAAACATGGACCTGCTGCACTCTGTGTGAGTAGCTGTGCCCTTGTAATGTATTCGTCCATATTGTTCTAGTTATAACCTGGGCAGTGGTGCAGCAAACATCTCTGTCAACGGAACCTTCAGCGATGGAAAGTGGCACAGAGTCAAAGCTGTGAGGTAAGCTCAGAATATGGATTAATTCACCGCAGCGATCTAAACACACATCTGTGGCTCAGATTTACTTCAACAGTTTCCAAACAACATTCACGTGTTCTGTCGTACTGAGATAAAAATGCATTTAAAGGAAGAACAATCTAAATATTAATTAATATATGGTGAAAGGTGTAAAATAAATCAGATCTGATCAGCCATGAGGTCAGAAACCGGTGCTGGTGTTAATGTTGTGGCTGATCCCCGTAGGTAAGATGTTGAAGCTGCATCTGTTCATTTCTTTGTCCACTTGGGGTCAGCAGAACAAGCTGTGAACACATCGCTGGTTCTTAATCTGCTCATAACACAGCTACAGCAAACGATTCAATAAACACGTCCAGCAGACGTGGAGCAGTTTGTAGAAAGAATCAGAGCTGGTGAGACTGAACCACAACAGCAAAGCTGTGGAGCATAAAACCCAAACTCAAAGATGCTGACGTAGCGCAGATAGAGCAGAGAGATACTGCAGCGTGATGTCATCATTTTCTTCTTTTCTTTGTGTCTGAGCATTCACCTACGTTCAGTATAGAGGAGTGCTGCTTTAAGGAGCGCTGATGTTGGTCTCCTGGTATCCTTTCCTGAATCAATGTGGGAAATGTGCCAAACCAAATGCAACCTGAAATTAACTTTAACTAAACTTCTTTAAGTAGGACTAGTCTGTTGTCCCCAAGAGCCCCAGTCCCCTGTGCTGTACAAGCATTCCCCTGATTGAACTCCTCAAACAAAATGTGACTCATTAATAACCTCAAACAGTCTCACAATGTTTAGAAGGTTATTTGTCATTGTGTATGTGAACTTGGCCTGTATGATTTTCACGTAATAGATAGATTTACAGAGCAGTGTTTCCCACAGAATTTACAAAAACTGTGGGGGGTGAACCGCTAAACTTATAGGAGGGTCCACGGGAATTTTCCAACGGAAGAACACTTTGTACGATTTAAAGTTAAATGCATCAATCTGGCCCATTTTTCTGGCTTATAAACTGATATTAAAATTAAAAAAAAGACCCAATCATTGGAAAATTGTCCAAAACATAAATTGATATTTGATCATAAGTTAGAACTTCTATGACCACCAGTCATCAGTTTGCAGCTGCCGTTCATCAGACATGAATGCAAAGTGAAGAAGGTGATGAACATCAGTGAAGAACAATAAAGACTGTCAGCTTTATTGAATGTCCGGTATAAGTGTTTACTGAAAAATGCAATGAATGAATGTCCAGAACAAGTTCAGGCAGACACTCTCCTCTTCTCTCTATCTTGTGCTGTGATAGACCTGAGGTGAATTATAAAAATTATTTTTATTTTTATTTTTACATACCTGCAAGTGAAGCTCTGCATTTCTCTCTACCTCTTGGGCACCTCTTCTATAAGATAAGGTCCCATAGTGACTCAGTATTGAAGATTAATACATTTAAAAATCTTATCTCATACAGTAAAATACGACAAATACACGTAGAAGATAGATACTTTACCCCCATTACTGAGGTGGTTCATGTGAGCTAAACTTGGATTAAATTGGAGTAAGGACAGTTAGGTCATTACGTGGGAGAAACGTTTTTCATAAAAGAGCTCACCCTAGTGAGTAAAATATAACCTTTTGAATTTCACATGCACAAATTTGGACTAAGATGGACCAACGGTTAGGAAGTTATGGACCAGAAACTGTGATTTGTGAGATAAAGCTCCCTCTAGTGGTGGAAATATACAACCAGCCTTCCCCTAAAATTAATCCAGTTCTTCTCTTCATAGAGATGTAGGTCACATACAACCCAGATAAGAGACTGTTCTGGTGGTGATTCAGATAACCATCTGGATCCAGGATTGTTCACATGACCTGAAAATACCCCTAGATATATGACTGCCCTCATTAGAGAACATTTTACCAACGTGTAACAAAAGTAAGAGGAGGTTATTCATCCAAAGATTAGTATGACATAATATTTGTACTTTTTATGAAAACCTTTTCTGTCATCATTTTCCCCTCAGAGATGGCCAGTCAGGCAAACTGACTGTGGACGACTACGGAGCCAAAACAGGCAGGTCCGCTGGAAAGATGAGACAACTCAACATTAACGGACCCTTATATGTCGGTAGGTGAAGCCCCCAGCTCACAAGCACATAAGTGAGTGTAGATGAAGCATTCATCCTAATGTCTGCGTCTCTGCATCCTCCCTCTGAAGGTGGCATGAAGGAGGTTGCTCTTCACACTAACAGACAGTACGTTGGAGGTTTGGTGGGCTGTGTGTCCCACTTCACACTCTCCACTGATTACCACTTGGCACTGGTGGAGGACGCTGCTGACGGCAAGAACATCAACACCTGCTCCAACTAGAAAAAGGATTCAATCCACAGGGTTCCATTTTCAACACCATTTTGAAACGGAGCGGGCACCTCGACCGGCTGATTTGTCATCTTGAAATTGACTAACAAGCATCAAAAGAGTGGAAACAATTAGATTTTGGTCCATCAATTCAGAGCTGACATCTTATCAACTCTTGGAAAAAACATTTTCACAAATGGAAACAGCAAAAAAAACTGACCAGAGGCTATTATGAAAAAGAAGAAAAGGAGGGGTAAAGCTTAACATTATGGGTATTGAGGGGTCGTTGAAAACCTTTTGAAGGACATTTTTTTTCGTGGAATGATTTGAATTGTTTCTTTATTTTTTCTACTTGAAATCCATTTGATTGCAGGAACAGAGTGATCCAAAGGATCAAGAGTCATGATGAGTTTCAAATGAACGTGACCTAGAGAACCTAGCGGAGATAAGCTTCTTTGTAGAAGATTGTTGTTTCGGCTCGAGAAGATGTCTGTTGTTTTTCTTCCTGTGGCATTTGTACCCTTGTTTGTGATGTATATCAGTCTTTAGACACAATTCTTTTGAATAACTCATTGATATCAGTTTTCCTAAAAGGTGAACACGTCAGCTGTATAACTTCTTTACTTTACGTGATCGTTGATTCTGAACTCTCAGGCACTCGTCACATGCGTCTGATGTTGACACGGTGAAGCAGCCAAACACCTGGAGGAACTGACAGTCTGTCACTATCGTCTGACATGATCAGCGGTCCTGTTGACTTCAGCCTTGAAATAGAGTTTCTTTGTAGCTTTTGTTTTCCCAGCAGAGAAGATAGAGGGTTTCACTTATTTAAGCATATTCAGTGCAATATTGTCACTATTGTCAACTGTTTTCTCCATGGCTGAGCTCAACCAGATAATAATAAACTCTTTTCAGATAAGCTCACATCTTGAAATTCATTAGGGGAAAGTATTTTCATGAGTGCTATCAAATGAAATACACCCTGTGGCCGTGGGACGTGGATTAATATTAAAAGAAGTTTGATGAGATGGATTCACCATCCACCATTTCAAACGTGGCACATTCTTTTTCCATGCAGCATATGTTACGGGTCCCACTGATGGGTGCTGCAGGAACAAACTCATGTGACCTGTATTAAGCAGCCGGAAACAGGTGCAATGAAGTTCACCTGTCAAGATTGTCTCTGTTTGATTTATTAACAATTCAAAACCATAGAAACAGAACACAACAATAGAAACAGAACACATCAATAGAAACAACAATAGAATAGAAGAAGCACTTCATGAGCGCATCACTTTGAAACAATGGGAAACACTACTTTCACAGACTAAACAAAGATGTCTCCCTACTCAGCTTTTACAGCAGTTACTGTGATAAACAGATTTTCATTGTTATCTATATAAAATAAACATTCTTTGTAAAGACATTACATTTTCATCTACAGTTTATAACTGCCTTAACTTGCTAATAACAGCTGGTAAAAGTCAAAATAAGTTTAGTGCAACTCAAAAGTAGCATGTAATGTCCCTATAAATATGTTAAATATGACCAGATTGATATTTTGGTACAGACCACTGAATGAACTATTAAGAAAGCGCTCGCGTATTTATTTTAACTGCATGTTTCAACCGGCAAAAGGCTCAGGCATTGGTAACAAAATCAACTTTACAACATTACGGTAAATACATTTTACATTTACGGTTTAAACACAACCATTAATCAAAGTATGTGGTGTGTCTACAATGTAGAGGAACCTCCAGGAACACATGTCCAAACAAAATAAATGTACCTAATATAAACAAATAGTTGCTTCTAAATGCAAATATATGTACAGAGAAAAAAACCAAATTATGAGAATAATCTTTACTCATAGATTCTACCGCATACACTTGGGAACCCTATTTTAGGGGGAAGAGACATCTTGAACAGTTTGTCATGAATGCCAGCTTTTATTTGTGGAATTTCTCGGTTAAAACAGATAATGGTAGTTTCTTAGAAACCGGTGTTGATTAAGGTCATTCACTGTGCTCTCAGTCGATCACTAGACCCCCTGACGATTTAATATTTGTGTAGTTAAGTCAACATTTCCAATAAAACTTTGATTTCCCAATAAAAATGACAAAGCAATCATAAACAGATTTTTATTCACTACCAGAAAATCCACTGCTCTGAAATAAAATAACTTGAAAGAGTATTGCAGTAAAAAACTGTTCCAGCAGAATGAGCGTAATGCTCTCAATTCCAGTAAATAACTAAAAATAAAAAAGAATAAAGGGGGTAATAATGCAGAAAAGATACAGATACCAAAGAACTGGACTAACATGAATATACCACTAGCTTTAAAGTGTTGATTTAAAGGTAAATTAAAGTACATGAAAACAGGAGGAAAAGTTTTTGCCTACTGAACCATTGCAAATCAGAAAATATTCTTTTAAATACAGCCATGTGGCATTTTTAAAGTATCCATTGAGGTATTGTTAGAAACAGACAACATCCTGCGAAAAAACTTAGTAAATATAGATCCAAAAAATTGAATTTATGCAACATTGAACGGGAAAATTTCAACCCATAACACACAAATCCAGCAGAAAACAACACTTTATATATAGGCCTACACAAAACTGTCTATACACCAAACAATTTAAGTTTTTTCTTTCTTTCATTTTATTTCTAATCCCCATCAGTGTTGACCTCTCTGAAGATCTTTTCAATCACAAGGACATTCAACATTTCAGAGTTTTATGGTGGTTTGTGTAATCCATTTAGCAGGAACTTTATTCAATTATGGTTCAGAGAAAAGGCAGTTGGCAAAAGGCCATCATTAAAACTAGTAAGTTTTAATTTAATTTAATTTAAAATACAACTTATGAAATTGTCATATTTAAATGGATTTTGAGATTGAGGGACCAAAAAGCTTGCAGCACCTTGTAGTACCAGGTGGTACACCATCCAAGTACTGACCAAGTCTTACTCTACTTGGAATCCAAGATCAGACAAGTTGTGGCTCATTCAGGCTGGAATGGCCGTAAGTTGCTAGAAAAAACATTTAATGTCGCATTTAAGAATCTAAATATTTAAAAAAAAAAAAAGCTCTGTACTTGAGAGTGCAAAAAGTTTCCAGCACTGAGAATTCCAATCCTGGTAAAGTAGATCCTATTATTCCCAACGAACGATCTTCAATCCAACTACTAACCAAGTCCTACCCTCCTCCAAGATCAGACAAAGCAACATTAAATGCAGTATTATTTTAAAACTGATTTAAGTTGTATATTTATAATATATATAATTCTCTCTCTCTCTCTCTCTCTCTCTCTCTCTCTCTCTCTCTCTCTCTCTCTCTCTCTCTCTCTCTCTCTCTCTCTCTCTCTCTCTCTCTCTCTCTCTCTCTCTCTCTCTCTCTCTCTCTCTCTCTCTCTCTCTCTCTCTCTCTCTCTCTCTCTCTCTCTCTCTCTCTCTCTCTCTCTACCCTCCTCCAAGATCAGACAAAGCAACATTAAATGCAGTATTATTTTAAAACTGATTTAAGTTGTATATTTATAATATATATAATTTCTTTGACATAAAGAACATTTCTCTCCTCATTTCAGTGCAGAGCTCCATTACACTCCTGTGATATAACAAAGGCATATTATTTGATAAACGCTGCCAAAGGACTGCAAACATAACTTGCGTTTCCTTTAGGCAGCTGGAGCTCAGTGGAATGTTGTATTGAATTTTATCTGATTGTTCCACTGCTGTTGTTGTGTCCTGACCAATATTGAACTAGGCCTGTATGCTGTTGTCCCCGACACTCTTTGATATATCCCCCTAAGGGACCAATCCCTTAAAGCTCCAGCTAGTGAGAAAAATATGGACTGGATTGATATGTACAAGATAGGTCTCTTTGAGTTTATTCATATTAACCTAAATTGGACAAATGGTAAGAAAGTATGTAAGAAAAATATAATTTTCCGTAAAAAAGCATCACCCATAGTGAGTAAAATATGAACTACTGGAGTAAAAGCAATTCCCCTGATTGACCTCCTCCGATTAAATGTTGTGAAGTCATATACGAGAAAATGGTATAACTTCTCCCCCGATTGAAGGGAAAATGAACTATTACTTTAAAATATGTTGTATGCAAGATAGAACCCCTAGATTATTTTAATACGCATTAATTTTGGACTAAATTGGACCAACGGTTAGGAAATTATTTCCAAAAAACAGTGTTTTGTGTAAACAAAGCTCCCACTAGTGAGTAAAATATTGAATAGTTGGGTAAAATGGGATATTTACAAGATAGATCTCCTCCAGTCAATTCATAATGACTTAATTTGGACTGAATCGGACCAATGGTTGAGAAATTATGGAGCAAAAACATTTTGAAATAAAGCTCCCCCTTGTGTCGGAAATATACAACCTAGGTCTTCCTCACACTAAGGTCTATGTGGATATAAAAATTGAAAATGATCGATGGAACAGTATTCTAGTCATCACGTCAACACAACCTGTCTGCGTATGACGAAATGACCATTCCATTATACCGCCGACTTTTTCGGTAAATAAGAAACACGCAAAAACAAGCATAACCCATAAACAAAAGCAGGCAAATCTTTCTATTCCAGAATATTTCTTTAGGACTTACAAAAAACTGCCGAGCATTCACACTCAGAAGAACCAACACAACAGAACGCCGTCCGTCTACAGAGTGTTGTGTCATTTAAAGAAAAACACGTTGTCGTATTGAGATGGTATTACATATTTTATCTCTCTATCCGAGCCAGCCTTGATCGACACACTTGAGTTAATGATCCGGCGTGATGCGTGATGGTTTTTATCTAATCATACTCGAAGTTCCACTTTTTATTAATGCCGTTATTAGAACAGTTACCTAACCTGTAATCCTAATCCATATTTTCCACTCAGAACATTTATATTGATTTGACCACTATAACAAAATCATATTACACTCAGAGGGATCTCATGCTTCACTAGTTACAGCTAATAGCACATGTACGTGTGAAGGCTTGACTCATATTTTAATGGACTCCTAGAGTATATTATATCCAGTGGGATTCATGGGCATGTTCTCACCTCCTAGTCTTTGGGATTCAGCCCGGCACCAAACCTCTACATGAACACACTGACTCCACCGGAGACAGGAGCCCTAGGAGCAAATATACGTGAAGTAGTGGCAACGAGAGATCATTAGAAAGAGTTGCATTAATAGCAAACATTCTACGGGAATTAAAATTAAAACATGTCTATCTGTTTATCTATCAGTCTGATCTTTGTATGCGTGTGCAGTACGATTTAATTGAATTAATTCATTATCTCCGCCATGGAGGTTCCATTTTCATTCCTATGCATGTTTGTTTGCTAGTGAGAAAGATTACAGAAGAAGCTACAGGACTGATTTGCGGGAAACTGTACCCAGAGGTAGAGTTTTTGGCTAATCCTGGATGTCATTTGATTTTGGTGACATTACTTGTTTTGCAGCATCTGATTAAGAGTCAAATCTCTTTTAAAAGAGCGACCTGGCCAAAATGGCAGCAGTACATGAATTTTCAGGCACAACATAAAGACAACATATATGTTGTTGTTGTGCTGTATAACAATCACAGGTGCAAAGTAAAAACCCGACAAAGTTCAGGAGAATACAAACTAAGAGACAATCAAAAAATTCAAA
Source organism: Lophius americanus (assembly GCA_037951165.1). Classification (NCBI taxonomy): domain Eukaryota; kingdom Metazoa; phylum Chordata; class Actinopteri; order Lophiiformes; family Lophiidae; genus Lophius; species Lophius americanus. The sequence goes on along the minus strand of JBBDHG010000032.1, from coordinate 8,904,093 downwards.
ATTATTAATGGAATCCGATTGCAAAAATTCCGCGATGCTTTCAAATTCGGAGAGAGTTACAAGGTCCTTGAGTTTAAGGTCATTCTGCAGACTATTCCAAGCAGATGGTGCAGAAAACCTGAAGGTCTTTTTTCCCAAATCAATTTGAGCTGTAGAAAAGTCGAGTGAATAAGTTGAGTGACTTTAGGACAGAAAAGAGGATAAATAAGAGGGGAGTCCACCAAGAATGGCTTTGAAAATAAAAACATATGACTGAGCCGATGTGTTGACAGAGCACGCCGTTTGGCTTTGGAATACATAGTACAGCAATGAACCTCAAAGCTCCATAACACACAGAGTCACACTTATTAAGACAGTGAGAAGATGCATTCATGTACAGCAGATCATCATAGTCAAGAACAGGCAAAAAAAGTTAAAGTTGCTTTAACAATTGTTTTTCTGACATCCAGGGAGAAACAGGACTTGTTCCTGAAATTAAAAAAAAAACCTTGCTTTAGTTTCAACATCTTCTTTTCCACCAGACTCAAAATCATCAATTAAGAATCCCAAATATATGTAGGAGGAGACTGTCTAGATTTCTTTTGACCCTGAAATGTAACAATTCTCAGATTGAGCTCTATCCTCTAGAGTTTGAGAACACCTTGATTAAGTTTTATCCAGTATTTAGGACAAGCTTCAGTTGATGAAACTCAGCTTGCAATGTGTCAAAAGCATCATGCAGATAGCTCAAAAGCCATATTGAGGGTAGCAACCCGACAATAAAGACTGTGTCATCTGCATAAAAATGGAAGGATGAGTTTTAGACATTTCACTCCAAGGAATAAAATAAATGAATTAAGCAAATAAAAGGGGGCCAAGAACAGAGCCCTGGGGGACTACTTTACCAACTGCCAGGCCTTCAGCATGATGAGAGAAACCAACATTTAACAAGTCTTTGAGTCAGACTATCATTGCCTACGTATCAAAACCTTTGGACAAATCAATAAAAAGGGAAACGAAGCGTTGCTTATCATCTAAAGCTTTGATAATTACCGTCATGCCAGCAGTAACAGTGATACAATTTTTTTTTCATCTAAACCCTGTCTGATACTCTGGTAGTATTGAACGACTTTGACTTATACAGAAAGTTTCGGAGATCGGTCTGTAGTTATTTAGAACTGTTGGGTAAAACACAAACAGACTTCCAAACCTTAGGGGTTTCATTTGAAACAAAGGTAAGATTAAAATGATGAGTCAAAGGTTCAGGTATAAAATCAAGGGCTAATTTTAAGAAACCAGCTTCAAGAAGATCCGGACCAGCCGGTTTTCTTGGATCCTGTTCTTTTTAGGGCTTTTTGAACCTCAGAAAGAGTAAAAGTTAAAAAAACTAAAAGGCTGGTCAAGTGCAGCAGTGTCATACAATCACGATGGTGGAGATTTAACATAATTAAATAAGAACCAAGTACAAATAAATTCTCATTAAAACAATTTGTCTTGAATCCTTTGATGTTTCTTGGGGGTCGGAGCTAGGGGCATATCGGGCTGAACAGAGATTAAAAAAACAACAAAAAACAAAATTCACCACCAGGCATTATTCGGGAATATTTCATTGTCTCCCTGAAAGATGGGGATAAAGGTGATTAAGTCTAAATTTGGTCAGTTGAATCAACTCTAGGAAGTCTATCTTGATACCACATTTGACTCTTAAATATAACATTTTACTCACTAGAGGGCTTACAGCTTCCTTTGTTTTCACATCACAAAATACACGTTCTTTTCCGATATAACTTATGTAACATTGGTCCCTTTTAGTCCAAATTTGGTCATATGAATTGACTTCTATATCTTGTGTTAACAATATTTTACTCACTAGGGGGAGGCTTCTATTTTATTTAACAAAATACGCTGTTTTTCAAATATAACGTGTTAATCGAATGTAGTCCAAATTGGCTCAAATTAATGGACTCAAAGAGATCTATATCTTACTTTGGTCTAATAGTTCATATTTTACTCACTTAGAGCGTGTTTGTGAAAAAAAACAACAACTTTCAGACATAACTTGGCATTCAATTTTAGGAGTTCAATCAGGTGAATTGCTTTTACTACGCAGGGAATTGAGGGCCTTTCAGGGATACACCCTTGCTATCAGGGAGCTCAGCATATTTAGTTTTATACAAAACTACAGTTTATTTCCAGTACTAAGCACCATTTCCTTTTATTTTCCTATAAAACATAGCTTTTTATTTTTGCCTAGTTTGAAGAACCATGATTGATTCTCTGTCACTAGATTTAGTCCTGACAGGAGGTTCCAACCTCAAAAGCAGAACATCTGAGGTAAACACAAACCAATCACTCGAGCCAAGGCAAATATGACGCAGCCATTATTAGATTCTTATGCTCAATGTAAAGACAATTTGATTACATTACATTGATATTACAGTGTTTGAACGCTTCCTGTGAAAGAAGTGATCGGACATCTGGGGACAACGTGAATGAAACAGAAGAGGAAACATTCAGTAAACACTATAAAGCAGTTAGTGTTAAATGAACAAGTTCTTTATTTTGTTTCTTTAGCTCTCAAGACTGTTTCTTAATTGCCTGAAGAAAAGAAGGCAACAAGTAGTGGAAACCCTAACGAAACTGGAGCACTCTAGTGTTACCCATCATGTGCGTGAGGAATGAAATAGTCTGCATGTGCCACATCACTGAATCTGTAATCAGCTGGAATAAAACACAACCATTACACAAGAATAAAGAAAATCGAATGTTATGCTGTCAGAACAGTCCGTCATATGAGCAACAACGCTTCTTTTTTATTAAATCATACATCCCTTGATAAATAATGACAGTACATTCTGTCCTCTGGGAGAAACTTAAGCTGAGGACAGCTTTAGAGAACATCATTGTATGGCTTGTAGATCGGTTTAGATTAAAAGCACAGTTGACCTCCATCTCTTTAGTGGCGCATTTACGTCAGTTGTTCTTGTAAACGCAGGATAAATAATACAGACATACGTTCTTCAGACACTGGCGAGGAAGAGTAAAATGTTCTTTACTATTATACAAGAGAGCTCATTATTTGTCCCAAAGCATTGACGTCCTTTTGTTTTGTTATTCAACAAATCCTTTTTTTTTTAGATACAGAAGATCAACAAGAACATAGAGAGACACAATCAACTTTTGTTATTAACCACTCAGAAATTCTCCTGCAAATGACAAAATAATCCCATTAACACCGAGATTACTCATGTGCATGTTCTATGAAAACATTTTTGTTTTGTTGTTTTGTTCCCCAAGGCTTTTATGACAAGTCTTAAATCAGACACTCCGGGAACGCACTGAAGATATTGTGTGCCGTTATTCATGTTTGGTATTTGACCCGAACAGCCACAACATTAATAACGGTTACCGGTCATAATGTTGTGGCTTATCGGTGTGCATCAACAATTTCTGAATAATATGTAATAATTCCGTTTGAACTGAGATTAAAAAAAAAAAAAAACCCAAACACAAATCCTAAAAAGAATCATCTCCGTTACACAATACCATAAACAATGTAGGAAGCAATATACACACCATCAGCCACAACATTAAGACCGGTAGTCGTTGTAAATGTTTCGTCTGATCCGTGTGAATTGCTATATCAGGAATCAAAAAAATTTAAACAGAAATAAAGTTTAAACTGATTGCATTGACCTTATAGTATATTTTAATAAGCTGACTTTGCGTTTTGAAAAACAAATAACCTAATTTAACTAGAGCCTAGGATAACTGTAATTGTTTATTAGGGCTTTTAAGGACTACGGTCTTGTTGGTATTATTGTTTTATCATGGTTTTTATGAGGACAGCTCTCTCTCCTCCCCTCACTAGTTCACATCAGCTGCAAGTGCTGCCTTCCTGGATGATCAGGTGACTCAAGATCCTGGCAGCTGATTAAAGGAAAGAAGCTTTAAAACATAATTTGATACTCAACACAGTTTTGCCAGACGTACCGTAATGATCTTATTTGTGCGATTATTTCACCCTATGTGTGATGCATGATCAAAAATGCCAAGAATCCCCAAATGTACGTTAATTTGGCCACACTTTTACATTTCCTGCAAAGTTAATCTCATTGTAATTGAATTGAGCTAGCGGCTCACACGACGTCCTTGCAGCCACAAAAACTTTGAGTTTTCCATGAAAGATCTGGACGATATAGGGCAGCAAATATTGATGTCTTTGCCATAAAACATGAAATTCTCATAAGTCCACTGTCCATTTGTTTGCTTATGCTGCTAACAACAAGGAAGTGAAAAATACCCACATTCCCCCTTTTCTGCTCCCAAGACATCATGGGTAAGTCCCAAAATACAAACCAAGGTCTTAGCCTCCAAAACGGTCTTCTTCTTAACCTTCTAACTTCTTCTAAACTTCTTAACCCCCTCTTCTGGTTAACATCAGCTTCATCGGATCAATTCATAACACAGTAAGATTCTTAAGATGTATTCATTTACATTGTATTACCACCGGCCTTTATTCGTGTTGAAGTCATGTCTGCGTATTTTTAATATGTGGTTTTACTGAAATTGCTGCTGCGGATTTCTTGTAAATAACTGGTTTCATGGTGAGAAGACTGAGAATCACCCTCTCCTCTAAGCATACAGGCCTTTTTATGATTTTTGAAATGCCTTAGTTCATGATAATAAAATCGGGTGTGCAACAAAAACCCATATTTTCAAGTTTTAAAATATGAAAGTAATATAAAAGTCTTTTGGATCACATGCTTATCTTAGTTTTACTATCTTTTAAATCAAATGGATGTGTGAGTTTGCCAGCTGGGCCTTTAAAGAGACATTTAGGAGTATGCTGGCCTTCAGTTGGACCACGGAGAGGACCAAAGAAGGAGAACCATCTGGCATTCACATCTCAGTCGGGTCAGGTATGTGTACTTCCACGGCCATGTCGTTTTTCCCTCTGGGCCTAAAAGTGTTCCCTTACATTCCTCCACCCATATGTTGTGTCAAACGGAGTTGTCAGCAATTTGTTTCCTGCCCGCGTTGTCTTTTTGAAGGAACATCATCAACCAGCCCTAAGCCTACAGGCGTTGGCAGCATCACCTTATCATGGACCAGTGTGTACGAAGTTTTAAAAATCTTTCAGCCTCATGCAAAATTAGAGAAGGGACAACACTGATTCTACAAAATACTGTCACAGACTTAGCAGAGGCAATAATTCTACTGTTTTATGTATAGAAAAGGTTTGGACTTGGAGTGTGGATTATACAGATTATGCAATCATGTAAGTATCTTAAAGAAATTCTACTTATGCAACATGGATTTCGTCAATTCTATTTATACGTGATAAATTTGGACTGTATGGAACTAATGTTGCGAAGTTGTGTCCATAAAGAAGCATATTTTGTAAAAAAAAAAAAACCTCCTTAGTGTGTACAATACATACAAGGTAGATCTCCTCATGTCGATTCAGGTGCTACAAATTAATTTAGACTAAGTTGTTTATGACATAGTCCTGAATAATGTGTGACAGCGAATAATGTTAATAATGCAAATTATTGTTACTGATTATGTTTCCTGTTTTATTTTTGAAGGTTTTATTCTGTTAATTTCCTTGTGCTTTCCCTTTTCCTTGAGTTTTCCTCACGTCTTCCCATTTGAGTTTCTCCTCAGGATCAATGTGAGGTCCATGTCTCTTACCAGAGGGAGGAGCGCTAGTTTGACAAAAAAAAAATTGATTTCTATTCTTATACTTTTATTCCTGCTCCAATGAGAAACCAAGTGCCAGTCTTGTCACAGGTGTAGGTGCTTGAATGGCTGAAGCAGAAGCTGTGCTCGTCGTTGGGGTATGATATTGTTACAAGGGCTGGATGGACATGACCATCAGATGCAAAGTACAGATTAACTGAAACCTATGGAGCCTCTGAACTGATGCTGGGTATTCCAAATGACAAAAGTATTTGCTATCGTCTCCTTTTAAATAATACATTTTGCAGATGAATGATAACATAATAAATAGAGCCCTATGCAGTTGTCCTGACGGCAGGGGTTTATCCCCGCAAAAGACCCTAGCCCCCTGCGTTTTAAGAGCAATTCCCCTCATTGACCTCAAATTAAATGAGTTATATATGAAAAACAATGTTTAAACTTCTCTCACGAGTGTCTAAAATATGAACTATTAGAGTAATATATGAAGTAGCCAAGATAGATCTCCTCGGGTCGATTCATACACACTGATTTTGGACTAAATAGGACCAATGGCGAAGATATTATGGCCCGACTTTTATAGATAAAGCTATTACTATTGTCAAAAGTATTTTATCAATCCAGTTCTTTCTCACACTAAGGTCTATGTGAATATAAAATCTGAAAATGATCCATGAAATATGTTTTAAGTAAACACACTGTGTTTGTCGGACACTGTGGCGGCTGTGATGACGATTCCATAATGCCCCTGATCCATATTCTAGGAATATGTATTTCATTTGGATGTATGTATGTCTGACGATTTAACTAATGCCTCACTTTTTTCTCATAAAGAACACATCAAATTAATTATACCCTTTCATTTTAGTGAGAGAGAGGCATTAATTCAGAGGGAGAGAGGCAGAATCCTATATGGCGCTTTGCTATTGACAGAAATTCATTCCACTTTAAGAGAACATTTTATGACCTGCTTCTTCCACATGGTTTGATCTATGACCTAAATTCCTAGTACGCTGGTTAACAGAAAGCCCTGGCAGACACTAAAGAGGCTTAATACATGCATTACAAACTCTCTAGTATATCCATCATTTCCTGTATGATTTAACCACTCATTCATAACCTGTGAGGCGAGTCAAAATTTACATGTACAGCAAACATCGTACGTGCACACACGTCAGTTGAGATAGTGTTTTCATAAATAATCCTTTTATTTAAACTATAATTCAGATTCTGTACAGTTAGGAAGTTTTTCTTCAGTGTTATTCCCACATTGGTGAAATGCAGTGCTTATGTAAGCTGTCTCTTTAATCTGCATGAATATATATATATATATATATATATATATATATATATATTTTATCTCCTCTAAAGCTTGACATGTCTTATCTGGGTTCAAAGACACAGGGGAACCTGAGGCCTTTCTCATATTTTCTCTCCATATCCCTCCGACTTCCTGCAACAGTCCAAAAACATGCACTGCAGGGGAGTCGGTGACTCTAAATCACCCATAGATGTGAATGTGAGCGCGAATGGTCGTCTCTTTCTGCATGCCGGCCCTGAGATGAAGTGGCCGTGTGCCCTTCCCCTTGTCCGATGTCAGCTGGGATAGAGCTCGTTAAATTCATGCATTAATATCTTATTTTTCTCTGTAGCTGTAGAGCCATTTTGATCATTTATAAAAAACGCTCTATAAATAAAATGTATTATTAATAATAATAATAATAATTATTATTATTATTACTGTGCATCAGTTAGAGTCAGCTTCAAAGCTCTTGGAAGATCAAGTTCTTGTATGAATCCATGTTTCATGCTGGATAAAGACAATCTATAATTGTTGATGGAGGAGGTGACGGAGACCTGACAGTTTTAATCCAGTGCTTCTGTCTGGATGCTCCTGGTACTTTGTGTGCCGTATCTAAAACGTATCTAAGGAAGCATTGATCTCCATTGGACTCATGTACCAGAGGATTCAGCCCAGCTCACATGGCCTGAACCAGTCGATAATAATTAGTCTCTTTCCACTGTGGATGAGATGCCGGCTGTATTTTTATGCAGACGATTGAAGGTCAGGACTTAAGCACCAGTGGAATCAAATGGTCCAGCGGTAATTGACTCATTGATATGTGGAAGAATAACCTACAAAGTCCAGGTCATTCTCCATGAATTGCTCACCATTGATGCGCTGAAGAGTTTTTCCATGAAGACAAGGTCATTTACCCAGATGGTGCGAACTCAACCAGAGGAGAAGTAACAGATAGGTGCTAAAATATATGCTTAAGTAATAATTATCAAATACATATTTCTATATAATGCATTTATGCTGTATTTTCCAACTGGTTTTTGTTCTGAATCCCATGTGAGCATGCATCACAGTTTCAGTTCTGACGTACAGCACGGCTCTGATTTATTACAACACCATTGAATTTGATGAATTTTAACTTGAAACATTTTCCTGCTATCTTATAGTTGCAAGAATTGTAATCTTGTACAGTAAAGCACAGGAAAGGTGCATGAAAAGAACGGCTGGCCTCTTTCTTCTTTCTATAATCCCCCTTCACCTCAAACCTGCTGAACAAACTCTAGAAACCTGACAAGGTGGCTGCATATTCTTCACTCATTCATGAATGAATGAAGCTTCACTTCATTCTTCACTCACCTTAAGTGATGCTGAAAAGCTGGTCCACGCGTTCGTCTCCTCCAGACTTGATTACTGTAACACACTTCTCATCGGGATCCTTGATAAAAGTCTTCAAAGACTTCAGTATGTTCAAAACAGTGCTGCAAGGATCCTGATGAGAGTTTGTAAACACGAACACATCACCCCTGTTCTTCATTCCCTTCATTGGCTTCCCATCTCCACCAGGATTGATTATAAGATCTCTCTCCTCACTCACCAGTGCATCCATGGTAACGCAACCCCCTACCTAAAAGAACTATTCACCCCACTGACCTCAACACGATCCCTTCGTTCTACCCACTCATACCCCCTCCTCCTTCCCCGGACTAAGCTCAGCACCATGGGTGATCGGGCCTTCTGTTCTGCTGCCCCTCGTCTGTGGAATGCCCTCCCTGATCATCTGAGGGCTCCACAGACGACTGAAACATTTAAAAAAGGACTTAAAACTTTCCTTTTTTTGCAGAACCTATAAACTTAATTAACATTGCTGCTTTTTGGTCAGGCTTTTATATAGTTATTATTTTATTTTTTATTGATGCTTTTATCTGCTTTTGCTTTGTATTACTTTGAGATTTGATCCAAATGTAAAGTGCATTATAAATTAAATGTATTATTATTATTATTATTATATCCGCAAAGCAATTAAGCGTCTGACTTATGCAAATCTATCTACATTCCAGCTTTTCTTTTTGAGTATTTTCTTTGCTAAGAAACCTGATGAACATTTGCAGCATACTGTAATCTCAGGTATGAAATATAGGGAATCTAATACAGAATAAGTGTAGCACGATCTGCCTGGTTACATATTTTTGCCTGATGTGCTGACACGTGAACGCAAAAGCAACAACTGGCATTATGTCATGTAGGCAAGTAGAACCGTGCAACAACATCCCGGAAAACATCTGCGAGTCTTTTTGCTGTGTAATATGGTGAATTAATACGAATAAACAGCACAAGTGTGCATGCATACATGAACAGACATGCATTCAGGCACATGTGCACACGCACACACACACAAGCACATAGATTATCATCCAAATTCTTATTCCAGCAGATCAAACACTGATCCACATGCATGCTCAGTGTGCAGATTAAGCCTATCCCCTTGCTTTAGGGGCTTAGTTGACATCTCTCAGCTTTGCATTCTTCACCTCCCTCTATTCCCTTCATCTCCTTTCACCAACATGTCCAGCACCATAAAAAGCAACAACCAGCAGATGTGTCATTCTTTGGACAAGTGTCCAGCCGGCAGACAGGAGCGAACGATTCCACCCATGCAGGGCGATGTTGTATCTCATAGCCATTTGATTTCAAAACAAGGTTTCCTGTTTTCTCGTTTTAGAGAATTCACTTCCCCACACACATTGTGCATAAAAATAATTGAATCAAGTACTGAAAATTTACCTAATTTACTGTAGGTTGACAGTTCTCAGCTGTTACAATACAGACAGTTTGGCTCTAAGTGCCCACCTGCATGCAAGAGGGTTCACAGACATGGCAGCTGTAACAGGGTGCACACTTGTTTGAATCTACCTATCTACATGAGAGCTAACACAGACATCACGGTGTGCACTTGATTCTAAGTCTGAAGCTTGACGGAGCCGAAGCGGTTGTTAGTACTGGTGGTGTTGGTGAGCATCACGTCTCTTATGTAAGAATCTGTTAGTTAAAGGGTTAGAGATCTGGACTGGGGCGTATCAAATGAAGGGTCGGGTTGGGAGAGGGGAAGGGGATGCGGGATGAAGTGTGTTTGAGGAGTTAGGGGGCGATTGAGTGTGTAATAAGGGCAGAAGGGAGGGTGGAGACGGAGACACAGAGGAATATGAGGCAGTGAGGGATAGACACATGGAGGGAGGGAGAGACAGAGAGAGAGAGAGCGAGAGAGAGAGAGCAGAGGTTAGGAGTCACTAGATGGCACGATAAACAGACAGAACACTGATGCAGAGCAGAGCTGGTGTGACGGGTGAACAGGCTGCGGGCTAACACCGAGTGGAGAGAGTGTGACGATGTGCAACGAGTGCAAGAGCTGAATGTTTGCAAGTTGATGGCCCAAGTACCAAACAGGAAAGACGTGGAGACAGGAGGAGGACTGACAGATTTGAACTACAGACCGGAGGGAGATATCAATAGCATGATGGCTCTAACGGATATTTGGTAATAATTCATGTGGGGTGGATTTCATACAGCCTTTGACACGACGGGACAAAGAAGTACAAGAGGATTTTTTTTTCTTCAGAATTTCATTGTTGATATTTTCTGAATAATTTGAATTTGCCAATTTGGTGAACATTTTGTACAGATCATCCTTTACACTCTCCCAGCTTTTCGTGAGACATAAGGACTTGATTGTATATGTGGAGATATCTTTGTCCTTACCACTTAAAGATTGGAAGACTATAATGGGACGTACGACTCTTGAAGATTCTGTCTACTAGCTCAAGAAATAATGTCTCCCGTACATCCATTGTGCAAATGATACTGCGATGAAAGTCCATCAAACCAAAGTGGATTCCAGACGGGTGCATCCTTCCAGGTTGGCTGTCCTGATGAGGTGTTCGAACCATGTGGTCCACTGAGAGCATGGAGCCCGAAGAAGCACACACCCAGAGCAGCTTCTTCAGCAAGGTGGATGTGCCGGACCAAGTCCACTACATTGTTGCCCTCTTTGTCTTTGTCATCGGGACACTGGGCATCGCTGGAAATGTGCTGGTTATATTTGCCTTCTGCAGGTGAATTTGTATAAATGGCTTTATTTACTTGAACCAGAACACATCCACCCTTTACATTCTGAATGAGAGTGTCTGGTTATGTCAGTGCTGCAAGAGTTTGTTAAAGCGATTTAGAGACTCTCCCCGAGAGACGGACAGAAGGAAAATACGGTCATGACAAACCAATTGCTGCAAATAACCACATGCATGCATGTCTGCGTATTTTTATGACTTGTGATTATCAAATGCCTTATATTTCTCGTGCAGATGGCACGGAGCATATCAGTCAAAGTTTCTCTGCTGGTTATAATTTACAGCAGATTAAGACTCAGTATGTGTCCTCTACCCCAGAGGATCAGAGGGTTGGAAGAAAGCTGGTGATTATCAAAAAGAAATAAATCTTTGGCTTGTAGTGTCCCAGGGAAAAGATTATCTTGATATGGGGCTCATCACTGGAGCTACTAAATTATAATTTGAATATTATGGACCTTAACCCTCTGAACATCAGGTGTGCAATCATGGCTGATGAGGGACGTGTGGTCAGGAGAGGCAGGTGTGGCTGTCATCATGAAAAGTAAAAAACACATAATGATAAAAATACAATGAATATTCATCTACTGATATGTGCTATAAATGTAATTTCAGTATGATTCCAATAAGTTCATCCATTTTCTATAATCAAAAATAGAGTGGAGACGCTCGAGGTGAGGCATCTATGAGCTAAGCCTCATCTGAGATCCCTCAGTCCCTCACAAACTGGGTCGAGCCTTTTGCTTTCCAACCGTTTCTCACGAATATAATGTTTGTAGACACTTTTACTATATGTCCTCACTTTCTACAGAATAGGTCATGTATGTGTATAACATATTTAGTCTTGTTGGTCTGACTTAAAACCCTAATGAAAAAGCAGGAGGTGAGGCAAAGTTACCTCTGCCTCACATTAGGGGGCATACTGGGCCCACAGGGTTTTTGCTGGTTCTGCTTTTTCTCTTCTTCTACTCAGAGACAAAATCAGAGTGGCAGGCGCTCCTATATTCCATCTGTCCGTGCTTATAGATGGATTAGATAGCTTCTCCATTGTGTTTTTGTAGTTCAAATTTATGTCTTCTAAACTACAAATGCACTTTATGTCAGAGGTTACAAGAAAATTGTGCACACACTAACACACACACATGCTCACATACACACGCTTGGATAACCACATAGTCAGACAAACAAAAATTTATTTGGCAACCTACAAAAATATTCACAGGCTATGAATAAAAAGATTGCGTTAAATCTGAGAGCGGCCACGTTCCATTCAGCAGACATGAAGAAAGTTGAATCAATATTAAAGGGCTTTGGGGCAGACAGCAGTTCAATACCGGGTTTAATCAAGCCTGTATGGAAACAGGTTCATGCAGAGTTGACCAGTTAAGAAAAGAGCTTCTTTCTGATTAACACTGACAATTTAACAGTACTGCTGATAATGTGATCTGAATTCTGAGAAGACGACGTCACAGTCAAAAGGAAAGACAAACTTTCCCCTTCTTGAGAATGGAAAGTGGATGAAAGATGCAAATGTAATTCAACAGACCTTCTCCCATTTCAGCAAATACAATCTGCAACATTCCTTTATCTTGTGCTGTTGAACATTATTAAATCTATATTGACCCCCTGTGTGTGTGTAGCAACAAGAAGCTACGTAACCTGCCAAACTACTTTATCATCAACCTGGCGGTCAGTGACTTCCTCATGGCTTTCACGCAGTCGCCCATCTTCTTCATCAACTGCCTCTACAAGGAATGGGTGTTTGGAGAAATGGGTAACTCTCTTCATTCTTTCATAACTTATTGCACACTGATATTTGCGTCTCTAAAGCAAAATTGTATTGGATCAAACAGATGTTGTTGTTGATTTGTATGTGTTCTTTCTCTCTAGGCTGTAAAATGTATGCATTCTGTGGCGCCTTGTTTGGCATCGCCTCCATGATTAACCTCTTAGCCATCTCTATCGACCGCTATGTGGTCATCACCAAGCCTCTGCAAGCCATCCACTGGAGCTCCAAACGGAGGACCTGGCTGGCCATCCTCATGGTCTGGCTTTACTCTCTGGCTTGGAGTCTGGCTCCGCTCATTGGCTGGAGTGAGTTTCCTCTACCTGGATGTCCTTTATTCATCTGCCTGAACAGGATTTTTATTGCACATACCATATAAGTCCCACAGACAAGACCAACAGTTTTGATTCCCTGCTGTTGAAACACCGATTCAGACATTATGGGAGTTAATCTCCAATCATACGCATCCAGTTCACCTGCAGTCTTAATCTGCTGCTCAACAGACGTCATATAGGAATTAGGCCTACGCTGGCATCCCCCACAGCAAGGGCATTTCCCAGAAAAGCCCCTAACCCCCCGCAGTTGTAGAAGCAGTCCCCCAGTTGAACTCATCAAAACAAATGTAAAGTGTTGTCCTAAAAAGTGTGTTTTGTAAAAAAAGCTCCCCCTAATTAGTCAAATTTGAACAATTACAGTAAAATATGATAAATATAAGATGGATCTCCTCCAGTCGATTCATATGCATCAAAGTTGGACTAAATCGGACCATCTGGTTACATTTTTGCCCAACAACTTTTGGAGATAGAGCTTCATCTTGTGCCAAAAGCTTTAGAAACAAGCTTTCCTAAAATCCTTCTTCCTCACGCTAAGGTCTAAAGGGGTATAGAATTTGAAAATGATCCATGAAATAGTTTTTGAGTTGTCGTGTTAAGACCAGGGGCAGATGGGGAGATGGCGATGATGATTCCATAATATCCTTGACATTTCAAAGATGTAATATAGACTTATGTCAAAAACATTCAATACTACTGATAAATGATCTAATATCTCACTTTTGTCATTTCAGGCTCCTATATCCCAGAGGGCCTGATGACGTCTTGTACGTGGGACTATGTCACATACACACTCGCCAACAGGAGCTACACTATGATGCTGTGCTGCTTTGTTTTCTTCATCCCTCTAGCAATCATCTTTTACTGTTACACCTTCATGTTTCTGGCTATACGGAAGACAGGCAGGTACTAACACTTGTCATGTGTCGGCGGAAATAAATCCATCATGCATGAGTATGCAAGTAGACAAAGTAAAGCACATGTTCCAAAAAATTAAGAAAGCTCTTTTTTTGTCATTTTAAATAATATTTTTTTGTTACTTATTGAATGTTTTACTAACAGTCCTTAAATATTCTGTGTTTTTTCTTTAAAAATGCAGTTTGCTAAACAGCTTGTCATATATATATTTATATCAAGCACATACTGTAGGTAACTGGATCAATTTTGAATTTGTTCCAAAATGCCAAATAAAACAGCATTATATGCTGTATGTCAGAAGAGACGGATAGTCTGCTTATAACAATAAAAGATGACTAGTCTTATTTACTGTTGTATGATGTTTAAAATTGTTAACATTTTGAAGTACTGTGTACTGATATTTTTCATTAATAATACAACAGAAAACCTGAGCTCTACTGTCCAGTTTCAAATTAATATCCATATATTTGTTTGGGGCTCTACCTCTCTCCTGACCTGCTCCACCTGCAGGGAGGTGGAGCGTTTGGGCACCCAGGTGAGGAAATCCACCCTGATCAAGCAGAGGTCCATCAGGAGCGAGTGGAAGTTGGCTAAAATCGCCTTTGTTGTCATTGTGGTATATGTCCTCTCCTGGTCACCCTACGCCTGCGTCACAATGATTTCCTGGGCCGGGTAAGAAATTAAATCCGCAATGTTTTTAGTGTACTTGTAATTTTTATCTTTTACATATATTCATCTTTGATCACGTTTCTTCTGTGTTGTGAAAATGCTTTCTGAAGACTCCAACCCTATTAGTTCAATCAATGGATTCACCGATTCCACCAAAGTATCAGTACTGACATTTGTGCCCTCACAATTATTTATACGTATGTTATATTTATGACACTGTTCTTTTAAAACATGTTTTATTTTCATCAAATTAAGCTTCTTTGGGAAAAAAAAAGCATTGAAGCTTTTTTCACAGGATCATGCAGCGTTTTTAGTGCAGCGACTGGGATGCTGGTAAAATCCATAATTGGGCTCTACAGCAATGACAAAAACAAATATCATCAAATCAAATAACTGCTGATCAACAAGAGAAATATTTTGGCCCAGTGTTTATCATTATTCTTACAGACTCTGAACATTCTCTACCACTTTGCCATCGGTTGGTGCAAAGCTGATTTAGCTGTTAGCATCAGAAAAGTCCTTGATCTTGCCTCTGTGCTGATTCTTCAGGTGTCCAATCAGAATGCTCCTTTGTTTACGGACCTGCTCCTGATAGAAGAGCGGAAAAATAGTTTGCACTCAGCTCTTTTGCTTACTTCAAAATATTTCCACTCTGCGGACATTGCTTCTACGGCCTCTCTCTGTGGAGTTTGTGTGTGTTCCCTCCGGTCACTTCAGCTTCCTCCAATAAACCCGACAAATATAAAATAGGTGAATTGTTGAGTCTAGATATAACCTGTAGGTGTACTTTGAAGAAATAATGAACAAGGACAATGAGAGAGAGAGAAGGCCGGAAGATGTGGGAATATCAAATCAGGAAGTTCAAAGGATAAGTAAGGATGATGTGAGAGCAGCATTGATGAGGATGAAGAACAGAAAGGCGGTTGGTGCTGATGACATACCGTTAGACGTACAGAGGTGTGTAGGACATAAGGCAGTGGAGTATTTAATATGATTGTTCAACATGATCTTGTGAGAGGATGCCTGTAGAATGGAGGAATAGTGTACAAGTGCAGATTGTCAAGAACAAGGGTGATGATAAGAGCTGTAGCAACTACAGGGGTATAAAGTTGATGAGCCACACGATGAAGATCTGGGAAAGAGAAGTGAAAGCTACGTTAAGAAAAGTAATGACAATTTGTGAGCGGCAGTAAGGTTTCATACCAAGAAAGATGACTAAAGGGAGGATTGTATGAGGAAGTCTGGAGTCACAGATGTGTGTTAGAGTGGTACAGGGTATGTGTGAGAGGAGTATGGCAGCAGTGAGGTGTGCACTGGGTGTCACGGATGAGTTCAAGGTGGATGTGGGACTTCACCAAGCATCGGCTCTGAACCCCTTCTTATTTTCTATATTGATGGACGGGCTGACAGATGAGGTCAGACAGGAGTCCCCATGGACTATGATGTTCGCGGATGACACTCTGATCTCTAGTGAGAGCAGGGAGCAGGTGGAAGAAAAACCTGGAAAGGAGGAGGTATACACTGGAGACAAGAGGAATAAAGGTCGGTCTCATCGCGACAGAAGACGTGTGAGAATGAAAGGGAGGCAGGTGGAATGTTGAGGATGCAAGGAGTAGAGATGAAGCAGATGCAGGAGTAAACGCACTTTGGGGCAGCTGGGCATATCAACGGAAATTGTGGAAAAGTTGTGGAGAAGCGAGGCCAGGCAAAGCTAAGTGTCAGAAGTTATCTGTGACATAAGAGTAGCAGCAAGAGTGAAGGGAAAGGTTCACAAGATGGCAGTGAGAGCAGCAATATCAGTTTATGCTAATCCACTTTCCTCCGCCTCTCCAGGGTCGGGCAACGGCGGATCCCAGGTTGATAATAACAATAATAGTAATATAACATTTAGCAATAGCTTATAGGAAAATACTATACATAATAATAATTATTAGAGTAATCATCATCATGATCATCTTGTGATCAGTGGACATCGAGCAGGTCCACAGCAGCAGATGCGATCACCAACCATGTGACCTCACAGGGCGAGAAAACACAAAGACTCCAGGGAAGAAGTCAAATTAGAAACATGCATTAATCCAGTAATATTCAATAATCCAGTGACATTCAATAATCCAGTGACATTCAATAATCCAGTGACATGCATTAAAGTGAGAGGGATGTATAAAGAGGGACATAAGCTTTTATCGTAAAGGAAAGTTTAAAGCCTACTTTTAAATGTAGAGGGGGTCTCTGCCTCCCGAACTGAGATTGTGAGATGGCTCCACAGGAGAGGAGCCTGATAGCTGAAGGTTCTGGCTCCCATTCTACTTCTGGAGACTCTAGGGATACAAGTAACCCTGCATGCTGGGAGCGCAGAGTTCTGGTTGGACAATATGGAACTATGAGCTCCTTCAGATACGTTGGTGCCTGACCGTTAAGGTCTTTGTAAGTGAGCAGAAGGATTTTGAATTCAATTCTAGAGTTTACCGGGAGCCAATGAAAGAAAGCTAATACAGGAGAGATATGTTCTCTTAACCTGGTTCTGAGGCTTCAGATACTTATTGAGACTACCTGCTAGTAGGGCATTACAGTTATCCAAACTGGAAGTAACAAATGCATTAACTAACTTTTCTGCATCTTTTTTCGACAGAATGTCCCGTATTTTAGAAATGTTACACAGACGAAAAGAAACTGCTCTAGAAATCTGTTTTATGTGGGAGTCAGAGGTCATATCCTGATCAAAGATAACTCCCAGGTCCCTCACAGTGGTGCTGGAGGCCAAGGTCATACCATCCAAAGTAGATATATCATCAGATAAATTGTTTTAAGGTGCTTGGGTCCCAGCACAATAACTTTAGCTTTATCTGAATTTAATAATAATAATATTAATAATAAGCCTTGTGCACACACTGTCAAACACAGATGGGTTTAATCATCCATCTGTGGCAGATGACACATTTTGGTAAATCCCTTTCCAAATAAGCCTCATTGTTATGCTGTAAGAGAAGGAAGTTTTCATGCTAAAAAAAAAGAAGACTACAAGATTACATACAAGAGCAAAGTTTGGATTCTGTTTTTTGTCTTGCTCAGGTATGCCAACATTCTGACACCGTACTCCAAAGCCCTCCCTGCAGTCATAGCAAAAGCCTCCACCATCTACAATCCTTTCATCTATGCTATTATACACAACAAATACAGGTATGTCAGTAGAAGCACAGTCATACTTTATTTTAAGAGACTTTAAATGATTAAAAAAAACTGAGCCTAACCCTTTTTTTCCCCACTGTTCTATTCTTTGTTAGGATGACTCTGGCCGAGAAGTTTCACTGCCTTCGCTTCCTGTCTCCCGCTCCTCGAAAGGAATGCATCTCCTCCTCCATCAGTGAGTCCTCCTTCAGGGACTCCATCATTAGTAGACAGTCAACAGCCTCAAGGACGCACTTTATCACAGCTTCGCCTGGAATGGTAAGAGTTTGTCTGTAGTTAAAGCTAAAGTAAATCGATTCCATGTTTCTTTTTTAAATGAATGATTTTGGAAAACTTACATTTTTTTTGAAAAACAATACACAAGTCATATCTATCTCCTTAATCTATGAACAACTTTGCTTGAATTGAGATGCACTTGATGCTGAAAAGCCTGAACCATGAAAAAACTGGCAGAATTGTTTGTTTTTTTACCTAATTTTCTGAAACTGGGGTCTTAATTTGAACTTCTGATCAAGGGGGGAAAAAATTAAAATACCACTTTGCATATATAGTTTTTTTTTGTATCATATTTGAGTCGTCAGGTTGTTATGACAACAATTTTCCCACACCGATCATAAAAAAACAAACACAAAAACAATTGTTTTCGGGTTTTTTAACATTCAAATCACAACATATTTAAGCCATTAAATTCAAAAGTCTTTGAATTTCTACTTTTTTATTAAGAATAAACTTCTTGGAGAAGTACATTTTTTCATTGTTTGAACTTTTTTTTTTGCAATCACATAAAAAACAAGTTACAGTGTATTTCTTCTATGGATAGGTGAATGTTAGTGAAGGTCAGTGTTTGAAAGAAAATGATTAAGAAATATGCAAATATCTAAATATCTACTTATATCACAGACAAACTACAAATTGTGTCATTTAAACAAACAGTTGATTATTTTGTTGAATCCAACGCATAATGTATGAAATGCTATAAAAAATTTTTTGTTGGATTTACAGAAATCCTCTCATATGCAGTATCAAATTTGATAAATACATAATTAACACAGTTTCACTATATAAAAAGTTAGTTGATTTCAATTGTGGTGAATCAATCCATCAAATATTAATATATAAGTGTCGGTAACTATTTGGAAGTTTTTCTTACTGTAACTCAACCAACTTAAAAATATTCACATGTTTGCACCCATGACTGATGACTGGTTGGATGGTGTCTCCTTCTCCCTGGTGGATTACCTGTACACTGCTTCTATCTGTTGTAAACGTCAGGGTTTTGAGGGAAAAAAAATCTCACTGATGATTTAGTGGTCTCAAAGAATCATGTATCAAACATGAAACGTTTAATCTTTACGTACAGAGCCAGGCCAAGTCTTTGGATAAGATAAGAAGATACTTTATTCATCCCTCGAGGAGACAATCTAGTATTACGGCAGTAACAAATTACTTTGTTATACTAAGGAACCTCTGACATTACTTGACCTCTCACACTGTAACTGTAACTCACCATTTGCCAGTTTTAGTTGAACGAATGTTGCATACATTAGGAAAACGTCTCCCTGCCAGGTTTTTCATGTCTTTCTGGAATGCTCTGTTGTTAATTCACACAAGATTAACGGTAATTTACAAGTTGAACGTGGTTTTCTGCAATAAACCAGGTCAGCAATGCATTTACTGCAAATATGCAAATGACTTGCTTTTCAAGTTGTTTTCAAGCATAAAATTTGTAATTTTTAAAAGTGCAGGATAACTAATTACTACAAATAGAATCAAATAACTTACTTTTACTTTATTGATATATATGGGTGGTTCATATTGAATACATGCAAATATAACAAAACCTTTATTAAATCAATGAAATAGATCAGTAGTAGTAGTTACATGAATTCAGAAAAGGAGAAAAAAAGATCCCAAAATGAAACAATGTAGATACTTCAGCTTTTAATTTAGAAATGTCCTCATCAAAAGTGTTTGTCACACAAACAATCCCAATATTCCACAAAGCTGGACCCCTGCAAGGTCAAACTTTCTGTCCAAAGGGCAAATATCCTATATCACAAAGAAAAACATCTTTAGAAAATAAATACAGGTGTGAGTATATCGAACAGTATCGTATTACTGTGACTGAATCTTTTTTTACTTGATTTCTAATTAATATTTTAAAGTGAGTGGCATAGAATCTTCTCACTATTGAACTAAAATGAGTTCTGCTGTGCGCTGCAGGTAATAAAGGATGTGAAGATGGCAGCCTTGAGCAGGAAGTCTGGTGAGTCCTTCAGAAACATGTCGTCATGCAGAGGCAGGACTCAGAATAGACAACATGAGCGAGAGAATCGCACACCAGAGAAGGTGAGAGAACACGCTTATGAACAAAGTGTGAAATCAGCATTGATGAAACTACTTGTATATTTTTCAATCCCTCTCCTAAATCCATGTTTTGCCAATTCATTTGCACTCATGCATTTGATACTCAAAGTCATCTTATTTATTTATTTATTTTTCTTCCATTACCAGCGTCCATCTACCGTTGACGACTCACTGAGCTCCTGTGAGCATGAACTGGTTTCCTGCTCTCTCACCATCGCCTCACTCCCCCTGCTAGTTCTTACCAGGAGACGCAGCCAGAGTCTGACCCTTGAGATATCAGATGCAGCGGCGGACAGAGGCAGCCTCAGTGATAGGTTTGGAACACGCAGGAGGGACTCCTTCGATTCTTTACAACTTGGAAAAATTCCGTCGACTGATCCCGAGTCGCCTCAAGGTGTTCCACGCATCATCGTCATCAGTCCCACATCTGAAAGCAGCCTCATCAACCATGACAGCATCTGCTTAGAGGACAGTGTGGAAGAAATGGAGGACAATGTTTTTGCCAGCTTAAACTTCTCATCGGAGGTCTTTGAGGCGGTGGAGCTGCTCTCCTGATCGGCCCGACTTCTCTGCAGAAAATATTACTTAGATTTTGGACTACATACTCCTCTCAGCAGGGCAAGACTGTTTTGGTTAGGAGACAGAATGAAGGCCCTGTTGAAATTTATACAAAAAAAAAAGAAATAAGTCATATTATTATAATAAAGTTGTAGTTCTACAGGGAAAGAGAGAAATCTCAGGAAAAAAGATCATAAATTTAAGACTGTGGAGGTTGCAATTTGGCTGTGCCTCTAATGTGCATCACTGTGTGTTTGATTACTGTAGGATCACTGTTTGTGGTGCAACCTTCCATCCACATTATGTTACAACTAAATCTGTTAATGCAGCCATTAATACCTGCACCATCACTTTTAATTTATCATATGAGCCCATCCTCTGTAGGCGTTGGGACCCTGCAGCCAAAATGTAATGGGTTCTGCTCCTTCTGGATCCAAAATCTTTATGATATTATACTATGATCATATTGTTTCTTGTGAAACCATCAGTCTCACTTAAAACCCTTTCACGTCCTCACCAAAGAAAAAAAAAGAAGAATTACTGTGAAAAAGTTATTTCTTTGCATATTTTATTTTTGGGGGGACATTTATTTATCATTTACAAAATTTAAAAAACAAGTTTGGTCAAGCATGCTGTTAAACCATAAAAATATTGGACTTACAAAATAATATCATGATGAAGTTTTGAATTTAATGGAAAAAAGTAAATTTTAATTAGCTCAACCGTTTGTTAAAGCATGGGTTTAGAAACATTAGACTTTTTCTTGACTGGATAAAGTTCACAATTCTGTTTAGTTAGTCTTTAAACTTTAATATGCCACCTAAAAAAAACTAAAAAACCACAATCCAATATCCTTCTTATGGAACTTCTTCAATAGCCATGGTTAGTGCCTCCACCTCTGTGATCTCTCTGAACTGTGGTGTTCCCCAGGGATCTATCCTTGGCCCCTTAGCGTATCAATGCAGATTATAAACAGGTTCAGTAAGGTGGCACACATTTTTCAATAAGAAATAGTGACTTAAATTGCAGGACATTAAAGGGTTAAATAGCACACTAATGCAACTAAATACCTCCTGCTCCACAAGAGAGATGATTTCCTCCAAATTTGCTTGGTTCTTTCATACGCAGCCTTTTCAAAGTCCTGATACTTATAATTATGTGGTGCTGATGTGCCAAAGATTCAGTATTACTTCATTTGTCATAACTATATTAAAATATAGCTTAATGAGGGGAAACTGTTTTCATGTTTCTTCTTTAACACAGATTCTTAAGTTATCACTATAACTTTATTGTAAAATGATGACTTTAATCTATTTTTTTCTCTTTCTCTTCAATGTGGACATAATACTCTGTCGTATATTTTGGTTATGTACAAAATATTCATCCACTGAAAGGGATAATTTGTCTGATTTGATTGTGAGCTTGTTGACTGAACGTGCCAATCAAAGTAATGTCACTCAGGTATCAGCTGTTGGGAGTATAGAAGAAAAATTGAGCAAAGATTTTGAAATGTAGTCCACCGGGTGTCTGTAAGACTTCAGTACAACAACATTTTCTGAAATGTGTTGCTCAAGATTAATTTATTTGTTCCGCTGCTCAAGTTAAGATTCATATGATTCGCTGTGATTATGAAGTTTGAAGCTGAAGCGTCAGCATTTTAATGAAGTGACTTCCTGAATTCTCTGCTGGAGGCTGAGGAGATGATTTTTGTACATAATATGAAAATTTAACCATACAAGGAAATTGCTCAGAAATGATCCAAAAAATCCAAAAGAAGAAAGACTTAGTGGATTTTGAGATTATATAACAAAGAACATACCACAACAGATCTACCGAAGGAAATAAAAGCAATATTTTTGTGAGGATGTAGTGTCAGTGTACAGAGTATATTCAGATAATGTCATGTGGTTCCTTTAGGCAGTTTGGACCTCAAGTTGTTCAGTGACACAGAGTCCGAGAGACAGTTAGGCGAGACACGGTCAAGTGTGCCGCAAAAAATAACTTCTTAGAATTTTCTTTGTGTGGTGATTTTTGAATATGTCTTGCTTATATGTTGACACTGTACTTTGTGACAAACGCTCCACTGTTACCGGTCCCGTTCATGTGAAAGAAATGAATTGTACCGTTCCGTTGTTGCTTGTGGTTTCTATGCTGATTTGGGCAGTTTGAGTGAGAATATGTTTCAAAATCCCTTTATTGGAAGGAACAACTAGTAATTAGATTTATTTTCACATAAAGCCAAAGATATTTATTTATGACTGCTGGGAGTTCTATGAATAATCAATTTATTGCACATTTTATAATTAACCCTTTCTTTCTAGATATGTCATGTGTGATTAAGGTGAAATCATAAATGATTGGATTTTTCTGCTGGGCCTCTCCCTTAGGAAAAATAATACATAATTATTTGCCCCACTTGCAGGCCTTCATCAAACCACTGGAGAACTGCAGTAATAATTCACTCTTCGGTGACGCAATCAGCTTTAATAGATGAGAAACACAACCTCCCCTAGTGCTTCATTCATGTCCATACTTGCCCACTTCCATTGGCGTAACCTCCGGGTCTGTTCTAATGTGCCTCTGACAAAGCAAAGCACCGACTTTAGCTTCTTTTTGAAACTGGATAAGACCAATAGGGAAAGGGTTAATGCTTTGCTCCGTAGTAGGCTAATTCTGATATCTGTCTCAACCCCCATGTTGAACCGATCCCTCGGCAGGATAACCCCCTCATTCAGGCCAATATCATCCCTCTACTTCAGAAGGACAAGACCTTGAGGACTGCTGTGGCCTCTGCTTGCAATTATTGTGTTGAAAGGCGGGAGGCATGGGTTTTATCACTATAAAAAGTAAATTGCACACCAAAAATTAACTTTGGACTATACCTGGTTGCCCTGCAGCCTGCCCTCCCTCCCCTTGCATGCTGGATTAGTCACCCAACCCAGTAGAAATCCTGCTAACAGCACATAAACGTTGTCATCATTTATTATGGACCAAAATAATTGAAAAACAAACTTAAACACAGGTGAAATCACAATTATGGGGAAAAAATGTTTTAAAAGAAGAAGAGAAGAGACATAAAAGCAATGTAAAAATGTAACTCAAAGAAATAGGAAGGCAGCAAAGTATTAATTGCTCTTGGGTGAAAAGGGGGAGAAAAGCCCAGTCCCTTCTGTGCTGTAAGGAAACCACACTAAACACTAATAAAACACTACTAAAGTGCAAAGCATCCCAGCCAAAGTAACGCCACAGCCAGGACACACACACACACACCATCACTGAGCAGAATTCATTGAGTCAATAAATGGCGACCCTTCTTCTCTGTAGCCCGTTAGTTATTCCTACTTCATAATTATTGCCCTTGTCCCAGTAGAACTAAAAATGTAACACCTTTTAGTTATTACTGCAAGTATGAAAGTATTCATTTTGCAAAAGGGCCAATATGGCTTTGTTTGTTTACCTCATCCAGGTTATAGTAATGATTGAAGTTCAAATAAGCAGCACCTGGACTAAATTTAAAAATCAAATAAAAATCAGTGTAGTAGATCATCAAACTGTTTCTGCATGTGTTCCTATCAAACACCTCAGTGGATGTTAAATACATTAATCCCCACCTGTCAGTCAGAGCTGAACATACCTCTTGGATGAGAGGAGAAACATCTTCATCCTTATAAAGAAGTCCAGTTGCTTCTTATTCAACCTTTGAGGACTATCAATAAGGCTTTCTGATTTGATTAAAATGTACTTCATTTGCAAAACATTATGAGGCAATGATGATGTTTGAATGACATTTTCTTTTACCAATGAATCCAGGGGCTGATTCAACACGATGAACTGCCACTTTTTGTGCTATGCAATCAGTGTTTGTCTTTTATAAAACATCAAACTCATTACTGACACACAAACCATCAATATATGAATCGCCATCTAATCTTTTATCATCATTGACTATTGAAGTCAGTAACACGGGATTTTGAACTTGCTAAGTCATTACTTTCAGTTGAATCACTGCCACATCTCCCCCAGGAATTTCTGTTGATTTTTGTCAATCATTCGGTGTTCAATGGGTTAGGGTCATTATTAGACTTATATTTGCAGTCTTTAATAACTTATAATACATTTGTTTAAAGAATTGTGTTAAAATGATATTTCAAACAATGGTGCTTTTGCATTGAACGTGATACTTGAATGCTTCTGGCTTGAATGTCACATGGGATTATTTGCTACTATTATTATTATTATTATTACTACCGAAAGTCTAAAAGCTCTAACAAACACTTAGGTGATTTAATTTTACTGTACATGTATAAACGGTAAGCTTAGCCAATTAATATAAACTGCTTTCCACGAAAGTCAGATTTTTCTTACTGTTAGAAAACATGCTTGATTAAACAACTCCTGATTTTATGGTGAATTTATGGTAAATTCAGAATGTCAGATATTAATAATTATTATTATTATCTCCATGTCCATTGTTTGTTTTTTCGGGGAGGACTTTACAGAGAAAGAGCCACCAGGCATCAGGGTGCCTCTACTCACGGTTTTGCATTCACTGTGAATATAAACACAGCACGCAAATAATTTGCATTGAGGACGGCATCCACAAACTCCATATCCCACAATGCATCTCGACTTTGGTACCTGCGTGTTAGCATCAACCGTGTCCAACAGCAGAACTTAAACAAGAGTGATGGGAGTTGGAAAAATGACTAATACTACCATAATTAACAACAAAAAAAGTTGATACATCGGGAAGGCGTTTTGATGGACGACTACGGAGAGTGATATCTTCATGGCGGTGGAGAAATCCGTAAGTAATATGAAATTGCCTTGTGACAAGTTGGTAAGACTTACTACCGTTGGTGCACCAGAAATGTTTGACGAAATAACTGGCTAGGTTGGACTGGTGAAAAAGAAAATTACAAAAAAACTAAATAGTTAATAAATAGTGCTTGATATTTGTGTAATGATGAAAAGTCATGGCATTTATGTTATAATAAATGCATCAGTTTTTCCCGTGAGTGGCTGCATTGACATTTCCCTAGACTTGAGCTAGTTATTATTACTAAAACCAATATGCATAGACAATTATGTAATAAGAAAGAGTAGATGTATTTATATGGTCCTTACAGTTACAACCGGCTGTCTAACTGCATCATGATTTTCTCTGTAGGGTGAACTTTCTTCTTTTTTTTTAACATAAAATATCAGGAACTTGGGCAGAAGCTGAGTTTAAGTTCCATATGCAGACACACTGCAGGCTGAGCTGATGCAATTACAATTATTATAATTTAAAAAAAGTCCAAAATCCAAAATACAGTTTCCATTAAACAAGCAGGGTTCATAAACTTGTGAGCAGTCCAACAATGCAGATAATCCAAAACAACAAGCAAAGTCCACAAAACCAGAAAGCACACTAGGAGAATTGAAGGCAGAAGTGCTTGGACGTGTGACAGATAACAGTAACAACGACCCGGCCCTGATGACAGTTAGACACAGACTTAAATACACTAGGTTAACGAGCTACAGCTGGAGGGAGAACACAGGTGAAGGTGATTGATGATCAGACAGGAGGAGAATAGAATCACAGGACAGACACACAAACACAATACTATACAAGAGAGATAAGAATAAAACACAAAAAATAAACAGAGGGAAAAAAGGGTTAAACAGACAAATAAACAATACAGGAAGTTTAAAGTGAACAGAACCGCGTGGATTTAAATACTGCAAATACCCAATACAGACAAAAATCAAACTGATTTTTATCAGTGTTTATGACACAAGCTGCCGATTGCTGTTGTTTTATGTACAGCTTTTCCCCCCTCGTGCTGCTGTAATAAGACTTGATATATACCAAGTTAAATTCAGACTAAAAATTAAACATTCTTGCTAAGTTGAGATGAGCCAGTCTATATGAAGTCATAATGTTATGACTTTAGTATTTAAATGGGGATCTGTTATAACTGGACTCAATGGACTCCCTCGAGAGTAACTGATAATCTGTGTAGCTTGAGAGTGTACAACTTCTCAATTTCAACAAGTCTATTCATGTAGGATCTGAACAGACTGTTGCAAAAACTTTTGAATATACACTTTGGTACAGTATCCACTAAATTTACATTTTCTATGTTATTGAAAATGCAATTTGCTTAGTGAGATGCTCTTGTGACATCATATGAGATGCTGATATGATGCCATATGGACATGTACATAGAGGCCTTATTAAACCTAAAAAGAAATGACATCAAACTCTAAAACTCTGCCCACACCAGTCTATCTTTCCCAAAACGAGGGGATACATTACTATAGATCCATAAAGTGCAACTTTATTAAAGAGAAATCCATTTTACAACTGATCCCACTGTTTAAAGACACACAAATTTTTTGCTGGAGGGAGGGATGGCTTGCCAGTGGTAATAGCACCTTCATAAGCTTGTTTCACCGCAGACATGTTGGGCGTCATGTTAGGCACACTGGTTCTGATAGATACTTCTGAGCTGTGATAGAACCATGTGAGGTGTGCCAAGGAGCTTTTAATAACGTTCTTTTGATAGTGTAGTGCAATATAGGCGAACACATGTTGTGGGGGATAAATAAACATTTAAAAAGAAGTTGTAGTTATTTCCAAGATAGTCCGACATTATGGAATGTCATGGATGGGAAGCACAGGTACAGTAAATACTACTATAATAGATACATCCTAGTTAGGTCTTTGATACAGTTGTGTTGTCATCTAATAGAATCTTTGTCCTAAATTACACCTGTGATACTGAAAAAATCTACTAAATTTTTATCTAGCCTCGTTAACATGTTATTTAACGGTCACAATGAATACGTTTTAGCACCTTGAGATTCGATCCAAATGTAAAGTGCGTTATAAATTAAACATATTATTATTATTATTATTATTATTATTATTATTATTATTATTAAGTAGGGTGCAGTGGAAGGGGTTAGATATTTCCAATGTGGTAACCGTAATTGGCCACTAGAGGGCGGTAGTTCATCATATTTCACTGCTAGAAATGTACCTAATGTGGTTTGAGAAAACTCCTCATGTTCCTCAATAGATTGGTGTACTGGTTTACACGGTTGCCTCACAGCAAGGACAAGGGTCTGTGCTCAGATCAATCTGTGGACCTAGAACATTTCTGTGTGAAGTATGTTCTCCCGGTGTGGGTTCCCTTCTGCTTACTTTTAGTATTGCCCAAAAACATGCAATGTGGGAGAATTAATGGCCTTAAAATTGACAGTGTGGATGTGTGTGTGGAGTGGTTTTCTCCATGTGTTGGACCTTAGACAAACTGGTGACTTCTCCATGGTGGTCTCTGTCTCTTGCTCAATATCATCAGGGATAGGCTCCAACTCCTGTCATAGGAAAAGCTGATGCAGAAAATGGATGGAAATCTGTACCTCATTTGAGATCCACCTGTCACTCCAAACATCCTGACAACTGACTTTGCTATCTTGGTAAAGTTAGGAAATATCATATTTGTGCTTTAGCAAGTGTTACTGTAGATACATAAGAACTGGTTAACAGGCCTGTCGTGGAAGTCCAGGACTACAAGTCAGTCATACCAGTACAGTACATGTATAACGATTCGCCTATATTGTGGATTTTTGGAATGTACATATAAAAAGCCAGACAAAGGCAGAGCATGCACATTTCACACAGAATGACCCAATGCCTCCTCCTTTCAACCCATAACCTTGATCATGTGAGGCAACAGTATTAGCCACTGTGGTAGATTGTAAGCACAGCATTGCCTTCTGTTTTCCAGACAGCTCAATGCATTATTCTTCTAACTGTATTTTTCCCTTTTAAACAGCAAACTAGATTATTTAATTCCGATTTCTTTTAAACTGAAAAAACGCAAAATCAGCATTAATTTATTTATTTTCTTGCAGAATCGCACCGCTTTAGTGATTATCACTTCTTTTAATGCTATGTCAGTTGAAAAACTATTCTTACATAAATATCTTGGTTTTTGTTTTGGTTTATAACAAACTCTGCTGTAAAACACTTCAGAATTAACTGACTAAAGCCCTAGAAGCCAAATTTATGATTGTTCGTCCATTGATATAAGGGATCTTTGCAGAAAACCAAATTGTTCATGTTTAGTGAATTTTGGAAATTATTATATGTCTTTTGTCCAATTAAGTTAGACATGCTAGACACAAGGCTTCTGGAACTTCACTTAGAATAGCTATTATAGCAATCTTTAAATACAGGTTCAAACAGACTAAATATATGAAAAAAAACCCTGTGTGGTTCAGTGCCGACAATGTTTGTAACCGGTGCCAGCAGAGGGGCCTAACTCTTGTTCAAACACACAGATGAGAGGAGTGGATTTCATTTAGCATGAACATAGAACATTCTGTATGGAGGTATATGAAGAATCTGTCTGTGGGGTGTGGGTTAATATTGATGTTTGGTCATGCATGAGAATGGAGCAGATGGAGCTTTGATCTCCCCTTGAGACCCCTCTGATCCTAAAGGTCTGTCTCTTGTCAGTGGGCTGCAATAGTGAATATACACACACACACATAAAGACATACACACACATACACACACACAAAGCCCGACAGCAAAACATAACAAATAACTTAAGCTGAAATGTGCTTCATTTGTCTGTCGGCAGACCTATAGCTACTCATCGCCATCTTCTTCCCTTCATTCTGTGATCTTATCTGTTCTTCTTGACCTCCTTTTCTTTATATCTTGTGTTCATGTCCTCTCAGGTCCTGCAGTCAACACAGACCAGCTGCTGCTGTCTCCGAGAGAGGAAACAGGGCACTAAAGCGCGTGTGTGTGCGCGAGTGCGTTTGCTAATTTGCCAAAATGGGATATAAAGCACGCCATCCGTGTGTAATTAACTATTCACTGAAGCCTGTGCCATGACACCGAGGCTGATATTAATACAGCCCTAATGAGACTTATCTGTGGTGTAGACGTACAACTGTAAGAAGACTGGAGGCAGAATAACACAAAGCATGCCTTTGATATTAAAGAGGATATTATGACCAAGGAATTATATTCATCCTGCTGCTGTGATTTAGATACTGTAAGATATAAAATCTTACTGTAGTCACCTCGTTCTTTTGACAGTTAGGATACATAAAAAAAAGGACCTTACCATTTTTTATGAAGGAAATTATACTAGCTTTGTATCAACCACACCACGGTTGTGGAAACCAGATGCCATTTTGGAAACATCTAAACCAGGAAGCCAAATATCATGTCAGAGATTGAATAATTAGTTTTTTCTATTCCAAGATGTTCATGGTTCTGTGTCTCTACAGGGGTTTTCCGGCTGCTCCATTGGTGGTGGTGAATTGAATTGTGGGAATTCAATGTTGTGTCTATCAGCTCTGCACTCAAAATCTCAACCACAGCTGTTTGCCTATGAAATTTGAGCGGCTGTCTCACGAGGCCATAGTATTCACACAATCCAACAGTTAAGACTGATGTCAAGTTCAACGCTCAGTTTTACCACGTTTATGCGGTGTTGGAACCGACTGTACACTGATGGTTTGGCTCACCTGACCACTTTTTGAGGGGGATAAATAACTAAAATTTAAGCCCAGTCTGGTGGAAGAGGAAAAGTCAAAGTTGGTCGTCTGGGC
Organism: Lophius americanus; assembly: GCA_037951165.1. Classification (NCBI taxonomy): domain Eukaryota; kingdom Metazoa; phylum Chordata; class Actinopteri; order Lophiiformes; family Lophiidae; genus Lophius; species Lophius americanus. The sequence goes on along the minus strand of JBBDHG010000032.1, from coordinate 8,873,550 downwards.
ATCATGGTTCCGCTTGCTAATATTTTTGACAGTCTTCTCATTTGGTTGGATAGATTGGAATTATTGTTCAGAATGGAAATTTGTGCATGAGGGTTGTGCTAAGCCAACAGATGGGTGTATTTCTTCTTTGTTTGTTTATTTTTCATTACAGTGTTTTGCTATTGTTAATGCATTACTGGACAAATATTGGGTTAGATGGAACAATTAAGGGCAGCTGATCCCAGAAGTTTTGGCTTCCACTAGTTGAGACTTTGATTGCTGTAGATTTAACACACATATTAAGCACGTTAATTAAGAACTTGTGTTGACATTTCTGGAGTGTGTGTTAGTGCACCTGTGTCTTCATGTCTCTGAGTGGCTGAAGCCAGCTCTCTCTCAGTTTATCTTAGCATGGACAATCGCTTGGCCAGAGCTTCTGGTCTCCCAGTGTGCTCGCCCATCTATCTCTGTCTGTCTGGTTGGCTGGTAAACAGGGAGAAATATTTTCCACTGTGAAAGCGAGCCGTTATAAACAGAGGCTGAGCTCAGACAGAAGATGCAGGGTTCTGATAATAAGCTCCTCTGTTTTCCAGGCATGCTTCCAGGAATTCTGTATTCTGAGACAAAATGTGGATCTTTTTCTATTAACTTTTCCTCAAAGGTGGTCACGCCGAAGTCTTTTAGAGGTTTTACTCCACGTGGTTCGTTTTCACTGTACCTATGGCACTAAGGAATCTGTTCGCTTGACCAGAACAATAGGAAGGTAATCTTTGCTCATATTGGAGCCTAACTCTTTAAGCAATAACCAGTATTAGAGGTAATAGTCTATACATAGTGGAAATGGTTCAAAGTGTTGGCCTCTGTGTGTCTCAGTTTCCCTCCTGGAAGAGTTTAGTTAACTGATAAGCATATTTTCTGCTTACGCTAGAACGTTACCATTACTGATGTGGCTAGGTAACCAGAACCAAATGACGGGAGCTTTTTTCATGCTGTAATTGAAATTGACTGGACTGAAACCATTTCCACCATCTGCACTAAAACCTATGGAAAGAGAAGCCCAGTGGACTAAACTACCTCTGACTGTGCAGTATTTATGGAGATGAGTCAAGGGATTAGCTGGGCTTAATTAGTCCTGAGAGGCCGGATTGATTAGATGGCTGTGCACAAATGTTCTCCCCAATACAAACTACCTTACAATGTTTCTCTACCCGGGCATGATACACCTGTGAGTGAAAGTAATATTTGCAGGCAGAATAATTTGCACATATTGGAGTTTTCTGTTGCTCTGGGATTTGTTGCATAGTACCCCCTCATTGAAAGCAATTTAGAGTCGGATGTTGCCCATTTCCTCCAAGCTCATCAGTCAAACTGAAACAATTTCCACAATTTTATTGTTCCAGTAAACAAAACCACCAAGCCACAGCTGTTGTCTTTGAACAGAACCACATGAATTATACACACAAGAGGTAATATGCATGTCGCAGCCTTGCATGCTGCATGTGTTTGTTTGGGGTGGGCTGAGGGGTCCATCTTACATAATAGGGGGCGATTGTCCCCATTTTATTCAGGTGGATGATGCATTAAATGTCCTTTAGACTGTCAGATTATCATACCCTTAAGGGTGGAGCATGTGTCAGTGTGTTAGTGAGCATGTGTGTTTGGCCAGGGGCTGCTAAGCTGTGATCATGAAGCACATGGTGAGGTGAGCATATGGGGACTAGAATAGAATAGAGCTTTGGACAGAACAAAGGGCTGGCAGGGTGTCTGAGGTTCGGTGATGGAGCACACTATCTATTGTTAGGGTTAGATATCAGTATCCTGTGGCCCCAAATCGTCTTTGTTTTCTCGGTGACAGTTTTTGGCCTTTGGCCAATTTCAACAATATAAGCAATTAATCAAACGCCTTTAAACGGTGAAAGAGCCTGGTGGGCCCATCGGACGCCCATATATCAGAAATCATATCCTCATGGGACTTGGACTGTTCTCACTTTTATCAAATGGGAATGGGGACATCGAGACACATCACTTTGTTATAATTACTCATTTATTTTGAGAAGATCATTTGAAATAAGTGAGAGTCTTAGACAATACCGTATACTTAGTGTAGGATACATAGTGTAGGATACATTTTCTCTTGTTTCTCTACAGAGCAGATGTTTGTTCAAGCCGTCTGAAAGCCTTTGACGGTGTGCTGTATCAGTGCTGATACATTCCCCTCTGACTGCTTCAAACAAGTCGTCACTGCCATCAAATCTTCTGCCAGCCCCTTCGACCTTGATATGCACTCGTATTTTTCTCTAAGGGCTTCAGATATGGTGAATGGCCAGCGTAAAACATCACAGGGGGAGAATGTGGCTCGAACCGTGACTTTGTTGTTTTAACCGTGTCATCTTGTTGAAAAATGGCCTCTTGTCTACACTTCAACTACACAATTTGTTCTTGGAAGCAACCCTTTTTGGAATATCTTTTGGTGCTCCATCTCATGAATGGACTGTGTATCTCTCTGACTTGCCAACAACAGACACATAAAAAACATCCAACATGCAATAACTTCACTTGCTCTGTATTTTACAGTAGTGGAGAGGTATTCTGGGTTTAATTTCTTTTTACCTGACCTACAAAGATAGCATTCCGGACCAATGGTGCTTAGTTCAAAAAAGCAAATGTTGACTAACAGCATCACTCTTCAGGCACAGTTTGGCCAGACAGTGAGATCACAGAGATGCAGAATGTTTTGTAAGTTAGGTCAGAACACAGGCAATGTTAATCACAACTGAGCTGATTTGTGTTTGCATGTAGGCTTTCAGAACTTCTAAGGGAATTATTATAAATCTCAGTACCTTCAGATCTGACAGACATGACTAATGAGGATCAATAAAAACAGTTGGAATGTTATTTTTTAATTTAATTTGTATTTTTCTCCAAAAACACCTTTGTTTTAGTTAGAAGTTTGTTCTGTTTGCTCCCTTCTCAGTTAGACATTACCAAATTCTTGTCTTCACAGTTTTATCTTTCAGCAGCTCAAAAAAGCTGTAAATCCAAACGGGTACATATAATGGCTGTAAACCAGTTGAATATTATTACTTCAGTTGGAAAACTTACCAAATCATGAGATTGACCTGGGTGCACCTGGATAAAAAGAGACAGTCTGCATATAAAGTTCACAATTACTTTCTTTTCTTTTCTTTTTTGTAGAGCTACTGTGGTACCAGTCGCTGAAAAAGTTTAACCTGGATCTGATAGAAAGGTGTCAGTTCAGACATTACAGAGCTGTTTTGGCAGCAAAAAGGGGATCTATATTGTATTAGGCCGGTGTTTTTAATGTTATGGCTCATCAGCGTGTATTCAAGAAGTTAGGCTGTGTAATGTTCTTCCAGCACAGTCTTAAACAAATTAATTGAGGTGAAAATGACGGATTACCTTCAAGCAGTACGTTGGGTTCCTTTAACTTTAATCATTTCCAAATCTTGGCCAGGATTAAATATATATTTATATAAATATAATAATCATCATCTTTTCCTTAATTTTAAGGACATCATTTTCAGGATTTGTCAGCTGCAGTTTTTGAATGACTCTGGAGAAGGATTTAGGAGCCGCCAACCCCAAATGTCAGTATTGATGGCACAATCAATGGTCGTCCGTCCATCCATTCATCCATTCATCCATTCATCCATCCATCCATCCATCCATCCATCCATCCATCCTTCCATCCATCCATCCATCCATCCATCCATCCATCCATACCTCTCCCAAGCAACTCTTTCTACCACATCCTGGGAAGCAAAAGGCATTCCCATAGAAGATGAGATCTGTAAGACTTCCATAGTCCAGAGGTGAGTTACTAGTCTATGCTGGGTTTTACTCCCAGTTGACATGCCTGGAAAAACCTCCAAGCGGAGGTACCAGGAGGTTTTTTTTATCAGATGCCCGGATCCTATGAACTGGCTTCTTTCAATACGAAATGACAGCTGCTCTACCTCCAGTTAAGTCCCCAAAATCATTGTTTTGTTTTTTGGAACACCCAACATATTTTAACATTAACTGAAAAGATTATGTTAATTATAACTGACATATTTTTTTCCTTACTTTGCTTTTTGACATCTTTCCTTTTTTTTCCGTACATAATTCAGTGAAGTGTTCTTCCTGTAGGACTAAGGTTCAGTTCCATTGACTTAACCTTGTAGCCTACTTTTTCTCTCTTCTTTTTTTCCGCACTGTGAATCTTACCCGACACCTCCACGCCTGATTTCCTGTTTTTGTTTGCCTTGGATACCCCTTAACGTAGACATAAAAAGTTAAATGGTGTTTCTAGGAAAGCAAAAGAAGGATGTTATAGTTAAGGGTTTGAAGTGTTTTTAATGAATATAACACCACATGCTGCTGGTATTAATTAGGTGTGCAGCGAGGAAAGCAGAGTTCATAGTGTTCACCAAAATAAGGCTAACCTGGCTTCATCATTCATGCCTTTTAAAGCTGGCGTATTGAGAAGTGTGTAAAGTCTGTGTTAGATACACAAAAGGAATGTTCATTAAAAGCAAATCAAGAGTATCCTGTGTTAATATGGGTATATAATCTGCTTTCACATGGAAGTAAGTATTTTTAATAGAGGTTCATCATACTGCTGGTCTGAACACAGTGAGGGTCTCTCTCTCTGTCTCTCTCTCTGTCTCTCTCTCTCTCTTTGTGTGAACTAAGTCTGTCTAAATACAAAGACAATATTCTGTCTGTGCCAAAAGGGGAAATGGACAAAAGGCGCTGAAGAAGATGCAGTAGATTTGCTAGCTTGCTAGACATATATAATAATTAAACTGGTAAATAATCTAAACAGAAATAATAGTTTGTCACGTCGGCACCACATTACTAATATTCACCAAACATTATTTAAGTTTCAATGATGACTTAATCACATGACTAAGCACATTTATTTCATTAGTAAAGTATTTCACCAGTGACTAAAGAATAGCTTAAGTCATATATACAGTATTAACAGTCATAGTTACAGAACATTAATTGGTCCATTGTGTGATGTGTTCCTGGTGTATTGATTTCCCATAATGCTTCTCATACAGTTGGGGTTGGCTGCAGCAGGGGGGAAACAACCACATCACAGGAGTCAAACAGCCAGTCGGTGCTGAGCTTGTATCCAATCTCCAGCATATCACTTCAAGTCAACCTTTGAGAGAGAATTTAATTGAAGCCTTTGGGATTTGTTCTCGGGTCAGATGTGCTCTCGGGTCCTGATCTGGACACGGCTGGTTCCACCTTAAATGAAGCTGCTTACAGCATTGAGTCCATGTTCCCAAAATATCTGGATGAAAGATAAACCGTCCCCTCTCCCATGCCTCCCCTCCCTCCCCTGTCATTTTCTCTGCATACAGTCCTCCCACACTCTTTTCCTTTACTCACCCCCCTCCCTTCTCCCACCCCTATTTCTTTCCCGACTGTTGTCTCCTCCCATCCTCTAATCTTCCTCTTCATATTATCCCCTTAATTTCTCCTTCTCTTCTGTGTACCACGCTCCACCAATGGTCGATTACCCTCCTCTTTCCCCTCCCTCTCTCCTCGCAACCTGACATCTACCCTTTCCTTCCTCCCGTCTCGCTCTTATTCTCTCCCCTCCTCCAATTCTCCCCTCCCCTCTGTCATTAACTGGTATATAAGAGCATTGCATCCCTCTCTACCTCTCTCACACACAGAGTGTGTTTGCTGGGAAGGGAATAGTCCAGGGGAAACTGGGGATTATATTGTCTACCTATCTGTGAAGGAAGTATTTTTTTTTCTCTGGATTTTCCATTCAAGAGGTACATCTTTAGCTTTCTCATAATAATAACTTTGAATTTTAAAGGGAATACTGTATGTTGCAATCATGTTAAGGTTACCCGAATAAGCTGCTTTATTTATTGTTTTAGTGATTGTTAATTCCACCAAAGTGAATTTAGAAATGTAGTAGTGAAATAAGATTGTGTGCATATGAGTATGTGTTTGTGTGAGTGTGTGTTTGTGTGTGTGTTTGTGTGTGTGTTTTCCCATAAATATAACTGGAGCAAGAAGTATATTCGAGGATTTCTACATTTTTTATTCCATAAAAATAATATTGAATATTGTTTAACTTTGAGTGACGGTAAACTCAGTGTTTTTTTTTTTTTTTTTAACTTCTTCTCACCTGTGCTTCACTTATTTTACCAGTGCAGTTTCCTCTTCCCCACTCCAGTTCCTGTTCTTGATTATCTCTATATATTTATATATATATATATATATATATATTTCTCCTATCTTTTGTTTGTCTTCTTTAACCACGCATTTAGAAACGTATGCTCTGCTTTCATATTTTCCCCCAGATCGTGGAATCAGATCCGACAAAAATTCCTCACCTATCATCAAAACCCTGTGAAATCATCACTATCTCCTGGTCTGCGAAATATTTTCCTCACTTCAAATTCACAAACACCAGACCATATCTCGCATCTTGAAGAGAACATGAGCAGCAACTACAAAGTCACTCTCTCAGGCCCTGCCCCATGGGGCTTCAGGCTGCAAGGTGGGAAGGACTTCAATATGGCCCTAACCATCTCCAAGGTAAGACTCATTCATTGTTTTTGGTTTAGGATAAGGATGTCTAATGCTGTGCTGATTTAATTATAAAAAATCACGAGGCATGGTGGTTAACACCATTGCTGCCTAGCAAGAACGATCGACTCCTTTAAGACCAGGTGCAGAGTTACGACCTCTCAGAGAGCTTTTCAAGCCGTGTGTTCTCTCCATGTTGTCTAGCTTCCTCAAGCACAAAAACATGCATCATAGTTGAATTGGTGACTCTGAAATTGCCCTGAGATTTGATTGTAAGTGACTTGTTTTTTGTGTTTCTATGTCATGGCAACTTTCTCGGGTATACCACACCTTCCTGCATCCCTGCAGTCCCCCCCACTCAACAACAACAACAACAGATCATGACTGTGTGATGATAGCTCTACTCCTACAGAGTTTAGCCTCATCTACTGTGTAGACTGTTTCACTCTTTTATCTTCAACACACATGTGACTTGAACTCAATCATCTCGCAGTCATCCCCTGGTCGAAAAGTGATTGAAAACATGAAAAATAATTTCCATTATTTCATCCACTCCTTCATCTTTTCACCACTACCTTACATTTCAATGGATTCTTGACTCAGCCCCCACAAGCCAGACTCATGATAAGCCAAGTGAATGATATGCCATCTGCCATGTATTGACCACACAGGAAACATTTTCTCGCTCTCTTTGCATTCCACGCCACTGTCTGTGGTGAAAGTGTTGCAATCAAAACTCTGGCACATGATCCTTGGCTTCAGTCCCTCTCTGTGAACAAGTCACTTGATGGTCCTCTGGTTTCAATGCCTTTCTGTGTCTACTCATAACATCATTGCAGCAACCTCTCCCAAAAATCATCTCTCCCACCCCCACCATTGAATCTTGCATTAAGAATCACATCGTTTATACCACTGCACTTGCAGTACAGTGACATGCACACAAGCACAACTCACAAACATATTGGCTGTGTACACACTTATGGCAATATGACACTGATGATGGGTGGCCTGCCAGGACCTGTGCCTATCCCCTTCTGGTTGGATGTTGGGTTACCGTGTTTGTGTTATTACTTTGAATGTGATATTTTCCAAATGACTGAAGCCATGTGGTTTGTTACAGCCATGTCTGTGCATGTGTTTGTGCTAAATGAGAAACTCAGAAAGAGATATAACAGAAATCTGAAATGAAACAAAGGAAAAATGAGAGAAGCTTAAATAATGCAAAAACAACTATGTATTCACAAATTAAAATGATGGCATGTAGATTGTGTCACATCTGAAAATAAATATGTTGAAAATACTCTGCATTACAAAACAATTGAAGCAGAAGAAATCATGTTCATGCAAAAAAATGAAATAAGGGGAAATAAATGTTGATGTTGCTCAGTTATGGTTTGCTTAGTCCCATAAAATTTGGTGGACTCCAAACCATATCTGTCTCAATTGCTCTGACCTTTAAAAACTGTATCACAACGATAGTTACTTGGTTTGAGGTTTCCAGACATTGGCAGGAGTGTAGTTAGCCTAAGTACTGGTGCCGTTTTTGGCATTGAAATAATTTGTGTTTTTTTAGGTCTGTTTAAGACCACAATGTCTTCAGTGGGTAATATGAACTTGTATGGTTATGAGAAATTTCAGATTATGGCCAAGTCAGATTTAAAATTTCAGTGATTGTGTTTCAATAAATCAGTCAAAACAGTCTACGCCATGGCTGGTTATATAATCGTGCACAAAAAGCTGCAAAGTAAAGTCGTCTTCACAACTGGTATTCCGTTGTTCAGTTGGCTTGAATGTACTGTTTTTGACACAGTCGTGTCACTAACAAATTCATTTTCTTTCTTGAAAGTGAAAAATAATGAGAATGTTGCCATTTAGAGAGCAGTGGTCTGGTTTGGGAAGACTCAAACTGAGAAAATGATCATCATTATTTAACTACGGGCATAGAGAGGAGACATTTGAGGACTGGCAGAGGAGGAGAGTGAGAACATGAGACATACTGTAAGGTGCATGAGAATAAATCTACGGTGAGTGAGGCACACATATGATCACTCAACAGATAACATTTCTAGATCTGCCTCCCTCATTCATAAAATCCCTGCATATTTGCTTTTCCCCCCTATATTTCTTTATCTTTCAATGGCCTGTGACCGTTGGAACTTGTATGTGACTCGCTCTTCAAATACCCGTGTAGTTCAGTCTAGATACAAGAATCATAGCAAACCCTAATCATATCCAACCCATTAAATCCAGTTTATTGGGATGATGGGCAGCTCTTCTGACTGGTCGGTCTAACCGTATGGCTGGATCTAAGAAGGAACCACAGAGTAGGGGTTATTAAAGATCACGGCACTACTGCCAAACCACACTCACTCCAACAGCAGCTGTCGCTGAGCTCTTTCTGTATGAGACTGTGCTGTGTGTTTCATTTATGGCACAAGAAGTAGCCATGGCATTATCACATTGTACCAGTATTACATCATAGTTTCAATGCGTTGTAGCCACATCTGTACGCCCTGAACTATCTGCCCGGTGACCACCTTTTTTTCAAACTACCACATGTTTTTTAATGACAGTTTTATATCAAGTCAAGTCTGAGGTCGCTTCCTCTTATTGCAAATGAAACATATCCCATAAAAAGAGATATTTGGAGAATAAATTAAAGGGTTTCCGCAAATGCTTGCTTTGCAAAAACAAAGCTGTCCTCAAATATTATAAATACTATTGAATTTAGTATACTGTTATTAGTATTTATCAATCACCCTCCAGAGCCTTAATTAGTCAAACTAGGTTTCCCAAATCCTTCTGAATGTTTTAATCCTGAACAGAAAAACAGCTTGACGGAACACTTGTTTAACGTGTCCCTGTCAAACTGTGAAGTACTAGATTGAGACGTAAAAATAAAGTTTGCCCCATATTTTCTTATCTGCTTTCCAACATATTTTATATAGATCCCTCGATCTTTTTTGCTTGTGAAAAATGGGTAGAATAATTAATATAGTGTCTTCAGAGAAAAGGGATGATCTGTCCTCGCACTCACTTTTTCCTTTTGAATTAATGGAATCAGGGCCTGATGTCAGTATCCTGAACGGAGAGGATAGTGGCAGAACCCACATGACATACAAGCCAACTTCTTTCTCAGCCTTCTCTGGTTTCAGTAAGAAGTCAGGTGTGGGTCCTCCTCAGAGAAATGTGGCTGCTGCTCCGCTCAATTAACTTTGTGAGTGACTTATGCTTCGTCTTTCAGCCTTTCCCTTTTGAGATCACTACAGCGGGTCATCTGTTCCCATCCGTAATTACCAGCAGTACCCTGCTGGCCAGAAGTACCAGTGGTGGTATTTATTAACCTGAACCCCAACCAGTCCGTTTTGGAAAAAAGGATTGTGTTCGGCATATTGATTTGGCATAGATTTTACGTCGGATGCCGCTCCTGATGTGACCCTCCTCACTTATCTGGGCTTTGGACAAGCACTAGAACTACACTGACTTGTAACCCCTTGGTGACTCGGTTTTTTACAAGCAACTTATTGCCTTCCATTTCAGCGAGACCGTTTAATGGATCTACTACTAAAGAGGTTTTGTAGAAAATAGATGCAGGAGCCCCCCCTCTTATGGTTAACCTCATTAAAATCGTATATTGTGAAATCCAATAGCCTGCTTTTTGATCAAAGGATATTGAAAAAAATGTCCTTCATGTATCGAGGCAGAAAAGCTGCTATTCAAAGCCATATTTACAACCCAGTGAATCAATTTTTAAAGCGTTTCTGAGAGCAGACCATTTAGAGGATCCACTGCTAAAATAATTTAAGGGGAGGCAGCCCAGGGGAGCTTGTGCATTATGCTTCCAAGAATAGATGCATCATGTCATGGGTCAGCTCCGATGACCTCACCCACTCACAACAAACTGGACTTGAATCTGTACCCCTGTTTTTAGAGCTTCTGTGGCTAGGCAGAGTGCACCATAGGCTGCATTATGCCAGCATAGGTCATTCAGATTTGTTATTTCAAACTTTTCTTATTTATTTTTAATGTTATTTGTATATTTCGAAAAGTCCTTAATCCAAAACTCTGCATATCTCTGTCAGGGTTGAAAAATATTTTGAAAAGCTGAGACATGAAGCATGAGATGAAGATTGTGCTTTGCTACAGCAACATCACTCAGATGGCAAACTAATTTGTTCTTAATCAGGACTGACAAATGCACAAATTAAAGATAATTGTCTATGACATAGGTTGATATGTGAATATTACTCTGTCTGACAGTCTTGTTGCTCAGACTCTTCAGGGATATTCTGAACAAACAGCAGGTTCCCAAGCAGGGGCAAGATGATTGCCGCAACAGAATGAGACTGGTGGTGGTGGTGACTGATAACACTGCTTAGACTGATGAGACCGGTGAAAATGATGGCATTGATAAATCTGCGATGGAGGCACAGAGATGGGGAGGTGAAGGCTGTGCAAAATGGCAGTGAGAATGAACTAGAGGTACAGAGATAATTATATTTCAAAAGATGGGAGCAAGATTGTGCTCGAACAAGAATGTTGTGATATCTGTGAAGGTGCCTGAGACAATGGCAGTGTTAAATCATGTCTAAGCATGTATCGGAGTAGTGTCCGGGAAATGCTTGTACAACGCAGGGGACTGGGTTCTCTGGGGGATTTACCCTTGCTGTCAGGGACGGCAGCGTTAGGCCTAGTTTTGCTCTGCCATCATCCCTCTTCTCCTTATTTCTTCCTCTTATGCTCATATTAAACCAACAGACCTCGTGATAAATCGGTGTTGCTGACCTTTCTCCTACTAACCATTCTACGTTTACTCTACTCCAACTGGTTATCCGCTCCTCCATATGTCTTAGTAATTGTTCCATCAATCTTAATCCAACAAGTCACATGTCTTTCGTCTTATTGAACTAGTTCCAGATCCAGAATCAACATCTGAGCAGTTCCTCTCCCACAAATCAGGCTGTCAGGGATTTTTGTGTGTTTGTGTCAGGGGAGACGTGTTTGGACAGTGTGAAGAGCAGACTTTTCTGTGTTCTCGGCACTCAACAAATGATCTCACACTCCTTATAAATGACTTTATTAAGTGACATTTGATGCATATATTTGGTATTTTGTCTCCAGTTCTAATGGCTCATTCTTGAAGCCCTTGTTACTTTATTTATTGGAAGGTTTGCTCCATTATGCTCAAGATGAATTGAGAGAAAAGAGGAGGATTGATTTTTGGAATGTTTTCAGCCCTCCTTGTTGACAGTTGTTCCTACTGGTGACCTCACTGGCATTTCTGTCATCATCGGTAATGGACTGACTAATCCATTGCAAAAAGACTTGAGTGCCTAACATGCCAACGCAGGGACTATTCCCAAAATGAAAATTGCACCTTAAATACTTTGAACAATCAAAAACCATTCACAGTTTTTATTGGTTCCAGTAGTTTTGCGCTATAAATTTTTCGCCAGACTGCTGCAAAAATTCATGGATGTCATCAATTGAAGTATATAATAATAAAGTACGATCAAAGAATAATCCCTGTAGGACAAAACACACAATATGCACAATTTATGTCCTTAATTTCTGTAGCGCGTGTTTTGAAGACTTTAGTGTTACTGGAAGGAGGAGAAGTATTCGAGGCCAGAAAACTTTTATGACCATGGCGGACAGTCAGGCAACGAAGTGAACAATGAAAAGACTTGAATACTCCATTGTTTCATTCGGCTTTAAAATATTTTCCACAGTAGCTGGTAAATCCTTCATGACTCCGTCCTCATGGAACACTGGCCTCATGGCTGGTATCACGTTTATCCATGGTAGTATGGGTTGATTTCACATAGAAATGATTGAAATGAATCAGTGTCTGTAGTTAAGAGGCTCAATGAGAGGGAAATAAATCTCTTGGACTACAGTAGGAGCTTTTGATTTTAAGAATTTGCTCTTGCTGTTTTGGTAACATGATGCCATAGACTATAAACCCTAATAGAAGGCAGAACCAGTGATTGATCAAATCAAAGTAAATCTTAGCTAGATGGAAATTAGATTTGTTTGTATGTTTATAGGTGGTTTGGGTGTGATAATGATACTTTTCTGTCGATTTTTTTTTCAGAATGAAAGACAAGTCTTATTTTAATGCATCGATTCTGTCTTTCTCTGAGTCGGTGATTACCTTTCATATGTTGTGCTTGGAATGAAACTTCATCTATAAATACAGCATTGTAATATATTATTAAACTGCCACTCTGCCCAGAAAATACCACAGTTCAAGTAGTTTTTACGATGTGTCTTTATTCTCTGGTTGAATTTCTTACCCTCTGAAATACAAACCTTGACTGAAGGAAACACCCACATCGTTTCTTCAGAATATAGGGAAATAATTGTCGCACTAACTCATTTTAATGTTTTTTAGCCAGCCTACCCTTTTCAGATGTCAAATGTAGCATCCCACATAAAAAATATCATAAACAAGCCAAATGTGATATGTGATCTCTAACTTAAGAACCACAATTCAGATTAATTACAGCCTTTGCAAAGTGTGTGCCAATAATGATGCACAACTAACCCACTGAGTATACCTATGGACCACAGGAACAAGGAACAATCCCGCCTTGTGTGTTCCTCGGTCTGCCGGTGGCCCAGCACCAACACAAGCACATTATTGAGTCTACTGGTGATGTCTGACGCGTTTTACTCAAGTTAAGCAGTGAAAAGTAACAACAACATCGTCTTCTCTTAAAACTACTGCACAACCAGATCAAAAAGCGGTACATGCCTTGTAGTTAAGCCTTAATTATTAACATATTGCATTATGGTCAGTAACACAGAGCATGTATAAAAATATTTTTAATGAGCAGTACATTTACGTAAAAATTAACTATTAACTTGTTGAGTGCATTGGCTTGGAATCTTGGCACTTGAATAGAGAACAGACCGACCTATTACAGCCCTCTTCAACACGATCTTCATCACTGTTAGTGAAACCACAACTTTATAAAACTGTATTAGAGCAATGATTATACCCTGAAATGTAGGGGATAATTTGGAATCGTCAACACCGCAGCGCCCGCCGCCACCACAACGTTTGCTAAAGCTGGAGATCGTTATGCGATTACTCAAAATCTATGGCACGGATCATTTTCAAATTTGATACCCCCATAGACTTTGTTTGAAGAAGAACTGGACTGATTTGGGGAAAGGACAGTCATATATTTTAGACGTAAAAAGGAAAACACTAGGGGGAGCTTTTATCTCCGAAACAGAGATGTTGTTTTTTGTTTTGTATGTATGTTTTTCAGAGATAACATTTGGACCATGGGTCCAATTTGATTTGATGCATGTGAATTGAGGCGAAGACGTCTATCTTCTATTATATTTTACTCCAAGTTCATATGTTACTCACTGGGGAGCTTTTTTTTTTTCTCAAAGAGCACTGGTTTTCACATTTGATAGGAGTTCCATCAAAGTAATTGCCCTTATGAAGCAGGGGTTTTTGGGAATATACCCTGTTTGGGACAAGAGGGTAGGCCTAGTTTGGTTATCATATCAAGAGAAAGCAGCTTAATCTTTAAAAAGCTTCTCATTATAGTGAGGGATTAGGGTGATCAGCGAGATCAGCGATCTAATTTCATTATTTTGTCCTGGGCATGTTCTGTGTAAGACTCCGTGATAATAAATACTAAAAGTTAATATTATTAAAGTTTTACCATCCTTGAATGAAGAGACTACTTCATGAGACAAAGCTTCACGGTGAATGTGAAGAACGTGTGTCAATGAATTCGGTAGGTGTGGGTGACCCCTTTGTAAATTATGATAACTCCAAATTAACTTATTTTCCAATGTAAAAGAACTAACTAAGTTCTCTTACTAATTAGATCTTTAAGGTGTGTCTCAATGGTGATTACCTTGTCCAGAGCATGTTTCATGCATTAAACATACATTCTAGTCTTGCATATAAAATTAACCAGGATTAGTAGTTATAGGCCTTTCAGTGTTTAGGTTTTCTCTTAGATTTTCAATGTATTCAATGTATTTTTTTTTTTTTAAAGGTAAACCAGATGGTTGATCATCTACTCCATGTATATATCGAAAAGTGTATACTCCACATGTCTTGAGGCTCAACAAAGGAATGGTGGATATACGTATATATATATAAATACTTTGTTAAACATTATTTAATGGGATGTCGGGGATATGTTATGTTTCAAATGACTCATGTAGAGCAAGGATTCCCAGGTTGGGGTTCACAGACTCTGAGGTTCATTGGGTTACTGCATGGATTTTCTTTTTTTTTTTGTATTTTGTTTATCAAAATATTATCAAACATGAATTTGATTCCAATAATAATTTAGCTATAACTTGAACAAATAAAGTTTTATATTCAGTTTAACAATTTTAAATATAATTATGAACTGCCATAAAATGCAAATGTATACGCTGACATTATTCCATACAGCATTCATTCAGTTACCTGACGCAGAGCGCTCTCACGCTGTTGTGAATTATTCCAGGCTTTTGTGTTGATTTATAGCACGACTTAATTGCAATAAGGCGACGTTGTACAATCATATACAATAATCCCACAATAGACCACAGAATCTTTAATCAAAAGCTGACTCGTAACTCTCAGTCAAAAGATCAATCAATCGATCTTTGTTTATATAGCACATTTCAAAACATGTTAAATGTTATTCAACATACTTAACAACTGATTGACAAAACCGAGAAGAGAGAGTGTAAAACAAAATAGAAATATTAAAAATCCTAAATGAATGAATAATTCATTTAGGATTTTTAGGAATGAATAATAAATAACAATAACATCAGGATCAATATAACACAATATCAAGTAAATATTTATAATAATAATAATCAATATAAATACAATTATAATAATTATTAAATACTACATTAAAGCCAGGTTAAAGAAGAGAGTGTTTAGTTTATTTTTTTTTAAATCTACATTTTCAGCTCCTCTCAGATCCTCTGGAAGTTTGTTACAGCGACTTGGCGCATAGTGCCTTGGATAAAAGATGGAATAGAATGTAGTTTGAAATTTACTGACAGCGGAAAAGGAGCAGTGTGTTTTGTCACATGAACACTCCTGCATCAGGTACTTCCAGGATGTTGCTAAAGTAAATGCATGATTTACTTTAAGAGTAAATCATTCACAGGATTATAAATGAAACAATGCTACCACACTTTACAGTGTGCTGCTGATGGGTTGCAGCGAAGTATCCATATCTGCCCCTGTTTCTGTGTCCCACATTTTATTAATTTTCTCTCTCCTCTCTAATAACTTGCTCTATCTCTTTAGCTCCATTGTAAATCTCTTGCAACCTCATAAATTTCCACTGTGTCTCACATCCATCAAACATTCTGCATGCTTCTTCTTCGCCAATTCTGTGTTGTTGTTTTGCTGCTAACTTTTTTTAGTTTCTTTTGCCAAGAGCCATGCATCTGTCATGATGTTTTTCTCTTTCAGTTTCCTTTTAATATCCGCTCCATATGATGAAAATATAGATGGCCAGTTAAGTATCATTATTGATATATAATAAATCATATTGATAGAAAAAGGTTTAGGGAACATTTCAATCTTCTGTTCCATATGGCATTTAAATACACTACACAGGAACATTCCTTGTCAGATAAGATCAAATTGAAAGAGCTACTTGATGGCGGGCCCTAGCTTTATCAGTTACAGCTGACTGATTTTTGATGGCTGACTAACGGGAGAAACTTTTGAGGATGTTTGAGGTACAAGAAACAATCAGGTACGGCATTGTGTCTCCTACCCTCAGAGTTCAAGCCAGGTTTGAACCATCTACCTGTCATCTCTGTCACTCCAAATGGTCAGCGAATGTTCACCCGACAATGTAGCAGCAAGGCACCAATCCTACCCTTATTTAACCTTTTTGTTTTTCAATTCACATCCATTACATAGAAAATGTGTTTATAACTTTCCGGGAGGCAAATCTATTTGCAAAAAATGTGTTGACCCTTTCACTTTTGGATAACTGCATAAGGAAGGGAGATTTGATACACAGGTACTTTTGAACACAGAATATCTAATATGAATTTTGCAATTTACTTTTCCTTATTTTACATAATATACCATTAAGCAATTGGCATGGTAAAAATATTGTCAAATATAGCACTTCTTACACACTACAGCTGTTCCAAGTCTTTATGGGGCCCTGGAAGCGCCCATCACCAAGACTTGACATTTTCTACGCGTGATTATTTGCACTCTGTAAATCTAACAGTCAGATTATCAACTGTATTAGATGTATCTGTGTTTTCTTATATCATAACAACGGAAGCCTGGCATGGTTATGCTCTTCTAGGGTTTTGATCTTGAGAGTGATCTGGTTTTAAGGTGTACTTTCACATTCAAAGTCATACAGCATTGTTCAAAGATATGCACTTTCAAAGTTCAAAGATATTGACTTTGAAAAAGGTTGAATATGATGGATAGACAAATTTCATTTACGCAATTGAAGATCTTGATAGGATTTTCCCATTCATTTTTACCCAGAAATTGTTTTGATGAAACACAACAGGCGACACCTATGACTCACTAATTCACACAGGGTATGAAATCTGGTCTGTGTTATCTAATTTCTACAGAGGCCCAGGGGGGTAAAGATGCCGCAAATTAAGAAAAACATGCATTCAAAAATTCAAAAAAAATTTCAAAAAAAATTTCAATTGACAACATGTGCAGCATTTGAAACATTAACTGTAAAAGCCATAACAAAACACCTTACAAAAAATGCTTGTAAAAGCCAGAACACAACAGATATGTTTACCGAACACCCTTAAAAGAGATGCACCCTAGGAACAACTTTTTAATGCTTCATCTCTCATTTTTGACACTTTGCTTAAATTCTGGGTCATCTGGTCATGTGACTTAGAATAAATAATAATCAACATTTTGAATACGGCAAATTAAACTTTATAATGAACTTAACATCCTCACGGAGGAGCTAGCAAAAACTGCCGGAAATGTTAAGGCTGGTACCAATAGAATGCTATTAGAAAACACAGGGCATCACATACCTGTTTAAGCAGCAGAAAGGACAAAAATGACTAAGCTGTATCTACATGAAAACAAACAATAAAACCAAATTAGTATAATGAAAAAAACATTTTTACTACTATCTCTTCAAAACGACAAGAATATTTTAACAAAATTTCAGGTGGTTCCTCAGTTTCTTTGCAAAATCTAAAACAACTGCAAACAATCCATTTTCATTCTGAACTAACCCTGACCCCATATTTTAGATGCCTCACAGTAAAATAAAATTTCTCATTATATTCAAACATTTTTTACTATTACTGAACTGCACAAACTCCTGCTGGCCAGATGACTGGCTAGCCAAATTTAGGGGCTACTCCTATCAGGGTTCACCAAGACTCAAATTAGGGGGGAAGAGATAATGCCTTTACTAGTTGCTGTTTCTGGCCTTATCAGACTAAAAGTAATGTTTTATCGAGGTAGAATAACTAGGTCTTTGGCTGGTAGTTGATCACCACCTATTTTTTCCCAACTAGTCCGTCTAATTTTAGGAATCTTCGAGAGCCACGTTCACACTGCGGGAAAAATGTGGCCTAGGTCTGATTTTTTTTCTGCTCCTATGTGACTTTTTTATGGCAGTGTGAACAGCAGAAAACCACAAGGAATCTGGTCTTTTGCAGTTGCGATTTGGGCCACTTTGGGTGGATTGATAATAAATTTCCAAGCTTTTCACACCCGTTTTAGATTAGTCAATCTCTGTGAATTTGTTTTTGACGGTTTGTCAGTGGCAGATTTCAGGAGACTTACTAATGCAAGCCAACGACAATTTGGAGCTGACCTCAGCCATTGTCAGAGAGCATTAGCATACAGGCATGCAGTGTGGGTGTGTCCCCTGGGTGTCATCTCTAGAGGAAATGTGTATAGAGTCAAAGGTCAGAGTCATAAATCACACATCCTGGGAAAAACTGAAGCTCTTGGCGTCTCACGTTAAAATATTATTTAGATTTCTGTTTCTAATTTTCTCAATGATTTATGCACTTTGATATAAAATTCAACCTTTATAATCTTATTATTAGAGATGGAAAACAAATGTTTGCTTTTGGAAAGAGATTTACCATCTTTTTATTAAGACCTATATGTGATTAAGACACATGGATGGAATACGCAGATCGGAAATTTTACTCTCAGCCTGTTGGAAGGAAAGTTTTATGACTTTGGGTAAGTCTTCCTGTATCTATGTGGAGAGATGGAAGTAGCTTTTGTGTGTGGGTAGGATGCAGGAATTTATCTAAAGATTTGAGCTCCAAATAAGGCCAAATTGGTTGGCATGAACCCTCTCCTTGAAATTGGTCAAAATATATAAAATTTAAATAACCAAAAACCATAGACACAAATTGTTCATTTTTTTCTTCTTTTTCTCTTTTGCCTTCTCCCTTTCTCATTACTGTCTCATTCCTGACCTCTGTGTTTGCCCGTGACGTGGTGTGTGTTCAGCTAATATGACTATAAAAGGTTGGGGCCACAGAGCCTTTACACTAATCCGGTGCAGAGCCTCTTTTATTAGCCCTGCCTGTGTCTGTCTGTCTAAGTGTATTTTAGTGAGTCAAAGACAGAAGAAGAGAGAGAGTGGCTACGTAGTGAACCAAAAACATCTTAATATCTTTTCTTGTAGAAACAGCAGTTTTAACAGCTGCACTAGAGATGATGGGTTGTCCGTGTGCATATGTGTGTTCACTGAAGTGGTGTGTGAGCTCCTTTTCATGGTGTCAAAAGAAACAAATGACTTCATTCCACTTCGGACATAGCTGGATCTCCCGTTGACCAAGAATGGTCAAAATAAAAACCACAAGGTGTCTTTGTTCCCAAAGCACTTCAATAATAGAGTACATTTCCATTCTATTCAATTACAACATGTGACACACATGGGATAAGATGTTTGGTATTTCCAAAAATCAAAATAAAATGTTGATGATTTCTATTAACGGAAACAGAAACACGATTTTCACATTATGACTAAATGGGAAAAAGAAATGAGAAGCAATAACATCCTACCCACATATCCAAATGTATCGCTGTCTTCCCTTAGACTCCTGATAAGAATGGATCTGGTTCTTGCTGCAGATCATCCTCCTGTAACTGAAATAACATGCGATATAAGAAAACTGCTGACACAAATATCGTCGTAGGTATGAATTTTTTTATCTCTATGTGTTGGTCCTAACACAATCTGACAACTTGACCAGGGTTGACACTGCCTCTTGCCCAATGTCAGCTGGGATAGGCTCTCGCCCCAATTCGACCCCACACAGAATAAGCGGTTACAGGAAATAAATAAATAAATAACCACGAAAATCATACGTTGATCCCAAACATCCACCAAGGCACAACAGTACCAAAGGTAGACGTTAATGGGACTTTTTTTCCCCTTTTCTTGGTGAAAAATAAAGATGTAATTATCCCAGCGGTCATCAATTTGCACAGGATAATTAAAGATAACATGTGGAAAAACTTAAAAATGTTATATCTCAGAAACAGTTCCAAAACGGGTGAGTTAGAGAGCTCCTGCACCACAAGATGATGCCAACCTACGGCTAAGTTATTTTATTTTAAATGTCGTGACACATGCAGCGTCATCAAAATGGAATCTTCTTTAGGACATGCCAAAAACTACCTAAATTTCCATGCAACTCCAACCTGTTTTTCCTAAATCTTGCTATCAAACAAACGAAAAGACATAAAAACGCAGAGGGGTGAAAACATAACCTCCTTGGCGGAGGTATTAAAAGCTCTTTATTAGCAGATGCAAATACAGCTTATCTGATCAATCGGAAACAAATTTGAGTTTAATAAAACTTTAGGTAGAAGGAAACACAACTCTTTTCAGAGCAAACCAGGTCGTGCAATTACAAATTCAATTAAACAGGGTACTGTTTTGGGTGTAAACTCATGCTTATTTGTGTGCTTGCTAAAGGCTTCGTTTCCTCACAACATTATTCAATACTTGTTTACAAAAACACCAGCAGTGGATACTGTTGTGGAAAATGTTAGTTATTCCTGTGCTCAATCACAAATAAATTATATATTTAAGATTACTGTCAAGTGCAGAATAGAGACATTAAGCATTTTTGCCTGATGAACAGCAGAGTGGGTTCAACATGAATTCCTTTGTGTGGCTTAAAGCTGTTTCAAATTAAAGAAATCCCCAGGAGTGGAAGTAGAGCATTTAAACTTTGTTTGGATGCACATATTTTTGAGGCATACCTCAAAAATCATGAAAGCCACTGAAACCCAGAGAGAAGAGAAATTAAGTGTGGCCATGTTTTGACGCGTGCAAAGAGATTTCTGGCTTTTAATTGTATATCCCTCAAAGCCTTTAAAACTGGAACTTGTCTACACCATGTTGTGCGCCACTTGCTATTTGTCACCCTTTTTACTGCATTTTGCACACTTTATAGTTGCAGAGTTACTTTTTTACTGGGTTTAGTTTCACAGTAAAATATGTGTTCAGATAATGTAGACCACAGCCATTACTGCTGTCTAAAATAGGCTCCCTTCTATGAATACGGTCCTGCACTATGAGTGCTTCTACTCTTCAGCCATTACGCTTTCCTTTTTATTGCATCCAAGATCTTTTTTTAAATGTTTTTTTTGCAACCTGCTGAGAAGAAATGGCAGCATGGCAGTGATCTATTTCTCAGCCTCAGCTGTGGTTAAGAGACCTTTTGAACTTTTCTTTTTGTTCCTCTAACAAGCTGTCAGCTCAGTACGACAGCAGTTCATAAAAACGAAACAACAGTAACTCACAGACGACGGCTCCTGCTATTAGAAATGCATCAGTGAATGTACAAAGGACCTACCATCATAGGGTGGAGATTATGAATTAGGTTTGTGTAAATGCTTGACAATAAAGACAGTAAGTAAACACGTCCCAAATCCCCAAGACCCTCCTGCGGCCCGACTGTAATGCTTGTATTATGGGTAATTATACCCCCAAAAAGTTGGGGATATTATGAAATAGTCATGGCCAATGGAATCGTCCGCCACAGATCCTTTGTGTTAACTTGATAACTAAAAAAAATATTTCCTTTTTATCTTTATCTTTATTTATATAGCACCAATTCACAACAACCGTTGCCTCAAGGTGCTTTCCAGAAAGAGCAGGTTTAGACCAAACTCTTTATATAATTATCTACAGGACCCAACAAATTCCTCCTTAAGCAAGCACTTGGCGACAATGGCGAGAAAAAACTGCCCTTAAACGGGCAGAAACCTCGAGTAGATCCAAGACTCCAAGAGGAGGGACGGCCTACTGCCATGACCGGTCGGGTTTGAAAAAAGAGAGAGTAAGAGGGAGAAAGAGAGAGATACGGGCGAGGAGAGATACAGACGGGGGAAAAGCAGCAAAGATATCAGCTATAATCCCCTTTTTCCAACATCTCCATGGTCGGGCTGCGGCAGCAGCAGGGATCCCAGGTTGATAATAACATTCATTTTAATGTAACATATAGCGATAGCTTATGGAGAAATACTATACAATAATAATAATAATGTTAACAACAATAATCATGAGCATGTTGTGATCAGTGGACATCAAGCAGGTCCACAGCAGCAGATGCAATCACCAACCATGTGACCTTACAGGGCGAGAAAACACAAAGACTCCAGGGAAGAAGTCAAGTTAGTAACATGCATTTAATCCAGTAACATGCATTAATCCATTTAACATGCATTAAACCAGCGACATACATTAAAGTGAGAGGGATGTAAAAAGAGGGACAGTGAGAGAGGAAGAGAGAAAAGCTCAGTGCATCATGGGAGATCCCCTAACAGTCTAAACCTATAGCAGCATAGCTAAGATCTAGCTTATGCCAGCCTTAATTATAAAGTTTATCATAAAGGAAAGTTTTAAGCCTATTTTAAATGTAGAGAGGGTCTCTGCCCCCCGAACCAAGATTGGAAGATGGTTCCACAAGAGGGGGGCCTGATAGCTGAAGGTTCTGGCTACCATTCTACTTCTGGAGACTCTAGCGATACAAGTAACCCTGCATGCTGGGAGCGCAGAGTTCTGATTGGACAGTAAGGAACTATGAGCTCCTTCAGATACGTTGGTTCTGACCGTTAAGGGCTTTGTAAGTGAGCAGAAGGATTTTGAATTGAAGGGGAATGTAATACAGGAGAGATATTTTCTCTTAACTTGGTTCTGGTCAGCACACATGCAGCAGCGTTCTGGATCAGCTGGAGGGGCTTCAGAGACTTATTGGGACTGCCTGCTAGTAGGGCATTACAGTAATCCAGCCTGGAAGTAACAAATGCATGAACTAACTTTTCTGCATCTTTTTGCGACAGAATGTGCGGTATTTTAGAAATATTACGCAAATGAAAAAGGCAGTCCTGGAAATCTGTTTTATGTGGGAGTCAAAGGTCATATCCTGATCAAAGATAACTCCCAGGTCCCTCACAGTGGTGCTGGAGGCCAAGGTCATACATCCAGAGTAGATATATCATCAGATAAATAGTTTCTAAGGTGCTTGAGTCCCAGCACCTTCCTGGATATATTTTAAATTTTACACCCATTGACCTTGATGTGAGGTAGAACTGGATTGATTTGTGAAAGTTTGGTTTTATATTTCAGACACTAGGGTGAGATTTATCTCCAAAAGATTTTGGGCAATCATTTCTCAACTAAGATTTGGAGCATATAAATCAACCCAAAGAGATATATTTTATATATCATATTTACTCTTTTTATTATTGTTCATAATTTTTATCATTGTTCATAATTTTTATAATGGTTCATAATCTACTCACTAGGGCGAGGTTTTTGCGAAAAATACTGCTTTTCAGGTATAGAATGATATTCAATTTGTGGAGTTTGAATAAGGGGGATAACTTTTGCAATGTTGGGCACGATGACGTAAGCCTACTTTAAGTTGTTTATTTCTTGTGTTTCTGCAGCTAACAGATGGAGGCAAGGCGGCTAAAGGTGGCATTTCAGTTGGAGACATGGTACTTTCCATTGATGGCATCGCCACAGAGGGCATGAACCACCTGGAGGCCCAGAACAAGATTAAGAGCTGCGCTGGCAACCTCAGCCTCTCCCTTCAGAAGTAAGAAAGCGTCTCACACTCACACCGTGTTCAAGCATGTGTACGTATTCATGAAACCAAAACCATCTCAATGTACCATGATTTAATGTGTGAAAGTCAGTGGGAAACATTTGTCTCCATGACGACACAGGGCCCATATATTCCCTCTCAAACATTAAAAACCCATCTGCATCAAATTTACAGTCCTTGCTTCCTATTTCAACCCCAGACATTCTGCATTATGGCAGATGTTCACTGTTGGATGTAAGAGTTAATCTTAGCTCCGACTAACTTCAACATCTTCAGTTCTGCCCGATCACACATTCCTCAAAGAAGAAGGAATGAGCAAAATCACACAAAGAGCATCACACGTGTGGACCGCTCCCTCTTCCTCCGTATTTGTTGGAATCCTGTTGTACATCGCAGATTTATCACAAGCAATTGTGTGTGTGTGTGTGTGTGTGTTTGTTTATGTGTGTGTGTTGCATTATATTGGGTCTCATGTGGTTTGAATTGTGGGGTTCTTTGGCAGAATTTGTAGGCATGCGTGTGTTTTTATTTAAGCACTGTGAGATGTTTAGGACTCCTCCACTTGTCCTTTGGGTTGAACAACATGAAGGATTTACAGTCTGCACCTCCATACACTGATAGGATTCATTGATTTACTGAATGTGCCTTCACAATTTTTGGGAGTCATATAATGATCCGTTTCATTTCTCTCTGCATATTTGTGTCTCTTTATTCGTGTGGAAATTGATTTCAGTTTTTCCTCAATAATTTTTCGCTTTCTGTCAGGCCTCCCCCTGTTTGAGGCAAACTGAGCATGTCCTTTAATTTGTGGCCAAATAATAACAGACTGAAGATGTTTACTTTAGGTCACGTGGCAGAGAGCATGTACTGTATAACCACAGGGCTAGTAGTAACTAACTACGGTCAGTATGTGGGTTCCTGCAAGAGGGACCCATGATCAAACTGCTTTTTTATGATGAGTGATGGAAGTCCTAACATAGTACTTAGCTGAAGATTAATATAGAAGGAACTCTGGTCAAAATGGGATTTCGTATTTTGGAATGTTTCGGTCAACAAGTTCTCCTAACAATGATGAGGAAGACATAAAACCAAACCGTCCAACACTGAAACAGAAATAGTTTTTGCAGGTAACAGTTGCCTATTCATGGATCATTTTAAAATTGTATACCCACACAGACCTTAATAAAAGGAAGAACTGGATTGATTTTGGGAAAGGTTAGGTCCATATTTCTGCCACTGGGGGAAACATCTCAAAATGTTTTCGGGCCATCATTTTTTCAACTGTGGGTCCGATTCTGTCCAAAATTGATGCATATAAATCTTGTATATATCATATTTTGGACTAGTAGTTCATATTTTACTCTTTAAAGAAGTTTTTTGACAGAAAACCCTGTTTTTCAGACATAACTTCCTAACCGTTAGTCTAGTTTATTCTAAATTTGCCTCTAGGAGATCTATCTTGTATTTGTCATATTTTACTGTAATTGTTCATATTTCACTAAGCATGGGGCTTCGTTACAAAAAGCTCAGGTTTTTGATCATCCATATACATGATTATGTCCAAATTATCTTATATAATCTACACAAGGAGATCCTCCGCCAGAGGTGGTGCGTTAAAAACTGGATCCTTCCATCTTGCGCATGCGCAGGATATTATATCAACAAAGTCAGCTGTCTCTCGTGTCAGCCCCGGATGAGCGAGAGTTTCTATATCTTCTGGTGTCACTAGGTAAATTGTTCCTGCAGAATTTTCTCGCGTGGACACAAGGATTCTGAGTGACTGAAGTCTCTGGCAGACATCCAGGATTCAGAGAACCGTAGTTACATAGGTACATACACTCTTTTGTTCTTATTCAATAGAGACAGTGAGAAGCGTAGATTAATCTCCACTGAACACATCTCTGAGACTTCATTATGGGTCTTGCCCCACTGCGAAAAGAGCTTCCATCTGAAAGCATTGAGCAATCTAGTGCTAGATGCTCTTGAGATCAATATTGAATGGATGACTGACTGGTCACAGGAAGCTTAAAGTAGGTCCTGGCTTTAAGGGGCCACATGCAGGCTGGCAGATTCGAATGCCATATGTGCCGGCAGACCTGAGACAGAAGGTCTGGCGTGTACGGGTGGCACAACAGCACTCTGTCGAGGAGCCTTAGTAAAGCTAGACACCCTGACCATTTTGTATTAGTGCGCAAGGAGAGTATGCCTTATGAGACCACCATCGATCCTGACGGAACAGGCTGTAATTCTGCAGAAGCTGCAGAATGGCAGCCACACGCTCCAGAGAAAGGGAGTCCCTCATTTATAATAAGTTGAGCACCAGCCACAGGGAACACGAAATCTAGCTGGGTGTAAGCTTAAGATAAGATTTGCAAATTTCAAGCCCATTCCCAAACTCCCATTCCCCTCCAAAGTACTGGAACAAGTAGTTGCTGCCCACCTCCAGGACCACCTCAAATACAACAACCTCTTTGAAACCTTTCAGTCTGGTTTCCGCTCCGCCCACAGCACAGAAACATCTTTGCTTAGAGTCACAAATGACCTACGGATGGCAGCAGATGCTGGTTCACCTTCCCTCCTGATTCTCCTTTATTTGTCTGCTGCCTTCGACACAGTTGACCATGGTATACTCCTACACCACCTAAATCACACTACTGGACTCACTGCCACCGCCCTAAACTGGTTTCAATCCTACCTCACTGACAGAACAGAATACGTTTCCCTTGGAAGTGCAAGGTCCATGACACACACCGTCACCTGTGGGGTCCCCCAGGGATCAGTCCGCGGCCCTATTCTCTTCATACTGTACATGCTCCCCCTTGGCCATGTCATCAGTCGATATGGACTCTCATTCCATTGCTACGCTGTTGCAAATCTACATAAAAACTGACACATGTTCCTCCGCAGCTTCTCCATCTCCATCGTCATCATCATCGGCACTGTCAACTCTCCGCGCTTGTCTGGAGAAGATAAAGTTTTGGATTAAAAACAACTTTCTCAAGTTGAACAGCTCCAAAACCAAAGCAATTTTAATTGGCGCCCAGCATCAGACACAGTCTTCTTCCATAACCAACATTACTTTCTCTGGTCACGACATTCCCCTCTCTTCATCAGTCCCCAACCTCGGCCTAAGATTTGACCCTCAACCCACTTTTGAATTCCACATCAAACACATCTGCAAGATCTCCTTTCACCATCTCAGAAATATTTCCAGACTCCATTCTTCAATCAAGTAATGCTGAAAAGCTGGTCCACGCGTTCGTCTCCTCCAGACTGGATTACTGTAACGCACTTCTCATTGGGATCCTTGATAAAAGTCTTCAAAGACTTCAGTATGTTCAAAACAGTGCTGCAAGGATCCTGATGAGAGTTCGTAAACACAAACACATCACCCCCGTACTTCATTCCCTTCATTGGCTTCCCATCTCCACCAGGATTGATTATAAGATCTCTCTCCTCAATCACCAATGCAACCATGGCAATGCATCCCTCTACCTAAAAGAACTACTCACCCCACCATCCTCAACAAGGTTTCTCTGTTGTACACACTCAAACCGCTTCCCTGACCATCTGAGGGCCCCACAGACGAATGAGACTTTTGAAAAATCACTTAAAACTTTCGTTTTTGCAGAACCTATAACTTTTAATTAACATTGTTGCTTTTTGGTCATATTTTTATAAAATTATTATAATATTTTTTATTTATGCTTTTATCTGCTTTTACCTTTAAGCACTTCGAAATTTGATCCAAATGTAAAGTGCGTTATGAATTAAATGCATTATTATTATTACTATTATTATTATTATAATAAGATCGCCCTTGGTATAATTGACAGTGAGTCCAAGACAGTTTACATGGAGGAGGAGAAAACCCGTTACCCCCACTGCCTACTCCTGTTTTGGGGAAACAATTAACCAGCCTTCCAAATATGGCAGGATTTTCCCACTGATGGCCTCTAATGGGGACAGAGCTGCGGGCACGCATCTCGTAAATATTCGTGGGGCTAGGGACAGCCCAAACGGAAGAACCCTGAACTGATACACCTTGCCCATAAAGGCAAACGGAAGTAACCACCTGTGATGTCCAACAATGGGATATGAATATATGAGTCTTTCAGGTCTATTGATACAAACCAGACCCTTTGTGCTATGGTCTGGAGTAGCATGTGAAAAGCAAGAACCTTGAGGAACCGGTTCAGCCCTCTTAAGTCCAGGTTAGGGCGGAATCTGCCATCCTTCTTTGGTACAAGAAAATAAGTCAAGTAGAACCCATTGAGCTGTGCTGGTGGGTCTACAACCTCGATTGCATCTGTCACGAGGAGGGATTCACCCCCTTGGCTCAGGATGAGAGATTTTTTGGCCCATCATCTTTGACCACAGTAAGTTTGACCCCACTAAACTTTGGGGCCAGCGTCAGGTAGTGTATACCCCTTGGATAGCGTGGACACCACCCAAGGGTCTGTGGTCTGCTCTCCCGAGTAGCTGAGGTGTTCCTGAGAAAAGCATCCGACCGGGGTCGGCGTCAGGTGCCACAAAGCTCCCATCCCTAGGAGAAGTCCGGAGTAACTGTCATAGGCTGTCAAATTGTTGTCTAGCTTGATCACTCTGTACACTACGCTCCAGCACCTACCGAGCAGCTGGCCCAAATGTGTGACCTGGTGCCAGGATACTACGGAGGGTCCGTTGACACATCTCTGACAGTGGGGACTATGCCAACCACACCTGGCGTGGTGTTTGAGTCACAGTAGACATCAACCTACCCAGCTCCCTAAATATAAATGCAAAGGCCTGCAGCGACATCCGAAGATGTAATAAAATCCAAATAAAACAAAGAGCAAGGTGGCTAAAAAAAACAGGAAGAAGCTACCCACTATACACTTGGATAACGAGACAATGAGACGCAGCTCGAAGGAGAACACAGGTGAAAATGATTGACAATCACACATGAAGAGAATAGAATCACAGGATGGACGAGGTTAGGGATAAGGAGCACAAGTGAAAACACAGAAAGACTACTTATAGACAGGCAAGATAAATAATAATAGAACACGGAACTAAAAAGGAAGTAAAAGGGTAAAACAGATGTCAAAGAAACAACACAGTGAATGTAAATCTTACAGAAACAACATGTTTCTGTAAGATTTACACTCACACTTTCAAAATAAAACAGGAAAAACTGTGCAGAATGAAAAAAAGTGAACCATCAAAGTAAAACCAGAGAACTTATACAAAATAAAACCAAGAATTAGCTGTGAGGAATAACATAACTGATCACAGTCAGGACACCAAGGAAATCTGTCTTGTTTATTACTGAGGGCAGAAAAAAATTGTTAACTGTATTTATACTCATTATTTTGTCATTATGGGATCTTATCTTAGAGCACATTGCTGACATAATATCCATAAATAATTCTCTTAGAGTCAATATGAACTGTTTGAGACTGATCTCAATTGACCGCACTGACAAGGATAGTAGGAAAATTAAAACAGCATGATTTAGAGTTGTCAATGTCAGCTTTACATGGGAAACAATGTGAAGAAGTAGTCTTCCGGGTGGAACTTTGGCTAGAACTTTATGTGGCTAATTTAGAATAGAAGAATAAAGATGACCAACCTATACTCTGCGTATACCTTCAAGGAAAGCTTTTTAGGCTGATCAAATCTACAAATGTTAGAAAAACTCAAAATACTTGTGTATGTACAGTATGTATGGCGAAAACCTTTACTTTTTGATTGACATGGGTGGGCTTTGGCCTTTGTCATAGTCATTTTAAAATACATTAAATTGAACATTTATGGAGAGATATGTGTGAAGAAGGTTTTATAGGTTCATAAAGGGACAAGCAACCCAATATATCTACACACATATAGGGATTGGAATTGATAATATTTTATTGTTAGCAATGCCATTATCGATTCTGCTAATCGATTCCTGTGGATTCTTTTTGTGTGGAAGAAAGTAAAGTCTGATAACAAATCATCTCCTATTGCTTAATCAAGACACCTGTCAACCTAAATCTACCGGAATGCTGGTTCCTCAGTTGTGGTGAACGCAAACCTTTCACAACAAATGTTGTTGCAGTGCGGTGACAGTCGTCCTCTCTGTCATTTTACCATGTGCAGCCTATGTGAGTGGGGTCTGTTGCTGGCATCGTCCCAGGATGAGAGGGGCTGGGACATGGAGCTGGGCCAGTTATGTTGGCCTGGGAGCTAGCACTGCTAATAGTAATCGGTCCACCACCGGCATCATCTAAAATGGATCAAATGAGAGACTATTTGTACAGCATTCGTTTGCAATAAAGCCTCTGTTTTTTCGCCTAGCTTGCATGCGCTGCGCTTATGTTAACATAAAAAAGGACATACGTACCTTCACTGCTGTGCTGAAATGGGGAAGCACTCGTTAACCACCCATGTAGAGCGTCAAACACAAGCACTCCTTAAAATGAATGCCGTGCTGCGTCGGATGCAGTTTCCTCCCTTGCTTGAAATCACAGCCCCAGACATTGCACGTTGCACCGTTGGTATCATTTTATGTAAAATTAAGCCACACTTTGGACCGCTTCTGTCTCCTGTCCACGTTGATTACTCCTTTGTTATTGTTTGCGCTGACTGTCTCTCG
Source organism: Lophius americanus (assembly GCA_037951165.1). Lineage (NCBI taxonomy): Eukaryota > Metazoa > Chordata > Actinopteri > Lophiiformes > Lophiidae > Lophius > Lophius americanus. The sequence continues at coordinate 8,843,264 of JBBDHG010000032.1, read as the reverse complement.
CAAGAGCGTGGCGTCATTGTTTTGCAAGTCACCCGAAACTAAGTGGAAAGCTGTTTAGGCCAATCATTTTACCAAACTGGTGAAAAGGTTAGAGAAGGGGTTTTAATCCACAATGTTCCACTTTATTATAGATCTATAGTGAATTACACTAAACTTACTATTAAAGAACAAATTATATCTAAAAATTTAAATTGTTTTCTAAATGCCTAGGCTGAACAATGTATGAATAGTCCATTTAAAAGGTTTGGAAATAGTTAATACTCATTCCTTGTGAAAATTCTTTTATATATTTGATACCCCTCAATAAACTTTCAAAATACAAAATGAATTTGCAATTCTGCAAGTTAGACAATGTACAGGAATTTCTTTTGTGAACTTTATAATCCAAAATCTAAATAATGTCTCTTTCTTCTGAGCATGTTGTCTTCAACAACTTGTAGGCTGGTCCTAATCACTTCAATGATATAAGAAATCCAGATGAAATGTGATACTAGCCACGAGATAGTTATCTCTGCTTACAAAAAATACTGGAAACAGGTGGAAGCCTTTCTCTGTCCAGTGGTATTAAAAAAAACTGGCCACACTCCAGGAAGGCACTAGAAATTCTCTCAGAACCCTGTACCACTGAATCTTGCTTTTGTTGTTCAGATGTAAAAAGGAAAGAAAGAAGTTCTTCAGATGTAAAATATGTGTGATTTAACATGTTAGTTCTGGGTGTAATTTAGCTTATGGATGTTTCAGTCACCTCATTAAGCTCATTGCAAGAAAGCAAATCAGTTAACTTTCCAAACTATTCCCGCAAATCTTTTTATTGTTCATGACATTTGAAACTGTCATATGCACAAGACCTGTTTAGTGTTGGTGCATCCTAACAAATATAATGGTGCTATACATAAAATAATAGTTATTTTGAAGAAAACTAAAATAACTATCCAGGAAAGTGCTGTACATGGAATTCCCCTGATCAAACTCCTGAAATAAAAATGTTAAAGTTATGTGTGAGGGGTTCTTCAAGAAAAAACCTAAGTGAGTAAACTATGAAACATTAGAGTAAAATAAGATATATTTAAGATAGATATCGTAATGTTGATTTATATGCTCCAAATTTGGACTGAATCGGACCGATAGTTGAGACAGTATGACCCGAAAACTTTTGAGATACAGCTCCCCCCATTTCCAGAAATATGCAACCAACCTTTCCCAAAATACATCCAGTTCTTCCTTTCACTAAGGTCTAAAAGGGGATAGAATGAAAAGGATCCATGAAAGACTTTTTGAGTTATCCCATTAAGAAGACCGATCTGCAGCGGCGGCGTTGATGATTTCACACTATCCCCCGACTTTTCCGAGATATAATAAACTTTCCTGCATCGCTCCTGAGGGCATGATTCATTTCCTGTTGGACACACATGGAACAGCTTGTTTCATTAAGTGGCATTATTATATTATGAAGGCTGGGTGACAAGGCAGCCGGCTCCAGCTTTTTCTTTATTGGGATACTTTAGCATCCAAAAGATTGAAAGTAAATCCCTGCACTTTACGCAGAGCCCATTTATAATAAGAAATAGAATAAAAGACTCTTCCTGTTTGCTGCTTGGCATGAATTGGCACTGCCGACTAGACACACTGTAAATCCACAGAGTGTCATGTCTAGGTCAACATCTGGGATTTAATGGGTTTACGTTTGCAATGGAAAGAGCCAATCTACTCCTTTGTTTCTCTTAGCTTTTATAGGCGTCACTCTTGTGTCTTTTCATTTTGTTTTTCTGTCTGCACATGGTGATTGCGTTTGTCACTGCGTCAGATAGCACAGGGAATGGAAACAAAGAAAAGATCCGTAAAAATGTTAACAATACATGTGGCGTGTGTATGTGTGTATTTTAAAAGGAGACAGGTTGTTATCCTTCTCCAAATAATGAGGTGATTGGGCTGAGAGATGGGTAACAGATGTGCGAAGGACGAATAAAGGAAAAGCTGCTGAAGATATAGAAATTAAACTCACATGAAGCTGAATGAAGATGACATGACCGATGTAAAGCAAGCCAAAACATCTCCTTCACTGACCCACTTCTTCAACCAGTAACAACAGAAGGGGATAAAACAGAACCTGTATGTATTAACTGTTGAGTGAATCAGTCATCATTAACCACAGCCATTCATTTAGTTGCCTGTGAAACTTCATTGTTCATACAGTAGAAAAATTTTTATAGTACATACACAACAAATTCAGCCAAACTATGATGATGGAGCCAAATAGTCTTAATTGTAAGGATTTGCCCTTCTGCCAGTGTGTTATGCCGACAGTAAAATTCTAAAAGTGTCGCCATTGAAAGACATAAAGATATTCGTGCGTCTTAATCTAGACGAAATTTGAGTCAATTAGGCTTTAATGAATACTCAGTTATTTACGATAGACTTACTTAAAATTTGTATTTTAGTATCTTAGGTCGTATTTACATCGATAGTCCTCGTCCTTGGTCCGCACCTGATGACACAGTGATACATTGTTTCATATTTGGCCAAACTCAAACGGACTTTAAATTGTAAACAAAAGTCACATGCTCAGAAATGTCATTCAGTTATTGGTCAGATTATAGGCAGGTAAAAAAACATCAATATCCTACTTTCTATTGTGCATCTTGCTTTTCTTGATCTGGAGTGCATATTAACGGACTTCATCAGACAACGCATATGAACGTCTGGTCAGATAGAAGACAGCTGACTCTGATGGGAACCTACGATGACTTGTTATGTAATAGAATCCATAGATCTCCTTGAATGATTAATTCAGATGAATGACTGTATGGCTCTCTACTATCTAGAGAACATAGCTTGCATAAAATGCAATATAGGCTAATAATAATAATAATAATAATAATAATAGGCCTTCGTCAAAAAAGTTGCTACCATGTGTCCATTTTAACATACGTACAAGACAATATCTAGCGTTTTATATGAAGTTTATTACCTTATTCGCACTGGACTAATATTACCTGAGGAACTCGTGAGATTAAGCAATTATGGCCAAGCGTTTTGTTTCCTGTGGGGCATTAATCAAGGGATGACTGAAGTCTGAATTTTACTCGAGTTTACTGACATTATCATCCTGGATATGATGTGAAGGCTCTACTTAAACCTGCAACCAGGTCAGCTGTCAGTTCCTAAGTCTTTGTCTGGGGCAGGCTTGGCTCAAGCCCACTCTCTGGAAGCCTTTACCCCCAGCACATTGGGAGACAGCCCTTTCGTTTGGGTCCGACACGTACCCCGGTTACCCAACCCTCCTTTATGTACCGTACCTGCCTCAGCGGTGGGCGCTGAGCACTCTGCAGGTCATGGAAGGTGCGCTCTAGGGTGCTGAGTGCCAACCCCTGTGTTTACAAAAATATGGCAGGTTATTTGTGGAGGATTTTTTGCTTTACAAATTACAGGCATGGCTCACCGTACGTAATTAATATCACAGACGTCCTCCGTTAATGTAACAAATTACCACAGGTCCTCAGGTGATACTTGTCCAGTGCAAATACGTGAAAAATGATGCGTTTCCTGTCATTTGATACGGATTGGGTTCACACCAGCAATGAACTGCTTCAGAGTTCCCTCCCAAGCGGCCTGAGACCACCACTCTGGCTGATTAGTCCGCACAATAGGTCTCTGAATGCGTTCCCCTTAACCCAAACAAACGGCAAGAAAGGGTTAAAAGCTCCAGGGTTCGATTCATCCGGACTATCCAAGGCTGGTGTGAACGCGACCTTAGTTAAGCTAGCTTTAAGAATTTTGTTCTGTAGAATTCAGATCGATATTCCCTTAATAGTAATTAAGCCTATGCTGACGTTCTGAAAGCAAGGGTATATCCCCGAAAAGCCCCCAGTCCCCAGCATTGTGCAAGCAATGCCCTGATTGAACTTCTGGAATGAAATGTCAAGTAATGACTGGAAAACAGAGTTCTTTGAAAAAAAGCGACCATAGTGAATAAATTATATGCCTCATATGTGGACCAAATCAGATCAACGGTTGAGAAACCAATTTTGTTGATAAAAGCCCACCCAGTGTTTGAAATATACAACCGACCGTTCCAAAAATCGAAGCAGTTCTTCCTCGCACTAAAGACGTAGGGTTATGAAAATTATCCAGTAAAGTTTTTTAGTTTTTGCGTTAACATGAAGGATCTGTGCTGATGAGTAAATATTAAATCATCTTTGAGAGAGTTTTCTGAGGCTTAAAATACTCCCTGGTTTATGGAGCAAATCATTACCTTACATAAATACTAGTCGATCTAGCTCAATATTGGCTGGAATGTCTTATTAAGACGTAGATATATTTTCTTAAAATGATGCTTGACAATATTTTTCTATTTAGACCAAAACAATGAACATTTCCCCATGAAACAAGCCTTTTTTCTTTTTTTTACTTTCGTGCAAATTCTTGTTTTTCTGGAAAGCAGGCAACATGGATATCACTGTTAAAATGTGTAATACAACATCATCGGTGCAAGGAAGAATCACTTTTGGTTTATCCCTACATTATTTTTGCCTAAAAGATTGAAAAGCATGCCACATACTATAAAAACAAATTGAATTTCAAGAAAGTAAAAAAGCCTTGTTTCTAAGAAATTTTCAGATTTTCGGTCTCAAAAAGATAACAGTCTTGTAAATCTCTCAATCTCAAAATCTCAATCAAGGGACTGTAATACTCATTTCAAATCAATCGTGAAATAAATTACTTTTCAATGCTTGTAATTATCAAAGGTTAGATGGGTGGCCGTAGCTCAGCGGGTAGAGCGTTTTGTGGTGGTTGGCTGTTCGAGCACAGCAGTGTACTCAAGATTTCCACTGGCACCTCACAGGTTCTGCCCACTAGGTGGGTTTACTTGGACAGCCTAATTCCGATTAGATTTGGAAAAGACGTCTAATCGGAAGGAAAATGCTGCATGTAAACACCCTTTCTGAATGGAAAGAACCTTTCCGTTATAGATTTCATTCCTTTGCAAGGAAGTAGTCTAAATCATTTCAGAAAGCCTTTCCGATACCCAGTCTCTGCATGTAAACGCTGTATCAGAAAGCTTTCTGTTTGAGTTGTATCTGCGCATGCCCAGCGTCGTGACGTAATGCTCCGTTACGTTTTTTTCAGCGCCGCAACGCATTTTAAATACGGCAACCTCAAAACAGTACCGGCCTGCATCGGAGAGTCATTTATTCATTGCAACTTTGAAATATTTTAACATTTTTGGACGGTTAGATGGGCAAAGGGTCACTTCCGCGCATGCCCTCTTTGTCATATTCTTCTTCTGGGCGCTTGTTGGTGTTCGACACCGAGGTCACCGAAGCATTATCGCCACCTTATGTGGCCCTAATGTGGATCGTCTGTGAATGTGTGAAAGCGTTTCCGATTAGGTGAGTTGATCCATTTGAAAAGGTCACAAGTCATGTAAACAGGCGACCGACATTGCAATTCGGAAAGGTTTAATTCGGAAAGTAGAAAAGTATCACATGTTAACCCACCTATTGCTTCTCAGGGATGACTCAAATGCCCTATATATATATATATATATATACATACAGTGGCATATTTTTATGCTTATTTAAGAATTTTGCCATTCTTACCCACTGGCAGATTCTTTTTTACTAATTTTAAGACAATTTCATTATAATTGAATAATATTTGGCTTCTTTCTTTTATGGCTGTGTCTGTAGCACAGATCCATCTTTTTTATTTCCAGTAAGGACTATCATTGCACACATAGAGGGCACAAGAGTAATTGTTTGTGATTTGTGAGAGTTTCAATGTTATATACTTGACTTCAGCAGGGGGTCGTCTATAAAATTTTTGTAAATTTAATTATATGGCTTTAAGTTTGTCACTTTATCACAGTCTGGTTGAAGACTGATTGAGTGAAATATTCTGTTGGCTTTGAAATATTAGTATAATTGTTTAATTTAGCCCTATTTATTCACATGATCTTGAAAAATAATTATTGTTGAGAGAGGGTTCTCTCTTTGCTGCATAGCTGGAATAGCAGTGAGGTAATAAATAACAAGGATAACCTAACCGTCTGTATTGTATCTGAAGGGTTTGTTGTTTTACTCAACATTTCAGTCTTTGCCTGGGTTTTTCTTGTGTCTGGGAATGCACTCTGTATTGTTACGCTAATAATGGCTCTCAACACTCAAACTTTTGTTTTGTGATCTTAATGGTTGTCATGTCAAAGAGACCATGTCTTTGTACGTAGCTCTGCTGCTCAGAGCGAGATGTTTAAGTCAAAGGAAAAGAGGAAGGATGGAAAAAGCTAAAAGAGAAGTCAGGGGAGGTAAATGGAAGTAACAGAATAGCAAAGGGATTGAGACATAAATAATATTTGAGGTGGATTCGACTGAATTGGGACTCCGTCAAGACCGAATTTTATCAACTTTGTTGCCATTTAGTGTTTCTGTAAACCACTGCCATCCTGCTCGAGGGCACTATGAAAACTAGTTAGAACGACACCGCTACATTGTTAGAAACACAGATATCTATTTGGTTTTGCTGTGGTTGCTTATTTAAAGCTGTGGGAAAATTGTAGTATGGAGTTTCTGGGAATTTCTTTCTTTAATTACAGATTTTTCCATTTTTATCTCCAGTTTCATGCTGAATTCCATCTGAGACCTACAAAAAACAAAACAAGCGATATGTTGTTGGTTAGACAGACTGTTCTACTATAAATTTATAGTAGACAAATGTAGAGCACATGTGTTCATAAAACACAAAAACATGGGGTGCACACACATTCAGAAGGGGGGTTGAAAGGTTTGAGTTCATTCTATTAAAACCCCTAAAGACTTTCAGTGAGGAAGACGGATGCCAATGGATAATCCTGTCTCTTAGTCTTCATATACAACTGAAACAGTACACTTCTAGGCTTATTTACAGGCATTCACTTTCACTTTTGTTTGTTTTTTGCTGCATAAACCAAACATATGAGTCCGTAACTCAGTGCCAACCAATATTCACTCTGGCACAAGATGTTTTAACACTTCAAAACAGAACAGAATACACAACAACAAGACATAATCCTGGCACCAATTACATTTTCCATCTAAATTATTAAATAACAGAAATGAATCCTCAGATGAAGAAAGGATTTCTATGGAACAGCTTTTTGGGGAAGGGTCAACCAAGGTTTGAAAGGTTATGGAAAGGGAAAGGGAAACTGACTTAGGAAGGTATCGGTGAAATGATTATGCAACCCTGTCAGACATGTTAGAGAAGAGTGGGATAGAGAGGGGATACAGAGAAGGAAGAATGGATAGTCAAAGATGAATATGAATCTGACGTTGGTGATAAAGTGGAGCTGAAGTGAATTTTATATAGAATCTGACAGAACTGAGGGGCCTGACACTCACAAGTTTATGAGGACTTAGACATGCAAGGTTTTATTTCATCCACACTTAGTCCAATCTCAACGTTTACACACTTAAAACAGTCTCTTTAACAATGTAAATCGCCTTTCTAATGGCAGACCAAGATATTCAACTATTAATTTTATCATGACGTCTGGTGCCTCAACAAAATTGCTTCGTTTTAGAATCTTTACAAAGTCCATTACACTTTTGAGTGACCCTGTGGTGTTTTTGTGTTTTTTTCCCAGTGTATTTCAGTTTGTTTATGTGTCTGAGTGAGTTAAATCTGAAAACTGATAACCCAGTTGACCTGATGCTCTGTGCACATACTCCTTTGTACAGGAAACCTGTGCATGATTTAAATAAACATTCTATCCTGAGAACGAGAAACATCTTTTGTGCAGAGCTGGGTTAAGTGGTTGCAGTTCTTTTATCAGCGTGGAGATCTCTCGCTGCTGAAAGGACCCTAAACAGGATAATTACAGTGTTTGACAAGTCTATTCTTCATGACTGAGTGTCTCAGTAGGAATTGTAGAAAGCAATAGACAGCCCATAATAAATCATGGATAAATTATCAGGTTATACATCTTGCATCCAGCATATGCTTGCTGAATTGAAACACCGCTGTGGTGATGATGTTTTTCTGGGGTTGGACACAGCACAGCTTTCTGGATCACATTAATACCTGCTAGCTGGTCTTCACATGTCACATGTCACATACTTGCAAAGCCTGGCATAGAACAATAGTGAGAAAATACGCATGGTTGTTATGAATAAACTAATCCACCTCAATCTCTCTCTCTCTTTCTCAGACACCCACATTAACACACACACACACACCACGCACACACACATAAGAAAGCTAATACAGTCTGCACAGATCTCAGGGCAGCTGCTAGAGTTATTTTGAGTCTGGATGTTGGCACTGGCTACTCAGGGAAAGGGTTGGGTGACTGACGTCTATGCAGGGTGGAGGTATATGCTTTCATTTTGTTTACATCGTGTTCTCTTAATAGGGGAAAGAAGATCTCTGGGTTTTGCTAATTCTCGTGTGCAGCCACGTGCCCATCAGACACACACACGTGTACATGCACTGGAGATATGCATCCACCTTCGCCCGCCACTGCAAATCACACCACTGATAGTGGCAGGGCCGCCGACTACTTCTCAGAGGGAAGACTAAAATTCAGAAGTCAATTTTCAAACTTGAATCATACATGTGTGTAATGAATTATCGTCAGACATAATTAGGCCTACGCTGTCGTCCCCGACATCCCCTGCATTGAAAATGAATGTTCCTGATTGAACTCCCTTAAATTATAAAAGTTATAAAAGTGTCTTGCATCTTTTAAGAAGCTCCTCATAGTGAATAAAATATGAACTATTAGAGTAAAATATGATATGCAAGATAGACCTCCTTGAGTCGATTCATTTACACCCCATCTGGACTGATTTGGACAAACAATTTAGAAGTTATATCTAAAATACGTAAAAGGCTAAAAAAGAAAAGAAAAAAGGTTCTTCATGTGAGTAAAATATGATATTTGCAAGATGGATTTCCTTGAAGTCGATTCATAAGCAGCAAATTACAACTCACACACTAAGGTTTACAAGGGTTTAAGATTTCAAAATGATCGACAATAGAGTTTTTGAGTTATCGGATTAACATGAAGGCTGTACGGCGGATGCAGACGGACACAGTTGCAGAGGCAGCACCAATGATCATCCCATAACATCCAAAACTTTTCAGGAACGGAATAATTGTATTGACATTTGTACAATGTTTAAAAATTTGCAGATGTATATTAAATATTTGCAAGTCCATAGACTTTTTAAACGTTTATTAAAATCTGTAAATATGTACATTAAGTGGAACTACAGTGGGTATTACAGATGTGCCTAGTTGTTTACATATCCAAATAGATTTTCAAATCTATTTCTTAGCATTCCGAAATCTCATCAAAACACATTTGCAGATTTATTTACAAATTTACAAATTTCTGCCTGGATTTAGAATTCTCGTATTTAAAGATCTATTTAAACAAAGAGATAGTTTTTATCTACACACATTTGCACATACTCTTGGTACAGTAAACACTTCAGTTTATGCAACTGCTCTAACAAACTGTTGGCCAGCTAAAGAGTTTTCAGAGGAAAGAAATAGGCACATTTTCATAATGTAGGACTTTTCCAAGTGTAAAATGAAAAAATTAAGCTTTTCATTAACATAAACCCTTGTTTGTTGATAATTAAGGTTGATCCAAAATAAAGTCTGAAACAATGTCTTCCACATTTTCTAGACATGTCTATGTTCTTTTGTCAGCATTAGGTTACATGTTCCTGTACCACTAGATTGGTGTGTGTTTGATTAAAGCCTTTTTCTCCTTTTGGAAAATCTCTCTTTTCTTCATTGAAATCATGTTTCTGTGTCTTTTTCCAAGACATGTTTTTACGTGTAACCATGTTTTTCATGGTTTGCTTCACTTTAAATAAATCGAACCATAGTTAGGTTTATGTTGGAACAAAATATGCTGGAGTTTTGTCCAAAGAAGGTTTCACATTCACAAACCTGATGAAACTTAATAAGACATACAGTCCAGTCTAAATGAGATAGGTGTGAAAGAATATTTTAGTGATCTCAAACACCAAGCTTCATTGCTAAGGTTGATGTCAGTAGTTTGTGAGTTGCTTTCAAGGCCCTGAAGAAATTGCAAAAAAAAGAAAAGAAAAAAAATTGGTATATACTGGAGCAGCAAATATAATATAGGTTTCATTGGTTTTATGGCTTAAACTGTAACTGTAGAAAGTCAAAGCTCTTTGCAAATCCTCTGTACTCGCAGAGACTCTCTGCACAGCTGCCATTGTCACTTACTCCACTCTGATATTTGCCAAAGATGTTCTAAAGCCAAGCAAGCTAAACTGGGCTCACCTGCCTCTGCCTTTCACCGGCCTGTAGTGTTTGCCAAAGATTCTCTAAAACTGATGACCGTCCTGTTTGACTTTGCTCGGAGTATGCAACAGTAAAATCATGATAGTGAGAGAATCCAGTTAAGACACACCTGTTTCTGTCTGCCCTTCGCTAGTCTGTAGTTTTGCCAGGGAAAATAGAAGTGACGGGCTTGTTGAAGGAAGCACAGAGATACTCTGACGCTAAGCTCAGCTGTATTAATTCATAACTCCATACCAGCCAAGACTCATCCTTAGGTGAGCCAGCAATGATAAACGATACCTGAAGGAGCAACTGGAGCAATGTGAAGAATCAAGTAGACGGATGAGATGAGAAAAACAAGAAGCTAAATTTCATAAGCGCTGAGTAATTGCTATAACTGAGCTTCAGGTTGTAAGAACATGAACTGTACACTCAGCAGTTTTGTTCCAAATAAAATACGCCTCTAATAAAAGCCCTTGATGACTGTAATATATTGTAATCAACATGTTTTGAAACACAACACAGTTTGGCCCTAGACACAATTTGTAATCTTGGCTTGCAGTTTTCACATGAAGCTTTAAATCTACCGTGTTATCAGTTCAGACTGGTTGGGGTCTATTTAAATTCAGCCACATGAGTCACTGTTTATTTATTTTTGCCTTGATATAATCACGTAGTCGGATGACACGATGTGCCGCTCAGGCAGAGAGCGTTTCCCGAGAAACAATCATAGATTAGAACTTGTGATGAACTGATAACCCCTTTTTTCAGACCAAGCATGAGTACTAATATTTGAGTACTCACTGATATTGATATGAGCACTTAGTAATAACATTACAGTTAACTCTCAAAATAGGTTTAATTATTTCACTGAATTGTCAGGGATATTATGGAATCTTCTCGTGTCTGCCGCCGCAGGTGGTCATGTTAACATGACCACTGTCGCTGTTGCCTTAAAGGGATCGATTCCATGGAAAGTATGGTTGCCACAAGGTATGGTTGCCATTGTTATAAAGTGATGTTGGGTATAGTAGTATCGAGTATGAGTATGAGAATACAAACTCAGTATGTGCATCAGTACCATCACCAGTATCGGTATCTGTGCATCCAATGTTTGAACGCATCTCTGCTTTACACAGATACAAATGTCTATCCATGTTTCTTTAGTTCCACTCCCTCATCCCAGAGTAAGCATGTAGAACATAAATAGGTTAATAGAAAAACATCAATCGAGATGAGGAAAAAATATGAAACAAGCAAAATGCCATCAGTGACTGAATCTGATGATACAGACTCAAATTCATGTCCATAACCCCTCGTAACAGGCCCAAAGCCAGATGTTGAATTTGGAAAACACTTCCTGGCCCAGCTGTGGATAATTTTTATGTGCAGGCTATCCCAGTGCTGAGTGCTGGACCCAGCTGGAGCGCCAACTCTCATCTGTCTGTCTTTGTTGCTTTTGCTGTCTTGCAGAGCTTCCAGAAAGAAATTTAAACTGTGAACTAAAAAGCCCTAAAATGGTAAAACAATAACACAACTATACAATTAAGCCAACTTTGGTCAGTTTATTATACATGGTCCATATGCAGAGTGTTGATGTGTTAAATGTCTGCCTTAAACCAGTTTGGTCCTCATAAAGATCCAGTCCCCCATACTTCCCTTATGTAGACTTTGCCTGCACTGAGGGCTTCCTACCTCCTCTGCTCAGGATCTACACTTGAAATAATATAAGGATATTCTTAGCCTCATAAAATCAAGCAGTTAATGCTGGAACTAAATAAATATACCGGTCTTGACATGCCTCAGATTTCCTCTGGGGATCAGTCCTGGTTTTTTCTGCTCCTCTGGTTCTGGTCAAGATAGTTAAACTGGGTACGTTTATCGCCTGCATTGTTAGAGAGAGTGAAAGAAAGCGAGAGAGCTCAGTTTTGTTATTTATTCACATGTGTAGTAGATAGGTAGGGTAGAAATGGTGGGCATCCTTCGCTCCATTCGAAATCCACAGACTCGGTCCTCATTATTTTGTTGAACTGCTCTCTTTAAAGTGATGGAAATATTCAGTGATGAAGTTGCCATGGAGTGTTCACCGAAGCTTGGCAGGACATTTTTGAAACGAGTCATTAACAATGAATGAAAAATGTTTTATCCATGCCAGGTTATGTTGGGGGAAGAAATATTATGTGAGCACGTGGACATTTCTCTTCTGCTACTTGGGTCTGTAACTGGCTGCTAGCATGTGTCCATCCGGTGCGTCTGTCTTTTTGGTTTATACGTACGATTTTTATTTCAGCTGTGAAACCAAGCTGTAAAAGTCTAAATAAAATTTGATGGGACAACAAGAGAGTCCAGTTGTCCCATCTACTGTTTTATTGCCCTATGACTCCAGTTATGTGAGTGCAATTATACAGCTTTGTTATTCTTTCACATAAAATAAAGAAACATCTGTCCTCTGTATTTAATAGACGCAGCATATATTTAGATGACTGTTAAATGAAATCACATCTAAAAAGAATTACCTGCCAAAGGTTTATCACTCTTCATTGGTTTTATTGCCTTAAATATGTGGAACCGCTGGCGTGCCACAGGATGTTTGCATTATAACAGTAACTATACTTCTTTGCTGTCAGATAAATATCCATGCATTACATAAAATGATACAAAATATACGATTTTTTTTAGTCTCAATTTTATGTCTTCTCCATCCCCTATTTACTGTTAATGGACTGCAATGTTTTCCATTTTCCAAACCCAGTAAATTATGTAAAGCAGCAGTATATTTCACTTCTTGCGCCTCATTTTTCCATGTTTTTTTATCTTCACACTTAATCTATTTTCAACAACTTCTCTCTGTTAAACAACCTTTTTTCAGTCAAGAGAAGTTCAGCATAGCGTAGTCTCTCCTTTCTCCAGATGTGGAACAGTGATTATTGGTTATTAAAGGGCTTCTATCCCTGCTCCTGTGCCCTGTCCGTGTGGTTGATGCAGTGCTGTTGTCGTACAGGCTTTTGGAGACATTGCCTCCTTTCTATTACCCTGGTGGAGTTAAACATAATGTGCCTGTTTCCTCTCAAAGTATGATTTTAAGGCTCCTCAGAGTGTCGGCTCATGACTGTGTGCTTTTATTAGAGCGTGAAATACCTTTTAATGTGTTTGCTTCTTTCTGTGTCACCACTGAATATACATTGGTTATTCTGTATGGAAGCAGAAAACTCTCATGGTGGAATTTATTTATTTAATGCCATTATCTTGAAATGGCCAGTTAATAACTTTGTTATCATGAGATAACAAAAGACCATTGTTCACTTTATCTTTCATGCTTATCAGAAATTAGGACTCCTGTGGCTGAATGCATAGGTAGCATCTTGAAAACTGTAGCAACTGATTTAAAGCTTAACTGTTTGTTTGAGCCCATTTTGAGCTTATTTCTTGAAAATTGTGTGCCATATAATTGTAGCTGTTTTGTAAAATGACCCAGAGCCAACATGAACATGAAAAGAGGCAAGGGGCCAATGATGGAGCCCTCGGGGATAACGCAGGTCAGAGGGTCCAACGAGGAGGAACCGTTAACCTTGGCTATTCAGAAAGTCCTATTTTGCACATAGGACTTTTTTGGGCCTATGATAGCATCGAGAATGCATGTCAGAATTATGTAACTTGATACATCTAAAAAAAGAACTCTTTAAAGGGTCAAAAAGTTTTCTTGAAAACATATTTTAGTCAAAGGCTGCACTAATCTACTTAAAATTTCTTCAAAATTCAAAATGAAATAATTTTTTTTTTCATTTATTTAGATTTAAATATAACATTTTTTTTTTTAAACTGTTTGAAATATGTTTGACCAAACAATTTTCTGGGATGACTGAGATCTCCTAGTTACCTAACATTTTCCTCAAATATGGAACAAAAAATATACCATATGCAAAAACATTATACCGAAACTTGTCTTAGTAGATTTTCATTCATTCAGGGCAGTGTAATGCATGTTGGTTGAATCCAAAGCAACTGGACTTCTGTTTTGGCTTGAAGATGTTTCAACTCTCATCCAAGACGCTGAGAACGGTTGACAACTGAAGAAGCCTCTTGGATGAGAGGTGATACGTCTTCAAGCCAAAACAGAAGTCCAGTTGCTTTGGATCCAATCCACATGGATTATACAGAGACCTTAAAAGTAGCAAAACTTCAATAAATGGTCAATTCAAAAAGCATACCACCTGGTTTCAAAGCTCATATCGCCAGCATTAAGGTCACCTTGACTTGAACAATTTCACAACTGTGATAATAACAAAATAATCTTTTTTATTTATTTGACAATATGGGCAGCTCCTTTGCTGTCCTACAGAAATATGTTGAATATCTTTAGAGACTTAAAAAACTCCAAAAAGTGTAATTTCAACACTCTCAGATCCAAATCGAATTGAAGTGAAGTGAATTGAAGTTAATTGTCGGAAATTGGATTAAGTTCCACCCTCCCGAGATACTATTAAGATGGTGAAAGCTGAGAAGTCAGTAAGAACGTTGAGATCCAGATGTTCAACTAAGTATAGCCAGTCTGCTGTGACCAGTGTTCTCTGACTGAAGAGACTACAGATCCCTTATATCCAGGAAGCAGTTGGGAAAGAACCCTGCTCTTAGGGAATACATAGCTGGATGGGGATATGATCACATGGAGTGACATAGATATTTTTTTAAGAGTTAACTTTAACTCTATAGATGTTGACTTCGCTCTGTTGATTTTATTTTGTCTTTTTTCCTGGATAATGACCTCATGCCCTCCTGCTTCTGGCACCTTTGGTTGAGGTCCATTCTCTAGTGAGTACAATATTTCCACCAGATGAGCTGACAACAGTAGGCTAAAAATGTGTGAGCCTGTTTTATGGAAACCACAGTAGATTCATGCCTTCGGGCTTTCTGTCTAGCCATATTGATTTATTGTTGCGAAGGATAAAGGAGCACAATAATCTGAAAGAAAAACATTTCATATTTATTTCTAACACAGCCCAGTGAATGTTTAGCTTGCAAACTTCATTGAAACTAAAGGTGAGAGTCAACAAAAGTCTTTCTTCTGCCCTGTACTGTATCTGTTCGGACATTCTTAAAGTTAGTTTTTTTCCATCTTGGTTTAATCGGGTAATGTTATTCTAGTGAAACAGCTCTAATTTTATCAAACCTTCTCCCTTTGGTCTGGTCAGCGTCAAAGCCTCTTTTTAGGATCTCGATCTGGTGTGATGTCATACTCAGCGGAACTCAGACTCTGTAGAGGGACATGGAAGATACGGAACAGGGAGGATCACACACGTATGCACAGTGAGATAGAGATATGGTCTCAAACACACACACACACACACACACACACACACACACACACACGCACACACACACACACACACACACACACACACACACACACACACACACACACACACACACACACACACACTTAATCTATGAGTGATCCCGGTCCCCTGAGGTCTTAACCACTTGTAGATAAAACACATTGGTTTTATCAGAGGAGAAAAATAACAAAAGAATAGAACACCTCTTGCTTTGACATTCAGGATCAGTCTTCCTTTCTCTGAGCGTGTTTCCTAAACTGAATCCCAGTACCTCTATTACAATACCCACCCACTACACACATTTACCGCTCACGCCCAAATTCTAAAACCACACATGGCAATAATTCTGCCAGTCGCTGCTGTTACTTGGTGCACTGGCACTCTCCCCTGATCAGGTCGGTGGGTCTGCTTCAGTTTAAGCTAAAGTTACAAAACCCTGAGACCAAGCCAGGCCACTCTGTTCCCTTTTTCCCCATTTAGGCATAGAAAAGTAGGTGGAAAGGCTCATAACGTGTGTTCTACCTTCAGGAATGACGCCTGCATACATTTTAGAGGGCTTTGTTTCAATAACCATTATCACCTCTGATTTAAAGAAAAAGGGATCTAATTTGCAGGGAAGAGAAGAGAGGAGATCATTTAAACACAACAGAAGATGATTTAAAGGCGCAGGGTTTGCATATAATAGAAATGAGAAGAGGAAAAAGAAACTAAAAAATAAAGAGGGTCCATTAGGAAAGTCTAGACACGCATGAATAACCCACACATGGATGCAGAAGGAAAAAGAGACATTTTCGTGGCACCGTATCCTTTTGTTTCTCTACACTATTATTTTCATCACTCTGCTTCCTACTTAAGGCCAATTTGAAGGAGAAGAATATCATATATTTTTTATTATTTTAAAAACGTTGGATCTACAGTATGTATTTTTTTCCATAGTGACTGGAATTGTTTTGACCTCAACCTCCCTTTTGTCTTTGCAAGAAGGCAAAGCTTTCCGCACAAATATGCAAAAAACTGCCAAAAATGTCTCACAAAGACAAATTAAGTGAAATCCCAAGATGAAATCTTGCATCATAAAAATGCAAAATGACGTTAAGCCAAACAGGAAAACAGAGAATGAGTCGTTAGCTGGGTCAATCAAGTTCATTTTGTGTTTGTGTGCGAGCGTGTGTGCGAGTGAGCGTGTGTGTGTGTGTGTGTGTGCGCGTGAGTGTGTGTGAGCGTGTGTGGGGGTGGGTAGGTGAATGGGTGGGTGGGGGTGAGTGAGCACTTGTGTGTTTGTGTGTGAGCGTATGTGTGTGTGTGGGTGCGTGTGTGTGTGTGTGTGTGTATGTGTGTGCAGTTGTGAAGCTTATTTGTAGGTGCAGATGCTGCTCAGTGTATAAACTGGTCCTTGTATTCAGTGAAATAGAACAACCCCAGAAGTAACATTTCCTGGACCAACCCATAATGTCTTAAATCTTTGTCACCTTATCCTGTGTAATACATTATTATATCTGAGTGTGTGTGTGTATTTATGTGTGTGGGTCAATGTCAACTGGTCTTTTTAATGATTTTGTCATGCAGATGGCAGGTCACTTCATCAAGGACCTGCTTTGTGCAGAAATACAATGGCGTGTGTGTAACTGATGTGATCACAAGGCGTTACATGTGTGTGTTCGTGTGCGTCCCTGAGGATGTGTGTATGTGTGTTTGTGTCTTTTTTTGGTTTCGAGTGAGGAAAGATTCCTGTTATCACTTCGTCAGTAGTCACACATGAGGGCATTGACTGACAGAGTAACTGGGTGTAGTTAAATTCAGAGGCGTACAGCCTGAATGTGTGCACCTATTCATGTGTCTATATTTGTGTTTGTGCAGTCGGGAGTGTGTGCTGGGCTTCTAATGGTGTTAGTAACAGACTCCAGGCATTATCACCTCCACCTGGTCCACTTCAGCCTCTTCACGCCCTCCCCTTTTTAGACATAAAATCACACACATACGCACTCACACAATCTCTTATTGATTCAGAACGACTTGTTTCCTGCTGGTGAGGCTGATGGTGTGTCGGTGCACAGCCATGGGAACATTGGCCAATGATCTCACTCAAGCAAGAATAGACCGAAGAGATTAAACACAAATGCACAACTAAGAACATAGAACAGCCGCAAGGCTACGGACGATTTGAGAAGAGATGAAGAAGAGATTGTGTCTTTTATTTGTGACCTTTCTTTGTGAAAATCCAGATATTGCAAATTGAAGCAAGTAAAATTGTACCAGATCGTCAAGAAGCATGAACTGAATTCATAATTAAAACAGAAAATTGCTTTCCAGAGACCCTGAGAATTGTAAGACATTACAATCAAACACACACAATTGTGTAAAAGTCTCCATAGTTTGTTATTTTTGTTGTCTAAGATGCTATTTAGTAAATACCACGTAGATTCTAAAAGAGGAAAACTGTTAAACTGAGTGAACAGTAGAAATCCAACAGCCCGTAAAAGTATACTGTTATAGTTCTGTAAAAAAGCTGATGTTTTTAAGAAAAGAAATGAAAAGAAACCTGTCAATTTCTACAACTGCATGCAATCCTTGAGGAAAGTAGAATAGATAATACCATAAATGGCTTCTACTTAACAAAATATGGACATATGGTATAAGCACCAGCGTTGTGAATTTGGATGTGGTCAGGTATCAAAGCATAACTAAAATAGCTGGAAACGTAACTGTTGCTGTGGAAACTTGCTCAGAGTTCCAAAGAAAAATCGCTTAATAGAATAACACTTCCATCAACACGAAACACAGTCAAGAAAAGACAGACGCACAAAGCCTGACAGTTAACATGCAACATGCAGAGCAACAAGTGCAGAAACAAAGAACAGGAACACACTATACAGCAGCTGCTGAAGGGTTGAGGGAACACACACGCACAGCACATCAGATATTTCCATCTGATGTGCTTGAGTTTGACACTTAAGACGTCATGTTTGTCACCGTCATACTGACTATTCTGCATCCATATTAGCAGTGAAGCTTCACTGACCCTCACAAATTTGAGTTATGGCGAGACCAGATACAGTAGTGCCAGATAGACCAGATACAGTAGTGCCGTTTCCCCTTCTTCCTCTACTATAAGCTGCTACTATAAGTAATTGTTTACTTGTGCCGTTATGGTATTTTTCTGTAATAGTTGTGTTATTTTATCAAAAGTTAGCATTTTCACTGGGAAATTCAGTTTTCAACATATTCTGACTGTAAAAAATACAGTCTGCCTTCAGAATTTAACACCCATTACAATTGACATGTTTCATTTTTTACTGTGTAGAGAAAAAATATGTCCAAAATATGCCTGATTTTATTGTTTATTTAGTATATTATATATTTATCATTTATGAATTATGAATTAGTCTAGTGTAATGTAATGTACAGTTTTATCTAATGACCTAGTAAACAGTATGTTATTTTTTCCATGGTATTTTTACTGTATACATGTTCATAGCTTCTGGTATTTTCCTGTGAATTATACAGACATTCCTTACAGGGCTGTTAAGGCTGAGTTGACACTGATGGCTTCTTAGGTTTCAGGAGGATCAAAATGAAGGCTCTCATGAGTCTTCTGAAGGTCGTGACAGGTCGCAGTTATATTTAAGGGTTTTTGATAAACCTCAAGTTGCTTATGTAGGAGCCTAAATATAACTTTGACGATGTACAGTAAATCTTCAAAAGAAAAAGGTTCTAAACACCCCTGAGCGAAATTAAACTCTTCTCATCCGCCTTATAGCTTGTGGTGGTTATTTCTTCTCCATGTGACACCAACACATTTCCATGTTGGTGTTTCCAGTTATAGCAACAGTGTAATCAAGGCTGCAGCGCGCGGCGATGAGGCTGACAAGTTTAAAATACCTATTTGATACCATGGCGGTCTCCATTCTTCCTCCTGCTCTATCTGCCTCGCACATGTCCATGCCACCGGTTGTGGACGAGAAATCGTTGATGTCCAGAGATTACATTTTGTATCTTTTTTACTGTTGGGGTTGCACTGATTTGGTTCTTTCTGGATGAATAGCAGAAAAATGTTTCCAGGGATACTCGCGGGGCGATCAGAATTCCTAATTCATCTGACAGACACAAAAATAACATACCTGTGGAATGAAAGTGGTATCAGGAATGTCTTCGACACTTTAGCAGTAGCTCATGGGGCTCTTTGATTTTGGTTGCACTTCCTGTCAGGGCAGGCTACGAACTCCACATTCTTTATTAAAACTGTCAGACAAGAATCTTTAGCAATCCATATTCCTGAGTATTTTAGCAGTGAAGCTTCTTGGGGATAAAAGCAGACTGAGATGCTCACCACAGGCCTGAGAAGCACACCCGGATATTCAGCTCCGAGGTGCTCATCCTTGTTCTTCCTCCTGGTCTGTGTCCTTGAGTCCTTTCTAGTCCTTTTGAAAAAAAAGTCAGAAGGTACGATGAGAGCCTTCATTTGTCTGCTCAAAATAGTGTTTTTTTTCCCCTAACGTTTCTGATGGCTGGTCAAGCGAAGGCTAGATTAATTGAATGTGGTGATTTCACTCTGGCACTGCTGTAACATTATTTAAAGTTATCCATGTGGAGACGAAACATGATGCTAAATATTATCAGGACATTGTCTGCTGTCCAAAATGAGGAGCATGAGGCAGAGAGGAAAGGTCCCAGGATATGATTGGTGTATCTGGAGACTAATATGTCTCCAGATACTACATTGCCGCCGGTTCAGGTTTTCAGAGGTGAAGGACATGTACCTCCCTCAGGAAGTTTACTGAAGGGCTGCTCTGAAAGGAATGCAGAGCTGCAGAACTTCACACATCTTCAGTTACAGCACTGTTTGCTTAGCCTTCCCTTTACATTAACTTATGTACTTAACACTTTGTGTCGCGCTAAATAGTGTCGAGTCCCACTGAAGAACTACTGATTCACCTGGAAATTCACTCTTTTGCTCATTTACTGCTGTAAATGATTTGTTTCCGTTACTCTTCATCCATGAATTATATGTTGTACTGCATGAATATTAACTTCTACCAGACAGGCAGGTCACTAAAGGAAAATTAATGACAGGTTGAAGCGATGATATCGCTTCACAGTCAATCTAACCTCGTAGATGCAGCCACGCTTCTCAAATGACCTTTAGACGAGGTCATGGCTCAGTGTGGTATTAAATACATAGAGTATCAGATTAATTCAAGCCTTTAAAGATTAAATTTAGCCCACTTCAGAAGCCCATAAACTGTACATAGAGCTCGAGCATTTTTTTTAGGGGCTCTCATAGTCTGACTCACAGACACAGTGAGACTTTTTTGGAGTGTGCTGATGACAGGAAGCTCTTCCTGTGGGTGTCAGTGCTGAGAGCAGGTTGAGGCATAACTCACCATGAGTGCAATTCAAGCAGGGAGCAACAGGAGAATAAAGATACAGAAATCTACAATAATTACAACAGATGATATCCAGTAACTACACCTATGCTGTTGTCCCCGACAGCAAGGGTATATCTCCGAAAAGTCCCCAAACCCCTGCCTTGTACAAGCAATCTCCCTAATGGAGCCCCTCATTTTAAATGTGAGATTATGTCTACAGTGTCCAAAGTTTTTTTTATAAAAAAAAGAAAAAAAAGCTCCCCATAGTGAGTTAAATCTGAACTATTAGAGTAAAATGTTATTTATACAAGATTGGTACCACACTGTCGGGTGGTTATGGCGGCTTATGACTCTGCTGGGACTGAAGAGGCTAATGAATCTGCAAAAACTGTATGGTGATGGTGAAGAGGTGGAGTACATGACATCAGTGTGAATGAGTGAACCAGAGGTACATGAAGAATCATGCTGAAAAGATCGCACCAATATGATAGATAACTTTGAAGCTTGTCCCCAACAAGTTGGACCCAATAGACGTGAACAGCTGATGAGAACAGATCATATCTCATATCTCAGCTGTCAGCACCACATAAGAACAGCAGGAAATTGAGACCGAGCCCACATGAGAGGTGTCATGACAGGATAACTATTGCTGTCACTCACATGGTCTGGGAAAATCAGAATACATTTTCAGCCAATAGAATCTGACATTTTCCAAAGCAAATACAAAAATTAAGATAAATTGTTTTCTCTTTCCTTCCTCCTCCCTTCTACAGGACCGCCAGCACTCCGAAACCTCCTCCTGTGGCGCCAAAGGTACCGTAATCCAGCATTTCTCTGAAATAATGCAAAATTTCATCAATTATATATGATTGTTAAATGCTTCAAGGAGATAGCGTGTCGATTTTAAGATATTGAATGATGATATGAATGAAATAGATTTGGTACAGTAATCAAAGGAAAGGAAAAACCACTAATGAATCAGCCCTGGAGTTAATATTGAACACAAATGACTATAATCAATTAATTAGTCAATTTGTGACAGATTCATACTGGCACAATAAAAACAAATCAAATCATTCACATGGGCTGCATTTTCAAATTATTTACGTTCATTTTGTAAGTTACTACACCCTTCTGAAACGATACCCATCACTTATTTTTGCTGCACGAAAACCATGTATGTGTTGTTTTTCATTTGGACTTTCATAATGCTGTTACCATAACGTTTGCCTGTAAACAGGTTTAGTATACTGATGCTTCCTTGTTCCATGACAACTTACAGGGGTGAAGATTTCTAGCAGCTTGAAACAAACTTTGGTTTTTAGACAAATCATAAGCTTTATAACTTATAAAACCTTTAATCAACTATTCAGTCGACGAGAGGCATCAGTATAGCGTGTGCTGTGTTTTGATTTTGTGTGTGTTTGTGTGTGTTTGCATGCTCATCTACCATGACAATAGGATGACAGATCAACCATCATAAAACCAGTGGCCCTCACCCATCCTCCACCACCACCACCGAATCCCCCTCCTCACTCTTCCATTTCCTCTACCTCCCCCTACAGCAAGGCCCCCAGACCTTATGGGGGATGCGGGAGGGAGCGTGAATCCCCTCCTTCACAGTCCACATATTCTTCTTTTATCCCATCCCCATCATCTGCCTTCACTCCTGCCTCCTCCCACCCCAGTCCTCCTCCTCCCCCTCCTGTCTCTTACCCGTCCTCCTCCTCTCCCCCCCCAGTCCTTGTTACACCTCAGCCATCAGTTTATAACACACCAATCAACCTCTACTCCTCTGAGAACGCTTGTGAAGTGGCCATGGGGCAGAGGCGGGGCCTATTGGAGGGTCAAGGTGGAGCCTTAGATTTGCAATTAAATGGGTGAGTGACATCTCTCCAGCCAAACCAACAAAATCATCTCCCCTTTAAACTCTACTTTCAACTTTGTCCACCTTGGTTCTGTTCAGGCTGTCAAAATGTCTCCTATCTTCAATTGTTCTTTCATTACTACGTAGTGTTTTACAGTTTCTGATGTCTGTCATTTCTATGGTGTGTGGCACTGTCATTTTTCATGACTTTTAAATGTTAAGGTTTTTATTCAAATACCAATGCATGAGGTATCCAACACCGCTATGGTGTAAACTAATCAAAATGAACTGCATTACTGTTAACTGTGTGAGTCGTTGTAATTCATTGTGTTTTAGTGAGACCGTACACTCATAAAAAGGGAACTTTGGTAGGAAAATAAATGTTCCTGTAACAGTCTTATATATTGTTTTTTCATATATGTCAGCTTTACAACTTATGTCCACTTATGTAAGCTTAGTTACCTTTACACCAGAATAATAATGCTGCCGTCCATGAAAGCAAGGGTATATCCCCAAAAGCCCCCAATCCCTTGCATTGTCCTGCCAATACTCCTGATTGATCTCCTTAAATTAAATGTGAAGTTATGTCCTAAAAACAGGTTTCATTGTACAGATAATCTCCCTCTCTCTCAAAATATGAATTGTTTGAGTACAATCAAATATAAGCGGGATAGAGCTCTTCTATTCGATTCGATACATAAGCGCTAAATTTGGTCTAAATCCCTCTTTGACACAACCAAACTACTCTGTGTAGAATAGAGCAACCATGGTCTTAAAAAAGCAGTAAATACATTTTCCAGTTGCGGGTCAGATACTTATTAAGAGCATTTCAGTTCTGCCTCGCATCTTCTTTTGCTTGTTTGCATGCTGTGAGTAAACTATGTGGTTCGTTTCAGAGGGGATTTTTTCAATAACACCTTTTCATATTGAAATTGCAAGAATCTTTAGAATTCAATGCAATGTACTCTGTCTGCTTCTTTCCCTTTCAATCTTTGTTCTTCCTCTTTGCAGACTGCAGCTCATCCTCCAGTCACAAAGTTAGTCTTTGAAGCAGTGGTTGCTGTCTGGTGTTTCTCTCATCCTCCCTGCACCTGTGTTTGCTTTGTTATCACAACATCTGCATGCATTTTTCATTTAATGCAGGAAATTATTCCTTTTTTGTGGTTCAATTAGCATAAATGTATGTTTATATTGCATGATGCAAGTACTGCAGCACTCCATTAATCCACCTGCCTTAAAATTAATAAAGGCTTTTATGTGATGCAGTGATATTTTAAGCTCAAATGTAAATCTCATGTATACACATAGACATGCTGAAACACTCAAAGGTCATATTGCCAGCCACTTCCAATATTACTATAAGTGTGTGCACAGGCTCACATAAACCTGTCAACACTCCCACACCCACATAGCTGCTACTGTGGCAGGAATGTGTTGAGAGACACTCATAAATCAGTCCATTCAGTGTGCAAGATGACTGTGGCAGTAGGTGTGCACATTTATATGTGATTTATTGACAACAGTGCCTGAAAGACTTCAGTCTGCTTCCCTGTTTGTATTTGAGCTGAAGGTTGATTTATTAATGGTAACAATGAGTATCAGGCCTGTCATTACTAAGACAAATAACAGAAGCACACATGTATTCTCAATCACTGCCCAAATGAAATGAGTGCACCAAACATAGAAAGGTGCACTTAACATTAGATAATCTAACAGCACCGCCGTGTGGTTGAAAATGGAACTGACTTCTTGACCATCTATTGATGCATATTGGAATGAATATTGTGCTTCTTTGACTCTGAGTCTTTTTATTCGTACTCTTTTTTATATGTGTATTTCTTTATTTTCTTCCACTTTGTCTTTACTGCCTGCTTGTTAATATTTGCTTTCCTTCATTTTATAAACTGTATTAACCCTTCCTACTTATATTTCTCCTTCTCTTTTACATCTGCTTTAGTGGCCCTCCAATTATTATGAAGTAAGTCTCTCCAGATAATTCTGTTGTTTATTAATGACTGCCATTAATGTTACTGTTTTAGTTTCCCATGTTTTCATTTAGTGTATTTGTGTTTCTTCTGACCCTATTCTTCTCTTATCATTGATTTTCAAGAAAACCTCCACCACCAAGGTATCCGACGTGTTCAGAACCAGATGCATTTAACAAATTCTGATCCTTTGTCCCTTTTTCCTTGTCTCATGTAACCTACAATCTAAACATCTGACAGTTCATTGCCATTCCACTAACTGATTTATTGTGTGTAAGATAAGGTAAAAAAAAATTTTTAATTACTTGATTGGAATTAACCCCCTAAAAAGACTAAAGAGGATGCTGACACGATAAAACCATGAAGGAGGGAGGTACATAGGACCTACTTACAGTCGTGGGTCTAAATATGTGAAAATGTTAAATAGGATCCTGCAAAATTAATTATGCATCTGACTTTAATACGATGTATTACCTCAGGGGAAACGAGATCTCTTTCACTTTGATTGATTGTAAGAGAGCGCCTGTGAAATTTTAAGTGTATTTGCTGATGTCAGCCACCTTCTCCTTTCAGTGTTCCAAGGAAGCATATTGTGGACACTGACATCAATTTCTACCACGTGCCAACTCATGCTGATGCTAGCAGAAAGCGCATAATGGAGGATACAGAGGACTGGCGCCCGCGCACCGGCACCACCCAGTCCAGATCTTTCAGGATTCTGGCTCAGATCACCGGCACTGAGAATGGTACGTTACTGCACACAGTGGCAATGATTGCAATGATTGTTGTTTGCACAAAAGAGCATCGGACATCCTCCAAACTTTAGGCAATCAAACATGTTGGAGCAATGATGCTTATGCTTACAGTATATTGTATTTTTTTATTTGAACATATCAGTAAAGCATTATTTAGATTTGAGGAAAATGTTGAAGGATGGAAATTAACATTTTCTCTAAGCACTGGATAACCTTTATCCGTCTCTCCCAAATCATCCATAAATAAATATAGACCTATTTGTATATATATATTTCTTTATATTTAGATTTGAAAATTCCAGACAGAGTGGATTTGCAAAAAACATAGCAAATATATATTGGTACATCCGTGCATGTTTTGACAAAAAATGGCAACTATCCTGTCAGAAAATATAGAGATAGGTTGTTGTTTTTTGCCTTACTGTAAACTCTTTTTTGTAATTTTCCAAAGTTGAAAAGGGAACAAAACTGCCTAATGAATAAACCAGAGAGTAGCAAAGAAATAATTTAACTAAAATAACTACAATGTCAGTAGCAGTAGCCGTCTGGATTTTAGTTCAGTATATTTATTAAACAAGAGAAAGGCTGAAAAATTATTTTAATTTATTTTAATTATCTTCCCAAAATCAGATCTGAGAGGTGTGACATACTCTACGTTTTTTCTTTTCTTCCAAGAATGACGTTCATTATCCACAGTAAATACCTAATTATTGCTTTGATCATGTTCCTTGTAGCTCAAGCGGAGGAAGCTGACTCAGTGAAGACAAAGTAAGTGCATGCCAATGAAAATGCTGACTGTTCTGTTTCTAACCCTAATAATTGACTATTATAATATTTAATAAGCCTTAAAACTTCCCCAAATATCATTTTTTATTAGATAACTGACAAAAGAATGAAATAGTCTATAACATATAAACTCCAACCCTCTCTATTTGATCCCTGTAATGTATAAATACTATATTTATGGAGCAGCAGAAGATATTATCAGATTTATCTGGCTTCAGTATTGATGCTGCAGATGTTGTTCCTGTCTAGACTGCAGAGAACGCATCACATAGGAACCATTAAATAAAAACCCAGACCTCTATGTGTTGTATAGAATATTCACTGCTTGTAACTGGAACAGCTCAGAAAGCAGTTCTTTATAAGTCTTAAACAGCAGCAGCTGAATGTTTTCGTTCGTGTTTGAGTGAGGGTTGCGTGTGGCTGGATGTGGAAGCCCTGCGGTGCTGCATGCTGCATTACCTGTGATCTTGTTGTTGATAATCACGGCTGGACTGTGGCGCTGCTCTAAGAGTGATGTGACCCATTGGCTGTCCATAGTTCCCCGTGGTTTGCCGCGATTCATGCGTTCACTGTTTGTCTGTGATCACTTGTGATCATGCAGGTGCTCCCTGTGTCTGTGGCTGTTGCTGTGTGGCTTAATGGTTGAATTTGTTCATGGGATTTCACTACATGCTGGCCATGATTCATGGTCTGCCCTTTCATTTTGTGAAGATGATATTCCGTGTAATCTGTCTTTCTTTCCCTCCTTATATATGTCTCTCTAATTTTGCATTCCGATGATTCTGAGCATACGGCCCATCTCCAGCCAATCATAATCTTTGTATCATCAGCTTCTTTTGTGAGCAGTAGATGATGTATAATCAAGCTTCCTTTGTGGCATGCCTCACAGTGCTGATTACAGGACAGCTGCTCAACTTCTCCTAAACCCTTCTTTTCTTTCTGTTGTTATGTTTCCCTCTCTTCCTGTGATGGCAGGGCAAACAAGACCCACACCACTCGGTTGGTGATTGGCCCTAAGTACACCGAGCTGAGAGACTGGCACCACGGAGTGTCTGCTCGCACCCTCAATGTCCAGTAGACAGTGTGTGTGTGTGTTTGTTTATGGTGGTTGTCATTGTTTGCCTCTGTATGTACACTATCGACTATATCCGTTTGACTGGTGGTTGTTAGTGAATTTGTCTGCTGAAGGCTTGTGGACGGATGGAAATAAAGGAAATCAGTGCAGTATATTGAGGTGAGAGCTTGCAAAGGAACGGCTGGAGTCTATGTGTGTGGGGAGGCGGGATCATGACCTCATTCAGACCTTTTACAAGTGTTGCTTGCATGCTTGCCCAGTCAATCAATTTAATTTCTAAAGGTACAGTTACTTTTGGGTCTGATTTAGTACTCATGTGCTCCATTTGGATGTCGGTCTTTTAATCATATAGGTAAACAAACCCTGCTCTTTATTAAAAAATGTATCTATGAATATCCGCACTAATCCATATAGCAGATATAATTGATTGCCGCTGAATAACGTTCAAAGTTTGCTGTTAGACGACCTCGATCTACCAGGCAGAATAGTGAACAACAGTTGTGAGAGCGATGTTTGGAAGCATTCATTGAAATAATCAGATGTGTGTACTGTATAACAAATAGAAAGTGCAGTGCAAGCTACAGTGTGTGTTCCAGTTGCATTATCATAGAAGAACTTGTCCAATAATTCATCATACTTATATGAGGCACAAGGAGAAACCAGTGAAAATGGATAACAGTTGATCCCTCATCACTCCATTAGCCAGCAGTCTTAGCATGCAAAAAATGAGGGATGTACTTTTGTCCCCGTTAAGCTCTGTGGAAGGAGGGAAGCGTCTACCAGCATGTGCTTTTTGTTGAACTGGAGAACAATCTTCCATCATGGCAAAACAACAACCAATCTGAGAATACAGAAGTTGTACAAGGAAAGCTCTGTAAAACTGTGGGACGGCAGTTTTGTAGACCCCCGGGGTCTGAGATCACGCCGCCACGATTCATAACATTAATCTGGAATTATTTTGTGGTTCAACTCCTTTCTTGTCATCACACAGTCGAACAATGAAATCACAGAAACATCACAGACAAACAGACACATTAAAGACTCTAACGTAAGTTTAAATAAGTATAAAACAGGTGGTATTAAAGCATAAGGAGAAGGTTATACTCGGATAATTTTATTGCATATATTCACGATAATTGTACGGTTGAGTTGAATCATTGCACATACTTACACTATAGTGTCGATTGCCTAATAACAGCTGAGCCTTCAGCCCTGGAAGTTATCTGTGACCGGGTTGAAGGAGAATCAACACAAAAAAAAGTGTGGTTATTGAGTATATCAGTGGGCTTTTGGGTCAAAGAATCTCGACGTGGACATTTTGAAGAAGATGTAGCGTCTTCCAGAGGACAGCAGAGTGGAGAGTATGGTCAGTAGGTTGGTAAAGTATTATAAAGAAGAGAAATAACTGTCAGGTCATAGACCTGATGTTAAACTTAGGGTTAGGGTCCATGCAAATGTGACCTCGGACCCCAAAGGGTTAATGACTATGTGCTCTGAATGTTGAATGTAAAGGCGTGAGAAAAGGCCGTACAAACAATTTGTTATGAATTCTTTTGTCTAGGTTTGTTCAGTGGTCAGAAAAGAAATACATTCAAATGGCTTTGAACACACTACACTCTTTTCTGATACGTCACCTCTTCACTTCCTCCCTCTGCTGTACGGCTGTAATGTAGATGCAAACAGGAAGGACTGTGTTACTTGGTGGAAAGAGTCTGATTTTGTGATCACAAAATAAAAGCTTGCTTTGAGTGGGGGTGGACCCATAAGACATTATATATGTTCCTTCATTTTATATGGGTTATTGTTCATGTTACCAAAGACGCATCAGACCCATTTAAAACACTGTAATAACTTGTTTACATCTGTTGTATCTGCAAGGATTTCAGCCGTTTTATGAACAACACGCCTTGAGATACGGTGGCATATTGAAAAGTGTAAGATTTCAACTTGCCATGCACGTATGTACAGTATATATAATAAAGAGGTTAAAAGTACAGGTGGCTGCTGGGATATCCCAGTCCAGACTGTTGCTGTAAGAAGTCTGTATTGAGTGAGGTCTATGCAAGTGAGGTGGGCTTGTTACTTAGCTTTGAAGTGACTGTATAAATGCTATAAATGGCTTGGAATTTAATTATTTTGAGGCCCTGGCTATGTAATATATTTCCCCAGTGCCTTAATATTTATGTCATCCCTTATGTTAAATTTTGTTGTTTTAGATTGTTAAGATTTGGAAAATAACTGGACATCTAGTGGCCAAAATGTATGTTCTTTGTTTTGAGTTTGAAAACAAAGCTTATTATATATTGTAGCTAATAAAGTGTTGTTTTTTGACATTTTATATTTGCATCCTTTCTCCCTTTGTCTCTTGTGTCCGCTTCGTTCCTTTCTTCCTTCTTTTCTCCTCCATTTCCTTAATTCCTTCACTCTCTCCTTTCCTTTTCTCACTGAATCTGAGATAACGGAGGGAAGACCAGGTATAAATCATTAAATACACTTAAAAACTGTACTTTCACCTCTTCACCTGTAACTTATATTCTTAGGTCTTAAATTCAGTCACAGTTTACATTGATTGTTGTCTTTCACAGTTCCATTATTACCCTACTATAATCTTCATTATAATTATCTTAGCTGGGAGGCAACAGATCTAACCACTACTCCAACACGCCAAAACATATGAAGTTAATACATCTTATTGTACTCTCTTCAACATATGTAGTTGTAGTTCTCAGCTTTCAGTAGATTTAATGATGCGGAAACTGATCACATGATCACACATCAACCATAGCTGCAAACCGTAGACTTATTTGCAGGACAGCATATCCCAGAGGGGGCTGGATAAAAACCAAACTACTGTCCTCACTTCCAGTCATGGGGACGTCTTTACAGAGAGATAGTTGTATCGTTTACTGCATATTCAAGTTCTGTGGACAAGTTTTGCGCTGGTTCAACAACAAGCTCATACCATCATTTCAAACCAAAAGGCCAAATGCAGTTCTCTTTCCACGTTTTTCTGTTTGTACACACACTACGGCCATCTGTTTACCTGTTTTTAGAGTTACATGCTCTATATGTAAAGTGCATTATAAATTAAATGTATTATTATTATTATTATTATATCTGTGACATAGTGACTCCTCAATAGTTCCTCTAATTCTATCCTAGTTCTTAGACCAGCTGCTGAAGAGCATAGTTTCAGAACCACTGAGCCTCTGACAGCTGAAGTGTAGGGTATCTAGCTTAGGGGGGGTTTGAACACCAACACCATTGCTCTAAAATCGAAAGTAGGCCTTCTATACACAATGCTCATTTCCTTTGTTTGCCCTGGTCTTACAATTTCCCTGTGACGCCACTAGATGTCAGCACAGACCGAGATAAGTTAGAGTCCAGCTAGCCTTTGATTGGTTATGATGGTGGTGACCACATTCTTATCAGGCCGCCTGGAGAGTTTGAGAAGACAGCTTGCTTTGGCCTTTCACCTGTACACAATTGCTGCACATAAATTCCAACGCTCGAGTTCATTCAATAAACATGTCTTTACACAATTAGTTTCCATCTGCCTCTCTGCCTGTCCTATTTTTGGCCCCTCAATTTTAATTTTTTCTGTGGAGACACTTTATATCACATTGGTCATCCCTTTAATCCACCTATTTTAACAGCAGTCTAATTGTGTGCTCTTTTCTTGACCCAAGGGCTCTCAAACAGCCCACAAGAAATACAAATCGTGTGCCAGTGTAATATATCTGTGGGTGTCGTCATGATTTCCGGTGCATCCCTTGATTCCTCCCTTCCATAATGTGTCATCACCTTGTCAGAGGAACTTATCTGAGCTGTCCTCCTAAGTCGTCACTTGACGCCCTGCTCATCAATCCAGTGGTTCAGGCTGCAGGATAAAGAAGTGTTGCAGTGAGCAGCAGCCCCTCAAGATCAAGAGGTGGACAGGACAGCGCTAGAAAAAACAAGCCTACTCACATTTGAACTTTCATATCATTTTGATCATATTCACTTATGAGCAGCTAACTGCGTCCTTGCATGGAAATGTTCACATTTTTAATTACATTTTTATGTCTGGTTTTCAAAAACAAGCAACAATTGAAAGAACAACTTTTACTGCCGAGCTGAGGATTGCTGTTTAACACGGATTTTAGTTCATATATATTTGTGAATTATGAAATTCTTTTCTGCTCACAACAAAGTGACAATAAAATATATCATACAAGACATTAACGGTCGAAAACTATTTAATGTAACAGTGAACACTTATGGGCTGTTTATATCGGTTTCAGGTGACGCTCATCACCTTATTGCTGAGAGGAAGACCAGCAGAGCCACAATAAAGACAACAGGATTTTATATCTTCTAACATTGCACTAGAATGAATTTTTTTTTTGCATTTTGCAAACATTTTCAGAAGCATACTTATTTTAACATGAGGTGTTAAAATAACCCCTGAAAGATCCCCTGTCTACCGAACATTCCATTCAAGCGGGTGAATAATTTGTGTTCGGTCAGATCATGCCAGCACCAAAAGACACGGTCCATATGTCCCTTTGGAGACATGCCACACCAACTATGGCATTCTGTGGTCACCGCAAAACATCTTGGCAGCATCTCACACAGATCAGTCATTGGTTCGCGGACACAACTGCACCGATAAAAGCGGGAAGTATTCTAAATAGTGTGTGTGTGTTTGTGTGTGTGTGTGTGTGTGTAAATCTGTTTCAGGGATATGACAGTGCTGAATTATGGAGCACGTTGCGTGGTGCAGAGATGCAGGACAACAGTCAGCTATGTTAATGCACCATTTGCTAGATGTTCATGCGACACCTACATGTCTATCAGCTTCATAACACAAATGTTGAACCAATCCACAGTTCACAAGGGGTTTCTTTACATAATACATAAACAGTTTGTTGATTCAAATTTACCTCGTGAATTTCTTTTCCTGGGTATTGCCAGTAAACTAGAGGTAGGCGTTCACACAGTTATGTTGCATAAATTATGCAACAAACTGTGTTGACCAACATTGAACTCAGTAAGTTTAAAGATGTAATAGCAAAACCTTTTCAGCTTAAAAGACATTTAATTTAAACATCCATGTTTTGTTAATAACGGTGTCGGGTAGTAATAAATGCATTGAAATGTCTGGCTTTCACGTTAATGTTAAAAATAATTCAGACCTCCAGGGAGGGCAAGTCAGGCAAAGAAGAATCCACCGAAGATAAATGTATTCCTCTCCTCCTTCCTCTCACCCCTCTTTAATTATCCTTTCAGTTAACAAGACCCAGTGTGGCCAGATGGTCAGCGCTCTAACCAGCTCCGATTGAATCAAAACAGTGCAGACTTCATTAATCAACCAATCGCAGTCCGGCAGAATATAGTTAAGCTCCCATGTAATTGGCCTGATTGGTGGAGAATATTAACGAGCTGGGCTGTAATTGGCTTAAATGAATGAAGGACTGGGGAGTATCTTATTTCCTGCTCTTCTTGTCACCTGTTGTTAACTAATTACTACAGCTAATGTGAATTAATGTTTTCCCGGATAATGTAAATAGATTGCACTACAGTCTTTAATCTCACGGCGGAATGGTGCGATAGTCCGGTGAGCACGAGGACTTCTTCACGGGCCGGTCCTGCTGAATAATGCCAGATGAGGCTCTTGTTTCCACATCAATATGGATAAGTCAGTTAATTTGGTTGGTTAGCTGGTGGGCTTACTTATTTCATTGCAGAATTTTTATCTGTTTGTCCCACCTTAGAGGGGACTAATGGCAGTGTTTCACCAGCCTGATATAAATGTAAGAAGGTCACAACCTCATTAAAGACAGAAGAAATAAGTAAAGTTTCTGCTACACAAAATGTATTCTCTTGACTTTTCTCTAACATTTGCTATTACTAGTACTAGTACCTGGGTCTATATTCAGATGTTCTAAACATATAGAAGGTTTATTCAAAGAGCTGTGGAGTCAGATATGCCTTCACAGTTAATCCTACCAGATTAGGTATCATAATTCTGAATACAAGCTATCCTAGATGCTGCCCAATTACAGCAAATTGTTTTAATTTCGTTATGATTTAGTGTGAAAATGGTGCTGAAACGGCAGCTCGTTTGTACTGTCGGCTCTTTTGACTATAAATCTAAGACATTAGAACGTATTATATCCACTGGCACCTCCTGTCAGACACATGGGATACAAAACATTTCAGCAGATAATGAGAATGAAGAGAGATGTTCTGCAGTCTGGCAGTCTGTTTCCTATAGAGAGTACTTAGATCAGGGCTGTATCAGCTTAAGCTGATTAGCTGAAATCAATGCTAAGACAACAGTCCACTGGGTGCGTTTATCACAATCCCTGTCATTGCTCTCCAAAAGAACAGGTATTTATTATTTATTTATTACATCTGTATCATTTTTTAACCGTTAATCCATCCAGGTTCCCAAATTCTTTGACTTCAAAAAACTCCAACTAATACTACCACTACAAAGGAAACGCCATTACCACTTCTGATTTCACCTCTCATGGTCTCTGACTACCTTTCTCTCACTCTTTCTGTCACACTAACACAATGTACACAGCCAACACTTGATGTTGCCATGACTGCAGTTGCCATAACACTTGTCTCCTTTGAGCCCCATCCCTGATCAGGCACCAGGGGAAGACAGAAGAAGTGATCCAACTGTTGGCACCTGCTACAACTAGTATGCACTTTGATGTGTAATATGTCTGGGGGGAGACTGATAGCCCACCCAAGCTCATCACACTGACATAAACACACACATGCAGAGGCTATCAGTGTCATCATTTTGAAAGGCAGTGAAGAGTTTGAGGCTCTGGGGTCAAATATGATTGAAGAGCTGAGACATTTATCCCCCCAACCTCACAATGGGTCCGTCCTCTCACTGCAAGACAACAAAATACTTTATTGCTATTCTTTTAACATAGGAAGAACATGACAAGTTGAGAATATTATGCATCATGAAGCAGGTAGTATTTTGTTCATATTTTGACCTGAGCAAAAATGTGTGAGAATATGTCACGCTCAGGAAAAATGTGCTTTGAAAGAATTCCAAATAATCAGTATTATATGTTTACATGGCATTGTTCTGTTAACAGAATATTAGCTGAACAACTAATAGAGCATTATGGTATGCTCAGTATGTGACAATTGGTCCGGTGACAACACTGTTTTTAAAAATAACTTCCTAACCGTTGGTCCGATTTATTCAGTTTGTCCCTTATATGAACTGCCTCAAGAATACATAACATGTAGTTGTCCTAATTTACCGTGATTGTTCATACTATATTTAATTTTTTTTTTAAAAAGACAAATATGTTGGCGATTGCTCCTAGCCATATCCGATAATGTTCAAATTGTCTCATATTAATCTGCACAAGGAGATCTATTTTGTATAGACTATATATATATATATATATATATATATATATATATATATATATATATTGTTTCACTATAAAGGTTCTGGTTTTACTCATTAGATGGAGCCTGTTGTGCATAACACAGTTTGTTGTCCCTAATTTACCAACACTGAGTCAAATTGCGCCCAAATTTAGCTCTTATGAATTGACATGAGGAAATCTGTCTTGTTTTATTACTGAGCTCAGGTGAAAAAGTTAACAGTGTTTTTCTTCATTATTGAGTCAATTAGGGATCTTATCTTAGAGCATGGTACTGACTTCATAAAAATAGGTTGAGTCAGTATGGACTGTTTTCAGATTATTAATGAGTCTCATTCAATCCTGTTCAATCAACTAAATCAGTGTGATTGCTTGTGCAATGCAGGGTATTGGAACCTTTTCTGGGGGATATAGCCTTGCTTGTCAGGGATGACAGTGATGGCAAAGTTAGCACTTTATCTTTATAAGTTTAAAATGAACTGCATCATAGCTTTGGGGACACATTTGCTTTGTGTGTTTGTAGCCTTCATGAAAATATCTAAAGTGTTCATTGTGCCCTCAGAAAAGAAATTTGAAACACAAAGGAGGTAGCAACGATGTTTGTTCATTTTTACTGACTATACAGCTGTTAATGCCCAACAGTGCTGTGACAAATGCTGCATTACCACAAAACTGCAGTCATCTGACGCCTGCATTGGTGTTGACCTCATAGATATCATCAACACATTTTGTTGGTCTCATGTTGGCTGTTTAGAGCTACAGGAGGGCAAATGGTTTGATATATGAAATATAGACTCAATTATCATAGTTCAGTTATTGAGTGTCGTCCATCCAATGGTCAAGGGCTTCTGGAGAAACAAAACTTTTCAGTTGCAGATCGCTGTGGCTTCACCGCCAGGGTGAGGAACAGTCCATTAAACACAGTCCTACGAGAAATAGTGCTGGGCATGCTTATTGCGAGCACGTGGTAATGTCCATACAGTTGTCATCATGTCATTCGCAAAAAGCTACATTTTGGGTTAGGGCGCAATACCAAGGGACACGTGGCCAAACTAGATAAAGGAGTATTTTGATGCATTTGTGTCGGAAAAAGTATTTTTGACCTTAGGAAATGCATCTTATCTAATCTAAAATCTTAGATTAATCATACTGTGATGTTTGTAGGCTTTGGCTACAGCAGATGTGCCTCAGGCGGACGGGAGGACTAAAATCTCTTGCCAGCAAACACAGCTGTGAGTCTCTGAGGCCTTTTTCAAGAAGAACTAAGTACCGACACGTGTTGACTCATCCCTTGTCTGAGGTGATGGTGCCATTTCCCTACACTGAGAAGCGTTTAGAGCCACGCTGCAGGCTTTTTTTTATAAACCGTTTGTACTGAAAGTGCTTAACTCAACAGAGATTCCTGATTCCTGCTTGAAGAAGAGAGCACTAATCCAGGCTGTAAAAGAATCTCTGTGACTTTTGATCTTATGAGGTTATGAGGTTTCTGCGGGAAGTATTCGTACAATGGTCAGCTTGCATATGGGTGGGACAATGATGCTCCATTCCCTCTTCTGGAAAAGGCTGCTATGGGATAAATGACCATGGTACTATGAGCACTCTGTCAGAGCATGTATTCAGTGCGGCTACAATTGTCTGTTTAGATCCTCAAACTGCAGAAAGTGAACACGATGGTTTTCCTGGCAACAAAGTGAAGACCAGTCAACCGCCTTCCCACAGTGATTTATTGTTTTTTCACCACAGTGAGAAGAATCGATACAGCCACACCCCTCGGTGCCCATGATGTGGTCAAACCCCGTCCTGTAAAAACTTTGTCTCCCCTCCATCATTAGCAATGTCTGCCTGCAATCTGTCAAAAGGACATCTGGAATGGGGACTTTTGTCCGTTGCACCATGTTACATTTCACTCCACTGATTTCTGTGAAATCATGTGAGTTGGTATTCTTTGCATTGGTTTTGAAAGGTGGTGTCATATTTTTAGTGCTGCACAGAACTGGTAGTGTCCTTTCCATCAGATCAGTGTCCTGGACTCTGCTGTGAAAGTATCACGTGGGCAAATGTTTTATTCGTGGCACAGTCACAAGTAGGAAATGCCCTGTGAAGCTGAGTGCTGGACTGTTTGGCTGTAGCAGCATACTGTGTTTTGGTTGGTACCATGTTTGTCTCGGGTCTGTCAGCAGGTAGGTGGTCTGGAAACTGTCGGGCTGTATTTTGACAAGAATTTGAAAAATTGCACAGTGCTGGCATTTTTTCCCTGTTGTTCATCACCACTTTTTTCCTCGCCATTTTC
Organism: Lophius americanus; assembly: GCA_037951165.1. Classification (NCBI taxonomy): domain Eukaryota; kingdom Metazoa; phylum Chordata; class Actinopteri; order Lophiiformes; family Lophiidae; genus Lophius; species Lophius americanus. The sequence continues at coordinate 8,806,090 of JBBDHG010000032.1, read as the reverse complement.
AGTACTGCGGGTTCTTACATTTTAGTTTGGAGCGATAAAAATAACACTCACTGTAGTAAAAGTACAACATAATTCTCAGGGGTAGATAGAAACTATTTATGTTTACTGAAGTACTGCAGTTAAGTACACATTTGAGGTACTATAGCATGGCACCTCATATAGCATAAGGGAAAACCCTTATGCTATTTAATACAACTACATCTCAGAGGGAACTATTATTACTCTACTCTACTACTAAATTTGTCCGACAGCTGCAGTTACACATAAGATTACAAATTTTATACCCTTCACGTTTCTCCAATGGGGGGATGAAGTGTTTCTTATTCGATTGAGTAAATGTTCCTACTTCTGAAGCTAAATAAACTATTTTAAATAATATGTTAGATTTTGTGGATAATGTTGCGAAGCTGAAAACATGCTGATCTTATAAAAGGTTGACTCTTTAGAGATGTCGGGTTCTCACAGGACAGCGATGCTATAAACGGACTGCGATAATCTTAAAGAATGTCAGAAAGCCCTACGTTGGGCACAACAGTGCCCTACGTAGACAGTACTGTGATCAGAATCAGTGACATCGCTTTATTGAAGATGCGTTCTTATTACAGAAGTCATCTGGATAATAAAATTCCCTTTGGTTTAAACTAGTGTCCATTTGTGGGATAGATAGTGTGTTATTTAAGATGCCGCGTATGATTCTGTGATAAGATTGGGGAAACCTAACATTTATCAATTTTGGTCAATGACACTTTTCATACTGAGTTTTTTTTAACTGCTTTACATCATTCCCTGGGAAAATAAGATCTACTAGTTACTGCTGTAACACCTACAGCAGTAACCCAATGACTATATGTGCTCAATATTTCAGATCACAGTATTTTAAATAAAGATTTTGAAAACTTTTAAAAGTGGGTCTCAAAAAAAACAACAAATTCTAAAAATCCTCTTATGGTTCTTTATCAGGTTCATTTCCAGTGGGTTGATGTAAAGTGGCAGGCTACATCTGCCCATAGAATGCGAAGTAAATCTGTTAATTGTTGAGAACGTTTTTAATGGAAAAACCAATAAAGAGTCCTTCCTTATTCACAATGGTAAAGAAAAAGTTTTCATGACGTCAGTTTTCATGACGTCACTCCATGGCAGAGGTAAAAATAATCAACATAATAGAGTAGTTAGAATGACCTCAACCATAAACATCTACAGCAGTCACATAGTCCTACATTAAATACTGCAATTCCATTTTACTAATACTAATATTTTTACTTTGATACTGCATTTTATAGAAAATACTCTTACTTCTAAAAGATGTTTTGAATTCAGGACTTTGATTTGTAGTGGAGTATTTTCACAATGTGGTATTAGTACTTTTACTCAAGCAAAGAGTCTGAATACTTTTTGTATGCTGAATTCTGAATGAGCGAAGCAGTGGTGGATACTTACTAACTACAATTACTCAAGTACCGCAATGACATACACATTTGAGGAACTTATACTTTTCTTTAGTATTTCCAGTTTATTCTACTTGATATTTTTACTCCATAATTTTTCAGTCGGAATTATAGTACAGTTTATATTTCACTACCTTCCATAGGTAGTTACTAGTTACTTTTCAGATTACTAGACAATTTTCATACAATTCACATATCTACAAACATGTTGATATGACAGTTTGTGATAAACTGGATGATAGTTTTATGAGTTTGAGAGAAATATCCCACTTCTTAGTAATTAGTAAAGTAGTTGCTTACCTAACACCTACAGCAGTAACTCAGGCCTCCACATTAATGCAGCAGAAAGCGTCATCCAAACACAATGAGGGGGCATTTTTACTGCACAATAAATACTTTTACTTTGATACTTTAAGTGAATTTTGCTGATAACATTGCATATCTTTAATTCAGGTAAGCACTTTTATTCAAGTAACTTTTTACACCACTGGTGGAATGTAACTGTGTATTTTATAAATAAATGCATTTAAATCAATTAAGTTTCATTAATGTTTAGTGTGTGGAGACAATAGTTTTTGGTTCATTTCAATCAAAGGCATTTCTTCAATGACATGAATTGATTAACTTTGTCTCTCTCCACACAGCGAGGAAGGAGAGGAGCCCGAACCCAACAGCCACAAGTCTGCCGTTGTCAAAACCATGGTCAAAGGACCTGCTGCCGTCCATGGTAAACACTGTGTGCCGCTAACCTGTCATAATAGCACATCTCAAATGCTCTTTATTTACTTTTTTCACCCATTCACAATGACTGCTTTTGACTGCCTGCTGTAATTTATCCACCCTGTATAAAAACTTGATTTATGAACCCGGGACCAAGCCACAATTGGCATATCTCCGATTAAATGACTGAAATAACACATCCATGAAGAATACAGAATAATACATGGCTTTGAGTGACTAAAATACATTTCAGTTCATCAAGCCAATTACTGTATAAAATCTCAACCTGCTGCCAAAAGCCAACAAAAGAATATCTGTACGCCCGTGTGTGTGAGATGCTTTTACTGCTGGCATGGTGGTATTTTCTGCTAAATTAACCAGTGGAGCGTAATCAGACTTGGGTGCCTGAACTGTTGTTTTAGTATAAGTCACCGCAGCCCATGCCCCTCAGAATGTAGCGCTCTATGAAGTTTATTTAAAAGAGAAATAAACTCTTATTTAGGAACTCAACCTTCATTTAAATACATATTTTTGATGGATTAACATATTCCTCCATTCAGTTAAAAAAAGTAATTTCTTCTCATGCTTGGCCCCAAATGCTTACATTATGTGAAACAGATTTACTGCTCTTGGAATGAATGTTGTTGCAGCTAGTTAGCAAGGGGAAAGAGACCTTTTTTTTTTTTTTTCCATTTTTGAAGCCTGACATATGTTGTGAAATAAGTCATTGTGAGCTTTTTCTTTTCTCGTCTTTTTCCTCCGCGGAAGCCCATAAAGCGGGCGAGAAGGCCCCGCTCGGCCTCTGGCGCCTCTCTCAGTCACATGTGGAGTAGTCCTACGCGTTTCGAAAAACAATATTTGCCAAAGAACCTAGAGAGGGTTATGAATAAAGTTTAAAGTCAGGCCACAGAGCTGCAGTATAATGCCTGTATACCACGTGCTCTCAGCTCATTCTGTGTCTATTTTGGAGTCGACACATATCCCTAAAATAGGTTCCTGCATGTTTACCGCCACCAAGCAGTTTATTTGTTCACCTGCGTCGGATGGTAAGTGGGTTCGTTTGTTGGTGGGTTGGACTGTCAGTGGGATTAGACAGAGATAACAGAACGGATCAGAAGGATAAATCTCTTGAGATGGACCATCTACTTTTCAAGGTTATCTTTATTCACAAATATGCAGCTGAGCAAAACAAGTAGATTCATCCATACATGCAAAGACAAAAGCTCCACCCCAACCCACCGATACACACATGTAACTACAAACCAATCTCTGACTAGCAGCATGGGCGAGTTGTTGGAAGAGAAGTGAACAGAGATGACTCAAATAAATGAAAGGAGTTCATAGATCTGAGGGAACTGGGTAAATTGTTCCAGTCACATGGAGCTTTGAAATTAAACGGCAAATTTCTCTAGGAATTCTGGGGATGAAGAAAAATGGGTACTTAGTATCTGTGATTATATAGTCAATAAAAAGGCGTTAACAGTTGTTTTAAGAAAGTGAGCTGTAATGGAAAATACTCTTAAAAATAAACTGGTGAATTTCAGCATTTACCAGGGTAACTAAAAAAAAGAAAACAGGGGCGGATCCAGGATTTTTCCTCTCATTTGCTACAAATTTGCATTCATTTTGAACTTAATTTGTTGGGGAATAGTGCTTGGATCTTTATGTGGAACAAAAATACATTTTTGTTTGATGTTTGTTTTGTTGCTTTTGTTGGTAACCATTATTTTTAATGGTGAACTGTTGCAAAGCCAGTAACCTTAAGTGATGATGATGATGGGTACTGGAACATGAGTTTTGATTTCGGTCAAAGCTTGATTGAATTTAAGATGTAACTGCCACTTAAGATGTAACCGCCACTTAGCAAAATCTTGAATGTAATGACTTAACATTAGACTAACACTGTCTTGTCCTTACAAACTGTTACCGCGTTTTTCAAAAGTATGCGGCAGTATCATATCTTTGGCATTTAAAGATCTGTTTTAACATTAATCTGGGACTGTCATACTGGAGACTTAAAACACAAAGTCAACTCATACTTGACATAAAATAACTAAATTAAGGCTAGTAAAGCATTATTATCCAATTAAGTAAAGAGCAAAAGAGAGCTTTCTAGACTTTCAGCTGTCTACACCATCCATTGGTTTACTTCTCTATCCTTGTGTTTTTGACCATAGTTATGCTCGACCTCTTTAACTTCTTATTCTTAGACAAAGTTATCTACTAGCTGGTGATGCAGTGGAGCCTCTGACAGTGTAAGGGTATTTCCCTCATTTGTCGCTGCAGACCAAATACAGCTAGACAAGAGACATAATATTGGACTTGGAGGTGAAACATGAATGCTAATGGATGGCCCCTAACTTCTGAAAGTGTAAATAACTCTTCTTGCTTCCAAGTTTATCCAGTCTCCTGGAAACATGATGATGTCAACGGTCAAAACCTTCTTCTCTGCTGCATTCAAAGTGGTCAAAAACCATTTGTTTCAAGTTTAAATTTTTTAAATGAAACACGTCCCGATCCCTAGTGCTAACACACACGCTCAAATTAAACGTGTAAAGCCAACCTCCTAAAGTAGCCCTTACCTCACTGTGCACACACACATACACACACACCCATACACAAAGGCATATCTCCATCCAATGATCAAAGGCCACGCTACATGTGTAGCCAGGTGTCTGAGTTCTAGCTGACGGAATGTCCTGGTGGTCTCTGTCTACACGTGTGCGTGTATGTGGGGCAGTGTGTGCACGTTTTCTCATGAGTGTGCAGGTACATGTGTAATAGGTCAATCTGCAAAGATTGATGCAGTGAATCCATAGTTATGACAGCAGATGTCAGCCAGGTGAATGCAGCGCCACGCCTCTTCCTGGGTTTGTAAATGAAGAGGGTAGAGGTCAAATCATTTACACACCTGGGAGGAAAACACGGGTGCACCCTGAGCGCTCACTTCTTTGTTTTGCCTCTCTTCCTCTTTCCTATAATCATTTCTGTCTCTCTAGCTATTCACTTGAGAAACACAGCCTTTGACCTTTATTTTGTCTCTTACAGGCCATGGTCAACAGCCTGGCTTGATCACGCCATCCTTCAATATGAAGGGTAATGGAAGTGCCAGTGTCCTGACGGGCAAGATCCCAGCTCGACCTGTACCGCAGCCCCACCCTGAGGATACCATGGTCCAAATGGCAGAGCACATTCCTGCTGGTACTCGTACGCCCATGTGTGCCAACTGCAACATGGTTATCAGGTGAGGAAAAAGAAGAAGTGTAATGGTATAAACTATTAAAGAAAGATATTATATATGCAAGATACATCTCTTCTAGTTGATTCACCAAATTTGGAATAAATCGCAAAATCATGGTCAGAAAACTTTTGGGGATAAAGCTCAGAGAGGGGTTGGCAGAAATATACATCTGACCTTTCCACAAAATCAATCCAGTTCTTCCTCATACTAAGGTTTATATGGGTATGTATGGGATATAACTAGTTGTATACTCAAAGTTTACTACTCAAACACAATTAAAAGTATACTTTTTGAAACCAAAAAAATGTCTCAGTTTAGTCCCGTTATATTATAATACTCCACTTGAAAGTCTACTGCTAGTATATTAATACAAGTATACTTACAGCATAAAGTGTACACAGGAATTATACCTGAACTTTACTCAAGTTTACTTAAAAAAATTAACTTTTGTAACGGCAGTGAATCCTCAACCTCATTGTTTCTTTTGAAAAAGGGGAAATGCATGGTGGTCGTTCCATCATATCATCCTTATCTACTACTTGCACTTGAAAAGTAAAAAAAAAAATGTAATCTCTTCAACTTGGCTGGACATAAGTCTCCCAACTATCATTGGGAAGAGAAATACTGCTTGTCCACTTCTCAATTATTCATTGTACCAGTCTTGCACTGAATAAGATTGACTTGATCCCATCGGGAATAAATAATCTATGTATGAAACTGTAGAACTGCAGAGATTTGACTGCATGTAGATAAGTGGAATTATGTTGCATGTCTGTGCCGTGGATCAAACTGTAGAGTGATGTTACACCTGGACATACTGTAGACGATACATGTACACAAACACACACACATAATGAGCTCTGAATGATCCTGGTATTCAGTTTTTCGCCCTACTTTTGCCTTTTCACTGAACCTGTGTCACATTACGCTACATATCACCGAGGATAGGGTAACTCAGGTGCTAACGGATGCCAAGCTTACTATCGAGATGTACTCAGATAAGCACAGCTATTGTGTGGAGTAAGTTGTCCCTGTGGTTGTCCCACTAATCATCAAGCCCCTGTGTGCAGGCACAGTGGAGACAGAATGGTGGTTGTGATAAACTTTCAGACACATCCTGGATTTATAAAATGTGTCATCTTGTCTCTGAAACAGCATTTAGCATCCTCGACAGTAGTGAAACGATTACTGGATGCAGAAAACACAATATATCACTCCGTCGTTCATTATTCATATACTAATTTGCCTTTCAGTGACATATTTGCCTCTGCCTTTAACTAATGGTTTCCATTTACACTTTTGTCTGTGGTTTTGTTTATTCCATTTATATCATCTTTTTTTCAGAGGGCCGTTCCTTGTCGCAATGGGGAAATCATGGCATAAGGAGGAATTTAACTGTGCCCACTGCCGGTCATCCCTTGCACACACCGGCTTTGTGGAAGAGAAGGGTTCTGTCTTCTGTGAACACTGCTATGAGGAGTTCTTTGCTCCAAGTTGTAGCCGCTGCCAGGACAAGATACTGGGGGTGAGCGTGCGTGTGATCAGTGTTTTTGTGTAGAGGGGATGGAATAGCATTTATCAAGCTACTTACTGGCTAACTCCCTCCGATCTACCCAGTCATACCGCCTCCTCCTTCCCCGGACTAAGCTCAGCACCATGCGAGATCGGGCCTTCTGTTCTGCTGCCCCTCGTCTGTGGAATGCCCTCCCTGACCATCTGAGGGCTCCACAGACGACTGACACATTTAAAAAAGGACTTGAAACTTTCCTTTTTAGCAGAACCTATAACTGTAATTAACATTAATGCTTTTGGTCACGTTTTTGTATAGTTATTATTATTATTTATTTATTTATTTTTTATTGATGCTTTTATCTGCTTTTGCCTTGTAGCACTTTGAGATTTGATCCAAATGTAAAGTGCATTATAAATTAAATGTATTATTATTATTATTATTAACTTTGAGTATTTTACACAGTCCAAATGATTATGAAAATGATAGCTGAACTAGTATAACTGTTATTGGTAAAATAATCCCCAAATTTGATCAATTTGACAGTTGGTGTCGGTATGTCCACAAACCACTGCTGTGTAAGTCAACAGTAATAGTCCATACTTGGATGATTTTAAAGGCTGCCTTATCAGATGACCATTTTTTTCGATAAATCATTACATATATCCCTAAAAAGTCGGTGATATTACGGAATCATCAACACCGCGGCAAGAGATTTTTCTTCATTAAGTTCATTAATGATTTTTATACCAACGTAGACCGAAGTGTGAGGAAGAACTGGACTGATTTAGGGAAAAGGTCGGTTGTATATTCCAAACATTAGGTTGAGCTTTACTTCCAAAGGTTCTTTGACCGTAGTTTCTCAACCGTTGGTCCGATTTAGTCCAAATTTTAAACCTTATTAGTAAACGTGAGGACCCGTAACTTGTATCTATTATTATTAATATTATTATTACTTATTATTTTCTTTAAAAGTTCATAATTTACTCACTAGGTGGAACATCCAATTTCTATTTATTTTTTTACAAAAACAAGTTTTTTTGCACATAACTACACTTAAAATTTGAGGAGTTCAATCAGGGGAGTTGCTTGTACAGTGCAGGGGATTGGGGACTTTTCACAGATATATCCTTGCTGTGGGGGGGGGAAGAAAATAATAACAATCTCCTAGAGACCAAATTAACTTTTCTGAAATGGCTTGTTCAGAAAAAAAGACATCATAAACTTCATTATGAAGATTGCTGGGGAAGGATTAATCGACTAAAAGGTTTGCCTAAACTTTATGAACATGATTCCATACTGCAGGTCACAAATTAGTTTTTTTACTTAAGACATTAAACTTAAATAAAAGCCGGTTTTTATGACAGCCATTAAGGCACCCTGCTCCCTGACAAGTTACGACTCGTACTTGTAAGTCTTCCTTGAGCGAAGCACTTCACAGAAGCAATAGTCCCCGATTTTCTTTGCCATTCTTCATTATTGCAATGGCGTTTTTTCATCTGGATTGCAATCAATGTATTAAATCCGGTTTTTCCATGCGCTAAAATCTATGAGAATATGCAATGTGGAAAAATGTTCACTTTAACCCAGTGTTTCTCAAACTATGCTGTCAATTCCCACCTTGGAGGGGAGGGAGTTTTGAAGCCTCCCCTGTTCCCCATCGCCCAAAAAAAGGGCAAAAAAAAAAAGGCCAAGTTTAAAATGTATTGAAAAAAGATCAAGGTCTAAATCATGTAATAACTTCAAATAAGACCTTAGAGAAAGTAATATAAAAATAAAGTGCTATTGTTTTACTTTTTTGTATCATATAACATCAATATGAAAACATATTTATTTACTTATGTTGACTTATGTTTCATGGAAAATAGTCAGCTTTGATTAGATTTGCTCAACCTTTTGGTAAAGAACTATTTGAACCTTATTCAACTTTTTTTGGTTACTGTATATCAAATCACATAACTCGGTTTAATAATGCCCCAAAAGCCCTCCTAATTATAGAGTTTTAAGGCAGTGGTCCCCAACCTTTTTTGCGCCACGGACCAGTTTAATGTCAGACAATATTTTGTCTACTAACACTCTCTGCCCCATATGTTAACATTTAAACATGCCTTCAAAATAAGATACACCACAAAAACAAATATAAAGTGCATGAAAAATACAACTCTCCATAACGCTGAATCAGTGGGAGCCCTGAGCTTGTTTCTCTGCAAGGATACGGTCCCATCTAGGGATAATAGGAGACAATGGCACCCGAAGTGTGTTGCTTATGTCCAGTCTACTCTGTAATTTTGTTTTGGTTGCTGTCATGTCAGAAAACCCCGCTGCACACAGATAGGATGTAGGAAATGACAGGGTTTTCAGTGCTGTTGTGGCGATCTCAGGGTATTCTGCCGTAGCTTTAATCCAGAACACCGGCAGACTTGTTGTCTCGAACATGCTTTTAAGGCCGCCGTCATTTGCGATCTCCAGCAGTTGATCTTCTTCTTACATAGACATGCTGGATTCACCTTGTTTCCTTGTCGTGACCCATTCCTCGTCACTGAAATGTGCTACCAGCGGTGAATTTTTTTCTGAGAAAAATCTCTGCAGTGGCTCTCGTAATTCAAACACTCTGTCACTCTGGGATAACCATCTTATTTCTGTGTATAAGAAAAAGGTGTCTGTGCTCCGCGTCCACACAGCTGCTCGAACAGGCGCGTGCTTTGATGTGGTTAATAACTTTAACGACATCATTCAATACACTGTTTAGTTCCGGTGGCATTTTTCGGCTAGCCAGCATTTCCCTGTGAATGACACAATGTGTAGACTCACATTCAGGTGCAACCTCCTTAATCCGAGCAGTTAAACCAGACAGCCGTCCGGTCATGGCAGCAGCTCCGTCTGTGCATGTGCCGACACAAAAGGACAATTTCGGTTTTCCTGATATATAATCATCTAGCGAATTGAATAGTTCTGCGGCTGTGGTAACGATAGTGCACATAAGATATCCCCATGCACATCCTCCTGATAAAGATATCGCACATAAACAAGTAGCATTGCCTTGTTGTCAATATCTGCAGACCCGTCAACCTGGAGTGCGTACCACGGTGATGTATTAATCCTCTCGAACAACTCAATGTGTCTCAATGTCCTCTGCTATTTCCTCAATACACCGAGTGACGGTGCTAGCCGAAAGAGGCACCCGTGCTATCGTTTTTACCAGCCTCTCCTAGAAGTTCCCGGCAAATGTCTTTAGCTGCGGCCAGGATCAATTCTTCACCAATAGTGAATGGCTTCTTAGCCTTAGCAATACGGTTAGCCACCAAGTATGATGCTCTCAGTGCACTCGAATTTGTTGATGTGGTAGCCCTCAGTAATTGATTCTGTCCTTCTTGTTCACGCTTTTCTCTTTCAAAATATTCCAAAGGCTTGTCTTTTAATGCAGGGTGCTTGGTCTCCAAGTGGCAAAGCAGTTTTGAAGGCTTCATTGCCTCATTAGAGAGCCGGTCACCACATATTGTACACAGCGGGCTTGGTGCGTGGGAATCACCTGTCCCGATAAATCCATATTTTAAGTAGGACTCCTGGTATTGTCTATTAAATGCACTTTTATTTTTCTTGGTAGTCGTATGCTCTTATTCTGTCTCCTCACTGAGCCTTTTCCCCTCCGCAAAGAAACTTTCCAAAAACCTTTTGCTAGCTTGTTGGTTTAATTTTAACGGGAATATATCACGGGACTGAGACAAGCGTCTTGACATGCGTCAACAGTGAGTCATAGGCGGATGTAACGGAGAGAATCCGGTCATTTTTCAAAATAAAACATCGTTCAGAGTCAGATAATATATAAAACGGAAATAATGTAAGTTATTTATTCTTTCTGTGCCGCCTGGTACCAAATGACCCACAGATCGGAACCGATCCGCGGCCCAGGGGTTGGGGATCTCTGGGTTAAGGCATTTCAACCATGTTGCAGCTTCAACCCAAAATAAGCAGGATAAATGCAAAAACTTGACTCTATATTGGAATGCTCTGGGATTATAAATCGTCTGTAGTGATCGCCACTGAGAGAGAGGAATGCATATATGTTCAGCTTTTGGGAGAGTTAGAGCTTAGAGGCCCAGATGCTGCAGGTGCATGAACCCAAAGTGTCAGGGAGCTGAGATCTCTGCCCCAGTATCGGCTCTGACATTCATCCCTCACGTGACCTAACCTCTTTGGCCTCAATCCCTTTCAACCCTCTATTTCTCACACATCTTCAACCAGTTCACGGTTTCTTATTAACCTGTTTTCTCACTCGCTCTGCCCTAATCCTTCATTTTACTACGGCCCACCAACTTTCCATTGATTCTCCGTCCGCCCTTGTTCTCACAGCTGAAGGGTGGGAAAAAAAGCTGTTTATATATTTCACACCAGGTCATGTGGCCGTATAAAAGAGGAAAATGTTCCATTTTAATGTGTCATGAGAAAAGAACAGACTCTGAGACGAATTGTGCATTATGGGCAGATATAATTCATCATTTTTCATTTTTCTGTTCTGGAAGCAGGACTGTTGGTAGAAACTGTCTAGTAAACAATATCCTAATTCGCGATGCAGGATTGAAGCATCCATTAAAAAAAGCTATTGATCTACTTTTTTGTCCTATTGAATTGTATGGTACCTCCAACTAATCCCTTTTTTTCATTTGCCCACAGGAGAGGATAAATGCCCTCAAACAGACATGGCATGTGTACTGCTTTCTGTGTGCTTGCTGTCAGCAGCCAATCAGAAACAACATCTTCCACCTGGAGGATGGAGAGCCATACTGTGAGCAAGGTGAGTGGTTATGGCTCTGAATACTGCACTGATTAAACATTCTGATAATAAGCTTTTTATGCATGAGGTAGCACTAAAGACATCTAAATGTGTGACTCACTGTCTTTGATTTAGACTTCTACAGTTTGTTTGGGACTGGCTGCCACGGCTGTGAGTTCCCTGTTGAAGCCGGAGACAAGTTCCTGGAGGCACTGGGCTACGTCTGGCATGACACCTGCTTTGTCTGTGCTGTAAGTGAGGCAAAACCGTGATTAATGCAGCCAACCAGAGTTGGAGGAGGTTCTGTGATCTCGCGTTTGTTTGACTGTTTGTTCGTCCGTCGGTACATCTCAAAAGGTTGTCTTTGGATTTTAGTGTTTTGTTTTCTTTGAGAGATGGATCTTGGGCCAAGGCAGAGTACATATTCTGAATGATGATTATTAATTAATTTCAACTTTTTGAGATTGGCCCTTTTTGAGATTGTGCCAAAACTAATGGAACTAATAATAAGTCCATCAAAATGGACTTATTTTGATGGACTTTTTACCAGGCATGTGCAACTCATGATGGTCAGCCATTATACAAGCAGATCTCCCAGACACAAATTATGATGTGATCTGAGAAATATTCAGATTCAAATTGAATGGATTTTATACTGTATATCTATGAACAGTAAGAATATATATATATATATATATATATATATATATATATACATATATATATATATATATATATATATATATATATATATTCATCAGCTATTACTAATAAACACATGATTCCTCGTACTAGCAATAGGTTTTTCCAAAGAAAATATCACAATGTGTGCTGTGTGTGCCAGAAACATGAACTGATGTTCTTGTCACATTAATAAAAAAAATAGAATGTGTTTATTGTGTACAGGAGTGAATGCTCCCATTTCTTCTTTCAGAGGCATGAATAATGACCGAAATTATCAAAAGGATTCCGACCTTTAAAACTACAGATTCTCTGTTTGTGGAACTTCTGTTACTTTTTTTTGGGCTGAAAAGGTTTTATTTTTTAATTTATATATATATATACATCATATATATACACACACACACTGAATATATATATATATATATATATATATATATATATATATATATATATATATATGTGTATGTGTGTGTGTGTGTGTGTGTGTGTGTGTGTGTGTGTGTGTGTGTGTAGAAAATAACCATGGCTATTGAGAAAATAAGAAAATAGCCCTCACACCACGTATCCTCTTCTATATATGCATACATAAAATATACATAAGTATTATATGTTAGGAAAACTGTCTTTTCGAGACATCTTTAACAGTTCTGTGCCAGTACAGTCAAATTTTTCAAGTAAATTTTTATTTTCTTATGAAAAAGTGTGTTATTATATCAGTGAAAAAAGTCGAGTTAATTATCGAATTGTTATCGGTGCGTTTGCGTCCCCAGCTGCCACAGCCTTGTCAGGTTTAACGCCATAACTAACTGGATTGCTTTTGGGGAAGGTATGTTTTACATCACCAGGACTAGGGAGCTAGATCTCCAAAGGTTTTGGGGCCATAATATTCCAACCATTCGTCAGCTACAGAACAAATTTTGTGTACATGAATTGCATCTTTTATATCATATTTTACTCACTAGGGGGGCTTGCGTCAAAAAACATCCTGTTTTTGTTCATAACTTACTTGATTGAGTTATGAACAATCAAGTTGAGTTATGAACAATCAAGGTGATCAACTCAAGGAAACCTATAGTGTTTATATCAGATTTACGTCAAATAGTTCAAATCTTACTCACTAGGGGGAACTTTTTCCCGAGAAACACTAATTTTCGACATAACTTCCACATAGTTTGAGCAGTTCTATCAGGGGCATTTCTTGGACAATGCAAGGGATTGGGGTCTTTTCCATGGATATACCACTGCTGCCAGGGATGACAGCGTAGGACTAGTTAGTATCTGGTAACAGGACGCTGGTAAAGGTAGCAGGATTCCGTTTTAACATAGTTTGCAAACAATTTTTTGTGGGATTGTTCAAATGTTTGTGATGATGGTGTTGGTGGATGTTTTTTATCTCTGACTGCTTTCTGTATCCAGATGAAGACCTAACATACAAACTCTATTCAGAAAGGCGTAGATCACCTGTACCATTAGCTGTTAACCTTAGCCCTAACATTTAACAACAACTCGTATTCTATCAGGATTTTATGTTTTTTTCCCTTACTATCTTGTTCTGCAAAAGCAAATCCAATGTGAATCAATTTCACCGGCCTACTGGCCAAATGCCATGGCCAGAATGTTTGCTGTGTCACCCAGTACCCTGTCAAAGCGTGGAGGAGACAGGCTAGTACACAAGAAGTGTTGGAGGGGGCCGTAGGAGGGCAACAACCCAGCAGCAGGAGAAACTGTGCTGGGTGCTGGGAGAAACCGGAGGAGCACAGCCAGAGCCCTATAAAATAACTTCCAGCAGGCCAGTCGTGTGCATGTTTCTGCCCAAACTGTCAGAAACAGACCTTAGAGGGTAGCATGAGGGCACGACCTCCACAATTGATGCCTGTTTTCACAGCCTGGCACCGTGCAACCCGATTGGAATTTGCCAATCACCAGAATTGGCCGATTTGCCATTGTTGCCTTGTTCTCATATGAGAGTAGGTTCACACTGAGCACATGTGACAGACGTGAGAGAGTCTGGACCCGCATTTGAGAACGTCCTCCAGAATGACCGGTTTGGCTGTGGGGAGGCATATCCTTGGAGGGCTGCACAGACCTCCAGTTGCTAGCCACGGGTACCCTTACGGCTGTCAGGTACCAGGATCAGATCCTCAGACCCATTGTCAGACCGTATGCTAGTGCAGTGGGCCCGGGTTCCTTCTGGTCCAGGACAATGCCCAGCCTAATTTGGCTGTAGTGTTTCAGTGGTTCCTGGATGACCAAACCATTGATGCTATTGACTGGAAACCCCGTCCCCCAGATCTGAATCCAATTGAGCTCCTCTGGGACATCATATATCATTGCATCCACTGCTGCCACGTCCCACCACAGACTCTCCTGGAGCTGACTGATGCCCTGATACTGGTCTGGGGGGAGTCCTTCCAGATGACCATCCGTCGTATCATCAGGAGCATGCCCAGACGTTGTAGCGAGTTCATTCAGGCACTTGGATGCCACACACAGTACTGAGATACATTATGAGTTGTCTTGAGGACATTCACAAAAGTCGGATCAGCCTGGGATCTCATGTTTCCACTTTGGTTTGGAGTCTGATTCTGAATCCAGTCCTCAATGGGTTCATGGGTTTGGTTTCCATTGATGGTTCTACATTATTTTGTTGTCAACAAATTACACTATCAAAATAACATTTACCATCATGCATGGGAAATTAAGATTTCCCACTAGAATATTGAATTCCTCCAGATCTGGGATGTGATTTAATTGTTCCCTTTATTTTCTTAGTAGTGTGTAATGCTGTGTTGGCATTAACCTCTAAATGTTATCATTATCTAATAATAAAATAATGACTTACATCAATAAGTAGCATTTAAGTATTAAGGACAGCTTCACTGATATGTGTGTGTGTGTGTCTTCTCCTCAGGTGTGCTGCACCACTCTGGAAGGACAGACCTTCTACTCCAAGAAAGACAAACCTCTTTGCAAGAAGCATGCTAACACACTGAGGATATGAATTTCCTCACAGTTTCCCGGCCATCTCTTCCCTCCTGGTTGTTGATGTGAAAGCTTCTTCCCGCATCATTCAAACTAGGGCAGTACTCATACAAGTGTATAGGTGGCTTTTGCAGTTCTGTCGTTCAGAATGAGATAAACACTAAACAACCACCTAAGTAAGAAAAGAACTGATACGAGCATCCAGCCAAACGTGTAAGACTTTTTTCTACTATAAGCAGCAAAAAAGCTTGCAGTAAAACATTACTTTCAGGTTTGACCCTTTTCACGAAGTAGTAGATCAGTTATAATTTATTTTACTACTTTTTCTATCTGGATTTTATTTGCATTGCATGTGGCGTACTACTAAATAAGATTTGCAAATGCAACCTAATCCTGATAGGTTGAAACGATATTGTATTTGAATATGCATTATATTTTTGTCATTCCTTCAGAATGCTTTGTGATTGACTCTTCAACCCCAAGTGTGTGTGTGTGTGTGTGTGTGTGTGTGTTTGGCACAGCGCTAACACACTGACAGTTGTTGACAAAAGCCCAGGTTGCAGAGATCACACTTTTTTTCATAAAAATGATGACTTTATTCTCCGAAAATCATTCCTTTTTCGTATAATTACAACTTTATTCTCTTAAAATTCTGACGATTTTTCTCAAAAAATTACAAATTTATTTGCATAAAATTCTCACTTTTTTTCTCGTAAAATTACGACTTTATTCTCGTTAAATCACGTCTTCGTTCTCATAAAATTGTCACTTTTTTTTCATAAAGTTATAGGACAGGTGGATATCAGACAGATATTTCTACGAAGGCATTCATTCTTATTTGTGATCATGTTAGTTCCTTTGATAGTTGTGCTCTTTGGTTTCACAAATATTTAAGAACAAATATTTACAGGCCGCCATTGAAATATTAATCTACATCAAAAGATTTTTGTACCATTAGTTTTGAGATGAGCTTGACGTCGGTGGTAACGATGATATCTCCTGCCTTCAATAAGCACTTGGATATATTTAAACATTTTATGTAAGTTTGAAATGAATTCTATTGTTTGGTTTGTTTGGTGTTTTCTATTTGTTTGTGTGAAACGCTAACCTGGTAAACTCAATGCCGGTTTTAAGCCACAATCTTTCATCATTAATATTTTTATTTTATAAAAGAAGCAGTTCTGCTCTCGTAGACATCTTACGTCTTTATGATGACAGAGTTTTCAATAAATCTCACTTCAATAAATAAATGAATGAAAAAAATATAAATACAAAATGAAAACGTTATCACATAATATGAAGTCAATATTATGTATATTTATCTATTCCTCCTTGCTATTTTTGACTGACTGAATTATCCTGCTTTGGCAGAAATACGTTTGTCTTCGTGCCATATAGTTTCATAAATCACAGTAATATTTTTATTTATTTATGGTTGATTCACTCCTCCTTACTCTTCACAGCTTTGATTCCCTCTTTTGCCCTGCAGGGAAAGAATGTGGATTCTATTCTCCTCTCACAGCTGTATTTTATTTTGTATATTGCAAGGAGAAATGTCTTATCTAGTAACATGTATGTAAAGGTTTTTCCTTTTCAAGGCCGTGGCAGGGAGTGGACGGGGCTGTTATTCTCTCAGCTTATAGTATTTTTCTCGACTGTCCATGAACTGCCCTACGGCTTGAGATGTATGCTTTAGTTTTAGCGAACCACAACAAAATTCACTTATATTTTTTTCACATCACTATAATAAAAGTCATACGTATAGGAAAAAATGTAATAAAACTAGTAGAGTACAGTTTATAGAAGCAAAAAAGACATTTAAAACATTTCTAGATTCACTCTTTCAAAACTGTGGATGGAAATGTTAAACCGGTGTTGTCTAATAAACAATGTTCTTTTAAATCTTTAATAGAATGTTTGTTTTCTTTCCTGTGGTTGTAATCCTATTTCACCATTCTTAAACCTCCTGCATCACTCCGTGGTGTGACGCCCAGATTTCAATGCATCTGTCCACAACGCTGAGAAAGTAGCAGAGGTAGAGAGAGGAGAAAACGGTTGAATGAGGACATGAGTAACGGCGGATGTCTGTGACGGCAGACGGAACCAATGAAAGCCGTAAGGCGACATAAAGCTAGATTTTTATGTCGTAGATAAAGATCAATATCAGGGTTGAGATCAGACTGAATGTCCTAGTTCGAAGACGTGCTGTATAAATGCCCCTTCCATGTCCTGCCTACTCCACTGGCTGATCACATTTTAAGTCGCTATTTATTAATACATATATTTTATTTAGATTTTTTTAATATAATAAAAATGTGTGCCAGCTATCTTAACCTGTTCATAAAATATCCTAGTGGCAGCTTGTATATGTGTGGGTAAAGAGCAAGGAGCCGGAGATGGAGCCCTGGGGGACAACACTGGTCAAAGGAGGCGTTAACCAACGAAGAGGAGGCGTTAACCGTGGCCATTATTAAAGTTCTATTAGATTCGTAGCATTTCTTTTTTATGCATTTTAAAGCATGCGGGGATCTAATATAGAGAGTTGCTTGATAAAACCAAAAAAAAAAGTCTAGTAAGGGACAAATAGTTGCCTTAAAAAACATTGAGCTAATCTTATTATGTCCCTGTAAAGTCGGGGACATAAATGACTCGTCATCACTGCCGCAGATACTTCCTATCGACAAATAACTCAAAAATTATTTCATGGATCGTTTTCGAAATTTAATCCCCAGATAAGCCTTAATGTGAGGAAGAACTGGGTTGATTTTTGGAAAGGTCAGTGTTGTAAAGTGGAATACACCTCTGAGTTTGGTGGAGAAGACCAGCGGGTCAGAATTCCAGTCAAAAGAATGTAGCGGAAGTTAGTGTGTACACATGCAAAGTCCGTAGGCCTACCAGCCTACCCAGCCACATCTGGTGCCGGTCACAAGCCCGGATAAATGGGAGGGTTGTGTCAGGTTTGGCATTCGACATCAAAACTTATGCCGAATCAATATGGGGAACGAGACGATCCTTTGTGGCAAACCCTAAAAAAAAAGTTTCTTTTGCTTTCAGTTGTACGGGGAGTTTTATCTACAAAAGTTTTTGGCCAAAAATTTCTCAACCGTTTGTCCGATTTAATCCAAATTTGGTGCAAATGAATAAACTTGAGGATATTTGTCTTTAACATATTTTACTTTCATAGATCATATTTTAATCCCTAGGCTGAGCTTTACTTTGAGTAAATATCACGGTTTTCTGTCTATACCGTAATATTTAATTTGATGAGTTCAATCAGGGGGATTACTTATACAACGCAGGGGATTGGGGACTTTTCAGAGATGTATCCTTACTGTCAGGGACAATAGCATTGACCTAGTTAAAACTTACTTATTTCCGAAAAAATGCAAAAAAAAGGTCCGACCAAATGATTTCTCATTTTATACTAAATTTTTTATTGTCTAAGATTTGAAATTAATTTACGTCCCAGAGAAATAAAATATGCAAAGAAATGATTTTTCTATAATTTTGTTTATTCTTTTTTATTTTTGTTGTTTCTTGATGAGGGCATGATTTAAAGGCATCAATACAATAATTATAATGATAATTAGAATCATTTGTGAATTATTCAATATTAATTATTGAATTCCATTTCTATGATTAAAATCGCTGAATTTGCTTATTTCCTGTTCAAACAGAGAGGAGACGCTCGAGGTGAGGCCGCTTTGATCAGATCCAACATCCCTCATAAACTGGGTCGAACCAGTGCCTTTTGCTTTCTCACTGTTTTTTAACCAATATAATGGTTGTAGACTCTATGATTTTGTCTGGCGCTCTATGAATTTTAGATTTGCGATGGCAAATTAAGAACACGCAAAGGTACCGAGCAAAAACGCTCTTTCTCTGAGCTGATACAAATTTAATGTCTTCTTTGGCTAAATATATACTCTATATATGTGTGTGTGAGAAATCTGATATGAGCCAGAAACACAACCATCATTCCGTGTACAAGCTGGAAATGAAATGGTGAATTTAAGCTCTATTGTGTTCATATATTTGCAAATCTGATATTAAATATATTCATTACTTCAGTGTTTCCCAGCATTCTTGATTCTTTTGTAAATTTTCGCTTAAGTAAATTTTTTCTTACATTGCTAATGTCAAGGCTTCCATCATTGTTGAATTATTTTGATGATTTGTATACAAAACTAATTCTATGTGGTCCAGTTCTGCTTGGACATTGAGCTGCCATCAGGACATTCTGTATTCTTGAGTTCCGATGGATATTCAAGAAAATGCCTACATGGAAGCACAAGAGTCACTAGCATTATAAAGGAAATAAAACTATTTTATATACTCTAACCGAAGCGTGAGTGGACATAAATGCTGTTTATCCAGGCGTGAGACCTGCCGCCATGGCTTAATGGGCAATTTAATTAATTACACTTGTTTCATTTATTTTCTTCTTTAGGGGAAATGTTACGGATTTTCACTTTAAGACGTAAAAGTACATCCAATGAGGTTGACCTGTGAGCGTCTGGCATTACTTTGAATTTGTGGGAAAGAATGCAAGCAAAAAATATTTGGTTCCAGTTTAACATTGGGATAATTTTTCTTTTCATTGGATCACAAAAAGGTATGTATTACTCCTTTATAACTGTATGACATTTCAATGGTTTGTGTTATTTTTATGTCTTAATTCAACTCGACTGACATTAACTCTATTACATAATGATAGTAACAAACTTTATAACATCTCTAAACAAAACTCTTTACACTGTTTACACTTACTCTGTACTCTGACAGACAAAGTAAAAAGAGAAAACTCTCCGGTCATGCGACAGGAGAGAAATCCAAAAAGGAGAAATATTTAAAAACAAGACGATAGATATGAAAGAAAGTCAAACTTACAGACATTCTTACCTAAAGGTAAGAAAGATGGCGTAACAATAAAAACAATAAAATAAACAATTAGATTAATAACAGTCTGTCTACTGATTTTTCTTGGACATCCGGGCTAGGAGTGGATTTATTACAGTAAATGAAGGGACAGGTGTTCCATTTTTTTCATCAGTCATGAAGTACAAGAGTGACTTGCTGAGTCCATTTGGAGCAACACTTCACTTTTCTTTCGCTGCAACTAATACTCTCCTTCCTCAGTGGCAATAATCACCCCTCATACGGCTTAGTGACTTTTAGAGGAGCAGATGTTTTCATGTGTGAAACCAACTGGTTTCTCTGCCTCTGTATGTGTGTGAGTATGTGTGTTCTGTGTGTGTGGGTGAGTGAGAGAGAGAGAGTGACTAAGGTGCAATAGATTAGTTTAAGTCTACTGATTTGGGACATTAAGTATAATGAGACAAATACGGTTTATGTACTCTGCCCTTTAAATATTAGCAGCCAATAATAAATATGTTATAACTTTGCTGCTGAAATAAATCATCTTGAAATAAATTGTGATTGGTCTGATAAAACTAAAATGAACTGAACAGAGCCGGTTATCTCTTTATGGTTACAGGAGCAATGCAGCTAAATCAAACAACTTCAGTTTGACGAGGAGATTTTATCAAGTGTTTAATATTCAGTCAGAATATGGTCACTGTAGACAGACACTGTTAATGACTACTGCTGTGTGACTTTGGCGTTTGTTTTTATTGTTATAGATGAAGATGATGAACCCCTTTATACAAACAGATGGATGATGAATAGATAAATACATTGATAGATAGATAGATAGATAGATAGATAGATAGATAGATAGATAGATAGATAGATAGATAGATAGATAGATAGATAGATAGATAGACAGACAGACAGACAGACAGACAGACAGACAGACAGACAGACAGACAGACAGACAGACAGATAGATAGATAGATAGATAGATAGATAGATAGATAGATAGATAGATAGATAGATAGATAGATAGATAGATAGATAGATAGATAGATCGATCGATCGATCGATCGATCGATCGATCGACCGACAGACAGACAGACAGACAGACAGACAGACAGACAGACAGACAGACAGACAGACAGACAGACAGACAGACAGACAGACAGACAGACAGATAGATAGATAGATAGATAGATAGATAGATAGATAGATAGATAGATATAGATCGATCGATCGATCGATCGATAGATAGATAGATAGATAGATAGATAGATAGATAGATAGATAGACAGACAGACAGACAGACAGACAGGCAGGCAGGCGGACAGACAGACAGACAGACAGATAGATAGACAGACAGACAGACAGACAGATAGACAGATACCCACAGTGTCTCTTTAGAGGGGAAAGATGGAGAGAGGAAGAAAAGAGAAAGAAAGAGGGAGAGAGAGGATAGAAAGAGAGAGAGGGGAGAGAGAGCGAGAGGGGGAGAGAGAGGCTGACTCTGCTTTGGAAACAGTCTCACATCTGTCTGGATCCGGAGGAGCTACCGGGCGCAACAACTTTCCTTCCATCGATCGAACCGATTAGCCAATCAGTATTAAACGGTGAGTGACCTTTACTTCTAGCAGAGGAAGAACATTTTCTCCCCGTAGCATTACGTTGTCCTGTGTGTTTGTAATCATCCCTGATTGACAGCTGGTGCTGTTCTTTGTGTTGGCGCGGTGTTGACAGTGCACAGCTGCACATGGACCTTTTAAGTCATCGAACATGGCACCGTGCTTAAGGTTTGCTGCACACCGCTGAGAAAGTGATCCGTGTGTGACTAGTTTGCCCAGCGTCCGCCACGGAAGTACGTTAACATATGTGATGCACTTCTGCAGTGGCGGAGGCAGGAAGGGGCCACCCTGGGGTGGCCAGAGTGAGACTCCTGATCTACCACTGAGAAGTGCAGGGTGCAACATTTAGTGGCACAGCTCCATACATTTTGACTTTCAGCTGACCTGTCCTCAAGAATCTATGGTGGACTTGAAACCTCAAAAACATGTCATATGCCTGTGATGAGGTGATGAGGTGATGAGGTGATGAGGTGACGAGGTGACGAGGTGACGAGGCTCCTTTGATTGATATATAAGGAAATTACTTTTAGTTATTGAAACTGTAAAACAACAGGTCAAACTTCTAACCACTACCATTGTCTGCTTTGTGTTAACCATGACGGGGGCTGGGGGTGGTGGGGCTGATGGATGGCCAGTGCTGGAGTGATCACTCTCCCCAGGAGGAGAGTGATTTACCAAAAAAAAGAGAAAGACATATAGACTAAGAAGAATTCAGAGCGCAAAACTGAAGGCAGTCCAGTAACAAGAAAACACTGACACAATAATTTGGCCCTGATACTATGGTTTGCCGATCATGAAAGCCCACCTCCAGAATTTGGAATCTCATAGTTTTAACTATTAGTGTGATAATCGCGATAAACAAATGATTTGTCTCCGATCATCTTCTTCCATCCTTTGCCTTTCCAGTCATAGTTAGTAAGCATTTAGTGTAAAAGTTCCCATTGACATCCTTCCATCCACTTTCCTCCGTATATCCGGTGTTGGATCATAGTGGCAGCGGGTAAAGATGGGCATTCAAGAAGTCCCCCTCCCCAGCAAAGCTCTCCAGCTTAACCCGGGGAAACCATTAGGCTTTCCCAGGCCAGGTATGATATATAGTCCCTCCAGCGAGTCCTGGGTTTACCCCAGGGCCTCCTTCCAGTTGGACGAGCCTGAAAAACCTCCAAGGGGTGGCGTCCTGGAGAAATTCTTAGTCATATGCCCAAACAACCTCCACTGACTTCTTTCGTCAGGAAGGAGCAGCGGCTCCACTCAGAACAATTGTGTCAAAATGCAGCATAGGATGAGTTCACAGAATGCAAACACAAAGGGGCACAAAGGATGCCGGACATTTCTCTCCCCCAACGGTTGGCATCATGGGAGTGTAGTGGAAAGGGAGGACCTTGCACTAGACTTTTAATACCTGGGGATCCCAAGATTTTCCCCGGCCAGACGGAATGTAACGCCCGGGAGTAAACATGTAGTTACTCCCTTGAGTTCTAAGTCCAGACTTTTCAACCTCCTGGCGAAAATGTCGGTTTCAACAAAGAGCAGCAAAAAAAAACATGGAATTAATTTCCATTTAGCATGAAACCAGGAGAACATTAAAGCAATAATTTATACTCAGGCGAAAAAGCTCACATTTGTTTTTAAACGTGGTCAAACGATGAAGTTCTGGAAAGGGCAATAAGATATATATTTTTTATCATTATATTAATACTCAAAGAGAAGTATTGTATGTGTTCGAGACACAGCTGACATTACTGTAATGCGTTTTTCTCCAGCATCTAGCTTATAAACTTATATGTATAGATATGTCAGTTGTGACAGCAGACGGCTACAAATCTGTAGTATTATTAATTGTTCTCTGTTTAATGATTCTGCGTCACCAGATCTGGAATATGACTCTCTCATGTATAGTCTACGCACTGCTGCACACAAACCGTCAAACTTCACACATGCCTTTTCAAGGTCACTGAAGGTGTGTATGTCACAACAGGTTTCTCTTTTTTTATTTTTTCTATTTTTACATTTTAGGCACATTAGAGCCAAGGCAATCAGTCGGATGAGTCAGTCAGTTTCTCATGTATGATATAAGTTCCAGCTATGCATAGCACAAATGCTGCTTTTCCAGTGTTGGTTCGTTCAAGTCATATGTGTGTCAGGCATTTTGTAGTTATTCTTTAAGTATTTTTGTGTGTGTTCGCTAACACAACAAATTTAAACATAAATATACAAATATTGTTCAAGGAGAAATTTGAATGTGGGATTTTTCCATGTGTTTTTTTCACTTTTGAGTAAATGTTATCTGAGGATTTTCTTCAGCTCTGCACATAATTTTATCTGTCATGTTTATGTCATCTGTCTAAATCATTCCAGCCAGCACCATATTTGCCTTTAGGCTTTATTCTATTATTGCTTTGATATATATATCTCATATTCTACTCCTATAGTTCATGTTTTCCTCACCAGGGGGAATCTTTTAAGCAAACATACTGTGGACATTACATCACATTTAACTTGAGGAAGTCAATCAGCAGGATTTGTACAACGCAGGGTGTTATAATACCTTTTCTGTCGGGGAGGAAATCGTACTCCTAGTTAAAGTTCTGTGTTTTTTTGTTTTTTTTTAACCAAAGATGGTGATACAAAGTAGCAACCATAACTGCAGACGTTTGTAACACTTACAGAAGGTTTTTGAAATCGCACACGCAATGATGCAATCACTTCTATGATATTCATGAAAAAAGGAGATATTGCACATGATGCTTGACAGCATCATAACGAGCGCTGGAACTCACCAGAGAAGTGATGTCATTTAAACAGTTTTAATCCAACGACTCGCTGCAACATTGAGTTTTGGTGACAAATTTGAGAAGCTTCTCCGTCTGCTGTGTTTATATTTGAGACAAAGGAGGCTCAGCATGTTGTAATTGCAATATGTCTACCTCTAATTTCTGAGACTTTGCAAAGTAAGCCCCTTCCTTCAGGGGGGCTGAGAAAGAAAAGCAAAAAGACAAAGAAAAATGCAGACAGCCTCCAGCACTGAATAACCTACAGTCCAGTATTCCCTATACACCCTACTTATACACACATACACACAGAGGCACGCACAGAGTTTTCAACTCCCCAAACGGAGTCCAGTAACCAGGTCCAGGTGTTTGTCCGTGTGGGTTATGACAGGAGTATGTCTGTGTGCGTGTGTGTGCGCATGAGCATGCACGTAAATGTATAACCAGATGGCATGAAGCTATGCCTCCAAATCTTACCTCACCTCATGCGGGGGCTCCTGGGCAGTAACACCAGGGACCTACAGGAAAACAGTCAGCGAATATTAATGAAAGAAGTAGAGCTCCAGATGTGTGTGTGTGTGTGTGTGTGTGTGTGTGTGTGTGTGTGTGTGTGTGTGTGTGTGTGTTTGTGTGTGTGTGTGTGTGTGTGTGTGTGCATCTTTCTTGTTTGAGGATATAGTATGTGAACCTAGTTGCTGGAAACAACAATCTTATTTGGCAGGGAACATGTCACGGAAATCCGAGCAACATTTCCAATTGCCTGTGTAATTGAGTTTCACACAGCCGTTGTAAACAAATGAAACTCTTCCCTTGTTTTTGAATCTCCAGTGCGTGTCCAAGCAAGAGAGAGCAGTTTAGACACGTAACAGCTTCACTAATCCCACGATGTCGGACAAGGTGCCGGATACTAACTGATGGATAATTTAGATCACTTTGTCTGCGTTTAATCTGCGTGCCCAGAATAGCAAATCAGGCGACTCAATTTCTTACAGTTTGAAGAAAAGATGTGTGGAGCAAAGAGAGCGAAAGAACGACAGAGATTATAATCAAAGTGAATATTGACCTGCACAAGGGACCCATGGAGCAATAGCCAATCTACGTCAGATGTTTGTTTGTTTTTTGTTATTTTCAAATTTGTCAGATTGTAGAAACAACGAACATATCATGGACAGCTCAGTCTTATCCAATGTATTTGTAATGCGTAGCTGTCAGGGAGAATAAGTACCAAAAGTTATTTGTTCAAAATAGCCATTCCCCGCTGCCTCTCGCGTCTTTCCGCTTCACCCAACATCTCTTACAGGAGGGGACTCTTACACAGAAAAATAAAGATGCCTTAAGCATTTCGGTCAGATTACAGCCCCTGCTGAATTTCACTGCAGCTAAAAATGTCTAAATAAGATATCAGAGCAAAGATAAAAAGAGTCAAAACACAGTTCAGGTGAACATGAGGAGAGCTTATCGAGAGTTTGTGCTCCTCAAACATTCAATTTCCTCAACTTTGAGATGGTGGGGATAACAAGCAAAAAGAGATAAGGGTGGTGAGCCTGAGGCCTTCTTCCTTTAGATCTAACTGTCTTGCTTAATTAGTGTGTCAGTGTGATTTATAGAATAGTCTGTTGTTTGTCTTTACCTGAGGTCTGAAATGTCTCTGAAAAGTTTTCACAGGCCTCCAGCATTCACACAAACTTTTACCCGTAGAAAATCTTAACGGTTGGTCAAAACCAACTCCAGGTTACAACCTAACCCTATGGAACTGAAACTTTCTTGACATTTATCAGCAAAACCTTGACTCTGTTTGCTTGAAGGAATGGAGAAAAAAAGACTTTAAAAAGGGGAGATACTTCTGTAACTCGAACTGTTTGTTAAAGGGATCCAACTCTAAAAGTAGAAAAACACGCAAGGTGTAGATTTAGGCCTTTTTTTTTTAACCCCAGTTCAAACCTAATCTGAAATAAAAACATTCTGCTGCTGCAGCTGCTTCAGTGCATTAAACTGCCAGAGGCCTTTGATCAAACTGCTCGATTTCTTTTAGCAACATGGCTTCTGTATTTTTCTTAAATACTAAACTTAAGTTCTTAGGCAGAAAGCACTTTAGAATTAAGTGTGCAACTCAGTAGGAATATATGCTTCCAGGCAATATGTGAGGATTTTCATAGTTTATGACTAAAAGAAATAAAGTCCAAACTAAGGCGTAAAGTAAAGAAAACATGGAAACGATAGAGGTGGAAATAGGGTCAAATAAACACAATATTAAACAACCCAAATTATCACCTCAGGGTTGGTAATGTAAAGAAAACAGCATAGATTCAACTCTTCACCTCCATTTTTGTCCATATCCTACAACCTCACCAGGTTCCATGAATATCTGTAAACTCTTTTTTAATGTGTCATAGATAAAAATGCAGAAAAATTAGTGATAGAAATTCACAGATTTTTCTTCTTGTTCGGATTCTGTCCAGGATTCCCAGTCATGTGACTGCGAGTCATCGCTCCAACAAGGTCTCATCAAAATCCATCCCATCATCGTGCAAACAGACATAAACAGACAGCCCCACCAACATTGGTGGAAACGTTATCTCTCTGTTGGTGGTAACAATTATAAGAAAACAATAATTGTATTTATCCTGATAACGAGGATAGATTTTTTATGGATTGGTTGTTCAGTATTTCCTTTATCTTCTACACTGTCCGCTATGTAGCGCCCGAAAAGCATGTCAATAGTTGACTCACTTTAATTATGTTAATCTTGAGAGACATTTATAATTGTGCAATGTTTCCTTTAGGGTAGTCTTTCCGATAGTTTCAAGCGCTACTTACACTTGTCCTTCTACCTGTTTGCTCGTCATCACAGGAAATATTGGTAGTTGTGTAACAAAAACAGTAAGAGTCAGTAAGAAACTATTAAGATTCACGAAAACGGTATCTGGAATTTAGTCCTGCATCAATAAAAATGTAAAAATATATCTTAACACTATAAAAGTTCTTTTTAAGAGGGACATAAAAAGACAAATACTTGAGGACTGAAATACATCATTCAAACATCTACCATGTCTTATCCAAGAAGAGAAACACCAGCGTTGCTCATCTGTTTTCTAGTATGCGTTATCTAGAATCTGTTATCTAGAATCTGTTTTCTAGTATCTGTTATCTAGAATCTGTTATCTAGAATCTGTTATCTAGAATCTGTTTTCTAGTATCTGTTATCTAGAATCTGTTTTCTAGTATTTGTTATCTAGAATCTGTTATCTAGAATCTGTTATCTAGTATCTGTTATCTAGAATCTGTTTTCTAGTATTTGTTATCTAGAATCTGTTATCTAGAATCTGTTATCCAGAATCTGTTTTCTAGTATCTGTTATCTAGAATCTGTTTTCTAGTATTTGTTATCTAGAATCTGTTATCTAGAATCTGTTTTCTAGTATTTGTTATCTAGTATCTGTTATCTAATATCTGTTATTTAGTATCTGTTATCTAGAATCTGTTATCTAGTATCTGTTTGTCTAGAATCTGTTATTTAGATGGCACTACAGCAGGACCTGCAATGATGCCAGTGCAGAGAAAAAGAAGAGGAAGAAAGGAACTGCAGATATAGCATATGGCTGGATGGATGGATTGTCAGACAGACAGACAGACAGACAGACAGACAGACAGACAGCTAGGCAGGTAGGTAGGTTGTCAGGTCATCGCTAGGTCTATGGACAGTAGTTAAGCCGGTAGGTAGTCCGGCAGGTAGTTCGGTAGGTAATTAGGTTGATAGGTAGGTCGGTAGGTGGAAAGGATAATAGTTAAGTCGGTAGGTCGATAGGTAGGTTGGTAATTTGACAGGATGGTAGGTAGGTTGCCAGTTAGGTATTATGGTACGTAGGTAGGTTGATAGGTAAAACCTACGGGATAAATACGATGAAGATCATCACTGACCTCCGTGTCAGTGGAAAACGATGTTCTAATGGAACTGAGAGGCAGCGGTGTCCTGTACGACCCTGTCAATCACTCCTTCATTATCCAGATCTCTCACGGGTTGGCTCCATGATGAACTTATGACTCGTCTAGGGTGTACCCCGTGTTATTCAGCTATTTCTACAGAAAGACAGAAGGATGGACTTTTCTCTTCAAATGTTGAACAGCTCTGGTGGGTCTGACAGATTTTGATGTATTTTAAATAGCTGTTGATCATTGCTTGCTGTAGATGGTGGCTGCTGTTAATAATGAATGTTAATGTTATTATATATCTCATATTATTATTATTATGAGATATTTAGGATGTATACTTCTGATGCAGCATCTAATCATTCTAGGATTGTGAGTCTTTGATGGTTCAGTGCGTGTCTTTGTAATTAGTGCGTATCCCTCACTGGCGTTCAGCCTCGTTTCAACCACTATTCCACGAGATAAATCTGACAACAGCCTGTAGTCGTAGTGACACTGCGAAGTTACTTGAAGGAAGCTCAATTGCTGAAGGCCCAGGCCTGCCACTGATCTGATGTAATTATTGATATCATTAGAAATAGCCTACTTTATTTACCTTTTCTGAACACCTGCGTAAGGCCATGCCTTTAGGTATCAAAACTAATGGGTTTGCCTCCCTGAAAGTACACAGTACAGAACCAAACAGGTAGCTCTGTTGTAAGTGCCATAGTGGCAGTTTTACTCTCAGCAGTGATCAGTGGAAAACATTGCACTGTTTTCATAACAAAGGCTTTAAACCGCACTTGAGTCTAACATCAATGTTTGCCACAAAGGCTTTCTTACTCTTAGATGAAAAACCGCAGACGTCTTGGTTGGATTTATTCAGATTTACCAAGGATTCATGTGAACAGATGAAATGTTATTTTCTTCACTCATCCTCTCCTTCAGATCGTACCTTTCTTCTAATCTGTCAGTGCTGTGACGTAAACTGCATTTGTGCAATTAATCTTGACAGAAGGCGCAGCCCTCTCCGAGGATCAAGAAACATCAGCAAATACATGTTTCCCTCTTAATGTTAATAAAATGTGAATGAGCAGAATTAAAAGTCTGCCCGCATGTGTCTGAGAAGGATCTGTCTTTACACACATGGTTCCCATCGGGTCTTCCTTTGTTGTCCTCCGACGCTGGGATGACTTCAACATTTTCTTTGCTTTTTAGATGGAAATCGTGATCTATTGCTGGAGCAGCCTTTGATATGTTCAAAGAAGTATGCGCTTACACATTTGCAAAGTTCGAGATCATATTTAACTGCGCTTCACACACGAGCTCGTACTGTACTGTGTCTTCATCTAATTATTTACTTTCTAACCTCAATTAATGTAAAAAGAAAATGATATTACAAGCTACTCCCAAGTTGTCCTTCGTGTTTTCATAGGAACAGATTTTGAATTTCAAAATGTACTTAATCCGTAATCCAAAGGAAGAAAAGAGAACAGACTAAAACAAGAAAAGAAAATACGGTGTGTCACTTTAAGGTGACTACTTGTTAAAAAATAGACCTATTCTTGTGTGTATGAGCTGCAGAGACAAGATATGATCCGACAGGAAACCCGTTGAAGCTGGTGCTGATAGAGGCGCATTAAGGTCTATTGTGAGGTTTGTGTGTTTGTTTGTGTGTGAGAGGGCGATGAACCAAAGGAGGCTGCTGTTGTTGTTGTTATGATTGGAAGGTAAGGTTGATAAGAAAAGATGATGCAACAGATGATATGTGATTATTAATCCATCAGAGTCTTTGGTGCGAAGACTCTTTGGAGAGAGAGAGAGAGAGAGAGAGAGAGAGATTGTGATTGTATCTGCCATGATTAGCAGTAAAGCAAACCCCCCTTTGGAGCATGCACACCGGTGGTGGTGGTTGATGACTCGGCTTAGACTGAATGAATGGTGAGGGTGATGGATTTGCGAGGACAAGGTGAAGAGGGGGGGGGGGGGGGGGGGGGGTTGGGAGGGTATGTTGTTTGTTCACATGACAAAGACTGCTCATTAAATGCTTACCAATTACTTATTTTGTTACTAACTTACTCATACAATATTGATGATACTCCTATATGTCATGGGAAATTATTTAATGGATGATTTTCAAATTTTAAATCCCTGTAGACCTCAGAGTGAGGAATGACTGGATTGATTTTGGGAAAGGTCCATTTAATATTCAAGCCACTAGGGGGAGCTTTATCTCTTTTCAGGACATAATTTCACAAGTGTTTGTCTGATTTTGTCTAACTTTGGTGTACATGAATCAACGTGAAGAAATCTATCTTTTATATGTCATAATTTACTTTAATAGTGCACATTTGAATCATTAGCCTTCATTGTATGCAAAAAACACAGGTTTTTTTTATCCATGCTCCCCAACACCGAAGTCCAAAATAAATAACTGGGTTGAATCAATATGGACTGTTTGTGATTATTCTCTCTCTCACTCTCTCTCTCCTTCTCTCTCTCTCACTCTCTCTCTCTCACTCTCTCTCTCTCCTTCTCTTTCTCTCTCTCCCTCTCTCAAACCAAAGGGTCAAGGCAGAAGGCTGTCCCTTTGAGTCTGGATCTGCTCAATGTTTCTGCCAGTTAAAAGGCAGTGTTTTTCTTGCCCCTGTCACCAAGTGTTTGCTCATGGGGGATTTGGTGGGTCTCTGCTGCATAAACAAGTAAAGGATAGAAACACCTGGTGTGAAGCACTTATTAATTGAATGACAGAAATTAAGAACAGTACTAGAGTTGAGAGATGGGATTCTAGACATGCAGCATATATGGAGAAGTTAACATCTGTTTGACACGTAAGAATTTCTGAAAAGGAAGCGGTCACTCTTCAACTCCGGAACAGAAAAGGGAGATTGAGAAAATACTTAACTTTTTGGTGAGATACTGGGTTGATGATGGTAATCTTTGGTGCTGTCTTTGAGACTGTGATGACTGTATAGATCTTCTGTGCTGTTGTTGAAGATGCCTTTGACTTCCGCCAGAAGTCAACATAAGATGGGAGAGGGAATCAATTTTCTTTTCTATAATTACACACTGATCTCCAGTTTCATCAGATTTTCTGATACTGAGTTTCAGGGGGAAGCTGTAGCTCCATGTGACAAATCTCTCTCTCTCCACTGTACAAAGTCAAAACAGTATATTTCTCACCGGAAATGATTCCCTGAACTACATGTTTTATGTACCTTTCACCAGGAACTTCATTTATTACCTTTCATTGAAAGGCTTCACTCCATTATCTGATTCTGGACAGACATGGAGGTGTAACTTGACTTGAGGCGTACGACCACATGGCAGTAGTTTTTGAGTGTGATGAGAAAAAACCTACCGCTGCATGACCTGCCAGGCAGTGAGTGAGAAGACGAAAGAGAGCAAAAATCAGAAGGATGTGTCTGTGTGGAATATCATTATCATTACATTCATTAATTTGTTTGTCGGTCTTACCTTCCAGAACCAAACGCGTCTGCTGCACAGTTTGATCATCCGATTGTTTGACTCTATGACTCCCTTCCTCCCCCTCAGGGTGGACCTAAACTCACAACCTCTCCTGATCTCATGATGGAGTCATTCCGTCCCTGTGCTCTATAATTCACAAAGGTCAGCCACTCCTCTTCTGGTGTTCCCCTTCTTTCCCTTTGAATGATGTGTAAGTTGGCATGGACGCCTGGAGAAACAATGCTTAATGTTCCGTCTCTATGACTGCTCCAGGGAGATCATAGTAATCAGAGCATTACTAAGACCATATTAGCCAAAGGTGCCGGCTGTGAGACTGGACGGAATAGCGACGGCTGATGGGATGGAATATGTTTAATTTATTATTCGTCAGCCTCACTAATAACCCAGTGAATCAGTTGTGGCCTGTGTCCCACAGTGCAGGTGTTAAAACCGACTAAAGACAAATGTCTAATCTCAAGATTCAGCCATTTTTAATTCAATGCTCCCTGATTCACGCAGGATGTAAAGATCAGCCACTCCTCCCTTTTGGGGACACGGCTGAGCTCTTCATTAGTAATCTATGAGAAAAGTACTTAGGTAGTTCTTGTTGTCATTTCCTCTTACCTCCAACTGCCTTTAAATATTAATTTATATGTTACGCTGTACATCTTTATTGGCTAAATAAAAATATAGAGTTTTAATAGGAGCAGTGCTGATCCCAGACATAAACCTCCGGTTGAGCTCTTAGCGGTTAGTTGTCTTTGAACTTTGCGGTGGTTCTTTATTTGGTAGAGGTCTAGTCTTCGTGTGTTTGACTTGGCTCATTCCTAACTGAAGTAATCACCGGTCTGTAGTTCACTCAAAGAAAAAAAAAATGGAAAAAGAGTGATGAGTGGGGGACTGAAAGGGTAAAAAAAAATAACCATCTGGATATCCTTTGGGGCAATTTCATCCCTCTTGCCCCTCGAACCGGAGAGCCTCAATTTTCATGGTGCATCATTTGAGGTGCCATTCCAACCAGGGCTTAAAAAAAACTTTTGTTTGATTACTGCAGGATCTACTGATTACTTTTAAGGGAAACCGTTTGTGAAAGTTGAACATGTTGATTTTAACAACATTTTTTCACATTTAGCTGTAAATGTTGAATCTAAATCTAAATATGGTACCTCAAAATGTTTTACAAAATATGCTAATTTACAGTGACGTCAGCGTAAGAACCAAAATAAAAGTTCAATGAAGAAAAATTTTACACGCAGTAAACGCGTCCCCTTTTTGGTTTCTGACCTGGTTTTAGGCGAGTACCTAACTTGGAATAGCCCTGCCCCCTAAAAATGTGTACTTAAGAGAAACCAAAAGCTCCTGGGTTAAAAGAAAGAAGCAGTGATGTCAGAGACTAGGGGGCGGAGTTTTCATTACCAAACAGTTTTTGTACGTCATTTTTGAGAAACCTCCATGAGTAAACCTCTCGACTAAGATCCAATAAGCACATAACTTAAACGAGTAATTTTCACCATCCTTGGTTGGTTGTTGGACCGTCCAATAAAGTTCTATTATTTTAGAAGCTTCTTTGTGCTAAAGGGGATGCCTTTACTACAGAATGAAGGGGTTTTCTTCATCGAGCTTTTATTTTGGTTCTGCTGCTGACGTCATTAAAAAATTGCATGTTTTCTAAACATTTAGGTCCAACATTTAAGTTTAATATAACATATAGATAAAAGATTAAGATTGAGGCTTTAAAAATAGCTTTTCTTTTAGGAAACAACAAATATGAACTTGGCACATGTTGTGGTCCCCGACAGCATGGGTGTATTCCCAAAAAAAACTCTAATATCCAGCCTTGTACAAGCAATACCCCCATGATGGAACTCCTCAAATTAAATGTTAAGTTATGTCCAAAGAAATGTTTTTCTCTTATTTTCTAGGACTGAGATGAGGAGGTCAGTCCAGCCCCGTTTACTTAGCATGTTTAACGCTAGGCTGGTCTGCATTTACCCCACTCCTCTCATCTGTACAAATGCATAGGATTCATGGAGGTGGGCATTGAGACGTCAGCGCAGGTAGTAACAGAAGTGAATGGGATATCAGCCATTATGCATGGTGGAAAGGCAGGGTGGGGATTTATCGTTTCACAAATTACTTGTGAAACTCTTCCTAGACCACTTTGGCACAGACTTATCAGTGCAGAGCGAGAAAATCCAACAAGACCTGCAGTTTCAAAGACACTCTGATCCTGTCACCTTGTCCTTGTCAAGGCTGCTCAGATTCTTCTGCTCGCCCGTTTTCCCTGCTTCCAACATTCCATTACCACATTTCATTATCATCGTAACATGATAATCAATATTATTCAGATTTAATCCGTTAGTGGTTATAATGTTATGCCTGATCAGTTTGCATACTTGTAGAGCTTTTGTTATGCGTAAATCTTTGTACCCAGGCATCCATTGTGAAGAGGTAAATGAAGGAAACAGACCAAAATATAAGTGACTTGCGGACAGTCGTTCAGGCAGGCAGGAAAGAATGTTGGGGAGTGGAAACAGAAACTGTTGAAGGAGTTGAAGGTATCGCACTTCTCTGTGGCATCAGGTTGCTTCTTTGTCTTCTGTGGTCTGTTTCCCCCTGTCACACTCCCTCTCTTTCCCCGACACAGCCGCCTACTGTCCCGTCTCATTGTACTCTACAGGCGTCCTTTTGGCCTGCAATGATTAACGTCTTTCTTTGATTTGTGCAGATGAGTCATTTGGCAGATGATGGGCTAAATGTGTATAATCAAACTCAGAAGCCATTTGTTATTTGTCTGTCTGCCTTCTCTGCCTGTTTTTCCCTTTCCAAAAACTCTCCATCTGCTGCTGCAGATGTACCAATTTGTGTCACATCATTGACCCTCCTGGCAGAAATTACGTTCACATTCCCTGTGCAGACACCACCTTCCCATGAGACGTACATTCACGAAGGTCTCGTCAAAGTCGTTATACCGCAGTAATTAAATCAGATTGATACCAAATCAAATTTTGCCCCTTAGACACTGAATCTGATGCATGTGGAATCAAATCTCAAGGGGGCCTGTTTCTTCACTTGAGACATCCGGTGGATTTATTCACATCCATCTCACGTGGCAATTATAATATGAAGCAGGCCTTTGGGGGCCTTTTTGTTGTGTCCTCTTCGAAACCACAAACCTTATGGCGCTAATGGAGTTTGCTGATGATTGAACCCTGATATCTGCTGGTCACTGACATCTACTGGTGGATGAACAGTTTTACTTTTAATCTCGTCTCATGCATAGTTTCTTCAGACACTAACGACGAGGAGGACGGCTGCTGTTTGCAGATTTAATTATCTGATTTAAAAAAAGAACACCAAATCAGGTCTGCCAGAGCGGCAGGACAGTTGCATCCAAAATGAAAAGGAAATTTGGAGTCATTCAGAGAAATTTGGAGTTCTAGAAGACCAGATGTCCTGAATAGTCTCCAAAGACACAAGTGCATATTGGGACGCACAAAGTTAGTGGGAGAACTAGCCACAACATTATATCCTCACGCAGGAAGCTGATCAGAGTCTTGAATTAATTTCTCCTCTCTTTTAAAATGTGTAAATCTGTATTTTCTGATTATCTGACAAACCTGCACATGTTGGTCCGGCATGTCCCCTGTTCACAACCAAACAGGTGTGTGTGCACACACACAAATTTACACCACATGCCTATTAGTATTATATTTAATGTGATATGCTGGAAGCTGTTTTTTTACAAGTCGAAACCCTTGAACCATGTCGGCTCAGCTTCCTGTTGGAGGGAGGAAAAAAAAAAGGTATTTAAACTGGACTCCAGCCTGGGTAGATTGCCCTGTGTGGTCGAGCTGCTATGTCTTTACTCAGGAGTTGTGATGCAAGACATGGTAAGACATGGTAGACATGGTAAGACATGGTAGACATGGTAAGACATGGCATGTGGTGTGTGGGTTTCTGCCAGATGAACCAACTTGACCAGAATATCTTTGGCAGCACCAGCATCTAAAACAGGCCAGCGTTCATATTGCCATCATTACTGTAATCATATAGAATGTACCTAGTGCTCTTTACAAGCTGTTATAATGCATCGTAGTTGTTCTTGAAGAATTGTGAATGAGTTGCAGTCACTTGTAAAATTCCAAGTTGATACTCTAATAGTAGAAATATGTCCAACATCACAGACAGAGAGGTTTAGTCGCCGGTATACCTGCCTGTCAGTCATCATCTTTTCTCCGGAGCATATCCCCCAAACTATAAATTCTAGCTTCACCTAACTTTAACTTTACATATATATAATAATATGTTAATATAATATATACTTTAACCATGATTCTTGATATAGATTATGGTATATATGGATTATGGTCTTTATAGATAATGGTATAATCTCGTCCGACCATATTTCCAAACTGTGTTGATTCCAGTGACACTAAATTTACACATATTATTTACTATACTACGTTCTGGTTCTATTCCATATTTTCATCTTCAATACTAATTTAATTTTGTTTGTTCTCCACGGAAATGTGTTTAAGGGGACTCAGTATCATCTCACATAGGGGTATTCATTGAGAGATATGGGGGTCATAGGTCGTCTTCAGACCATACTGGTTTTCAGTATTTAAAGCTATATTATGTAATTGTGTCTCAGTAAACTTAAGCTCATCTTAGATATTATTATATCAAGTAGTATATTCATCATATTAGCCCACACCAAGAAAAACTAATTTTTTCTTTGGGTCAAAGAAATACATTATGTTCTTTTGTTATCTTATAAACTTCATTCGTACCATAAAATGAAAAAAGTCTTTATTATTTCATGATGAAATTTTGTATTTCATGGAAATTTGTCAGTTTCAATTAGATCCGCTCAAATCTTTGGTAATTCATGTTTTAAAAAAAACTGTTTGACCATTATTAGACTTACTTTTCTTTTGGTCTAATCAGGTTCCATAATTCTGTTTAGTGAGTCCTCACATGCTTTAATATGGCAAAAAAAATGCTTCCTATAGAACAGGACTTTCTCAATAGTCATGTAAATGCCTCCTCTTTGGTGTCCCCTTTCATGAGGGGTGTCCCCACACCCTAACTATTTATAGACGCTGCCATTGGGTCACATAATAAACCGGTTCAGTCACATTTTACAATAAGAAATAGTGCCTCAAAATGTGCTAAAACCAAACAGTTAAGCAGGCATTGAAGAGTTAAACATTTAAAAACATTAGAAATAATTTAAAAAAAAAAGATATATTGCTGTCATGATGTGAATAGGCAGAACAAAAGCTTCATCTGTTAATCCTGGTGAAGCTGCCAACTAGCGTTGTCATATCAGCAGCAGAGATCAGGAGTTTT
Source organism: Lophius americanus (assembly GCA_037951165.1). NCBI lineage: Eukaryota > Metazoa > Chordata > Actinopteri > Lophiiformes > Lophiidae > Lophius > Lophius americanus. The sequence continues at coordinate 8,768,738 of JBBDHG010000032.1, read as the reverse complement.
GCAAACAGAGCGGGTTTGACTTTGTCTGCCTTCTTGAAAATGTTCTCAAAGTAAAATCTGTCATGATTTGTATGGATCTTCTTTTACTCACACACTCACACAAACTTTTGAAAGTTCCTGCTTGACATAAAGCAGCAATGAACACGGATTAGTAGTAATAACGGAACCGCAATCTGTTTTCCTCTATGTGTGTGTGTGTGTGTGCTAATTCTCCTCAGAAGCATTTGTTGCACGTTTTAAGCACATGTTGTGGGATTAAGGAATTACACATTACAAATAACCATAACCTCATGCACCAACACACACACACACACACACACACACCCTTGCCTTGCTTGCACACGCTCAAGTCTGCCGAGCTACATCCCGCAATTACGATGCTAGACCAGACCGCTGTGCACGCCCAGATACATGTCCTCCGGTGTTTGAGTATAACAAGCCTCGTCTAAATTCTTCCCTCTTCTTTATCAGTGGCTTTCGGTTTAAAGAAAGGTTATCTTGTAACAGTGACAGCTGCCTTAATCTAGGATTTAGATTAGCAGGTGATAAGGTAAGCCAAGTTGTCAGAGACTCCCTTTTCCCGGTAAAAGCAAATACAAAAGAGAACACCCAACTTTCCACCGTTGCCACTGGGTTTAGGTTCTAGCTAATCAACGGTGCACACAGGCGTGACTGTTCTGTTCCAGGGGACTGGAGATGGAGGGAGAGGAGGGAGCAGACAGGATGAGGGTCCTGCCTGAAAATGGGGGCATGAGGGTGAAAGGAGAGACAGAATGCATGTGGTTGCTTGACTGAGCTGTATGAGAGTGCGCTTAAACAACATTCGTTTTTTTTTGCCCCAGTAAATCTCCAGGCGTATGAGTTTGTGTGTTAATGTCTGTGCTTGTGTCAGTGTTTTCATGAAAAAATTATGTCAGTGATACCAAGTCGGGTTCTTAATAGTGGAGATTTAAGTGAGTTGTGTTTCTGAGGCTATGCTATAATCACTCTCAGATGTCTGGGTGGAGGAGAGGGGACAGAAGGAAGGAGAAATGGACCTGGTGTGCGTGGGTGTGTGTGGGTGTGTGTGTGTCACTGAAAGGGGAAGAAAGACAGAATGGAAAGACAACGAATGAAGGGAGAGAAAAAAATATGTCTGCAAAATGTGCGTGGCTACAGAATGCTAATACGCTTATGTGCTTATCTGATGGCAAAGAAATGCAGTCACTATCCCTTTAAATAAACTAGACGTAGCAAAACACGTGTGTGCGTCAACTTGGACTTAATTATTTTGTCTCAATTTGCAATTTGTCACTACTGACTACTACTAATAGATACATTTGTGACACTGATGCATGCAAAGGCAACATTGGTGTCATTTATTTGTCCAGGGTTTATGGCATCTGATTCTTTCACATCGGCGAGTACTGCTGAACACCGTTCTGATATTCCACTGGTGATTGGCGTCTCGGTCGTGCAGGATTCTACAAACTTGTGGGTGGCATATTTGGTTTAGCTACATATAAAGGTGTGCTACGGTAATTGAGTGTGCGGGCTCTACTTGTATTCAGCAAGGCTTTGTCCTAATCATTGTCAGATGGTGGACAGAGTCCGTGCGTCTGGAGACATTTATGAGGCCTGTGGCCGCCTGGAGGGAGAATGGGTGGGTGAGGGTGGGCCCAATGAGGCTGTCCTTTGTTGTCTGAGAACATGTGAAATAGAAATAAGGAGTGAATGACGGTGATTTAGTGTCGGTCAACCTACAGATTTTACATGACCCGCTCATGATCCAGCAACACAAATGCTAGTGGTTTTGTTCGGATGCTGTTGCGGAAGATTATTAAATCCCCCGAAAAGTCTCATCTCTCAGAGCTAATTGGATCTTAGTCAACGCCGCAGATTCCTTCGTGTTAACGCGATGACACAAAAACCTTGTTCAAGAGTCATTTTCAATTTTTGACACCCCCTTTTGACCCTTTTTTATCTTAGTGTGAGGAAGAACTGGATTGATTTTGTGAAAGGACAGTAGCATGATTCTACCACTAGGGTGAGATAAAGCTCCAAAATTTTTCGGGCCAAAATTTCTGAATTGTTGGTCCAACATCGTCCATATATGGGGCATGAATCGACTCCATGAGATCTATCACGTGTATATCATTATTTTACTCTAATAGTTAATATTTTACTGACCAAGTGGACAAAAAATTCTGTTCCTCAGACATTACATCCAACCAATGATCTAATTTACTCCAAATGGACCTCATATGAACCGCTTCAAAGACATTTTACTCACATTTGTAATGTTTTACTGTTAGTGTTCATATTCAATCACTAATCACTTTCTTGCGAAAAACAGAGTTGTTATTTTTATCATTACTTCTCAACCATTTGTCTGATGATGTCCAAATCGACTCATATGAATCTACACAAGGAGATATATCTTTTACATACAGTATATTATTTAACTACACAAGTTCATATTTTACTCATTAGGGGGAACTTTTTGTGTAAAACACAGTTTTTTTGTTTGTAACTTCCCAATCATAAGTCCAACAGTGGATGAATATAACTCATATCAATTGACAGAGGGAACTATGTCTTTCTTTATTAGAGAGCTCAGAATAAACACTAGATTGTATTTATCTTCATTATTGAGTCACTGTGGGATCTTATCTTAGAGCATATTGCTGACTTCATAGAAATAGTAAGGTTGAGTCAATATGTACTGTTTGAGATTATTAAGGAGTCACATTTATTATGAAGAATTAAATCAGGGCTTTTACTATGCTGGGGATTTTGCTTTTGGGGGATATACCTATAGACTTAGTTTGGAAAGAACTCTGGACACAACGGAAGACACCAAACCCTGATAGTTTAAAGGAACATATATTGTAATTACAATATGGGGGACACGCAAACCTGATCACAGGAAAATAAATTTCGTTCTCAAAGCAGTCACACAGAAGATACCATAGATAATTACAACAGGACAAAGGGTTAGTTTCATAATATTTGAATCATGTTGTCATCCATTGTGAAACATGATCCGACTCTAGGCCAGAATCCATGAGCTATTCTAAAAATAAATCGCCATCTTTCATCTTAAGAAGGGATGCATAGTTGACTGATTGTTTCTTTTTTTTCTATCAGCTGCTCTATAAGTTGTGAACAAACCATTTGAGTGAAACCAGTTAACATGAGAACCAAAAGTGGCTAAATGATCCCACTCACAACACCCAAACATTGTTTTTGTCTGTTTACAGAAGCCTATTGAGCAGCATCTGATGTGTTTTTTCTTGGTGTTTCAGAACCATCAAATAAGACTGATTTGAAAAAAAACTTATTTTCTCTTATGTAATAATAACTGACAACGTAATTGTTCAACATTTTAATAACAAAAATCTTTATTAGAAAAGAAAAAAAGTAACTCTCCTAATTGGTACTCAAAGATATGAACTAAACTGCGACCAACCATTTCTGATAGACACCGACTGACTGCTTCCAAATGCTTCATATCATATGTCAGGAGTTTTAGGGTAAATCTGTCCAATAAATGTCAACTTTGATTGCAAAGCACAATTAAACTAAAGGAAATTCATTTGAATTCCTTGGGAATATATTATTTGCCAGGAACTTGCCTCAGCTACTTGTGATGTTTGACATCTTGTCATCTCACTGACTGGCCAAAGAGGCAAACACTTCTGAACAGCAAAACAATTACTTAGAACAAAGTTTATATTTCATTTCAAGATGGCACAGACAAACAAAGGAAGGTGAAGCATGTCAGATAAATATAAACTCAAAACTCAGCATTCGGGTGATGAAATTAGGGATACTGTATAAGATTCTCTAAAATAGCATGTGTTCAAATACCCCGACTGTGGGGAGTTTTTGAGATATTTCCATACTCTTTAATGTACCTCCAAGGAGTGTGAGGAGTTACATATGTTGCTGTAGGTTCATGAGTTATTTTTTGCTACGGTGCATCTATTCATTTTCCTTTTTTCCTGGAAAACTTCCAGAAATGTACTGTAATCTTCTTATTCTAGCTAATTGCACATGATTTATTAGGCAATGGGGTTTCTTTGCACAAGATTCTTGTGTATTCTTAGAAAGAAAAAAAAAGTTTCGCTCTAAGTTCTGTTTGTTTTCCTAACATCTTTCTCGACATGGCTCCTCCCCCTTGCAAATCTCAGGAGCAGATTCCAAACCTTTTCTTGACCCACTGCGAATATATGTAATTAAGCAATGAAATCATGTTGAGCCTTGCCATGACCAAGGCCGTCTGCTGCAGGAAATTAAGGATAATCTGAGGCCTGTGGGCGCTCTTTGTTGCCACAAGGCGTCCTCAAGGTGAAGTGGCTCTCCTTCAAGATTGGTTTACATCCCATATGAATTAGTTTCCCCTGGATCTGCCTGTACTGTGCCCTTCACGTTACCTCTGTTTGAGCTGATCAGTGTGCTTATGTGTCTGATACAGTAATGTGTGCTGGGGTCTTTCCCAAGGCAGGCTGTGACAGTGTGGCATGTGTCTACATTCAATCGGTGCAGTAGCTCGGGTTCATGGGTAGAGGAAATAGAGCAAACATTAGGCCTGCATGATTATTGCCAAAATGCTTATTTAGAAACGATATTCAATGTTTTGTTCAACATATAGATCGTGATAATTAATCATGATTATTCATCGTTACCCTCCATTGTTCTGTTTGACCATAGGTCAGTGATCGCAGCAAAGTGCTTGACGGTACTGGACGCTTTGCCAAATAATTGCACCAGATGATCCCATACTTTTTGTCCAGTCTAATGACTAGAGCTACACTGATTGCAATTTTTTGGCCAATGACCGTTCACCGATTTTAATAAAATCTGACCAACCGATACAGATTTTGGCCAATTCCGATAATGTACTTTAATTGCTCTTATTTTGAAGGCTTAAAGTGGAAGTAAGGCTTGTCGGCATTGTGTGTGTATTCTGACTTATTGGAATTCATGTACCCCACGTCCTCCGATCAGTCCATTTTTGTTATATGTTGGCTTTGTTCAGGGACTTCAGGGCTTGCGGCTGGCTCTGTGCTGTGCCCCCCTCCAGCCTTCATTACCTACGATGTGGATTGGGCACAAATCTCTGGCCAAATGTAAGGTGATAACAATTCCTTTCATTGTGAGCTGGATGGATATGGGGACATTTAAAAGGTCCAGTTATAATTACACAAAATGGTGTAAATTGAGTTCTGTTTTGGTGTTTCCTTACTGCCATGACCTCCAACTTCTTCTTTGTTTTGTTTGTAAGTCGTGTCAAAGCCTCCTCCTTATTACTGCTTTTTTGGCGCCCACTTTATATTGTTTTATCCTTTAGCCTCGCTGTTTTTGAATCTTTACTGGAGAGGCTAGAATGTTCTGGTTTTATTTTGAGTCATCATCCAATTTCTTCCTTTTATTTCTACTGGTTAGGTGTATATTTTTGTTAGGAAATTTGTTAAGTTATTGGTTTCCTGCTTTCACAAATATATTTTTAGTCAGTAGGATGTTGTTGCAGTAACATTTGGTTTTGTTCTGTGCCCATCTTACTGAATATAATATCTTACCGGTCCCCTTTTCTTTTTCAAATGAATTTAGTGAAGACAGATTCATATGCTTGATCACTGAACCACATGTCCTTTTAGCTGTCAGGTTTGTTTAGAATGATTAATGTTGCTTTTCCATGTTTTTTTAGGCCTTTTTGACTCCCTCATGTGAAAGTGAGGAGCTGGAGGGGATCAGATGTTTGTGCATCGAAGCACATGTCCTTTATGTTGTCAGAGTCAATAAACGGAGCGCATCTTCCCGGTTCTGAAGGTCCTCTTATTATCCCCACAGAAGGCAGACATCCACCGGTCACAGACAAACTGTATCGGGTTGCTGTTATGGATGTCTGAGTTGATGATGGTCGATTTGGTTAAGGTTTGTCTTGGCTTTCATGCATCGTCTTGCAGCAGTTTTTCAGTGCTGATCAAGTTAGTTGTGCTGCCTTGTGGCATTGACATGACTTAAAGCCTCTTGGTTAAAATCACGTAGCCCCAATCTGAAACTAATAACTACTACACTAGTTCCAAACTACGCACTTTTGTTCATACAGATATTAATTTTCATATTGACAAATTACATTTCAGAAAAGACTGAGAATTGAGAAAAGATGAATGATATATTACAACAGATGATGGGTGACATTTAGTCTGTTACAAATTCTTTGGTGCTCAGGTCCTCTCTTTGAGGAGATTCGGATCAAAGCGTCTCAGCATTCGGAACAGCAGCTTGGAATATCCCCCTCCTTAGAGACTAGATGCGGGTGGTGGTGGCTGATGACTCTGCTGAGGCTGGTGAATGATGAAACTGATGGATCTGTGAAAACTAGAGGGAGATGGGGAGGTGGAGGGCGCACGGACCACCACCATTCAAGAACTGGATGAATGGAGAGAGAGACATGTTTAAACACAAGAGGTAATTGGGATGGGCTAAGAATGCAGATCTTAGAGATCCAACCACATTTCAATGACCAATGGTTAGCATTGATGGGCAATGAAGTAAGTTTGATATTAGACATTAAGACCTCTTCTCAAATATAATAGCTAATGATATGCTAACCATCAGCTCAGATGTACGTGAGATGCAAACTCATTGTGTAAGTGTTTAAATATGGCTCTGATCACGGATTTATGGACAGCGCCTACAACAATAAATAAATAAATTCTCTAAGAAAAGATTCAATAGTAACTCAATAATGATGATAAATACAATTAACTATGTTTTCTGAGCTCAGTATTAAAACAAGACAGATTTCTTTGTATTAGTCCATATGAGCTAAATTTAGATCTAAAATCTTAAATCTGTAATAATGGTTGGGAAGTTACGGACGAGAAACTGTTTTATCCTCCAAAAGCTCCCCCTTAATGACTACAACATGAACTCTCATTGTGAAATTATATACAACATCTCCGTCTGTAGATTCATATGAGCCACGTTTGGACTTAATCCAACATATGGTTGAGATTTTTTTGTTTTCCAAAAGAAGCTCCCACTAATGAGAGAAATATAAACAATAAGTAAAATGTGACAACTGCATGTTATATCTCCTTGAGGCGGTTCATTACAGACATTAACTTACTTCCTATCTGTTATGTTTTGAACTTATCATGGACAATGTTCCGGTAGTCTCATGGCTACATCCGCAGCCACAGAACAGCAGAAGATGGGAATGCATAGGATCAAATACTGCGGCGATGACTACGATAATTACATAATATATCCCTCTTTCTGGGGATATACTTAACTTTGACATAAAAAAGGTGTGCTACTGTTCTTTTTATTGATTTATTATACAACACATTTAGGAGTCTCTCTCTCTCTCTCTCTCTCTCTCTCTCTCTCTCTCTGTTTGTCTACGTGTTCTACAGGATATAGTCAGGTGGGTGCAGGTAGGGAGGGCCTCACATATTCTATGATGGTGTGAAACAGTGGTTAGGTTTCACTATGCAGTTATAGTATGTATGTTTTAAAACCAAAAGAAGCCAATACTTAGATTTTCACATCCTTTCGGTTCCACAATGGCACCAGCTGATGAAATATGCCCACGTCAGAGAGTACACTTTGAACTTTGTCAACTCAAGGTGAACACTGGATGCAAGGAAAAACCTTTCACACCAAACCTTTCCCAACGATTTGAGACACAAGAGTAGAATCCCTCAGATTTGGGGATGGTATGTGATTTAAAGGTGGTCTGCTTCGCCGCGGTATTGAATGTCTGTGTGTTTGTTGTTTTTGTGTAATAAAAGGAAGGATGACAAAAAGAGGTGCAATGTCAGATAATTGCCTGAGTGCTTCAGGTTTCAACTGTTTTGATCATCTGAAGGTAGTCCATCCATCAGCCTGGACCTTTGAAATTAAAGGCTTCAAGTCACAGCTCATTTAACTTAACTGGACACCCATTTATTTATTTTGCTATTAACCCTGTAATGTACTCACTGAGAAGAAGCAACTTTGGGGAAAACACACTTAGACACTCATAATTTACCAAATAAAAAAAAAAAACGACCCCAAAATTCAAATTGTTTGATCAAGCATGTTTTTTTAAACAGTAAAGAAAAATCTTACTAATAAAAGTATTTAATGATATCATTTTTCGTATCATGGAAAATAGTACATTTTAATTTGATTAGTTCAACCATGTTAAAGCCTGTTCTTAAAAAACTATTTGACCCTTATTGGACTTTTACGTTGTATCAAGTTACATAATTCTGTTTAGTTAGTCCTCACAGGCTTAAATGTGCCAGAAAAAAATCCTACTTCCCCATTACAACTTTCTCCATAGCCATGGTTAATGCCCCCTCCTCTGTATCCTCTTTGATCTGTGCTGTCCCACAGGGCACCGTCCTTGGCCCCTTACTTTTTTAGCATATACTTGCTGCCACTTGGTCATATGACAGGCTCAAAAAGTGAAATAGTGACTCAAAATGTGCTCAACTAAACAGTTGTGCAACATATTGAAGGATTAACAAAATAACCCTCCCCCAAGGTGTCCTCTTTTCCGTCCTACGTCACCTTTGACCTGTTAAACTACACATGTTGATTTTGCACACAACACATTTCAGTCTTGCGATTTTGTTGGAGTGAAAGAAGGTCCTCGAGCAGGGAGGTGAAAAGGATTCGGTAACCTGGCAGGTTAATAGATGTGTTCCTTGTTTAAAGTCTGCAGGTAGAGATGAGGGGTCTGTACGGCCAGCATGAGTCACATCCTTCAGACTGCTGTTCTCTATCTCACACACCTCCTAAAATTTGCCTCGCCATAATCTTTACAGACATACACACTCAGGCGCAGCTCACACCCGTTCATTAACCCGTACTGTACTTTACACCAGAGGTGTTTGCTAGGGAAACAAATCTTGAGGTCACCGACGTTGGCGTGTCAGTCAAACTTCTGCAAACACAGTAAAGGCATTCTGGCAGGTGGAGCCATCAGGGGTGGTCTGCGGAGCTGCTTTGAGAATAAATATGGATCGTTTCAGTAACAACATCTTATACAGGACTGAAAACAAACATGCAGGCCGGGTGTACAGCGTAGCAACTGTAGGGATTAGACCTGTGAGGATATGAGTTACATTTGAAAAAGTTTGCTCTCCAAACACAGCCTCTACCATCTGTAACACATCTGAACACAGAATAGGCACTACATCAAAAGGGATTCCGTGACGAAAGTTCCACTGAGGTCAGATAGGGTCCATGTTTAATACGTTTTCCTGGATTTTATTGGAGTTGACATAAGTTTTCAATAGTTTCCCTTTATTGTGATGCTGTTGTAAATATTACCATTGTCTCATAAGTAGTAATTAGGAATATATTTCCATTTAAGAATTTTAATAACACATTAATTAAATAGTTGCCCATGAATTAGTATCCCAGACTTTACCTAATTTCTTTTTCTTATTTCTTACTTTATTTGATTGTTCGCAGAGTTTAATTAATACACCTATGAACAAAAACATTCTAACCACCTCCCTCATTCCCTTTTTGCTATCAAAACAGCTCAGCTGTGTACTGTGTGTTCTAACGTCTTACTCTTAGAACACGCTTATGTTTATCAGCAGTTTGTGCAACAGCGGCCTGAATGGGGCATCCGACAACCAGAACTAGCTTTTGCTCCTTACCTGCATGAGCCATGGATGCCCAGAAACCTGTAAGAAGGTTTCCTTAGCCACTTTGGTAGATCACAGCTACTGCTGACCCGATAACCTAGCCATCACAATTTCCACCCTTTAAAAGTCATTCAGGTCCTTAGGGCTCAGTTTCAACAGTTTCTTAACTCCTTTGATGTTCCTTTTGGGGTGCAGCAGAGGGCTCGTGGGCTGAACAGAGACGCTGCAGTGAAACGGGCAGGAGCTGACCGGCCACAGAGTATTTGAAGATACTCAGAGAGTTTGCTGGAGTTATTGTTAGATTAAGAGGCTGGCAATGACTCACACATTTAGTGAGAAATCTGCATTCATTTTTCAGGCGCTGTTGTATCTTGTTGAAGGTTTGCGCTCTGAAGGTTTTTTCCAGTGTCCATTTTTAATCAGTCCATTAAAGGTTTGACTCGATGAGCAACTGTAGAATGAAATCATCAGTCGGAAAAGTAAAAAATGACATGAAACTTGCTATAGAGCTCTAGACAGCATACGGGAGCAACAGACTAGAATTTGTAGTTTCATCATGACAAGCAACTCCTTTAAAAAAAAACTCACATTTCTTTCTTTCTTTTTTGGATTGTTACTAAATGTGGATTACACACACTTGATTTTGAAGATCCTATCTTCGTCGTATCAGTTGTATTTGAATGCAGTATCATCAGTTTGCATGCATTGCAAGACACTGGCCTGTTAAAGAGCTGGATGGTTTGTAAATGAATCTAGCCAGGCCCTTATAAACTTAATTAGAGAGCTGTGGATAGAAGACAAAGTCTCAAAATTTAGAATTACATGTTACTCACGATCATCAGCTCAATGTCGTCTCTCTTTATTTCCTCTATATACATAATGAACTGTACTTGTACCTGATAGAGAGACATTAGATGGCTGAAGAGTATTTTTACACTGTGTGTTTTTGTGTGTGCGTGTGTGTGTGTGCACAGAAGTACCACAGTGCAGTAACGTCTGAGTACGAAGGGTAAAAGGCCAGGCTTGCTGGGTGATTGCCACATTACCCATAAGTATGAATCAATCGTCTGTGCAGACATTTGGCTTTTTGTACAGACTGACATGAATTTGATCATGTGTTTTCTTTTAATGGTTTTCTAGGCTTTACTGAAAGCTCTATAGCAGCACTGTTTTACTGCATCGCACAGCAGATGGTGAAGGGTGGGTGGCATGTCGGTTTTTTGAATGGTCTGAAATCAGAATAATTCTGTGTTCATGAAATATGTAAGACTGGCTGGACTCTTACACTGATCAGCCATAACATTAAAACCATTGACAGGTGACGGGAATCACATTGACTATCACATTACAATGGCAGCAACAAATCAGATCATTCCAAAATATGCATATCAGGGGATGTAAAATAGCAGTTTATCATTTTAATTCCCCAGCTTATGAAAGGAAGGTATATTCAGCTGTCAGCCCGTTTATCGATGAATCTCTGCATAAACAATTTTTATTTACAGCATAGCTTGCAAACCTTGTATAGAAGCTTAACACAACTTTAGGCATACTCCAATCAACCATACAATCCCAGACAGGTGAATCAGAATGGCATTTATAATCCTATCCCAATGACAAGTGTCAGTGGGTGGGATATAATTTGTCCCTGATTTGTTGGAAGCTTTAAAAGTTGGCAATTTTAATTATCTGAGAGACTTTGAGAGCTACAAGGCTTGGTCAGAACATCCCCATAGCTGCAGGTTTTTTTTTAAACTTTTCCCGGTTTGCAGTTGTTGAACAGTGATCTAAGGAAGGTTTGATCAGTGAAATGCTGGGAAACCTTGGTTCATGCCATTCCTGTGGGTGTTACTTTCAGACGTCCAACATACGTAAACATTGTTGCAAAGCAAGTGCAGCCTTTAATGGAATGGTACTCCGCTAATGGCTGTGGCCTCTTTCAGATGGATACTGTGCCACACCTCACTGCATAAATGGCTCAGGAATGAATCTGGGAACACATCAACAAGATCAAGGTGTTGACTTGTCCTCCAAACTCCTCGGCTGAAGTCCATGGCTCAACCCGTCAGAGGTTTTTGGTGGCATATCTGGATAACACTATATAAGTCAGGTTATAATGTTAAGAGTGACTGCTCATTGGTTAAATTATTATTTATATAACATTTATCACAATACTGCACATGCAGTGACGTCGAATAGGAGTGCATGTGAATGTGCACCAAATGTCCTCCCCTCATGTAGAAGATATACACATTATGTCACAGTAGGTAGCCACTGCGGTTGGACCAACTGGATGGCAGCATCATTGTTCAGCTTGAAAATCACAAAACACACTGAAAAAAACACGTTTAAAATACCAGTTGTTCTATTGACGATAGATTGTGATAGTTTCAACAAGAAATCAAAACTATCTTTTTACAGAAACCCTAAATTGAAGGACAAGTGGAACATCTATGATCAACCAGCGCTCTAAGATGTTTGGTCAGGAAGTTTGTCAAACTCACCACCAACATTCTCAGCCTCATACTCTTACCTTAAAGGCGAAGGATACAGTAATGAATCACACACACAGTGTGTCATTACGCATCTTTCCTACAGATAAATCTGCAAACATGAATGCTGCTGCACGCAAATGTGTCTAAGTTCATATAAAACAATATTTCTACAAAGCTGTCCAGGTTTAACAAAGGAATCACTGTTGATATTCTCATCACTTTAATTAGGCCAAAAATATCACCGTGAAGAACGAGCCAGCAGCATTTTGAGTGCCTTCAGCCATTGCTTTGAGAATTTCCCCAGTGACTCATAGAAATGTCTGGTAACCCTATACCTGGCCACATGTTAATGTACGTGGACCACTGGTTCTTTAGGACATTGTAAGGACCGCTAGTGAGTCCAACTGCCTTTAATTTAAGAATAGAAAAGTTTGTTTTGCTCCTGGATTTAGTTTCCATTACCGATGGTAGCCATGTTTCAGGATGTTGCCACTTAGTCGAGCCAAGAAGGTGTGTTCCAGGCAGAAAGTCACATCAGTGCATACCCTAGTCGCAATATTTCTCATATGATTATAGAAAAAAGTCCCGGTCATGGTCAAGTGGTCATGTTCATTGAGTTCCAGGGCAAAAATAAAAGACAATACTGATATTGATTCCATATTTGATCTTTGACTTTACATGACCTGAGAATTCGATGGAAACGGCATGTTTGAGTGCTCATGTTTGGCTTTTGGGCTTGTTTACATTTGGATTCACTTGTCAATGGCTTAGTATGACTTAACAGTCACACTGAAGTCAATTTGTCATCAGAATGCATCAAATTCACAACATTAGGCCACATTCACCAATCCCTTTGTAAGGATTTTCTTAATATTATTCTAAAGAAGACTCTTAGGAGGAAACCTACGTTAGATTCATGGCACCGTCTTAAACCGCCAAATTGTTAGCACCTGTGATCTTAATTTATTCAGTCCCATTTTGAACGTAAGATTGAAGCTTGCAACTATTATCCTAACTAGCATTACTAAACGCCTCGCCAATGCCCATAAAAGGGCATCAGATTACATGTCGGTCTGCAACACACAGACCACTGCCACAACTTGAATTTAAACAGCAAGTCCGCTGTATAAACTTTATTCATTTCGAAATACCATATAACTTGACAATATAATGAAATTTTTTATTTATATTTATATAAATTAAATTGATATAAATGGAAAAATATTATTGTAATATAAATCCTTTATTATGCAACAGTATAATTGAAGAAAAGACAATAACTAATTATTTTTGGAGAAATGGCATCACTCAAATGTTCATAAGAGTGCTCGCGTGTTTGTAGATTCTGTTCATACCTGAGAACAAATCCGAAATTAGGAAACATTGGTGGATGCCAGAATCTTGGCAAAAACTACATAAGTGGGGATAAAGAACAATTATCTTTGTGAGACAGTTGATGTTCTCAGCTTTCTCTTATCTATACAGTTATCAAGAATAAATGTTCCAACCATTTAAACATTGTGGAGCACATCAAAAAAATCCATCTGTGTTTTTATACATGTTCAGGGGTTTCCAAGACAGGCTACCTCTTTTTTTCAGCCACCCTGTCAATGTTTTCTTTGGCCATTGTGAAGCAGAGACAGAAATGACAGTTTGTAGGAATTTGTTGAAAGAAGGGATTTAGGCAGTAATCCGCCTTACTGATCCTTTTTAGAAACAACCAACTGCCTGGCACACTGCCTGACTCTCGCCACAACACGCCTGCTTTTGATACCTGAAGGCCAGACTGTAAGCTGATACCCACAGTGTCATTTTCTGCTTCGCTCATACCTCAGGTCAGGCGTGGAGTGTGCAGATTCAAGTCATTTCATTCATTCGGTCAAACAACGGGTTGTTGGTGTGTATGTGAGCTGAGGTGTCCAACTCAAGGTTAACCCATACCGTATCCATTAGATTTCATATCCCCACAGCATAAGAGTTACATGTCTGTTAGTCCGACTGTTCACAGGGATTTTTTTGTCTGAACGGTATCTAACGAAATACACATACTAGCCTCACCCAAAGTCATCCATGCATTTAGTATATTAACAAAGTCATATAGTTGTGATTTTGATAGTTTGATCTATCCTGAGAGTCTGAAGTGGTTGTCATGTCTGCAAAACCATGCAAACATTGGCCAAACTTAACCATGATAAGTTGTTGGGACTTTTAATTTTTTTAAATTATTTTTGAGATTTCCATAGAAAAGATGATTTTAACCCTTCAATGTCCTGATCAACTGTTTGGTTTAGCACATTTGAGTCTTATTTACTTATTAAAAGATGTGTGCCACTTGACTGAACCCGTTATAATACGACACAGTGGCAGTATGTAAGAGTAGGGGCTAAGGATCGAGCCATTAAAGCCACCACGAGTCAAAAAAGGGCCACCGAGGAGGAGTCAATAACTACGGCTATTGAGAAAGTTCTAATCGATAAAAAGGATTTATTTTTCCGGCATAATGAAGCATGTGAAGACTCAATAAACAGAATAATGTAACTTGATACAAAAAAAGTCTATTAGGGGTCAAATAGCCTTCTAAAAACATGCATGACCAAGCAATTTGTAATTATATGGTGAAATTAGAGTGTCTCTAAATAAATAAATATATGCAACAAAATAAATTATCCATATTCTTTTTTTTCTAATAAGACATTAAAGGATTTTAAGCGGACTCCAATAGTTTTTAATCGTCTCCATTGTATCTTAAACTTTCATCCAATGTATCTAAAACAATATATGTTAATTAGTCATAATATTATAACCACCTGCCAGCTTTTTTCTAGGACTTTCCTTTGCAGCCAAGGGTATGTCTTAGACTGATGAATGTTTTGTAGAATATTTGGGTTTTTGTTTGGAGGATATACCAACTTCCAGTATCTCTTCTTCTGGAAACTTGCATCAGGGTGCTCTCCATCACTCGTTGAGCGCTACTGTTTATACATGCACATAACACACATGTCACGGTGTGGGTTATGTTGCCTCCCCCAGCTCAGGTCAGGTCAAACAGAAAGAGATTGTTTTGTTTGAGAACACATGGCAAAAAACAAAGAGTAAATTGTGAGTCATTGAACCAAGTCAGTCAGTGGCACCCTTTTTCAAATGTTATCAACATTTCTTATCATCTTCGAGCATTCTCTGTGTTGCCATAAGTTAATAACCACGGTTAGTTCAGCCTGACAACAAACAAGCGTCTTGTCTTTAGAGCAGGACAGATGCCAGAAAGATGAGTTTGATTAATTACGTTTTGCTCAGCGGATCTGCCATTCTTCTGAAAGTTATTTCTTGGCCTGTGTTGTATTGCTCTGTTTTCTGTCAGAGATGTAATGCTGTTTATCATCCATTATCTTTCATCAGATGTGGTCGGTTCGCAGATGTGCCTTTGAGGTTTTTTTTCTGATTCCCTGGCTGTATTTTATTTAAATCAATAATTTAAAACTTATTAGTCTGCCCATGTCACCGTCTTTGTCAGGACCTTATTGGTGCTATTAGAGTAAATCTAGTTATATAACATTTTTAACAGTGGCTGTGTTTTTTGTTGTTGTTTTTTTTAAAGAACTGTATTAATGTTTGTGGAACTTTGATTTATTGACAATCAGGCCTTTTTAATACCTAAATAAATTGATCTCTTATTCAAATGGCGGTTCTGAAAAAGGGGGATAAAATGTCACAAAACCAGAGACTCACACTCACATACACGCACACAAACTCACATGCACACACACACATGCACGCACACATACAGCTGGAGTATTTTATTGGGTGGCAATAAAATAAATTGTTGTGTAAAAGGAAATCAGTGTGACTGTCCAATTCCAATATCTTAAAAACAACAACAATCCTTGGATTCTTCTATAATTTTCTGATTAAAACACAATATTTGTATATGTAATTGATATCTCTGTTTTAATGATATAATTTATGTTTAATTTAACTTGATACTTGAATAAATAAAGACATAGACAAAGGCTCCATGACACCTGACTCAACTTTATATGAATTTGAGGAAAAACATTTCTATTTGATGCTATAGGTCACTGAGTGACCGAGCTGGTAGGCGTAAGAAGTCAAAGGTGGATTTTGTGTGAAAGGGCTTTTTTTATTTTCACCAAAAATAAGAAGCAATTACAAAAATAAAGTTACCTTCTGGGCCCATAATAGGGATCAATTGAACAGAACTAAAATCAGATTTTAAAATAATTGATAGCAAATGAACACAAGCAACAAATTATCTGACAAAGAATAATTTGATAATTAAGATAATTATTACACCATTCAATTATATATGTGTCTAAATAACAAATGCAAACCAAACAAAATGCACAAAATAACTAAACTAGACGAAAGAATCAAACCCCCATGGTTCAGTCTGATTGGTACTTCCTGTATAATGTATGTATAAAAGTTATAACAGACTGCTTCTTCCTGGGTCCAAACTTCTGCCCCATTGAGTCTGCAGCAGAAGCAGGGACCACACACAAAAGTAAACAAAAGAAAAGTTAAGTTGTATCGATTTAACTTAATTTGAAAATTACAAATTGTGCATAACTTGTAAATGTACATAACTTATATTCCACAAACACAAAATAAATGTTATGAATGTCATCAAAAATTCATAAATTGTGTCATTCATGTGATTCTGTACATGTGCGTGTAAAAAGCTGTCCAAACTTAAGAAGAAGATGCTGGATACCAACATGTGCAGTTGTGTTGTGTGACTGCACATGAAGCCATGACAGAGGTCACATGAACAGTGTTTTCTGTAACATAACATAACAAAGAACAGAAGTTCATGGTTGGAATAACCTCTACTACTCTGTTTGGATCCAATTTGTATTTAATCATTTCAAATCTGTGTCCTTGTCATTGACTATATAATCTATCTGTTATTTACTGTATGTTATTGTGTGTGTCTGTTTTGTGCAGGGACTGCAGAAATGCGTGAGCTGTATAACTTGAAATCCAATCAACCATCATTGATAGGTAAGAGATAGATTAAATTCGCCTGGTACCCTAATGCCGGTTGTGATGTGAAGAAATACCAAATATCAACGTAACCTAGTGATTATCCATGATGTCTGTTTAATCTGGGCCATTTTTTATGAACATATTTTATTCCAACTGTTCCTATTTTACCTTGTTGGGAGAGATTTTTTACAAAAAACTGATTTTAGAGTATAACTTTCTAACTGTTGCTCTTATTTAGTCCAAATTTACCTCATAGGAACTGCCTCAAGAAGATTTAACTCCTATGTGTTATATTTGACTGTAATTGTTCCTATTTCACCTAATTGACCATTTATTCCCATACCACATTTACGATTATGTCCAAATTAACTCACGTGAATCCATAAATGAGATTTATCTTATGTGTAACTCATATAATAGTATAATATAATAGTATAATATTTTGTGTATGCAAAAGAAAAAGCTTCTCTACTGTAACTTCCCAACCATAAATCCAGTTGTGCTTAAATTGAGCTCATATGAATAAACACAAGGTAATCTGTCTTGTTATATTACTGAGCTCAGAAACAATGGTTAACAGTTAATCTTCATTATTGAGTAAGTATAGGATCTCATCTTAGAGCATATTGTTGACTTCATAGAAATGGTTGAGTTGACTCAATATTGACTGTTTGAGATCATCAATGTGTCAATTTTAATTTAATGAGTTCAATCAGGGGGGATTGCTTGTACAATGTTGGGATAGGAGGATTTTCAGAGATATACCCTTGCTGTCGGACCCACTTTTTTAGCGTGAATGTGAGTGTGAATGGTTGTTTGTCTATTATGTGTTGGTCCTGTGATGAACTGGCGGTTTGTCCAGGGTGTACCCTGCCTATTATCCAGTCTCAGCTTGGATAGGCTCCAGAACCCTCGTGACCCTGAACACAATTAGTGTTTTGTGGAAATGGATGGATGTATTTTTAATTCACTATATGTCTAGACATGTCTTACTTGGTTTCAAATCCACCAGGGGACCTTGGGCCTTCCTGTGTGGAGTTTGATTGTTCCCTCCGTGTTTGCGTGGGTCCCTTCAGGTTCTCTGGTTTCCCCCCACAGTGATTGGTGGCTCTACAAATTGCCTTAGGTATGAGTGAGTGTGACAAATCGGCGACTTGTCTATCATGTGCCCTGCCTCTGGCCCTATGCCAGCTGGGATGGGTTCCAGCTCCCTCGTGACTCTGCACAGGATAAGTGCATTGAGAAGATTGATATCTCCACATTAAAGTTTTCGTCATCCTCTGCTATCACCTCAATTGTATCTGCGGTTTATGTGTTTTTTTTTGTTTTTTTTCTAACCACTAAATGTTGGACGATCCCTATTAAACAGACAAACAAATCAATGCGGTAAAGTTTGTCACACAAATCTGTGAAAAATCCTGAAGTCCCACTGCTGTGATTTCATAAAGTTACATTAAATGACCTGTGTGGTCCGTGGCGGCGAACTGAGGAGCCTCCAGCTGCCATCCGGAGGAAAGTGAAGTGCTGGGACCACCTCACTTCTTCAGCTGAAAATACCTGGGTTTGCAAGCAAACAAGCTAACAAAAATAGTCCACCGTCTATCCTGGAAAGAGGAGGACTGCCGTGAAGGGAGTCAGTCTCACATTGCGTGTTTCTCAGAAATCCAAACTTGCCAAGAGCAACAGACGAAGAGTGACACCCTATCCCTCATAAATTACTGCCTGTTTGACTTGAAATATCTATCTTGAGCTGTAGGCTACA
This sequence comes from Lophius americanus, assembly GCA_037951165.1. Lineage (NCBI taxonomy): Eukaryota > Metazoa > Chordata > Actinopteri > Lophiiformes > Lophiidae > Lophius > Lophius americanus. Next base: position 8,749,830 of record JBBDHG010000032.1, on the reverse strand, counting down.
CTGAGATGTATTTTTCCTTTTCATTCAAGCTCAGTGGCTCACATTTCTTTCCTATAAATCATAACAAACATAAAAGATGCTATTGTGGCTTATGCTGTGCATTAATTCTCTTTTCTTTCGATTATATCTTTTGGCGTTCTTTTGAGAGAACTGAGTATGTCATGTTAGCGATTATAAATGTTTCCTCGGGACAACAGTCTGTAACCTAAGCTCACCTAAAGACATTTTGTGTAACAGGAAGAAATTCATTACTATCCGGGAGTATTTTATAGCCAGCTGCATGTGCAGGGAAATTAAGTATTTGACTAAAGAATCTGATGCAGTCACACAATCTTCGGGGAACCCATGTCCATCCTTTACACCACACCAAACTCGGTGGTGGTAAAACGCTTGTAAACGTTGTTGCAGACCGTAGGAGATGCCCTCCAGGCATTTTTCTCACCTAAAATGACAGGAGAGAACAGAAGTAGACAACAAAATGAAAGGGCTCTTTGCGTGTGTGGCAGGAAAATCTGTCCGCAGCACGACTGACATGAGGAAGATGGTAACTGATGCTTATTTGTTCTTTAGAGGACACTGGGCCATTCAATCAGCAGAGGCATTTGGATGCTTTCAATGAAGGCCATACTTCAGCCAGCAGTTTGGAATAAATGGAACAGATGGTACTTAGAGAAGTGAGGCGGAGGTGGGGGGGGGGGGGGACAGGAGTGTGCTTTTATGTAACTAGTGCTTTTAAAAGGCAAGACTTTTTAAAGTGCTGACATCAATTATTGAGAGATGAGGGTTACGATATGTCTTGGTTGATCTTGGAGGATATTCTGTCTTTCTCCTGTGTTGTCCCATGTATTTATACATTTAATAGATTTTATATACTCTTATCTGCCATTACACTATAACCAATGACAGGTGGAGTCAGAATAACATGGAATATCTCCTTACAAAGGCACCTGTCAGTGGGTGAGAGATCAAAAGCATCCAAGGCTACGGAGATTGAGCGGCTTTGACGAAGCAAATGTTGTGATGGCCATATGATTGATTCAGAGCATCTCAAGAACTGCAAGCCTTGTTGGGTATTATTGGTCTTCATGGCTAGTACCTGCCAAAGTGACTGACAACTGGTGAACTGGAGAGAAGGTCATTTGCACACAAGGCTGTGTTGTCCAATCCCAGAGATCACACATTCGCTTAAAAATTACTGTGGGTTCTGGGAGCAAGATGTCATCAGTGCTCCAAAAGGGGGACCCACACAATATTAGGCAGGTGGTTTTACTGTTATTTCTTTTAAGATTGGGGTTATCACACATTTGTCCGCCAACATCTCCTTTTAAAATAAAGACAAAATTAATTGGAAATTCCATGTCTGCTTTCTGTAGGTCATAAATAGGTGCATCTGATAATTGGTGTCTTATTTGTACTTATTTTAACTTTTTGGGACATTTATTTTAAGTCATTTTGCCTGAAATTCACCTGTAAAGCTCAAAATGAGTTTTGTGGTTGTGCTGTATCTGGGTCCTTCAACACTCATTCTCTAGTTTTATTTACAGATGGTGTTTGTCACATATACGTATAGCGTCTGTATTTTTCAGTTCAAGGAAGTGCTATGAGGTTTAAAAAGTAATCAATCAAACAATGGTAGATTTAAATCTACTTTTTTAATCAGGATATGAACAAAAATCTAATAATTAACCAATGGCCAGCCAATATGCTCACATTAGAGAAATTATAATAATATATATGTTATTAGGTCTACTACTATTACACATAGTAGTATAAGTAGTATATCCCCTTTACTCTTTACATTGGGTGACCCACTCCGGTGGGAAGCACTTTTTTAATGTGTCGTCTGTATTGAGTGTGAGACGCGTGTTTCAGCAGGGCTATTACTGCTGGAACATGAGAAGGTGTTTCCTCGAGTACCTACATACACCTGTACATACACACACATGCAAGTATGAATCCTCACACACAGGTGTGCTGGCAACAGCATCTTTCAACATGACCGGGCTCTACCCCAAGGTACACAGAACAGAGTGGAGAAGCTGTGCAATTGTGTGTGTGATAGTGTGTGTGCGTGTGTTTGTGTGTGTGTGAGAGAGAAAGAGAGAGAGAGAGAAGGAAGGCACTATTGGTGAGGTCATGAACTTAGGCTTCCTTATTTTTTCCATTACATTTCCACCCAAAGAGTTCTGTTGTGCATCTGTTTTATGGACCCACTGGATTGTGCATTAATATTAGATCCAATGGATAGCAGGGTTGTCTCACAACAAGGTTCTGGCATCAAATCCACCTGGCAACCTGGATCCTTGCTGTTTGGAGTTTGTATGTTCTCCTTGTGTTGGTGTACGTTTCTTCTGGGGATTACAATTGATGACTCTGAAATGCTTCTCACAGGCATTGATATATCCTGGAGATTATTACATTTTGGTGACATTACGTGTTTTGCACCAATTACAATAGAATAAATGTTGGGGGCTCACTGTGCCGACTAAGTTTGTTTGTGTTCATGGTAGATTTAAAGGCAGGCAATAACTCCATGAAATTTTCCTGAATAACATGATTCTGATCGCCATGTCCACTTTGGGTACTTTTTGCCCTCCGTATACTTTTTCTTGTTGTTCATATTTCACTTATTAAAAAAACAAAAAACATTCTTTTTGACCATAACTTCCCAGCCATATGTCCTATTATGTTCAAATTGGCTCCTATGAAACTAGACAAGGAGATCTATCTTGTATTATTCCACTTTAATAGTTATTTATATTTTACTTAATAGGGAGAACTTTTGTGGTAAGCCGTTTCTCGTCTGAATTTTCCCAATTAGTCAAGTTGTATCTAAATTTTGCTCATATGAATTGACACAGGGAAATCTTTTTTGTTATATCCCTTAAAAGTCGGGGATATAATGCAGACGTCATCTCCACCTTGTCCATCGCTGCTGCCGCAGATCCTTCGCGCTAACAAGATAACTCAAAAACTGTATCATGGATCATTTTTAAATTGTAGACCCACATAGACCATAGCGCAAAATAGAGCATTTTTGGGAAAGTTTGGTTGTACATTTCTGACACTGGTGGGAGCTCTATCTCCAAAATGGTTAGGCATTTATTTCTTAACCGTTGGTCCCATTTTGTCCAGTGCATATAAATCGTCTCGAGGAGATCTATCGTGTATATGTATTATAGATTTACCCAAACTGTTCATATGTTTTCATTAGGGGGAACTTTTTCTACAATTAACACTGATTTTCAGCCATAAGCTCCTATTTGTTGGATTGATTTTAATCAACTTTTGTGCATATTATGGATGGACTCCGTGCTCTCAGGGACGACAGCGTAGGACTAGTTTTTGAGTTATTGATGTGTCTTGTGTTTCTCCAAAACCAGTAAAACTAGTAAATTTTTAGTATTCAAGCTATTACACGTGTAGTTTTAAGCATGCCATAAATACATTATGATTCCAATCAGCTGCCAATCCAATGTTTAAACTGACATATTTGTTAATTTGTCTGTTTGGGTGAGCAGCTTTGATGACAACACTTTTTTGGAGCATTCTACATTCACCACGCCTCTTTTCTTTGAATCTTTTACACTTTGTCTCTCTCTTTGTCTTGTTCTCTCACACACAAACGGTTGTCAGTATCATAGACACAATCAGCTGCCAATATGCTTCAGCAGCCTAGTAGCCTTCAGCAAGGCCAGCAGAAAGTACTTAGTGGTTTAAAATCAACAGCGGTGGGTTTTGTCATAATCCCTGTTTGGGTTAGAACAGACTCCTAAATAAACTGCTGCAATGGGACACCTCTGTTTACCACAAGGTGCAGGAGGATATTCGACGTAGCAGAATAGCAGAACAGCAGAGTGCAGTAAGAAAGTAAAGGGATGCATGCAGGAGTTTCCATAATAGCATAAATAATTTGAGCAATAAACGAAAGACACGAAGAATAACACATTGCATGGCATGGTCATCAGTCAGGAAACAATAGGACCACTGACATCAGAGGCCAACAGTTGGGTATGTAATACTAATCAAAGTTAATGTAGTCACCAGATGTTTTATTTCCAGTGCAGCATTATTTTCACATAAAGGGATAGTTTGGGGACACGGCCCATCCAAAAGACTCCAGGAAGTCATCTAACCTTGAAATTTATTGAATGTATATAAAAGTGGCCCCAATCTTCCCACGAAACACATACCAAGAAAGGGAATGCCCACAGAGTCATAAAATTATACTCGAGGTCATTAGTACCTACCTTACCATACCTTAGTCATGTTAATGTATATAATGTAATAGACATTTTCTGTCCATCCCCACTTTCAAGCCCCACCCGAAAACTGTAATTATATCCAATATCTGTTGCTAGTTGGACAGAAAACAGAATAATGTCGCCCCATGGGTCACAGCTAAACCACTAACATAGCATATATAAATAAGTGTGCATCATCCCCCACTCCAAACCCACTTGGTCTATCCAAGCCCCAAACATATTTTCTAAATATTTGTCCTGACCGGACCAATTGGGCTTTGGTTGGGTATCCACATTCCAATACACATGATATGACAGGAGGGAATGACACATCGTGATCTTAATAAGACGGAGAGCGGCGGTGGGGCGCGGCAGTTACGTGGACGGACGTCAGGTCTCCACTTCGAAAACATTAACTTTAAGGAACTATCTGATAATCAGAATTTATAACGATGGATACACCTAGATAGATCCGCCCGCCCACCATCTTCCATGTCGGAGAGTGGGATCCCTCTCTGCAGACAGAAGCATACCTGCTCACCTGCTCACCTGCTCACAGGGGTGCAAACCCAGACGAGCCTTCTTGACCCACACATTGAAAGTATTACTGACATGATCATGAACTGATCACTTCACAGATTTTTTTTTTAATTGGCACCTGTACCAAACCGGGCAAGATGCTTCCCTGGGCAGCTGCCCATGTGGCCCATAGCTAAATCGGTCAGTTTGTAGGATATTTATTGTAAATAAAGAAAGACATTAATTAAGATGGGCACAAAAGGAAAAATTCCCTCCTGTTTGCCGCGCCCCACCTGTCATGTCTCTATTCCACATCTTTAAGGACTATGGATCTAGGCTAAGGGAATAATAATTAAGTGTGACCTTAATTGTCACAGCAACCTCCTCTGCCCTCTAACAATTGAATACAAGTAGAAAACAGAACCTTAAGAGGATTACTCTTGCCTATTAAATTTAAAAAAATCAAACGATGGTCCAGCAGGCCCCCATAAAGCAAGTAAACACAGTGAATCTACATGTAAACTGTGGGAGGATGAAAATTAAGACTTAAGCCTTAAGAATGTTCCTAGTGGCTAGAGTTAAAAGATCTTAAACAAAAGAAAAAGGCCACCTTAACTTCTAAACATCAGGTCTTTTGATGTATCTGAACTTCAGTTAACCAGTTGACCGTCTGAAACAAAAGACGCAGAACTGGACCGCTAAGAATAGCTTGTGACCGGTCCTTCTCTCCTGTGGGTTGATGATGCAGGTAGGGTGAGTGGACAATTACAACCAGAGACGTGCCGAGCTGGAACTGATGAAATACCCATGACGTGGTCGATGATGTAGGTTAGGAGGCATTCCAATGGAATGAGATGAGAACATGACACATGCATCAACTGAAAAAATATAAAAGCAATGGGTCCATTGCCCATCAAGGGCCATGTGGTCACCAGTCCCGGCACAAATCCTCATAAATCAACTGCAGATTTAACTACAAAGAACTTTTGCAAGTAAGTTCTTTTTAATATCTGTATTTATTTGTGCATAATTCTATTTTGAGCCAAAGTCCGCTGAGAAAAAATATTAGCTACTTTGTGATAGCCTAATTTTCTAGTTCAGAGAAAAATTAGTTGTTAGAATGACTCTGACAGAACAACCCCTCAAGAATATGGCACACATCCCTCCCTGTCCTCCCAGCTCACACGCACACACATTTCACATGAACGCACCAAAATCTAGACATGAAACGGTCACACTCACAATAACCTTGAGGCTGTTAGCGCTGTTGACATTTGTTTGTACGGTGCCTCAATTCCCCAGACTCCTCCAAGGTCACATGGCTTGACATCAAAGTAAAAAGAATTTCTTCTTGGGGCACTCAGAGAGCTCTTGTGTATAATCTAAAACTCTGACTGTCTCAATGTCAGTGTTTCTGTCTGTCTGTCTGGTGGCTGTCGTAGGGAGGACCTTCTAAGATATCTAGGTTGCTTTGCCTGCATTGTTGTTCAATACTAGGAAAACTTATTTTTGTGTAATTTCAGCGCTTTCTCTTTCCGTCTTGGTCTCGGTCACTCATTTTCTTTCAACTCTGAGATACAAAAGAAATGCATTTAATCATTGACGACCGTAATATATATGAGTGTGTCATCCCCATGTCCGGGTGCTTAACACCCAACACAATTCAGCAAAAATAAAAGTCATGAAGTATAGTAGCTGCTTCTTTGTGGATGCCTCTTGCAACTTATATTGTACAACTTCCCATCACGGGTTTGGTCTTGATGAAGCTATGAGTTCTTTGTTGTTCATCAAGTTGTAAAAAAAATTTAATGTTTAGTTAAGAAGGGTAAGAATGGGGCATTTGATCTATAATTAGAGGACCTGACCCCAACTTTGTCTAATGACGCTTTCTGACACTTGAAGGATGCACCCATGGGAAACTTAATGTTTTTAAGCTAAGTTTAGCCAGGAGATCTCCGATGAAAGCAAACCAGTTATTTCTTTGGTTTGCTGGCTAGTTTCAGAATTAATTTTAAACTATCTTTAAAGCTTACCATTTTACAATTACACTACCCTTGTGATGAATTGAGTAATATTTTATAATTACATTATTAATTAAGTTATAAAAACCTTAGAAATGTTTAATATTCTTAGATTAGAGATTAGTAAGCAACTTAAAATACATGTTTTAACAATCAATACAGGTTCAAGATTTGGCAAGCAACAGGTCAATGTTGCATTTTTAAAAATGAAATGATTTATAGCAGCTTATGAACTATTTACACAACTTACTTAACACACTGGTAATAAACCATTAATAAACTCTATATGAGGATAGTCTTCTTGTTAAGTGGTACCAGTAATTATATAGTTGTCTAGATGAAATTTTTTGGAGGCACAGCTTTTCTTTCAGCATGGTCTTCAAATGCTGATAACAGTCTGAGACTTTCATTACATGTTTTAACATTGGAAGATCTTAAACAAAAGTGCATTTCATATGTGCGCTGCAGTCGATCCAATGAGGAACCAGAAATCATAATATTGATTGTTATTCATGGTCATTTTCATGTGGCAAATTTTTCCGGCACACCTGCATAAAATCTTTAAGACCAGTGACTTATTGTAATAAAGCTGTGTTGTTAAAGCGGAGAGTGTGGAGCAGCTGTTTTGACAGCTGTGGGGGCTCTTAAGCTTTGCAGGTCACTCGGAGATTGAGAAAGCTGCAAACAGCCATTCTAATAAATAATTAGTCCATTCAAGACAGGAGGGAACAGCACTAGTAAAATACAAATACAAATAAAAATGAATTAATTAATGAATAAAATTGATAGGTGTCACACAAATGCTGCTGAAGTTTGTGTTCTGTAACGAATAATAGTAATCCTCGCCCAAAGACACCAACTTAAAATCCTTTTTTGTGGGACTTACATTTTATTGGCGGATTGTATGGAAGCACCAAGCTGTGACTTCACTGTGGAGTAATTCATGTGTTCTCCCCCGGGGGATGTTTTGTTTTGATGTCTTCCACTGCAGCCAGACCATTGACCACATGGAGAGTAAGAGGGGGGGGGCTGGGGACCTTTGGACATGTTAAAGGACACCTGTGGGGCTTTGGGGGCCTCTGCATGATGGACAGGGTTCCGCTTCAGGTGGCAGTAATTTATTTGAGCCATGGGGAGGGGCAGTGGGGTGGATTTAGCGTGGGTGTTTGTGGTCTATGGGCATGCAGCGTGCTTCTGTCTACACCACAACTGTTGAAACGCCTTTGTAACATGGATGTGCTGCTGCGAATACTGTCTGTTCCTCATCATTAAGTCACGTTACACACAGGGTTTGTAAGCACACATGCTAACCCTACCCTGCAAACGCATAGTGTGTGTGTCAATAATAAAAATTATGTTCACAATGAAATTTATCATGCCTATGATCTAGTTTTATTTAATTCTACACAATACTGCATAGAATGCTCATATTTATAACACATTTTTCCATAAACTGTTGTGGACAAAATATTGATCTGGACTTAAAATTCAGAAGCTGTTGGTTCTGGAGTCTTAAATATATAAATGGTAAAATGGTAAATGGATTTGTATAACGATTTTCTGGTCTGCTCGACTACTCAAAGTGCTTTACGAACACGAATTCACCCATTTACACAAGAATATATATATATATATATATATATATGTGTTATATGTATATATATGTTTTTATATATATATATCTTTATAATGATATATCTACATAATTATTAGTGTAACATCTGATCAACACAAGGTCGATTTCAGGTGTCAAAATTTCAACTGGTTTAAGCTGTACCCACATGTGGTTTAAGCCACAAACCCTCTGTAAACTCTGTGACAGCAACAGATCATTTAGTTTGTCAAACAAATACTGATGTTAGTGCACTAGTTCACACCCATGCAACGTGTTACATACTAGGGTGTAAATAGCCTTACAGATGCAGGTTGACTGGTTCCACCAAGGTCTCAAGCCGACATTAGAATCCCATAGAGAGGCGATCTACAAACCACAAACACACACATACACACATACACACACTCTTTTGTTTGCCACCTGATATTAGTCCGTCATACTGCCACTCAACCTCAGTGACCCCTGAACTCTGAGACCTATATGTGGAACATGAACAGAGAGACTAGTCACGCAGCGATCGCCCACACACAAAAACACACACACACACACACACACACACACACACACACATACACACACACACACACATACACACACACACACACACACACACACACACATGATGTGTGATGTGTGTTTCTGAAAAATTACTATTTAGAAACAGAGACTGGAGGATCAAGGATGAAAGGTTGTAAGCCTGCATATCCAGAGACCGCCATCATTTTACATGCATTAATATTTAAATTCCATAACTCTTTACGGTTACAATATTTGCATTTCACAGAATTCAGACATGCATCCGCTGCAACAGGAACAAACTGAGGCTTTGTTGAAGAAAACCTCACAGCGAGTAGGTTTGGTTCACAAAGTAAGTTACCATGGTAGCTGATGGTGTTTAACTTACCTTTCTCTCTGGAACGGAAAACCCAAAGTTCCCCTCATCTCAGAGTTAACAAAGTCATAGTTTCCACTAAACCTGCTTACTGAAATTCTCCCAGGTTACCTTTGACTGTGTCATTATTTGGTCTTCATCATAGTGAATACTGAGATTTAGAAACTGGCTATATGATACTATGACCCACACTGGAGAAAATAAAAGATTTAGGAAAGCTGATCCCTTCAATCGCTTTGAAATATCTTCTGATAGAGCAGCTTGAATGTCTTGTCTTTGAGTTGTCCTTCTGTGTCCCGTTGTTGTCTTTGAGTAGTTGTCCTTCTGTGTCCCGTTGTTGTCTTTGAGTAGTTGTCCTTCTGTGTCCCGTTGTTGTCTTTGAGTAGTTGTCCTTGTGTGTACCGTTGTTGTCTTTGAGTTGTCCTTCTGTGTCCCGTTGTTGTCTTTGAGTAGTTGTCCTTGTGTGTACCGTTGTTGTCTTTGAGTTGTCCTTCTGTGTCCCGTTGTTGTCTTTGAGTTGTCCTTCTGTGTCCTGTTGTTGTCTTTGAGTTGTCCTTGTGTGTACCGTTGTTGTCTTTGAGTTGTCCTTCTGTGTCCCGTTGTTGTCTTTGAGTAGTTGTCCTTCTGTGTCCCGTTGTTGTCTTTGGCCTGTTGGTTGGGTACATAATTGATGTTCCTGTATTATCTGTTGTTTTATAAATGTAATTTATAAAGCATTCTAACATTTATTTGCATATTGCCTACTGCAGCGCTGCCATGTCCACACACACACTCGCACACACACACACACACACACACACACACACACACACACACACACACACACACACACACACACACACATACACACACACATACATATGGGGCAGGTGTGGGGTCAGGGCTAGGGTCAGAAGCCTCGGTCCAGCTCCCAAACATAGAGAATCCACTATTTAGGGATCCCGAGGTTTACAGCAGGTTCTCGTATGTCCACCATGGACTCCTTTATGCACTGAGAGAAACAGACATACCGAGCACACAAAACATGCATTCATTCATGCATGCACTCCCAGAACAAGTCCCGCACAAGCACTCAGTCGTGCACTTCATACATACCATGTATCCAAATGAACACCAGATCACACACACACACACACACACACACACACACACACACACACATACACACACACACGCGCACTCACACACACAGTTGCCCTAACACATCATTAAGATCTCTATCATCCCACTATCTGACAAAATGAATGCTCATTTCCTCTCTCGCCCATCCCGAAACCCCTCACCCGTACCACGTTTCTTTTTCTTCTTCTTCTTCTTCTGTTTCTCCTTCTTTCCCAATCCCATTCTCTCTCTCTCTCTCTCTCTCTCTCTCTCTCTCTCTCTCTCTCTCTCTCTCTCTCTCTCTCTCTCTCTTTCTCCCTCTCTGGACACTATTTTAGTGTGCATTCAACGTGTAACAGAGGACCTCCTCTATAGCTGAAACACAAGACCGACAACTCTGACCCCTCCAGATGACCTTTGCACTCCAAGTTAATGGCTCTGACACGTAGAAACATGCCTCGGCGCACATGCCTGTGTGAGATACTTCACTACAGTTTCCCTATTAAACATTTAACTATCAGAAAGGCTACTATTGAGATAAGCCAGATGCTCTGGCCTATAGGACTACAATAAAGACCATCTTTTTATAGTGTATGTTTGTCGGTATTACTAACGCTAATAAAACTGTAGTTCATGTTAGGTGTCATCAAATGGGAGAAAGGAGTCCAAACTGGGAGCCTTTTTTACATCTTGTTCTTGTCTGATCTCTGCAGCTGTTTATGCGATGAATACACTATAAAAGAAGAGTCCACTGTACTTATGGAAATAACATTAAGAATTTAGGTTTCAGTCTTACTTCTCTATCAAAAACTGCAAATATGTACTATTTATGTCCATATGACAGTGAGGCACACACACACATACACACTAACATCGGCCTGTAAAAAAAAAGGAGACAAAATTCAATTTGCCTCTGAGTGAAAGCGCATGCCTTTACAAAAATATTGCAACAAACAACCTAATTTGATTTTGTGCGCGTGCGTGCGTGCGTGTATACTTGAATGTATGCATGCAACACTGAGCCACATGTCGCTCTCTTCCTCATTCAAGTATTTAAATGTTCCTATTAACTCAGCGTGAAGTCAGTTCATACATCAAAGCACCAACACTTTCCTGCAACACGCTGAACATCAAACAGCATTTTGACAAAATGTAAGCAAAACTATGCGATACGGTGTGAGTGTGGGACCACAGGCATTCAGGAAGCAATCTCTACGGTTGTGTGGGACAATTCACTCCATTCAACCTCCCTTCTCTCACTCCATAAGCTATGTTGAGTTGTTTGCTTGAGTCATGTCATATTGATAAAGATGGATGTACACTGACTGACTGACTGACTGACTGACTGACTGACTGAGATACTTGATGTAACGAGTGACATGATTAGACTATCAGTCTGATATTACCCACATGTCCCTTTGGATTGTAGTAGCTTATGGCGGACTGTTTTGAGTTTTTATTGGCTGTCCCTGGCTGCACGCAGTTCTTGTCTAATTTTCAAATTTTTTTTTATTTAGGAACATTTCATCAGATGAAAAATAACAAACATAATAATCATAATAATCCTCAATGATGTTGAAATGTTATTTCAACATCAAAGATAACGTCACCGTTCCAACTGGCTTCATGCTGTTTTATTTTATTTTAAATGCAGCGATACAAAAATCGGCACCAAAATTGAATTATTTCTCAGATAGGCCAAAAAGACCTTTTTGTAAGATTTCATGCAAATCTGTCAAATTTTTTTTCGGTAATCTTGCTAACAAAAAAATAAAGATAAAAACATGACCTTGGCGGAGGTCACAATAATAATCATTTAACCTGCTTCGCTTTCCGACTTTTGTTGAATTCCTACTTCAATGAGAAATAATCCAAATCAGGTTATTCAATATTTATAATCAAATAGTTTGGAATTATCGTATTTGAAGAACTCATTAAGTTGTAGACGGTTGTTTCGCTGCTCGTGATAAAATCCTCATTGAAAGCAGCTTGAGGCAAACCTGCAGACTAATTTGTGAAGGCATCAACAGGAGCTCAACTCGATGATTGTAATCAAATCTTGTGAGGACTCTTTCACAGAAAGGCCTCAGAAGTGTGTGTGTGTGTGTGTGTGTGTGTGTGTGTGTGTGTGTGTGTGTGTGTGTGTGTGTGTGTGTGTGTGTGTGTGTGTGCTGTGAATCACTAACAAACATGTTACGGAGCGACACAAGACGAGGTGAATAAAAGCCATCGATTAAAGGTAGACAATGACATCATAGATAAGTTTTGGTGCTTACAGATGTAAGTGTGCGTGTGTGTGTGTGTGTGTGTGTGTGTGTGTGTGTGTGTGTGTGTGTGTGTGTGTGTGTGTTTATGTAGACTCATCTCACAGACAATAATTGTGTTTGATACCGCTGGGAACAGAGCATAGATCGTGACATTCTCACCCAGAACCAGTGATTATGTAAATCATATGAAGACATGGTTGCCTGTGTTGGCAGGTGTCGTGTCTAACATACCAATACCTTTTTATCATATGGGGATCTGCTGGACAAATGTTGCATTGTTGAAGGCCACGCGGGAGCCAAATGTGTGCATGGGTGCATGTGTTTTTGTGGGCGGAGCCCTGCTTTACTAATGCAGGGCCTCGTGTTGTCTGCACCTGATACTGAGCTGGACCAACGACCTGGAGAGCTCCAGGCATTTCATCAGAGAAGACGGGAGCTTGTTATTAAATGTCACAGGCTGATCTTCTAGAATAACCAATAATGTTCCAGTACTAAGTCAAACAAACACACACACATCTTATCTCATCTTATGTGCTGTCTGGGTGAGAAATTAATAATCACGACCTCTGTAATGGTGCAAGAAGAGTGGCAGTTTATAATGTAACACAACTTGTTGCATAGATTTGCTACATGAACATATGAACTGTGACTTGGATTGGTCTCAGGGGAGGGTTTCATCGCCCATGTGCTGGTGAGGTGACTTTATATTTTGGGAAATATGTTGTAAGCACACACACACAAACACACACACACACACACACACACACACACACACACACACACACACACACACAGACACACACACACAGTGGATATTGATGGAAGGGTAAATGGGGATGTTTTGGGATTTCTAGCTATTTTTTAGGTAGACTTTTTAATGTTATGTCTGTTATCATCCCGTTCCTGTCTTTTTTTGTATCTTTTATTCGTCTCTCTCTTGTCCTAACCCCTTATCCCCTCTTGCTGTTTTTCTCCCTCGTTTTATGACTCCCCCATTCTTTTCCCTGCTAATTGCCACATCACAGTAGCATCCTCGGAGCTGGGAGCTCATTAATGGCTGAAGAGGAGACAGGTGGCGCCACTCTGTTGTGATGCTTCTCGTTAGTCGTCACATTTTTATGTTCACGTTGTGTTTGTGTGTGTGCGTGGTTTTGTGTTTGTGTGAGTTTTCCTGGTGTGTTCGTGCATTTATGTCTTTATATGTCTGAGCTATTTTGTAAGATCTATGTGTGTGCCTGTGTGTGTGTGTACATGTGTGTGATGCCCCAGCTTGTTAGCGGTGCAGAGCCCCTTCTCACTGTAATCTCTTTGTTTATGCAGTGCGAAAAGGGCCTGGCGGGGCATGAACTCCCCACGCTCCTATCCCACTGTGCCACTCACCCCTGGTAGACCCTCATGCCCCCCCGCCACCCTTCCAACACCCAGCTTTGCTGCCCAACTGTGTCCTCCCGCCCCATGTCCTGTTGTCCATCCTTCCTGTCCGGCTTTGTTAACGTCAGAAACTTAATCTCTCCATTCTGCTACAGATCAGCAAAGATGGGGCTAACTTACTGTGGGACATCATGTCATTCTGCTAGAAACCAGAAAATCAGTTTCACATTACTCATTAAAACTAGAATTACATCTATTTGCCAATTTTTTGTCACCATTTCTCAGAGAGGGTGGATCACATGCACAATCTCAGGCTCGTTTTGGAGCATTTGATACACTGCAACAACAAAAAAATCCAAGAAAAAAATATTTCATTTCTCTTATTTTGTTTCAGAGGAAAAATCTTGTTTCAGTTTCGAAAATAATCTGATTTTAAGGAAATATATCCTGCTCTTTCTTATCAAGATAGCTCAGCTAATATCAAATTGGTTTTAACCAGAAACAAGGGACAACAATGGTTTGCATAATATGCCAACAAAGGAAATTCTATTTAAATAAATTTTGTCTTTAGAGAAACTCCTCAACCGTCACTGGTTCCATGGAACATTCTCATTAGAGGTAGAACCCTCCTCAACTTTCGATCCTAGTTTTATAGTCCCTGAATTGTGCAGCTGGCTGATGGAGATTTTCATTTGACAATGTCTGAAAGATGTGTTATGATGCAACGATGGAAAAACACAATTCATGTTCTTGTGGACCCAGTCGGACCAGCGTTCCAGTTTTTTAACCATGGTCTCGGTTTTGTCATGATTGTCATTGTGTACACCGCACAAAAATAAATAAATAAATGAATCACCCAATCATAGCAGTACAACACGAAGTCAGTTGAACCTCTGGGGTATCAATCCGTCCAGTTAGGAAACTTAGGCGACTGTGAGTTGCTGCTGCTTTGGTAAAAATGAAAGTGAGAACAGATGGACAGGAGAGTCAGCATCAAGACAACCCCCAAAAAGGTTCTGGTTCTGCGGTGGTGGTCGCAAACCATTTCTCTCTCCTCATCCTTCCTGACAGATTTTTCTCTAATTTTGCCAGTGTCCCTGTCTCAACTGGTTGTATGATGTGGAACCTGCAGCCCATGCTGCTTCCACAGGTAGTCCAGCTCCTCCAGAATGAAACATCCATACGTGCGTCACAAGAAGGTTTAATGTCACTCCCTGCACAGTCTCAAGCGAACATAGCAGATAGCAAAAGAGAGGCCGGAATTTGGTCCTTTGTATGAGGAGGAAAGGAAGGAGCACTGCCAGATCCCTACAAAATGACCTCCAGTAGCTACTGATGTAATGTATCTGACCAGACTGTCAGAAACAGAAACCATGAAGATGGCATGAGGGCCCAATATACTCTAGTGGGACATTTGCTTACAGCCCAGCACCGTGCAGCTGGATTAATTTTCACCAGAGAACCACAGAATGAGTAGGTTCTCCATTGGTGCCCAATTCCCTTCACAGAGGAGAGCAGGTTTACAGTGAGGTCATGTGACAGACATGAAAGAGTCTGGAGACGCCGTGGTGAATGATATGCTGCCTGAAACATCGTCAAACATGACCAGTGTGTCGTTGGATTGGTGATGGAGGCAGATCCTTGGAGGGTCACAATCCCCTGACTGCTGTTAGGTACCCGGATGAAATTAAATCCTCGGACGCATTTTGAGCTTATGCTGGTGCAGTGGACCTTGGGTTCCTCTAGTGTTGGACAATACTTGGCCTCATGTGGTCAGAATTAGTAAGCAATTCCCGGATGATGAAGGTATTGATGTATTTCACTGGTCCTTATGTTCCTCAGATCTGAATCCACCTGAGAACCTCTGGGAAGTTATGTATGGCTGCATCATTGTTTCCTGCTTATTTAAGCTTCTGAAAAAACGCTTGGGTTTTAAAGTTTAAAGTTTTAAAGGAAAGGTTTGCAGTTGGATTATGTTTTTCTTGGATTGATAATACTCACATCAATAACAATTTTTCTCTCCCCTGCCCCTCCTTCTGTTCTTATTCATTTCTTTATGCTCCAGAATGCCTGCTTTAATTAAATCGCATACTTCTTCGCTTCCCTCCATTCAGGCCTTCCCCCTAACCTCTCTCACACGGCTCTCCTTTGAAGTTTTCAATAAAACGCTGTTTTAAATCTTTGGCAATGAGAGTGTGATTGTTGGGTAAAGTCTGCGAGAGAGAACAATTACAAAGCACCAGTGTGCTGCCGAGCAGATGGTCTGCTCCGTTGGTCAAATGGTGTCCTGTTGGCAAGTCTCGGGGATCTGGTGTCGTGGGCAGTGATGTGTGAAAAAGTTAGTATGTCTGTGCGTGTTTGTTTGTCGGAGTTGGTGTACACATCTCTGTGTCTGTGTGTGTCCATGTGCTCATGCAGGTGTGGGGGTTACTGAGAGTTTGTAGGTCAGGCTCCTGCCCTTGGTGTCACTTTGCTCTGTTTAGCCCCAAACAGCCACCAGAACAGGGCCTCTTCTCTCCTGTTCTTTTCTCTTCTCTTCCCTTCTCTTAACCCATTCGGAACCACAGGTGTCCCAAGGCGTGCTGTGGAAAGTTTGTTTGACAGCTTCATTTTCAATGCAAGAAGCCCCAAAGTGCAGACTTTCAGTTTGAATTTTCCCTTTAGTCCGAAAATAAATAATCTATTTAACAATTCTGAAGCTCCATTTACATTTAATTGGTTCTGACAACAGATTTTGAACAAACAGGGTAGCACAGTTCTTTGCGGATACCCTGGCTCCGTTGGCGTGAACGTTGGCAAGGATGGGTGTCTGCCTCGGAGGATTGATGCTGGGCTGAGCCGGTGACTCGTCCACGGTGCCTCTCGCCCAATAGCTGAGTATAAATGGTGGCTTTTTCCCATTTTGATTGGAATCATTCCGATTGAAGATTTCGGGTTTAATGTCTACATGAGTAGTGATCTAATAGTATTTACCGTTTACATGCGCCGACGCGTTCAATTGAAGCTGTGACAAGCGTAAAAGCAACCACTACTATATGAAGTGTTAAGATGGTTGACGGTTGTGCTGCTATAGTCATGCTTTAAGGAAGAAACAGCTTAATAAAGGATGATGATATTTTAATGCCAGCATCGGGCACATGGGTTGCGACACAGGGAACACGCAGACCGGGGTGTATTCCATTCCACTGTTTGCATGCTGCTGTGGAATGGTTGTCTGAGGTGATGATAACTATTCACATTAGCAGAGTTGTTCTTGGCCTTCATGCGTTCACATTACAGCAGTTTGTGGTTTTCTTAGATGCTTGATGGTTTGTTGTGCAGACACAAATGTAAAGCAACCTTTGCATGAGATTGATTCATGGTTAACATCACTTGTCGAATATCAGCTTGTTGGGACAAGCATTTCACCTTATGCTCCTCCAGACATTTCATTTTCACTTGGAAACTTTTCTTCATTCTGATTGAAATAGTTCCAATTGAGAATTAAGCGTTAACTGTTGACATGAGTAGTGATCTAAGAGGAGTTGGTTTTACATGCGCAGAAGCACTCAGTCTGAACAGCTGAGTGACGAGTGCAGAAAAGACACGTATAGGTGAGGGTTTTTATAAGGGCGTCGACGTCTATCACGTGATCAGAGCAGTTTTTGCTCTTGTTGTGACTCTTTCACTTAAGAAACAGCTTGATAATAACTCAGGCTTGCTCCTTCAGTAAGCCTGAGTTAGGGAGGGAGGGGGGGGGAGAAGCCGAGGACAAGAAAGCCTTAATGGTAGTCAGTAGTCGGAGTGGTTTTACTCTGACTAACGTTAAATCATCACCAAATTTCTGAGCTTTGGTTAGCTAGCGAGGCTGTGTCATGTGTTAAACCCACCAGAAGTGTTACGTTAAAATTTGTACCATCAGAAGTTACATTAAAATCAGAAACTCCTCATCACTAGTTATTCTGAAAACACAGATTCATGCCATTTTTAGCAAATTTCACAGCGGTCTTCGTCCTCTTCAACTATT
Organism: Lophius americanus; assembly: GCA_037951165.1. Taxonomy (NCBI): domain Eukaryota; kingdom Metazoa; phylum Chordata; class Actinopteri; order Lophiiformes; family Lophiidae; genus Lophius; species Lophius americanus. The sequence goes on along the minus strand of JBBDHG010000032.1, from coordinate 8,731,794 downwards.
TTACTCATTAATGCTTTTTACTTTTCCTCTTAATTCTTTTAGTGATGTATTAAAAACAAAGTCGTCTGTGTTAGTTTGCTAATAAATAATTTTAAGGGTTATTGAAGTCCGTTTGAGAAGCACTGCAACAGAAAAATAGAATGAGAGTAGGAGAAAGCAACGGTGAATAGAAACGCAACTAGATATAGAAAAGTTTTATTGGCTTATGCTACTTTTGGCTGTGGGAACGGTTGTCATTGGCCGTAGAAGCATTCGCAGCTCTTTTAAGCTCTAATTTTAGGTGGTCGGCAACACTTAGTGAGGGCAAATGAAGTCTAAATGGTTAATTAAAATCACACGAACCTCATGTTTGTAAATCAGAGTTCTTTTGGCGCATGGACACAGTTAATCCTCCATTTGAAAGATAATGTGTGGCTGAAGCCCCAAACTGAGGCCGTTTCAACAAAAACAACATGGAACCCTTACAAATATTACACCTCATGACGGGCGGGCACATGCCTGTCATGAGGTGTAACTCCTTCACAGCTGATTATACTGTTATGAAGTTCTCGGGTTTTCTGTTTGATGGCAGTCCATGTAGATCCGGACCCCTAAAAGCTGAATGTCGTTTAACTGACTGGAGGATACTTGGTGCTTGTTTGCTCACACTTGGACTTTTAATGACACTGTGTGAAGAGGTGAAAGCAGAGATGGTGCCATGCCTGCAAAGAGGTTTGAGGCGCAAATATAAGTGGTATAACTTTACATGCCTTTTAAATAAAAACCCCAACACTTTGTAATAGCAGGCATTTAACATGCTGTGTAAACATGGTGATGCTTTCACTCATGTGAAAGTTAAGCATCCCATCAGCGGCGTTGAAGATATTGTGCGTGACACAGAGCCAGATAAACACCATTCCCCAAAGTTACAGCAAAGTCCACTCAGCTGTCGCAGATATTTTGTGTGACAGATGGAAACACAGGTGGGGGCCAGTTTTTTTGGAGGGACATAAAAAAATCCGTCGACGGGGTGGCTGTAGATCGTGATCCTGAGATATTTGGTAAGCTGTTGCATATTTATGAAACTGGTGAGAAGGCGGCCAAAGAGCCCACAGAGCAGGTGGGACGTGGCTGCTCTCTCTTAGAGCTCCACAGTAGGAAGTAGCTCCCACATGACTCGTCTGTCTTCTGCCCACTGTTCCCTTACCTTCACGGGAAATTTTTAACATTCCAACCTTTTGGGCATTCACTTCCTCGTTAAACAACCCTAAACCTGGTCCTCACAGGGGGTCAGATTAATTTGACTTCTTTGAGAATCAAAAATAATTTCCATGTGACTTCATTGTTTTAAAAATTGAAACTAAACTGACTGTGTTTGAGGTAATATGTGCCACTCCATTTATTTATTTTATTTCCTCAAAGTCAGTCTGAACCTTTTACTTTATATGACGATTTGAGCAAAGAAACAGGATAGTGATCCCACTGAAACTTTATTGAAAACAAAGTGTTTGCCAGATGGCTTGAGGGAAAACTGAGTCACTCACTTTGGATATACTGTAAAGCAATTAAGAATAATTGGAATATTTATGATATCATGATTACAGAGGTGGATTTTCTGTTTGCGTTCCAGCTCCAACTTTGGTTGTTCCCTGCCTCAACCCCACCCATACCAGTCTATGACTTTATGGCGGTTGTAAAGTAATACAGTGAATGGTTTGACAATGACAAAAAACAGCTGTAAAAGCCATTTCAAGTATTTAATTAGGCCTTCATTAAGTTTGACTGGCTTGACACCTACCGCTTTAGTTATGTGGGTGTGTATTTGTTTGTGTGATACTAGTCAAGACAAGAACTGTCAATGATGGCTTATGTGGTTGTTTTTTTTAAATCCTCTGTAAAAACACACTCCAAAGAAATCTCTTTATAACTTCCATGTTTGATAACTTGATGTTGTTTGTCCTGTATCTACGTGGAAAATATGTATGTTCCTCTCATTGTGATAATTTTATTTACAATTAGATATAATTTTAGTTAAGAAAACGTTTCTTTTTTCTTTTTATAAAAGAAAAAAGAAAAGTTTTCATTGTTCATTACAATGATTTTCAACATGTGACCCATGTCTCTCTGTTTGCAGATTTAAATGACCTTAAAACACTAACGATTCACTATGTCCATTATAAAACTTAACCAGAACCAGTTTCATATTTAAAATTAAAAAAAAAAATTATTTGCTGTATTTCCTGTCTGTATATTGCACCGTATAATGAGCTACTTTATTTTTCTGCCTTTTTAAAAGACATTGAGGCCGGCTGTATGTATTTAAAGATACGCAAGTGCTGTCATTATTCAACTTTTGAATTTCATTTAGTGTATTTTCTCCATGTGACATTGGTTGTGAAATTGTGAAATTGTATTTTGAAACATTCTTTATAATGGTTCTTAACGGCACACCGTCTCTTGATTTGGTGCTGCACTTTTCTTTCTTTTTTACCAATTTGAGAATATATTCCTTTATGATCAATTAAATTTGATCAGGAGGGACAAACAATTAAGAAAAGATGAGAGTATATTATATCAGATGATGTGTGATAATAAGAACGTAATAAGGTATTTGGTGCTGAGACTCTTTGTGTAGATTGTGATTGAACATTATTTGCCCTGAGCAGCAGCAAGGTAGAGCACCCTAGGAGTCTGATACTGGTGGTGGTGGCCGATCACTCTGCTGAGACTGATAAATGACTTTCTGGGACAGCTGTTTGGTAAGGTGGTGGTGGAGGCTGAGGGCTAACAAACCAGCAGCATGAAGAACTGGATGAATGTAGGGCAGCAGCTGAAGATGGGAGGCTTACGATGAAGGTTTGTCACCATGATTCAATAAATGCGGCAGCTGATGAGCAGAGCTGTTATAAATCGATGCTCCACACCATGAAGCGGTTAATTGAGACCCGGGGGTTAAATTATTTGAACTTCCTGACCTCATTCATGAACCTCTTACTAGCTCTATTCATTTCTTTTAAAGTTCCATAATTATTTGAACCGGAATGGATCTTTTAAATTGCATTAATTATTATATTTTCTGTTTATCTAGCATAGTGTAACAATGACACAGCGGCTTCAGTTTGACATAATTTTAATCCGTTTTGTTTCAGCATCTTGGGCATCCCAGATGTATATTTTTTCATGTGGCCCTCCTTTGATATTGAAAATCTCCATTTACTTATTGTAATTAAGGGACGACTCAGCATTGTTTTTGACAGTGGCTACTCTGGTTTTCTTACAGATGACAGTGCAGAAATCCGTCCATATTTTTCATCCTGGATTCTCTTGCAGTGGCAGGGAGGGATTTTCTAAAAAGGTGAAAGGTTAATCAAGAACAAATCAGTGTTAAGGTCAGAGGTGGCCCCGAGAGACTTTTTCTGTCGCCATTTCATCCCTGCGCTTCTCCTCACCGTGTGTTACCCTAATTTCCGCAATTCTCTCATCAATTTCCTGGGTTGTAAGATGAGTCATGCTGTGTGAGTTTCTAACGGGAGTAGCTGAAAGTGTCAGCAGGCCTCAGTCACAGGACCTTTATCATCACGCTCCGCCTTTTACACATTCCTCCAGTTTTTCATACACTCCCTGCTTGCTCCTATTAATAAATCTTTCACAACCCCCTTCAAATTCCCTTCAAGCAACCTTCAAACCATTTGCACTTTTTGCTGGAGGAAATTGATATTTCAAATAAATTTGAAAAAAAGTTGATTCTCCGTGTCTGTGAAAAAAAAAGAAAAACCCCTCCTTACTTCCCTCTAAAAACCCCAATAGAAACTCAGTGTGTTCTCTGCTTCTGTTTTAGAGGGAGACACAGACAGATAGAGGATTTCTATTTAAATGCAGCGATGAATGGAAGTGAATGGACAGGCTTAAAGCAGATTATGTTAAACTGCTTGTTAGTTTAAAGACAGGCTGAAGTGAATGGCAGGAATTAGCCGTTGTGCTGCTGTGCCACAGTGGTGTTTCTCTTAAATAAAAGTAATCCCCTGTCTGTTAGTCAATTCACGCATCAGATAATGCGATAAATGCTTTTAAATGTGAACCAGGATAGGGTAAGGTAGCCTTTAAATCCTCTGCCAGAGATGGTAAATCCAAAGAGGAGGAAATATATTTTAATAACAAGCCAATGCGTTTCTGTTTTTAGAGTACTGCATGTATGTAAAATCCTGTGTATTTGTTGTTGTCCCCCCCCCCCCCCCCAAAAAATGTAATTGTATCTTGAGCAGATGACTTTTGGAGAAATACAAGTTTCACTTGAAAAAGTCTTTAATATCTCATATTACATTAAAGTGCCCCGGGAAAACTTTTTATTCCCTGACTATAAAACAAGACCTACGCTGTCGTCCCAGACATGAAGGGCATATCACTGGAAAATCCCCAATCCCCTGCAATAAAATCCCACTAATTGAACTCCCAAAGGGAAATCCTCCAATTTCTTATTGGCAGAAATTGGAGGATTTCGTATCAACAGTAAGGAAGTTATGACAAAAAACGGTGTTTTTGTTGAAAAGAGACCCTCTACTGAGTCAAATATGATAAATACAAGATAGACCTCCTCCAGTCGATTCACATCCACCAAATTTGGATAGTATTGGACCAATGGTTGAGAAATTATGACCCATAATTGTTTTGAGATAAAGCTCCACCTAGTGTCAGAAATTTACAAGTAACATTTCCCAAAATCAATCCAAAATTTCTTTGCACTAAGGTGTACATGGTAATAAATGTTAGTGGATCTTATGAAATAGTTTTTGTCCCTGCCTGGAGGACAGTGTTTTTCATAAAAAATAACTCCCCCTAGTGAGTAAAATATGAGCTACTAGATTAAAATATGATATTTTAAAGATAGAGCTCTTCAAGTCGAAGTCTTAAACACTAAAATTAGACTAAATCGGACCGTTTGGTTGAAGACTTTTGTATATAAATCTCCCCTTAGTTTCAGAAATACAAAACCAACCTTTCCCAAAATCAACCCAGTTCCTCCTCGCAATGAGGACTAGGTAATTTTAAAATTTGAAAATGATCCAGGAAATAGTTTTAATAAATGGCTAACATAAAGAATCTGCAGCGGACGCGGCGATGACGATTTCAACGTATCCCCGACTTCTCGGGGCTTGTGACATTTGAATTCACATTTTTATTTTTTTCACCAAAACCTGATTTTCAAGGTGAATCCGGGGGTTTATGATCTCGCCCAAAACACATCTAGTAAACTCTATACAAATTTTATTTGTGTGATTTCAGTTAAAGTATGTTGATTTAGATTACACTGAAGGCAATTATTTTGGAACATAAACAGAACCACTACTAGACTCATCAATGGACTGAAGGATGTGTCACATACTGGTGCGTGAAAAGTTAAATGTTGATGCTGAAAGCTGCTGACACACGAAGCTGTTATGACAGGGAGCCTGGAAATCATTAGCATACGAACAGACAGAATATGATACTTCCAGCTGGTTTAACTCACAAAAATATGTCCCCTGCTGCCTTCACCGTCGGATTTAACTAAACTTGAGGACTGTCTTTGTTTCACATCTAAAATAAAAATGATATCTTAAAAAAGCAACAAACAGTCAATTTGATCAAAATGCGTTAACATTATAACACAGATGAAGTCCAAATAGCTTTCTTATCATTTTATAGTGGAAATGTCAGTTGTTGGTATGTATTAGTAAGATAGTGAACGGTGCTGGAAGTAGGAAGATCAACAGGTGTGAAGATCTGAGCGATATTGATAGAGGACAACCTGTGAAGGGTAGAGCACTAGGGACAGAGCATGCTCCATTCCTGTGACAGTATACCGACGCATTTACATATATTATAGGGAAGACGTTGGGACTGCATCAAGGATCGGCTCTTAGCCACTTCTTGTTTTCTGTGGTGATGGACAGGCTGACAGATGTGGTCAGACAAGAGTCTCCTTGGACTGTGATGTTCGCAGATGACAATGTTATTCCTAGTTGGACCAGGTGGAAAATAACATGGAGATGTGGAGGTATGCACTGGAGAGAAGGGGAGTGACGGTCAGTCACAGCAAAACAGAATACATGTTTGTGAATGAAAGGGAGGCAGGTGGAGCATAGGATGAAAAGAATAGAGGTGAAGAAGGTGCAGGAGTTTAAGTACATGGGGTCAACTGTTCAGAGCGACGGGGATTGTGGGGCAGAAGTGAAGAACGAGTGCATATATGGTGGAGTGGGCGAGTGCATATATGGTGGAGTGGGTGAATGAGAGTTTCAGGAGTTATTTGTGATGGAAGAGTAGCAGCAAGAGTGAAGGGAAACGTTTAAAAGATGGTGTTAAAAGCAGCTCTGCTGTATCGTTTAGAGACGGCGGCTCTGGCCAAAAGACAGGAGGCAGAGCTGAAGATGTTAAAATGTTCATTGGGAGTGACGAGGATGGACAGGATTAGAAAAGAGCACATCAGAGGGACGGACCGGGTTAGACGCCTTGGAGACAAAGTAAGAAAGGCCAGATTGAGATGCTTTGGACACGTGAAGTGAAGGGATACTGGATGTATTGGTAGAAAGATGCCGGCGATGGAACTGCCAGGCAGGAGAAAGAGACCAAAGAGGGGATTTCTGGTTGCGGTGAAAGAGGATATGAAGTTGGTTGGTGTGACAGAGGGGGATGCAGAGGACAGGAAACAAATGATCTGCTGTGGCGACACCTTAAGGGAACAGCCCAAAGAGGAAGAATCGGGAAGACTTTAAAGGAATTTAATCAAAGTCATTAAGTGTAGTTGGTGGTAGAAGTTTTCAGCATATTGACTTATGATTCCACAGAGAAATGTCCAATGAGCAGAATGCAGAGACGTAAGGACAGCTGTTTCACAGGTTTCTGACAGATTATTGCCCCTTGGAGCAGTGACAGTCATCTGGAGCTCAACGTAAGAAAACCCATTAGGCTGTTTAGAGAAGGACGAATCAGAGAGAAACAACATTTTTTCACAGTCTTGACCAGAACAAAACAAAAAAACTCAAAATGTTTCAATGTTGGTGCTTCACACACATCTTTAACGGCTCAGCAATATCCGGCCGAATTTGAAATAAGGTGAGCAAAATCGTATTATATGAAGTGGGCATTTAAATTTATGAATATTGAATGTCAGCTATGGCCAGAAATGTGCGTCTGTGGTGAGAACGACCTTCACCTTTTGTCTGCCAAAATGTAATAAGATCAGACTCGAGTCAAAGAGGATGTCGGGTACAGATTTCACAGCTCACATTCAGAAGATGAGAAAGGTACTCAACATTCTGTCGGCATTTGGCCCAGAGGAACAAAAACAACATGAACGGCTTCAGATTAAAATGTTTCAGTATTATATGGTTATCAGGTTAAAATAGATATTTATTGATTTATGTTCCCTGTATCCATTCTGAACTTGTCTAAACTGTCCATCACTCTATCTTCATCTCTCAAGAGGCTGAAAATATGTTTTTGTAAGAGTGCATCTGTGTGTGGTTTTGTGTACCATGATAGTGTTCATTATTCTCTCTCCCTCTCTCTCTCCCACTCCCACACACACACACATACACACACACACAGCTTTTGGGGATTTCTCGGGGCAAATGCTGTCACCATTTTATGGCTTCCCGTGCTTAGACATACTTGTAATGACATTCAGCTTCACGGGAGGAGGGGTGATGAGACACGGACGGGAGGAAAGGAGGGCAAATTGGTTAGAGGTACAACCCCCACTGCTAAAAGACATAAAAACTGTGTTTGATCTGGATGGGAGAGAGATTAAGGAATGAATCAACAGAAACGAATAACTTTCAATCCAGTTTCTTTTCATTATTCAGAGGGACACTTTGGAATTAAATGGTTTTCTTTCACCTCAGGCGATGGCAAAACTTTGAAAGTCACATGTTGGAAAATATGGTCACCACAGAATCAAAGAGTTCTGAAAATGGGAAAAAGTGTCTTAATTATGGATTATAACCTATTTCTAAACCTCATGTATATCCATATGGTTACCATTCCAAGTGTGACTTTGGCATTTTAAGCAAAATAATTAATCAGTTTGTGATTTATAAACAGTCCCGTTTAAAGAGAGGCTACCCTCACAGAGCTGTTCTTGAATCTGCGATCAGAGCCATTTATACCTAAATGTATCGGTAACGTACCTGACTTACACAAAAACACCAAAAACGTCTTCTAGATTCAAATTCAAATCACTTTATTTGACCATGAGGGGTAATTATATGGCACGAACATGTACATGTACACACATGACAACTCACCCAATACAACACGGATGAGAAATAAAAATAAGTGAAAATGCATTAAAATTGTAATAAAACTCTTGCTATTAAAATCATTAAAACTGTTTAAACTCAAGCTCAACAAATTTGGAAACTATTGCATTTGTCAAAGCTTGAAGGAAGCAATTCTTTAGCTCCAATCTATGCGATGAAGGCTGCTGGGTGCTCTACACATATAAAAATAAACTGATTTTGTCTGCCAGCGTAGCTCGCCATTGATTGTTGAACTGTGGTTGGACTTGATTCATTCCCAAAAAGTCGGGGTTTATATGGAATTGTCCTTGCTGTCATGTCTTCAGGTCCTTCGCGTAAACACGAAACTCCAGACGTTTTTTTGCCATAGATCCTCAACCGATAGTCGGATATTAATCCAAGTTTGGTGCATATGAATCGACTCAAGGATATCTCCAGATTGCACTCTAGTGGTTCATATTTACCTACTTGGGGAAGCATTTTTTTGGACATAATTTCCTAATCTTTGCTCTGATTTAATCCAAATTTGGGGCCTATGAATAGACTGTCTTTATTGTATATATATTTTGCTCTAAGAATACAATCTAAATTATCTACTCTTTTACTTTTCTTATTTTTTCTTTTTTCCAAAACACTGTTTTTTGGACATAACTTCACATTTAATTTGAGGAACTCGATGCGAGGGATTGCTTTTAGCAACACAGGGGATTAGGGGCTATTTTGGCAATATTCCCGTGCTTGCTGTATTGGACAACAGTGTAGGCTTGGATTCTTATTAGGATTTCCATGGCTTCCATGCCATGGTAAATAGATGGACGGACAGACAGACAGACAGACAGACAGACAGACAGACATAGATAGATAGATAGATAGATAGATAGATAGATAGATAGATAGATAGATAGATAGATAGATAGATAGATAGATAGATAGATAGATAGATAGATAGATAGATAGATAGATAGATAGATAGATAAATAGATAGATAGTAACTTTATCAAGTGTGAGTATCTTATTGGTACATTACTACCAGACAATGTGACAAATAAGCGAAAACATTTCTCTAAATGTCATTCACACCATTCAATGTTTTATAATTTAATGACTCATCAAATATTTGAATCGCGGCCCATCCATAGTTTCAGGTCTGTAGAGTTTTCTCAACATTTACATTCACTCTCAGAATTCTGCCCTTTAGTAAATGCCTCAAAGGCAACAGGATAGCTCTGGAAAGGAAATGGTCTATTAGTGTCTCAAGCCATTTATTTATTAGTGTAAGAGCTCCAGGCTAGGGTGATGCAATCTCTAATGGATTGTTTTAAGTGTTTTCCATCTACCTGATCTGGTAACTGCACAACAATGTGCAAAGAGATGTGTTCTGAGTTTTTCTCGAGTTGTGACTCCTTATTTCCCAGTTAATTAGTTGTAATTCTGTTCTCGTGTCTTAAAACAAATCTCGTTTGCAGTAATAAAGGGGCTATAAAAAGACGTTTCACAGGTATCTCCAGAGTAGCTTTCGGAGAAACTAACCTGGCAGACGTGTGCAGTGTCTGACATGAGACATGGTTATGCATTGGCTTGTTGACATGTTCAGTCCCAGACAAAATCAAACTCAGAATAAACAGTTGAAATCCACTTTGTTTCAGCACACTTGAGGGAGGCTCTTGAGTATAATTACTTTTGGCATTTGAGCTGGTGCTGATGACATGCAGTGTTCTCACTTCATGATATTGGCTTTGTGGTGCACTGATTAAACATCCACCTTAATATGATAAGTGTCAAGAAAATCAGGATCAACTGTGATAATGAAAAGAGAGTTGAATGATGTTTTTGATGTTTGATGTTTTCATTTTTACCTAGGTTTAACTTCTATCGGTGTCAGCCCTAAGTGAAGCTACTTTATTTTGTTGGGCCGTCACATTCTCTTCAGTGAGGAAACTCTGGAACATCTTAAAGAAATTTCTTAAAAATTGGTACTATTGTCTATTTTGGACTTTGGACAGTTTGGTGATTAAATTGGAAGTTCACTCTGACCTTACAAACCACGTTCTCTGACCATTGTCAAAAGTGTAACAGGATAAAATGAAGTGATGTCATCTTTATCCAAGAGCAAAACATCATGGTGACTGTGAACTCAATATGATCTGCACAACACTTTCCTGGTCCATATTCTGGGATAGGCTGAAACCTATCCCAGTTGACATTGGGCAATGGGTGGGGTTCACCCTGGACAATTTGCCAGTTCATCACAGGACGTCTATGTTTTTCAGTTTGGGCCTTCTTTGTATATATACTCAAAGGAGTGTTAGGGCCAGGCATAAGGGGAAAAAATGAGTGGGGGAAGATTGTTTTTCCTTATTTAACTTTTCAAAGAGAAGAGTTGAAATTTTGAGAATAAAGTCGAACTAAATTAAAACAGATTTTTTTTTATTTATTCTACAATTTGAAGAATAAAGTCGATCTAAATCAGAGGAGAATTTTATTAATTTTTTCTGACCCCAAAGTAATAGTAGATTCCTTCATCACATCCGTTTTCTCTTCATTTTTTCTTCTTAATGCTGCCCTAATACTCCTTCGTAGTAATAAGTCTGATTAATGGGCGGATTACGGTAAATATATAATAATAATAATAATAATACATTTAATTTATAATGCACTATATGTTACATCTCCATTCTTACATTAATAATTACTACTTTGCCTCCCAAATAAGCTTCATATCTCCTTTTAAATCAACTTTTGCTTACATAAGTCTGGACTGGCATTGTTGTAACCTGCACCTTCGCCGGTTGGCAGCAGTGGTGAGGGGAAAAAGTCTGGGGAAGCCAAGTGAGGGAGGGGGGCATTGGGGGAGAGCTTTTTTTTGCTACAATGTAATGTAGCCGGATGAGCTGCCAGAGTCACCGGCATCATTTATCACAACATTGCATCAGTGGCAGGACTTGCAGACATCTAAGTCTTCTATGTGACCCACTTCTAACATTGACCATCTCTCTCTCTCTTAAGTTCATCTTCTTTTTTCCCCATACTCTGTCTTATGAATTTAAGTAAGATCCCAAACCAAACGTGCTTCTGGTCATTTGACAGTAGGGTACACGCTCGTAATAGAAGAAAAACGTAGAAGTCGGGCTAACATTTCTGACTTATTCCTGATGAGAAGTTGAAGTAGTAGGACACAAAATATCAGTTCACTGTAATCATCAAACACACAACTTACAAACTCTGTTGTTTTTGTGCTTGACATACAGAACATCAAAACCTTCCATACCTTCTCATTATCAAAACGCCACAAAGAGAGAAGAGGATTTCGCATTACTCATTTTATCTGACCAAAAGTGATAAAGTAAAAATACGACCCTGTCAGCAAAGTAGCTGCTTCAGTTGAGCGCTACTAAGTAGCGACTCCGTTTTTTTTCTTTCTGACTCCTCAATCCTTTTTTTTCTCTCTCTCAGTTGTAAGTCCAGTTTTGGCTTTGGTTTGACTTCAGATTTAATTTGAAACCTTGCTCAAGATGTAATCTTCAGAGACAGGTTTTTCCTGCATTCACTAATTTAGGGGAATACAAATTAGCTAACGACATGAATCTGCCACGTTTGAGTGGAGAAATCCAGTCACAGTTTGGCAGACGTCACATGTCCAGCGACTATGACGCCTCGTCCAACGGCATAATCGATTCATTTATAGAGAAGGGAAGCCAAGGTGACATGGCCTCCTTGGGGAAATGGATATTCTACAGGAGCTGTACACGCTATTTGTTATGGTCGAGTAATGACTGAGAAATGGGGAAGAGGTGACACGGCAGCTTTTCAACGTCACAGATCTTCTAACTAAACTCTTAAAGTAAAATTATCAGTGAAATAAAAAACAAAAACACAGCTGGGGGGGTGGGGGTAAAGGAGTAACCGCCACTTGTTGGCGAAGGCATACAACCATGAGGCTCCGCTGCTGCTGATTATCTCCCCCCCACCTCCTGTCTACATTTTCTATGTTGTTTTCTCTCCAGTGCTGCTCTATTACCTACAGTCTAACATCAGCTCAGTTGCACCACTGTCCAAAAACATAAATCCTTTGATTGGATGTGGCTTTAATCAACTATTCAAAGTACTCTCAAATAGTGCAAAGAATTACTGAAGAAAGTGAAGAATGGGAGCAGCCGAATCCCTGAGATCCTGCTGCTTGTTTTCAATATTCTCCTCACCCTCCTACTTCACAAAACCCCATCTCACTCCTGTGTGCTCCCTGCCCCCGTTTTCTTTCCACTCATGTCCTCTCTCCCTGTGAGTGTGAGTGGGTCAAACCCTCCCTACTAGGCAAGTGAAGTAAACCCCCCTTTTCTGCTTTTTTTGGCTCTTTCTCTCCCTCTTCCCCTCTCTCGCTCTCTCCCTCTCTCTCTCTCTCTCTCTCAGCTGGGCTGCTCCTGTGTTAATCCGGGTTGGAGGACAATAAACTGCATTCGCCGCTTCTGCTGCCTGTGTGTTTGGTGTGGTGTGGACTTTCTCACGTCGTGGTGCTTTCTCTCTCTCTCTCTCTCTCTCTCTCTCTCTCTCTCTCTCTCTCTCTCTCTCTCTCTCTCTCGAACACATACAGGAGCTTGCATGCACGGGACTCCCCCTCCCCACTTCTTGCTCTATCTTTCTCTCGTGCACACATACACACTGAGACGCAGAGGAAGTGTGTGAGTGGCAGATCCTGTCGTGTGGAGAAGAGAAGAGAGGAGCGGAGAGGAGAGGAGCGGAGCGGCAGACTCTACCATGCCAGTGCAGGGAGGAGGGCTGAAGCGCTGTCCCTCTCTCTGCCTCTGGAGCCGGAGTCCTCTACTGCTGCTGGGACTGTTCTCGCTTCAAGCTCAAGCAAAGGGTGAGTTACTGCAAACTTATTTCCACTCGGGCTACGATTCGGACTCCAATCTTGACAATGCAAATAGTAGTTTTGGTTTTGAGGGGTCGCAACTTGAATCTGTACTTTGGGGTGTCTGCAGTCTGGACGCCGCGTGAGTTGACAGCAGGCTTCAGGCTGCAAAGACACAAACGAGGGATGCTTACATCTTTGACGGGAGATGTTAATGTCATTCTTTTCACATGTTATTTGTAAAGTTTAATGAGGCACGGTTAGGGTTTTAAAAAGATTATCTCCAAATATTTTAAGCTTCTTTCTAATCTTATTTGCTAACTGCCAATTTATAGGATTTTGGTTGTTGATGATCTTTTTGTGAGGGCAGAAACGAACTCGTTTTAAAGTAACATTATATTGTTATTATTACAGAGTAAATAGATAATCAATTTAATAGTCATTTCTAATATAGAAATGAGATTCTGACTTATTAGGCAGTTCTATAGATGCGTCGACCTGCAGTCACGTCATCGATCAGCCTGTTCGCTGATTTCAGAAAGAGATGTTTGGTCATGGAGCGACATTGTTACTGTTAGAGGCATCGGGTGCTTTGTCTGTGACCATGTTTGGTATTTGTCGTGTGATTGGCGAGGTGTTGGAAAGATCGTGTCAGATTTAATGCTCTGTTGTGTTTGGCAATGTGATGCGTGTCATTATGGTTCGATTCTCTGCTTCTATACCACGACCCCCTAGCTGTGTGTCTACCTCAGAATCATTGACTAGAAAAAAGAACCTAAGTTGACACTACAATACAAAGGTTTGACGTATGATGGATAGCCCCTGCATATCAATGCTTTTCTATTTAAAGTCATTGTTTCAGCTGGGAGCCCTGAAATAAAGCCAGAAAGGGGCTCATACCTCATACTCAGTGTGCTATGTGCCGAGGTCATTTTGCGACCTCTGGCTTCATGTCATTCCCTCCTTCTCGTCCATCTTTCCTGTCATTGTCACCAGTTGAGTCGACTTTCCTATGGATTCCATGCTGTGCAGCCCTCTTTTGATTTAGCGCCAGTGCTTTGTATTTGAAGGCCCCGGTGTTGGATAGAATAACAGCCCCTTTAAATACCATGAACAGTTAGGCATTTGCACCTTAACATGAGTACACAAGGACACAAACATAAGCATTGCTTGAGTGTTTAAGAATCATGGTAACAGTGAGTACTCTGTCCAAGAAGGTGCAGAACAGCTGCAAAAGAGAGACGGATGTGAAATCTGACATAAAGTTGTAGACCTAACAAGTTATTTTTTTCTTGTTTGTGTTTCACTCCAGCGAGTCATTCACACTATGGACACTTTTTCACTGCTGGTTTAGGGCGTGGATGTCATGCTGTTATTCCACAATGCCGCTCTGCATAAATTTATAGACCTGGAATGAGCTGCTTCTTTTTTTTTTTTTTTTTTTACCTTTAAGGCAGAGGTAGTTACAGAGTCAACAAGAGTCAGTCAAGTGTCAAGACAGAAGGACGGAACAAATGCTCTTAAACATGCTGTTGTCATTGCTGGGTCCACGGAGGCGCCTTGGGTGGTTGAGGCCCTTTACTCTGATGGAGTCTGAAAGCCCACCCTAGTTGCCAACTTATTATTTCAAATTATGATATACTTTCTACCCAGTCAATTCCGGCAATTCCTTTGAAAAGCTGAGTGGCAGTAATGAGCCAGAACAGTGCTTAGCCTGGTAAAACAAAAAAGGACACACTGAAGAATTAGATTGATACATAGCCTCGGAAGATTTTTTTTTTTTTAATCTTGCGCAGACAAGATGATTTACTGTTATTCCATAAGCGTTTATTGACGGACAATGCTACAATATAAGATATGATGGAAAGAACTGAGCTAAAGAACATTTTCACTTCCACTTTAAAAAACACACAGCAAAGGGGACAGAAGCTACATTAATTTAAGTCCACACATACACAATGCTTACCTGTGGTCCTTCAAAATAAGAGGACTAAAACTTCACTGCCCAGCACAAGAAATATCAGCTTGTGTTTATGCCATAAACATAAAAATAGCTTACACAATCAAATTCCAGCACCTTTTGTATGTAGATGGGATTTTCCTTCAGTATGCACAGTGAATTATTCCTGCTGATGACAACAGGCATGCTTATGCTGACAATGGGAACAAGAAAATAAGTTGTCTGCACAAGATAAAAAAAATAAATAAAATTGTCAAGGGACTTCAGGGACTACGTAGAGTGAGCTTCTACTTAGTTGCTATTTTGATTCTAAATGAAATCGTAGAGAAAAATAAATGTGGCGGAAAATTATACCCTGCAGCTTACTCTCAAACGCTGTTTGGAGTTATCTGGCTTCCTGTCAGCCCCCAGAGAGGTGGCCACAAACACTGTGACGGTGGTGAGTGTATATACTGTATATTGAGTGATGTACTTCATACAACCAGCCTTGAATGTCAACCTGAACGTTCTTTTTATGATCAGATTACTACCGATGGTTCTTCTTACCAATAACACTGGTGCACATTTGAAAATTTACACATTTTCTTTAATATATAGCCTAAGTTTGGATTTACAATGCTTTTAAGGGGTAAAGTGTGTAATACATCACTCTGTTGTCTCGTGACCGGTAGGTATATTTATCATTTAAATTAAACCTTTAACGCAGGAAAATTCCGTGATAGTAGTTAAATTAGACACATGTAGTGTAGACAAAACAGCAAATCAGTGCCATGCAAATATATGTGTGTGTGTGTGTACGCTCGCACTTCATGCCACCTCTGCATAAATCAGTGTCATATCACGGTCAAATACGTCTGGACACTCCACAGGTTCAATTCCTAAAGTTTTCTGAAAGTGGTATAATCTTTGTTTGGGCAGCTTTACAAGGTTTCTGTGTTGAAAAGGATCATGCCTTTTAATTAAGATGGAGTTGATAACGTATGCCAAACCCTCACATCTAATACTAGATTGAAATTTTCTTTCACTTTTTCACCTGATTCGAGTTGAGTACGAACCAACCATATTTATTTATTAATTTGCTTCTCTGACAGTAGATTTCTTCAGACTTTTACCCCTATTACCCCTAGATGATTAATACTATTACATGCTGAATTATACTGCTTTGATCATTTTTTAAGCTATAATAATATTGGCTTGCTCTCTCAACAAGAGTACCTCCAATTCTTAGATCCTATAGATGAACATAGAGGGCAGTGGTTTATATTCTCGCCATGATTTGTGTTTCTATGTTAACTAAAAATGACTTGCCTCCGATTGTAAATATCCTGATTGCATCCTTATAAATCCTACCCTTAATGATATTTAGTCATTAGAACTGAGTGGGTTGTGAACCAGCATATGTTGAAATTAAGTTAAAACTGTATTCAAATAATGTCCCTCGTGATGCCTGTTAGTACAAGCCTAATTCAACGGTTGACACGTGGATGATTGATTGGACCAGCGAGAGACTCATTCCTCGGTTGACACGCAGATGATTGATTTCCTTGCAATAGATTCAGATGTGACTTGGGCAAATGTTGTTTTCTGAAAAGCTGGATGAAAGAGAGATGGAGCATTCAGAGAGAAATGATCTAATTTATTACAATTCATCATCTGTAACTCACTTCCCACCCCTATCTGCCTCTCTCCAGCTGCGTTATCCTTCCCGCTCTGAAATAACTCCTGGT